>OX375756.1:20887500-22108571 GCA_947359355.1 Acrocera orbiculus | reverse complement strand
AATTTTTTTTGCTGCTGTTTTTATAAAATTCTAAATATTAATTGTATATTTTTTTAAATATAATTAAAACTATACAAAAAAACCAAAATTTCAGTAAAGTGCACTTAGAACACGTGACTACAAAAAAAAAAAGAAAATATATAACAACAGCAATAGCAACAGTAATAATAAAAACAGAATTGTATTTAACATTTTCATAGCGTTAAAAATTAACAACCGTGAAAATTTAGTTGGGTTGCCATGCATCCATCAGCAAAAAAATTAGGAACAATAAAATTTCAGGGTTCAGTAAGTTAATTGTGATACTATGTAAATTTAATAATTTCAAGAAAATGAAAATTATTCTTGTTTTTAGCTAGAATTTTCCAAAGGAAACCAAGTTCTTATATAATACATAGAAATTAAATTTTAATTTACCCAAAGGATCAACACGGTAAATAACTTCAGCGGTAATACACGTAGTTTCTACTAAAATATAAATTACCAAAAATATTGAAAATATATTTTTAAAATATCTAACACATTTTGATTCTGTCATGATTTTTAATTTAATATTTTATAACTAGCTAAGTTTTAAAAATTATCTGTATTGAAACTTTTGTAAAAAAAACACAACACTAGAAGGCTACAAAAATATAATTTTCCAATGCACACTTTCATAACTTTTTATAACTCTTAAATGTAACTTGCAAAAGTAATTAATATCATTATTTCTTTGCAAGTAGCTTGAGTTTCCAAAATTTTTAGTAGTTCAACTCAAAGAATAACATAACAGTAATTGATTGATCAAATCAAAAATACAAATGCATAGCCCGAAATTTAATATTAAGAATAAATTCCGTTAGCACATTTTTCAAATTTTAATTAATCAAAAACCTTATTCCATTTTATTTTTTGTAAGCATATCACACTTTAATATACAGCTAATTAAATATTTTCTGGTGTTCTTTTTTTTTATTTTTTGTAAAAAAAAAATCTTTTTTGATGGTGAATGCTCTATTAATAAATTCTTAATCAAAGTCAAGGAGTAGTATTCACTTCACTTAAATAATTGTCAAAGCATAAATTTTGTATACACAAAAAAATAATAAGGAAGAAAATTGCACAAACAATATTTTCATAAGATGAAAGATACTTCCTGAAGCTAAAAGTCCAGTCAGGATTTGCTTGTCTCAGTTTATTAAATTATTCGAAAGTTATTAAACCAAGGAATCACTTTGTGATTTATGTGGGCGTATTATGTAGAATTTTTTGTTATATTTGATTAAGGATTTCTTTTTTGTAGCTAACACAAGAGACAACATCGCTTTACCCGACACCGAATGCAACTGATTTCCTATTTCATCAGTATATTTAGTGCCGCAAGCAAAAACTCTTCTAGAATTTTATTTTTAATTCTCTTAGTTGGTATATAATTGCTGGTATCCTCTCAGATATCCTAACATAAACGAAAATATATACATGCGCATTGAAAATTACTATGATAAAATTATTTTGTACTGACAAGTATTTTATTATGGTTTTGTTTATTTTAAAGAGAATTTTTCTATGTTTTCTATATTTTTTGTTAAAAAATCCATAAGGGGAATTCTAAGTTCGAAAAATTTATTGAGTAAGTAACGTAAATTTGAGTTAATTATTTGATTAGGGATTTTTCACATTATTTTTATTTACTTTTGTTGTGATTGATAAGCTAGAAGTCTTCTATGAGAGTTAATTTTTACTTTAGACAATTTACTATAAAAGTGAAATCAGTTAAGAAAGTATATCACATGCATTTTTTGCTTTCTTAAAAACATAAAAACCATATTCAAACAAAAGTCGATGTTATTGCAGATTTTTTTTTTAAATGAGTTTTGTTTGCCTTTTAAGAATTTAAAAAAAATTTCAGACGCAAAACCAACATACATCATATATCATAAATCTGTTTCGTTAATTAATATGAAAGCACTTATGTTTTATCTTTTATTTATTTATCATTGGCATGAATTGGCTGACATAGAAATGTGGAAAGGTTGCTGCATCTATTTATACTATATGTTTGCATCTTTATTGTAGGGATTTCCAACAAAATGGTATTAGCTGCCCTAAGAATAGATAATTGAAAAGAAACATCTACATATGTTAAATGTATTGTATGTAAAGTGATTGAAATTGGAGCAAGTGTAGTGAAAAATGATTGAAAAGAAGCAAATGGATGTACTGAAAATAACAGAATTTTGGTTTTAAAGAATGAATTTGAAATTTCTGATTATGTTCGTGAAAGTACCAGTGCGAAAGTTAGTAGAAAAATCACAGGTTTTTTTGAGAGATACTTTTTATACAGTATGATTGAAAAAGGAGCTCACTAATGGCAGTGAACCAACTGAAGGTAGTTGCAGTCAAAAAAGACTACTAGAACCACGCTTATACCGTAAAAGACCAGAAATAGAAAAAATTAACACACAACGTCAAAGACAATCATTGCTGGGATCATAATATGTTTTTTCTGGCATATTTGTAAAGGAATCCCTGAATATTTCTGGTGATCTCTTTCTTCTTGTTTGTTTGGCTCGAGCTTCAGGAGAAGCTTTAAAAAATTTAGTGTTCAACTTTAGTTTAAATTTAGTGCTTAGCAAGAATATTTTCAGTTTATTCTTTTAATAATTTTTGGCAATATACAAGATATGGACCCAAAGAATGTGACAGCAGTAGTGTAGCCCAAAAATGTTAAAGCTTCATTTTTTGGAGCTCCTGAATAGTTCTTACATTAATTACCTGTACATTGGCGAAGGATATATGCATTACTGTAGGCGTGGTTACCTTTATAAATCTAAAAGGATCCTAATAAATTTATCTAAACGCAAAGAAATGTTTTGAGCTCAGTTTAAATATAAATTGACATTATGTTACATGATTAAGCTGTAAATTTGAAGTTTCTGATACTTAGTTAAAAATAACTTGGCTTATTACGAAACCTATTTATTGTTTTCTTCTTCATTAGCTGCAATCAAAATAATTGAAATATTTTGTTCATGCCACAAAAGTAATATAACATCTTTGCTACCATACATACTCCTCTTAAGGCATAGCACATGTCTTTCATTCGAAAACTGCGTTAAGTAGCCTGCTTAAAATAAAAATTCTTATACCAATCAAAAACCCTTATTCAGATTTAATGTTCATGGTTGAGTAGATTAACGAAATTAGCTTTCAAAAACAATAATTTAGATAAAATCTTATAATGAAGCTCTGTTTTTTGTTCAATCTGGCTTAAATACAAAAAATCAAAAAAAAAAAACGGTTTGTTCGCTTTTTGTTTTCTCTTTTGTTGTATTTCTATATGTACAATATTATTTTCGAATGCAGTCCCATAATTTTGTTATTATCCTTGAAACAGAATTAAAAAGAAGTCTAGCATACATAATTTTATTGAAAAATTATTTTGCCTGCAATATAATCAATTCTCCAAACTTTTTTCAATTATGAAAAGAAAATTTAAAGAAGATAAAATTCAGTAGAAATTGCAATGCAAAACGAAAATTTGTCATCATTAGCAATAAAAGAAAATTGAAAACTTTGTTAATTAAAATTATCAAGTTTAGTCTTGATTTTTTTATTATTTTTATTCTTTAGTATAGTTTTGGAATTTTATTGCATTCAATTAAGACGACAGAAAAGTTTAATGAATTGAAAAAATCATTGTCTAATTTATCGACTAATGAAGATGATTTGGGTATATGGTGTTTTTCATTCTGTTTTTATTTTTATTTAACAAACAGTTGTATCTAGTATAATTATTATCTTTTGGACAAGTTAAATATAGTTTTATTA
Source organism: Acrocera orbiculus (assembly GCA_947359355.1). Classification (NCBI taxonomy): domain Eukaryota; kingdom Metazoa; phylum Arthropoda; class Insecta; order Diptera; family Acroceridae; genus Acrocera; species Acrocera orbiculus. The sequence continues at coordinate 22,104,758 of OX375756.1, read as the reverse complement.
GAGCTAAGAATAAAACAAAGTTTAATGTTTTTTGTCTGCAAAGTTTTTTATGAATTACTCTCTAGACTCAAATTGAATAATTACAATTAGAATAATAACAATGGTACTCTGATAATTTTGATACTATTTATTTTTATATCAAGTTGAATGTAAAACAAGGAGAAGATATGCTTCTCCAAACATAAATTTTTTGTTTAGAAAGAAAAAACCAAAATGTGTTTTTTCAAAAAAATAAACGTCAAATTAAATAAGTTTTACTCATGTTAGCTTTAATGAAGAATTTATTTGTGTAAATTTTGTCTCCTTTTAGACTTTAAAAATTAAAAGCAATATTTTCTAAAAGAATTTTCCCTACAATAGGGTTTATTTTTTTTCTCTATGTTTAGAGTTTATTTTACACATTCACATCATTTTAGCAAAAAATAAATACAAAATTCCTATTTCGAAATGTGACTTAGTATTTGTTAGTTATTTTTCGTTTCTCAGCTGAAAAGATGAAGAGGTTTGTAAAGTAAAAGCTTTTATTTGTTTGAAACTTTAAACCTAGTTTTTTTTATCTTATTGGTCGAAACATGGGTTATTTATTATTTGAAAATGTCTTTCTATGAATTTTTTCATTTAAAAGTTAAAAGAAAATTTTTCTTGGTTGGTATTATGTATCATATTATTTATGAAATCCACATCGCATTGTTATAAACTCCCCAAAGAAAAGAACAAAAATTTATATCTATAATAGAATTATCAGAAAAGAGAACCCTTTTTTTAATGTTAACATTTAATAGTTTCTCTATTGCCTTAAATCCTTTCTATCTATCAGATAAAAATAATATTTTTGTGTTGCACCGACAGATTTAAGGCTATTCGATTAGTTTGAATAACTTAAACATAGACTGGGCGCCCCATTTATTCCAACTGCATCTAAAATTTATTTGTATTTGATGTCTAAATTAATTTTCTTTCATAAATATTAAAAAAAAATAATATGTTTGCTTCTAAATCTGTCGTTTTATTTTGATATATGTAGCTCAGATGGTCTAAAACAAAAGTAGATACATCTAAAAATCTAAATACAGTCGTTTTTCATTATATCCAAAAACGAATCTGACATTTAAATTATGTCAAAAGTTTTAAGAGTATACAGATATATCCTTAAATACCTAATTGTATTCATTTATTATTTCTGAAGGTGATCTTGAAATTTTCTATCAAGAAAATTTGATTAGCCGTTGACAAATTTGTTAGCTCTTACTTCAAACTAAATAAATTTAGGTATATTTATTATTATATTTATTTTTTTCATTTTTTGTAATTGAACTTATGCTATGAGACAACGTCATAGACATCTCCAGTGAATAATGATAAATTAAAAATGTCACATTTAGGGATGTCAGGCATTTTATCTTGAGATTTGAAAGATTTGAATAATTACTATTAGGGTACAAGAATTTCTTTGTTACTCTCTGTTCTCATTTTGTTTAATACTGTTTGATTTTAAGATTCAATTTTGAGAAATTACCTAAATAGAAAATTCTAAGGACAGAAAAGAAATCTTGTGGTTATTAATGAGAAAAATTTGGTTAAAAAATTGATTTTATGTAATTCCTTTAAACAAATTTGTAAACTTTAAACGTTTGGTAAAAGATTGAAAGTATGAAGCAGGAATTGTGACAGTTAAAAATTTGAATAATAGAAGCGTTAAGATAAAGTTTTGTATTACTGTAAAGTAACTTTTTTGTATAATAATATAATCGTTGCACATAAACTGAAGCAAGCTAATATAAAACGAAGGGAAATATTGTATATATTTGCTAAAGTGCAAAGAGTGTTAAATGTTTTTTTGTACAAGCGGTAGTTTTAGATTCTTGATTATAATGTAGTGCGATCAATTTTTAGATCTATTGTGCTCATTGGCCAATATTTTATTTTGCATCTGGGGGATAGATTTCCCTTAGTAGTATTGTTCAATATCTGGGATGGAAAGGAAATTTAAAAATCTAATTTCATTTTCACAATTTTCTATTATTTCTTGTGACAGTTGAGAAAAGAGGAGATGGGTTTTACTGGCATGTTATGGGAGACCATTTAGTTGGAGATTTATCATAAAGACTTCCTCTAAATCATTATTTTCATTTACGTTCATTTTAAAAAGTGTAAAGTTTGATACAAAATAATCAAATTTTCCATTTTTCAAGCAAAATATTTTATTTTATTGTTGTGCTAAGACTAAGATGAAAAGTGTAAAAAATACTAGATTTATTGAGGTTTTTTTTTAGAAATACAAACTGAGTTGCAGACGCTTTAATAATAAAAGTCTTTGTTGAACTTCTATTAACCTATAAGACATCCATAATTGGAATATTATCACTTTTCATGTACCGAAGTCTATAAAAGTTCAATTACGTTTGTGGGTACTTAGAGACTATTATATTGTCTCTGATCGTGTCATCTATGAGCGGGAAGTTTTCTACTGTTCTACGGTTCAGTACAGGCTTTTGCGTTCAATTGCTCAAATTCATATTTGGATTATTCCTACCACTTGCTTTTTGATAAATTTTGAGTTAAGCTTTACATTTAACCTTTTCCAACGAATACTACATAGATAGATGTATATCACTAAAATTTCAGGTGAAGTGACTCCAATGAATGTTTTCCCAAAAACTTTAACAATTAGATTATTATTTGTATGATAATAGATATCTTATCAGTGTAAAATGTACATCAATGAGGATAAGCTTTATAATTATATTTGATAATTATATAATTTATTAATTAATTATTTTTTAAGATTTTTTATAACCCCAATTAATATAAAATGAATTTTGTGTCAACTATTTCTATTTTAACAATCCCAAAAGAAGTTTATTGTTTTCAATTAAGTAAAATACATTTTTTACATACATTCGAACTTTTCAACTTTGACTCAACTATGAATGAAATGTCAAAGATCATATTTCATGATTTATTTTGACTTGTTGATGAATTATTTAAAAGAAACAAAAATCAACAATGAAAATTAATATCTGCCACAAATTAACTAAAAACATCTTATTTAAAAAATGTTTAAATTATATGCCGTGCAAATTAAGCGACGGGTTTAGTAGAACAACATTTTTGCCATATAAAAATTAAAAAGAGTACTCAACAAATTTAAATACATTATTCTATTCATAAAGTTAAGGGACTCTTTTCTATTTTTAACTTCAACAAATCTTCGTCGACCTAAAAGACTAAAAGAACAACAGCGAAAATTTGTCATTTTTTATGACAAGGTTGAGCACATGCTTCAAATTCCTGCTAAATGATCTGATTAAAGGCTTTCAACAGCCTTGCTTTCATAATTGAGAAAAAACTAAAACAAAAGGACTAAAGATCAAAAATAAAATCAACGATACATGACCTGCCACTACAAATGCGATGGTAATTAGAAATGCAAATTAGTTTTATACCAGCATGAGTAGATATCCTAACAGAGATTCCCTTTTGCAATAAATCAAAAATGTATCTTGTATTACATCTATGCACATACACATATTGACACCACGGGGGCTATTTCTGCAGTTTTCTTTAATCGTATGTCATATGGGTTTTTCATTATTGTTCAGCATATGTATATTTAAACATACCATACCTCAGTAGAAAGGCGATCCTTTATTTTAGAGTAAAAAAAATAAAAATAAAAATGAAAACGAAAACCAGCCACACATGTGGTAATATGCTACTTTAGTGTCAATGCCAGGATATTCTTTTGCGGGACTTTCTCTTAAATGTATTCTTCTTAGTGAACAAAAATGAAAGAAAACATAGAGTGGTGAGAAAAAAAAAACAAAGATGCACGAAGAAAAAATTTACTTTAGAAGTTTTAAATGAAACTTTATATCTTTAAGCTCATGGAACAATGGTTTTATTTGTCATAGAGGTGCAATTTAGCAAAAATATTCTAAAGTAAATGTCAGCCAGATGTGTCCAAATGATATAAACGAGCTGCATTCAATATTCTTTCCTTAATCTTAGATTTAAAAGGGATTTTTTTTCTTATATGAAAAGAATGAAAATTTCCAAGATAGATTGGTTTTGATATAAAATAGCCAAGGGATTAGTTGTGAGATGAAATTCGCTAATGTGCCACGAATTACATAGAAAAACAATAAATTTTTGAATGATTTGATTTCTACTTCGATAAATAATATCAATTTAAGCTAACCAAAATTTCTCAAACAAGAATAAGGATAAAACTTAGATTTATTAAAAATAAAAGTATGCAAAAATATTTCCTTTGGTAATATATCACAAATACCTTGAGAATAGTATTTGTAAAAACTCTAGCAATAGACTATTTAAAAAATTCAGCTTTTAATAAATGTAATTTTTAGTTAAAATCCATGAATAAGAAATTCAATATTGAAAACATTTTTGGAGATTTTGAACGGTAGACAATGAGATTTCAAAAATTAATCCGTTTGTGATATAAAAATTGCAAATGCATGAGAAGTTCCAAAAATTTGAAGTAGGTGCCCAAACTATTGTCCCTTCTAATTGTAAGCTTCTCGTTTTATGTCATCACTTTAATGACCCTTCTAATAATTTTTTAATAGCTTTCTTTAGTTCTATTTACTTAAAGCAAAATTTTTGGTGAACGTATGTTAATGTTTTTTGATGCGACAAGAAAAAAAGATTTGTGGACTTTGCTTAATGTGGTTAGCATTTTCTTTTCACGGTGATCATATTATTTTTAATAAGCATTATAAATTCCTACCGTGAGTATAAATCATATTTTGTCTATAATTTTAAATACTTCTTGATCAGTTCTACGCGGAAACTAAATTATTAATTTTTATGTATCCAAATTTTCCAATTTATATTTTGGAACATAAGACTCTGGTCTTAAAAATACTTTGTAATAAATACCGGTAAATACCCAGTAAATACCCAGTAAATACCCAAATACCAGTAAATACTGGTAGTAAAAATACTTTGTTTCCTGGAACAAGCCCTATATAGACTAAATGGATTATAAATGGGTCAATTTCCTGTATCATTTGTATGACCTTATGAAAGCTTCGTAGGTAGTGTCATAAAAATAAGTTATAAAAAAGCAATTAGCTAATGTGATAAATCTATATCTATTGATACATTTTAATTTTTTTTGTTAAAAATTTTACTCAATTATGTTATGACAACTTTTTTATTTTTAATTTTGGACTAGACTTTTTTGAGGAATAAATACTTGCTTTTAATTTGTAGTTAATATTTCCATCAGAGTTTTGAATCTTCTGGAGACACTTGCTTAATTGGTTCACAACAGTTAACCAATAATCCACTTGGTCATACGCTAGGAATTTATCCTCTTGAAGTTGTTCACCACTAACAATAAGAAGTTTTGATAATAAGCTTGTTTGCCCATTGTGCTTAAGAGCTTGACTTTTCATTTAAAGACATATGGAACAGTTGAATTTTTTGTATGGTTCACCATCCCTGTAATAGACAATGACAGCAAAATTGCAAAACTTAGATCTTGAGTGCAACTTCAATGCAATTACGATCAAAATAATGTGCATACATTTTCGAGTTGTTTTGCGTTAAATGAAAATGAGTTTCAGTGTGTAGCCAAGAATAGAACATAGATCATATGGAACACTATTACTTACTATTAACTCTTAATCAAAATGTTTTATTGGTTTCAAGGCACAGTAACATGAACATTCCTCAGAATTATTTTTTATAATTTTTAACAAACTTTTACCGGTGCATTCTGAAGCAGTGAATTTCTTATTGAAACGAAAACAACTTAAAAAAATTAAAAACAATTTAAGTATCATCCCGATTTTTGATTTTTATTTTCCACTTTAATTATAAATATAAAAATTTTCAATTGCTAAATTTCTAATAAATAAGATAAAGAAATATTGAACATTTCCTGTTTTATATTCCTGATTTCAAACCTAAATAGAATTAGTTTCATTAATTTCAAAGCAAAACTTTTTAAAAGCAGAAATTTGTGTACCCTTTTTTCCACTATATATATGGGCAACTTTCAGTAGTGTGAACAAACTTTAAATTAGGTAATTATACACAAACTGGAAGAAATGAAGAAATACAAGGAAAAACCTATTAAAATCGTTAAATGATGCTATTCAAAAGAAATTGCCTTAAAAAAACCAAATCAAAAAACTCAAATTAAAAATCTTTAAATCTTTCAAAGTCATCATGTGAATATATTTTTTTTTTATTATTTGAGACTATCTACAAACATTTGAGAAATATATTAAAAATGAAATGCCACGAGGGAATATTTACTACAGAAGATTTCATGTGGTTATAGCGCGTGCCTTTAAAACCAACAAAAAAATATCTAAGAAAAAAAAAACTATTCAAAAAAATTTGAAAAACAGAGAATCGTGCTACAAATGTAAAAAAAAATAAGTTTTCGTCATGATATTCATATGTAAAAAGTTAAACCCGTCGTAGCGCTACATCAATATTGTGGCAGATTTTAGGGTGACAATGTCAAATTTAGCTTTGACAGGCCGCATACCGTCATTTGACAACTCATTAACGTCACCTCTTTTGGGTTGAGCATAGCTGTCGAACAAATTATTTTGTTTATTTATCCCAACAAAGGAAAAAAATAACATATCAAAGTTGTCATTAAAAAATTTTTAAGTTCATTTCCTACGGTTGTTTAGTTCAATGAACGGAGGCTGCCGTCTGTCAAGTTGTGCCTAAAATAAAAGGATGCTCTATTTATATTTTTAAGTTCTATGAAAAGGATCCAGGTAGGTAGTCCAGTAAATTAAAAAATTGTTACTAAATTTTAGTTTTTTAATAAAATAATTTGAAAAAAAAATTTACTTTCTAGGACTTTATAGCAACCCGTAATTCTTTGATTGTTTGAATTTATCTATAGTCATTTCAGCCATTTTCAAATGTTATAGGTCTATAGTTTGAAATTTGTTTTAACTTATTGTACTGCATGTCAACAAATTTTTATTGATACTTTTTACTAATAAGCTGTTCAGTAGTTATTGGAATCAATCTAAACAGAATATTTTATTTATTTAAATACTGGTTCTAAAAGAAACTTTAAAGCTTTACTTGGATTTTCAAAGGTAACGTAAAAGATTCGATAATCAGACATCAAAAAGTTCACCTTAGGAGTCAGAAACGTAAACAATTCTTTTTTTCCGAAAATTTCCATTATATATTTTCAACTTTAGTCGTTTTTAAATCAATATTGTGATATTTTATTTAACTTAATTGAATTTAAGAAATACTTGTATAGGTTTAGAGGTCTTAGAATTTGGTTGCTTTTCTTGGCAACATTTGGAAATTTTAATACTGTGATAGCTAAAGCTTGAAATATTTCTCCTTAGAAATATTAATATAGTAATTTTACACTTTATACTCCATGTAAGCATCAGTAAATTTTGTTTTATAATCATTACAAAAGTTGGATATTTCCCTTATGATGAGACTGCGATCTCACTCCATCTTTCACTAGCTTTTTCTTTAGAGCATTCTTACACTAAAGACTTAATTAAAGTTTTTCAGATAAAGATAGACAAGTTTATAGCTTAACTATCGCCAAAGCATATAAAATATGACAATATGATGAAAATTCAAAAAATATTGCTCCTTTTATTCAATTGACTACTTTTGTTTGAAAAACTATCTATAATCCTTATCGTATGAATTTATTTACTAATAGTTGGTTGTTAAGCTTTTTGTTGAAAAGAAAGGAAATGTTAAGAAAAATATCAATTTTAGAATTCATATTATTACTACTCCTGAGCTTTTTGCTTGCTAACACGGTTGATGTCCTTGCTAGCTTAGCTTTTTACAGTCGAAAGTTTTTCTTTTACGCATTGAATCTACTTCCTTCATTTTGAGTTCCATATATCTAAATATTACAAAAGTGGATGCTATTTGAGTAGAAGCTTCCATCAAATTATTATTTTTTTTGCAAAAAAACATCAGGTTTTATTAACAATTATTTCTCACCCTACTAAATCATGTAAGGTGTAGTCTACTGATATAATTTTTTATTTTTAATATATAATATAATCCTGTGTAAGACAAAAACGTGAAACGTGTTGAAACAATGTTTATATTAATAGCAAAATATTTTTTGTTGCCAAGACTTGAGTATGCATGTTATACCATTGGCTATAAAATATTTGTATAACTTGTAAAGTCGGTCATAGAAAGAATAGAAAAGGGAAATAAAATTATATTGAATTGATGCATAAAATGGGAACAAGTAAACTCTTTGCCAGAAAATATAATCTCTTGTCTACCATGTTTTAAAGGTGACAAGCAAATGGCTTGCAGTCTACTTTCATATGCATAAATAAGAAAAGAAATTTATTTTTACAAAAGTGAAGGATGCTTCTTTATATAGGTGAACATAGTGAAAACAAAGATATAAAAAATTGAGATAATACTTAAGTTATAGTTCCAGGCAAAAAATGACAAAATATTCTTTCTATAGAAATATAAGAATGTTCCTTTAAGGCTATTTATATACATTTATACATCTTAAATATCCATAAATATAAAAAACTGCAATAAAACTTTGGTATATTCAAATTTTGAAGGGCCTGCTTTATGAGAAATTTTTCAAAAGACATTCTTCAATAAATAAGAGAAGTTAATGGCAAATATAATGCTTAATACTACAGTTTAAGGAGTAAAAATTTAAATTTAATGAAAATTGCCACGTATCCTTGTCAAAGGATAAGACAAAATCAAAGTTAAAATTAAAATAGATTTATTAAACTTTTACTCATTTTATATGGATATAATTAATTATTAGGGGTGCAACATGAAATTGAATTCAAATAATAAAAAAAGATGGAAAATAATTTTGTGGTGGATCTTAAAAGAATTCTAGAGAAAAAAAAGAATGTTCAAGTGAATACAAGATGTTATTTTTAGTATCAAATTTGAGAAGAAAAAATACTAAAAAACTTCAAAAAGCTTATATAATTTTCCTCTTGTAATGTTTTTTGTTAGAAACTTTTTCTACTTACAATAGCTAATAACTCATATTGTCTTTAAATAAAGATATAGCTTGAGATTAGTCCTAATAAAGTTATATAATAGATTTAATTTATGGCTGATAATATTAAAATTCTCTTCATTTTAATCATTAGTTTTTTTATTACTTTTTTATTGATCTATCACTTATTTCTAATAATTAAACCTGACAAGCAAAGTTTTGGATAAGCCTCATCTAATTTTCTTTTTCATCATTTAAACCAAAATTTTGTTATTTACTAAGTTTTCAAAACTCCTTTGGAAAAAAGTTAATACATACTATCATAGAAAATCCCAAATTTCAAGATTTATTTGATTTTAGAAATTTTAATAAAAAATATTTAAGCTAAGTAGTTTGAAAATTATTTATCTTCAATTTCTGTGGATTGATGAAAAAGGAAATTTTTCATTTTCAGTAACTTGGAATTCAGAACTAAAAAGTTTTGTAAAACTAAGCTTTTAAAGGGACATATAAAGAGTTCTTTTACTTAATAGTTGTAAAATTGTCCCAAAAACTTTAAAATGATTAAAAAAAGATTTTTTTTTTGATTGAGAAATAAAAGTGAAAAGAGGTTGAAGTCTAAGAGACCAGCCATTTTATATAAGAATAATTTTAAGGTGTATAGCACCTTAAAATAAATTGTGGGCAGTAAACAAAGCACTTTGGCCTTCAATTTACTAACAATACTATTAATAGGAAACCATCCTTTATCTTTTACTAGCTCAATGAATAATTTATTTAGTAAAATTAGTTGACTTAATAAAAGTGGGATATATTCATTATGGTGCTCCATTAAGATACAAATCTACCTATATTTTTATGGTTAAATTAATAACTTTTAAAGTTAAAGAAGTGTGTAAAGGTCATATAATATTTCAATTGCATATTTTTAATGGATTCTATAACACCAAAGTATTTTTAAGGGTATTAATTCCCAAAAGGTCTGTTTAAAAATTTCATAGGAAAAATTAAATGCCGAAATCAATTAAGATTATCTCTTTAAAAAAAAATGTTCAAGATTTGAAATGTGTATATTTTGATAAATATTGAATTAGTCTTGATTTAAGCCTCGAGATAATATTTATACTTCTCCGTACAGGTATACAAAGATTTTTATACTTAAACATATAAAAAACTTCTAAATGTATGATATCAAGGATACTTTTCTTTCATAATACTGGAAAAACATATGTAAACAATGTCAACCGCAGGCAAATTGAATTTTACATACAAATCAAAGTAACTTTTTACTTTTAACTAATAAATTTTAGAACTTGCATCTAATTTGTGCTTATTAAATTTTCAAATGTATTACCAAAAGAAACTTTTTGCTAAAACATGCAATTTTAACTCAACTTCTTGTTTAATATGTGGACGAGAAATTTTAGTTATGCTGTGATTTGAAGTGAATTGAAGTAAATCAAAAAATTACAATTCAGTGAATTTCTAATTTTAAGGCAACATTTATAACGCTTTTTGTATTATAATATTCATTTCAAAACAAGCAAATGCTTTTTTGATTTAAATTTGAATTATTATTAAATTTTTTTAGAATTACTTTACAAGAGGGATAAAACTGTTTTTTTTTTTAAATATAGATAGTATCAGGTGATTTAGCTGTCAACATGATAGAAGAAATTGATAATTGTAGTCATGGCAATAAAAATAAATCTTGGGGTTAACTTTTATTGTTTTATGTGACCGTTGAGGAGCACTCAGGATTGCATTAAGTATTCTCTAGTTAATATAAGTAAAATAAATTTCAAAACTCTCAACACATTAAATTCATTCTTGTTATTTATTTTTTTATTTTAACAGAATAATAAGTAATTTAATGAAAGTCATTTTATAGTAAAGTGTTTTGTAATCAAAAAAGAAAAAAAAATTTATTTTAAAAATATCATTAGTGAATTCACATTAAGGAAGCGAAAAGTTAAATCGATTTGATTATAAGTATGACTGACTACAATTTCCCAAGAGAAGGAAATAAATGTGTTAAAGAAAATAATAAGAGGGTAGATAAATTTTGTTCGCTTAAAGATAAATATTGATATAACATGTCAGGAAATACATATTTTTGTTAGTAGAAATTAACATTTATGCGTAGATTTTCAAGTGCTTTATGCGGCTCATAGTTTTCTATTACGAAAGTTTTTGATTTTTTTAGAAGAATATCATTGAATAATTATAACAATTTCTAATTCATAGAGTTGAAATGGGCAAGTGATTTACGGAAAAACTATACACTCGAGCTTTTTTTTGTTTTACTTGAACTACACTAAATTGATTGAAAATGGATAACAAAGATTGTGATTCTATTTTAATTCAATTATAAAAAGGTACATGATTAAAAGGTTTTGAATAAAATCAAAACTCATGCATTTATAAATTACCTAAAAAAGTTTCATTAATTTTTATAATTTCCAAAGAGTTTTTGACATTTTACTTTGAATAATTTCGAAAATTTTTTCAATTAGCAATCAAAATAAAATTCTATCTCAGATAATCAACTTCAAATACATTCTTGAAAAGTTTTGACATAAAAGAACCCGCGAAAATTAAAAGCATCAACATTTTATCATATAGAAAAATGAAGAATATATTATATTCCTTGTTTTTTTTTTTTGTGCTAGAAAATTCTGTGTGTCTGCCAATGGCATTCACTTATTTAAATCTAGAGAAATTCATTCAAAGATTTTCTAACAAAAAATTAAAGTGCCATTCTGATATATCATAGAAGCTTTGTCAATGACGTTTAATAACATAAAAAAAAACACAAAACTCCCGATTTACATTGAACAGTGTTAGTTTCAATACAAATAGAAAATCATCACTGATTTGTTGGAAAATCTCAGTTACAGTAGATAAATATTTTATTTTGCCCGAAGGTAGGCAATAAGTGAAATAGTAGGTTCTTCTTTTATACCTCCATCTATTTTTAGTTCTGATGTATCTTAACAAATAAAACAAACAAATTTGAATTTAGAAAAATAAATCTTTTGTAAATTTTTCTTCTGTTTTCCTTAAATTTACGAGACAGATTTGTTAGAATAATAAACCAATGCCTTACGGTTAAATCCAATCGGAAATGTAGACACCACTGATAAAATATAAATTTAAATAAACAACTATTAGTTGGAAAAGTTTTTCTACATAACATAGTCAAAATTTCCTTTGGTTGATTTGTTATTTAGAAAATTTCATCACTTGAAATTTCACTACTAATGTTTGTTATTTAAATACATTTAAAGTAATTTAAACAAATAACTTGTAATGGAACTCTATAAATTTTTTAGGAGAAATTTATTTATTACTGCGTATTTATTTTAAATATTACTGCGTAGGTTCAATTAGACAACTGTTTTCTGACGCAATTTCAAATAGATTAATATAGTATGGAACATAATATTAATTGTTTATATAATGACCTTGCAGTTATTGATGTGAAAAAATGGAAAAGACACTATATTTTGACTTTCCATATTAACCAGTTAAGCGTCGGATTTATTTTTAAAAACTCTTCTCTGTGTGCAGAGCATAAATCAAGCGATGACGTGTATACACGACGAATGCAGGGCAAAATGGTCCTATTCCAAATTTTATGAAAGACGAAGAACGCAAAAGTTATTGTTATTATAAACTTGAAAATTCTCAAATAATAATGAAATAGTTTTCATAATCAATGGCAATAAGAACGCACCGTAATAGAGATTTAGATTGACACGAAAAATGCGCTTAAGTGGTTAAGAAGCCTAAACGGTTTATTGTTATCATGGTCCTTTAGTTGCTTTTTATGAAAATTGGCAAATTTTACTCTTATTACAATTGTTACGTACATATATACTTTGTGTCTAGTTTACCGTTAGGTGAACAGTTTTGTATTTGTTTTTAAAGAAAGCTTGAGAAAATTAAACACTTTACTCTCTAATTCTTAAGAAAACTTCAATAATATATAATTTTCTTTAAATTTATCTTAAGAATTGTTTTAAATGGCAATGATCCAAACTGCTAATGGGATTGACAGATCATTATCATTAGCTCAATCAAAATTATCCAAGATATTTTAAGCTAATTGGTTTAAAAAAGCTTAAAACTGTATTTTTTTTATAAACTCTAAGATTTTCATATTGAAGTTAAATAATCTCAATTGATATTATTATGCTTGACGAGGGTTTAGGTTAAGCATTATTACTACCATTCTCTCCACTTTTACATATATTTGAGAATTTTTAAACAAGTTTCAAATTTCCTCATGATTTTTTTTAAACTAGGATGAAAAAATAAAACAATTTCCAAATGGACATAAGTAAATAATATCATTGAAATTTATGATTGAAAAAAAGATGTTTTGATGCCTGTGAACTAAAAAAATTATTATGCAGCACCATTCTGCCCAAAAAAAAATAAAGAAAAACGAAAAAATACAAAATGAAAAACCAAATGAAAATAAAATTTCTTACAAGGAAGGAAAAAGAAAAAGGGTTAACAGTAATTTAGAAATAGATATGTGTGTATCACTCTGAGCTTAACTTGATTAAATTTGTTTTATTAAATAAAGTAAAAAAAAACTTTGAACAGCATGTGTTGAAAAGTTCTTTTCTAAGCTTCTCAATTGCCCATCAAAATCTAATTTACCCTATGTACATCAAGGCAATATTTTTGGTTCAAATATTACTAAAAGACATAATCCTTAAGCATATTAGAAATCTCTATTAGAGTAATATTGATACATTAGGTCTTTATTAATTTTTGGATTGTTTTATATGCATTTTTTTTTTTTTTTAATTTTACATTTTTTATAGTTGTTGCATTATTTTTAAAGCGATTTTAAAGCATACAGAAAAGAATTACAAAAATTTGCATTTAATTAATTTCTCTGGCCAGAATACAAAAATCCTGAAAGCTGTAACCATCAAATGAATGACAGTTATTTAAATATATGTTTAATTCCTAAGATTTAATTGATCTAATTTTTTATTTTTGTTTTTTTTTTTTCAAAGAAAAATCTTTGAACAAACCATGTTAAGAAATTGTATCCAAAGCTATCGATTGTTTATTAAAAACATGTTTTATGTATACTTCAAGAAAGTGGTATTAGTTTCGTTAATTTTCAATTTTCGAAAATAATTTTCTTGTTCTAAAATATCCCAATAACCCAACAATTAATATGCATGAAAAATTTTGTCAAATTTACATTTACCTAATTTCTCTCCTGAATATACCATGCCCCATAGTGCTAACATCATCATCAATAGTAAAACTATATCCACACTAATTCGAATCATTTTCACCTATTTAAGTTGTTAGATACAAAGTTTACAAGTTTTCTTTGATATCTTTAGTTCACTCTTAAATTAAATTAAAATTATGCACCATGAAACATTTAATTTTAAAACACAATCACTGAAGTACACATATATACATTTATATATATTTATATTATATATATTTATATATATTTATATATTTATATATATGTACAGTCTATATAAAAGTGGCATAATCACCTTAATTTTTACAGACAATCAATCATTGTTGGTCCGATTATTAATAGAAGCTCAAACGAGACATTTTCCAATCATTGAGCCTTTAAAGTGTTAAATATTACACGACTATAAACGTTACGAACAAAGTTTCAAAAAAATTGCTCGTAACAATATATTTCCCGAAAATATCCTTACAAATATACCTTTAAAAGTATATATGAAGGGATACTTTCTATCACAATCTATGCTAGAAACTGACTGAATTTGAAGAATCGAAAAATTTCTGTTTTTTACTTTTAAAATTTCACATTTGGCGCATTTATTTTTAATGCCCATGGCGCATATGAAACAACTATACATGTTATATCCCTATTTTAGCTATTACTAATTATATTCAAGCTTTTAGTTGGAGAAATTCAATAAATTAAAGCTTTTTTATCCTTGCAGAAGGTTAAAGCAAGACAGTTATACAATAGGGCTTTATAGTTTTCGTTATTTCCAATACAAATAACAACTTTAAGGATAAAAATTTTCAGTCTTTACGAAACAACTATGTAATATCATTTGTTCTTTGAAACTTAACCCAAGATTTTCGTATATAAAATTCTTGACATTTTGAACC
This sequence comes from Acrocera orbiculus, assembly GCA_947359355.1. NCBI lineage: Eukaryota > Metazoa > Arthropoda > Insecta > Diptera > Acroceridae > Acrocera > Acrocera orbiculus. The sequence goes on along the minus strand of OX375756.1, from coordinate 22,089,613 downwards.
AAGCATTGTTGATTGAGAGATTGGTAATTGGGTTTCTGCTCTTAAAAATTAAGAGTTTGCTGTTTTACTAAAGAAGAAATTAGGATTTGATTTTCTCAATTTAATTTGCAATTAATTTTCGACGGGTAGAAATTTTGTGGTTAGTGTATTTACATGTCATACACTTTGATTCATCTGCATTAGATTTGGATTCCAAAATTTAATGAACTACATGGTTAAATTAAAGGACACAAATAACTTTCGTTAGGATTTTGATTATAGTAAGGCTTTGTTTTTTTTTTGGGTATTTCTAAAAAAATTTGAACTAAAATTTATGCTTTAATGATTTCCTTTAGCATATTGTTAAGAACTTTCAGCTAAGCAAACATAAGATTTTCAATTTTTACTCCAAAATATGGGTTTTAAAATTAAAAGAAAAGCAAAACTGAACTAAAGTATAACCAGGCTTTAGAGAGAAGAAGAATACTTATTATAACAAAAAGTATGGAATACAGATTTTGCTTTTTTGTATTTTCCTATAAAAAGATTTTCTGATTTTGTTTAGAAATTATATAATATTATAACCATGTTAATTTTTTTTCCTACAAAAATGTTTCTTGCTATTTAAAATAGTCAAAACAATTTGATATTTTTGCGAATTAAAAATATGTGCTGAATATATTTGATGCAAGTTGCTAAGGAATTTAAAGCCTGAAGCAATTAAATAAACTTTTTAAGTTTAAAAAATCTGTTCAATTTTTGATTATTAAAAATTGTTGATATTGTCTAAGATATCGTCTAATTAGAAAAGTAAAAGCAGTAATTTCTAACATTTTATTAAAATTGGCAATTTAAAACATTAGAGCTTTAGATTGATTATTTTATTAGTTTCAATAAGCTTTAAATTGAAGTGGAACAAATTCTTATTAAGAAAAGTGGAAAAACCTAGAAAGAAGCACCCTTCAAAATTCAAAAAAATTACTTAAGAAAACATTTCCTCACTTTGTGATTTTCGTTTAAATTTTCACTTACCATTTACTAATTAATACTTATTTTATGAACCTTCTCAAATATAACCTGCCTAACGAAACCTTTTAACAAATGAAAAATAAGTTTTTAATACAAATAATAATCAAAGGAAAATAAATATAAAATGACTCAAATATAATAAGGTACCAAGGTGGTAGTCCTATGGGTTCTGGGATTTTAATTAAAAGCTTAAGCAACAAATTAATTTTTCAATTAATAATACAAAAAAAAATACATGAACATAAAACATTCCCGTACAATATGCCTTTAATATTCAATATCATGATGTATAAATTTTAAACTAATACAAAAATCAATTTTTTGATTTACTCAGCTAAAGTTATTACATAAAATTTGTAACTTATTTTCCATGTTATTTATATTTTTCAATTACATTGGATTTTTGATAATAATACAAAAATATGCATCGAATATATAAACAACTAAAAATTTTAGTCTACATAAATTTCAACTTGTAAGTATCCTTTTTAGCTAGAAGTGTAGCATGATTAATAGGGATTGCATTCTTTGATATTTGCTGACTATGTTATCTAACTATCTAAGGATAATAAAACCGGATATATTCTGGGTAAAAAGGATTATGAATATACTTCAAAATTGGACATGTATTAAAGATAATATTATTTGAGTCAGTAATCATCTTTGTTGCTCCAAGTTAAGACTTTGTCAATTACTAAGCAGACTGAGATTTAAGGAATAATGAGGAATGCAATGAAGATGAATCCCACTAACTTTTTGGGTTTTGGCTAAAGATGTTTATATTCCGTTTAAAATTCATTGCCTTGTTTAAGCTGGATTACAATTTCCAGACCAGAGAGTATGTAATGTTTTTTATTTAGAGGGATTTCCTGCATTTAAAGTTACTTCTTTTGTTTTTAGTATCTCATAAAGTTTTTGATGCACTTTTTCTAATAAAAAAACAATATTCTAGAAGATTTATCGTGGTTTTTTATTACTAGCATTTATTATTTTAGAAGTTGGAGAATATGGTTTTGGTTAAATGAGCTTACTAATAAACAGTTGAACAGAGGAAAAATAATGAAAAAAAAGGTATGTTTGTATTTTTTATTTATTTTTGTGTCGGAGATGACACAAAAAGGTAAAATTTTATGTAAAAACTCAAAATTAAAGAGTTTAATAGGGTTTTTTTTTTGTTATATTATGATAACAATAATAATTTTGTTTTAAAAAGAATTTTATGAAATAGAATAACTTAAGATATTGTTTTTATTGTTTAAAGGTATAAAAAATATTTTCATACTTTTTGGTACACGAGAATGTAACAGTTTTCGACAGTATGTAGGAATGTGAAATTAGTTTTTTGTTAAATTTACTTGAACTAAATAGTTAAACTTAAAATTTAATGATTGAAATCTGATTTTTATTTTATTTTTTAACTGGATGAACTTTAATGAGTTATGTTGTCAAAACTAGAAAACTAATTTAGTTTTCTTATTTAGTAAAAGTTCAACTGTTGGAATACTATTTAAATAAATCTATAAATCTAAACGAGCATCTTCTCAATTAATGCTTAGTGTCGATAATTCTGTAGCTGGTACCGTATCTAGATTAATATTTTAATTACAGTGATAAAGATAAGCTAAAGAAATCTTCTTGAAGAAAAATATTGAGTAGCTGTACACGAGTATAATTTCTTAGAATTTTACTATATTTTTCAAACTTTGCTCTTGTTTCTAGGCCAGTATAAAAGCAATGACAGTAAGCTTACATTATTATATTAATTGTAAACCATATAACATATTCAACCAAGCTAGACTACGTACGTGCTAATTAGTTTGCAATTCTAATGCCTACCAAAAGAAGTAAAGTACCATAGAAGTACAAAGTCCTATACTGGTCCTTAAAAAAGCACTTCTGAAAAAGAACAAAGCTTTTTAATTTTGTATTTTAACAAATAATTCTTCTGAACTTAAGATTAGCATAACATATTTACTCAGTTCTATATTTCGTTTATTCGTATTATTTTTATAGAATATTTTATTTCATTCCAAATTAGCTTCTTGTATTATTGTTTTCTATTGGGGTTTATAGTGTTTTCTTTTTCATTAGATTAGAATTACTAAAATAAAATTACTTATGAAAATTTCAAAAGCTTAAATAAAGTTTTGAATTAACAAAAATTAGAAATTTATGCGAATATTATTCTTTAAATATTTAAATTTTAATCGAAAAATGTTTAGATGTTAAGGACAAAAAGATAAGTTTCAAAAGTTGGAAATAAAATATTTCATTTCTGTCGAAAAATTTCAGTATAGTCTTTTATATATATTCTTTAAAAAACTATTAATTCTCTTTTCTGAACTGGATAAATTAAAAACGATACCTATAATCTAATTTTTCTTTTTCTAATTAATTTAAAAGCCTTTGTTCTCACTTATTGGAACTTCTAAAATTAAATATTTTTCTACGTACATAATTAATATTTAATATTTACAAGAACATAAATAATGAAAGATATAACACATATAACAATATTTATTTTGTAATTTTAAAAAAGTATTTTTTTTGACTTCTAGAAAAATATTTATCCTGATGTTCGATGCTGATGTTGAGTTAGCGATTGATCCCATCAATTGCATGAATTTTCATGTACAAAACTGCGTTTATTCAATCAAATAGAAGGGAATAAATGGGAGTTTTGTGCAAAATCTGACAAAAAAACAATATATATGAGTTAAAATACAACAAACCCAAACTCAAATGCTCATTGATTTATACATTGTAAGCTTTTCGAATTTTGTATATACTAATTTAAATTAAAGAATACATGTGTTTAAGCAAATGTTATATTCTTAAAAAAAAATAGAAAAAATTAAATAAAATGAAAAAGGAAACAAAATACATTTCCATTGGTTTTTGAAATCTTTGCTCTCATAAATAAACTTCTTATAATATGTTCTCTTTTTTTCCTTAAAAGCTATTCTCATAAAAATCTTCAAATCTTTTACATCTGCCACCAAAAATATTTATCAACAAAAATATCCTTAAATGAAGGCTTTCTTGGAATGAAAAATCTTAAATTAATCCCCAGTAAAGTAAACTTTCTTAAGTGACAGTCTAGAGAAAAAAATAGAAAACAAAAATTTTAGTATAGAGTCTCTTTCGAACACCAACCAAAAATAACCAACCAAAATACAAACAAAGCTTAGTGTAAGTCTCGTTTACCGTATACCCCAATCCAATTTGTATTTGATAGCAAAACAGAAAATATAAGTCGACTAAATCTATATTTATATAAAATAAAATTGGAATCGGTTGTTATCCAGCTAACAGGCTATGGGTAACCCAAATTCTGGCGGTTTATCACCACAAGATTCCAATGTGGACATTTAGTGGTCCATTAAGTTAACAAGTGAGGCCCTAGTAATATTATCTTTGGTTTATTGGATATGAAATGAGACTCCCTCCAATTTTGTTTCGATAAGAAAATCTTGGCATCCGCCTTAAGTATAATGCCCAGTTACAGTGGATTAAGTATGCTTTCTGAATGCAATTTCATAAATAATAACATAGCGATTATTATGCCAAAAATTAGATTTTATTTGATTTTATAGAGTTTTAAGCAAAACCAATAACATTTTTGATAATCTTCTTCTTTTTTCAAATTTAAGTTCCTTACAGTAAATTATAATCTAAACCCAATTTCAAATAGATATATTTATAAAAATATTTTAATTTTCTTTAAAGATTTAGAGCAGAATATAATCGTTTGAAGTGGTTAACTTGAATCTCCTTAGTTCACTTCTTCGGAATTTTCCTGTCCATATTATAATTAATTCTTTAAGGAGCTGCTGCTTAAAACACTTTAACAAATGTTAACAATTTCTATCAAAAACAAAGATAAAAGTTAATCGTCTGTGATAGATGTCGCCTGCATTTATTGGTATCAAATTCATAGAGTTTATAGTCTGATGAAAGATAAACAAGGATTCTTTGTATAATTTTCATTTTCTTTTTCTTTTGTTCATTAATTTACAGTCTCAATTTGCTATCCATTTTCAGGTTAAATTTCAGTTTTAATATTCATCATTTTGACAAATTAAATTTCTTTTCATGAATATTAATTTAAGTAACGTTTCAAAGAATTTTTTTTTCATGATTAAAGTAAGTTCATACAATGAACATATTTTAAAAGTAATTTAAAAGTTAACAGAACAACGAGTTTTACAAAAAAAGTTCTTACTTAATTTTCTGAATTTATTTGATTGGAAAATAAAAATTCAATTGGAGCCTACAAAGAATAAATTGTTGTTGTTATTTTATGTTTGAGATAAGAATATCAATTTTAAGAATTTCGATAATAGATAAAAAAAAATATAAATCAAATTTATTCTTACCTTTTAAAATCTTAAAATATGTGCTGTAGTAGAAATTCATTTGACAGGTAATTAAAAAAAAGATAAAGAAGATATTTATGAGGTTTGTACATAAATTTTCAACATAGTTGCCTTCCACATTCGCAAACTATTTGATCATTTTCGCAAAGTATAAAATTATGCAATTTTTGTAGTGGAGTTTCCATTTGTCAGTAACAAAAATAAAAAGGAAAAATTTTGAAACGAATCTCATTTCAAAAAGCTAAAAATGTAGGCCCTCAATTAAGAATAAGTGGCCAAAATCTAAAAGGACTCATTGTTTTTTAACTATGAATGTCCTTAAAAATTTGAATGTATTACTAATAGCTAGGAAAAATTTTCTGTGAAACATTGAAGTCAGTTGAAATTTTTTGAGCATTTCAAATGTTTAAGTAATTGCTCTTTCTTTAGGATTATTTATCACCATATATCCTCACAAAAAAATGTTTATCAGGCAGAAGAACTTGTAATATACTCAAATTGTATGTATAATTATTACAATAAAGTTTTCAATTACCATTTACTCAACGTTTTCAAAAGAGATGAAGCTTTTTGACACTGAACAATATAATTGGCTTTAAACAAATTAATCAAAACGTTTGAATGTACAAAATATGCAACAAAAATTATGTATCCATCCATTTCAACTACCTTTTCTACATATTTTCTTTGTACTGTTGGCATTTTTCCTTCGAGAAAATTGTGTATATAAACCCATGCTTTAATGAAGTACTAAAAATTTGAATCTGAATTATAGGACGGATAAAATGTAGCATGGAGCTATATCTGATATTTTCATCGCTTGTGGGATGATGTACATAATTGTATCTTGATTTGCAAAGTTTTAAATTTAAAAATTAGATCTAAAGACGATAATTATAAAACTATAGTAAAAATATTACTAGTTCTTGTTTCTGTTGAAAATTTATTATTAAGCTTTATTAGTAAAAATTGTAGTTCCGACCCAGTACAAAATTTTCAGAATTTATGCTAATTACTTCATTCCGGGATATTTTTTCCAATATATTTATATTATCTTTAAATAGTAATGAACCAATCAAAATTTTTTCATTTATTCCTTATTCCATTTTATATTCAGTTTATAGCTATATCTTCGATTCTTCTTTATCTTTTTCAAATTAATTTTCTTCATTTAGAATTTGTATGAGTATATTTTTTGTTATTTGTCCAATTAGGCATGGTATTGCTTTGCACAATTTTCCCGGAAGCATTAATTAAGAGCTGCATGTAGTTTTGAGACTCAATTGCAAGGGTTAGGGCTTAAAAGATTTCGGAAAGTCTTTTTACTTGAATATGCTTATTCCTTTAGTCAGAAATAAGGGTTCACCGATTAATCATATTCAAAGACAAATACTATTTTTTTTGCATATTCATTGTTTCAAGATAATTACTGTATGTACTAAAATTTCGCTATAAATTTTTGTTTTTATTTTTAAAAGTAAATAAAATAAAAATTTTCAGTGTTAAGGTTCATAATTAAAACTAAACTTCACGAGTGACCTAAAACAAATATGAAGATAAATTGTCTTCTACTTAGCTCCCGTAATTACATTTAAGTAATATTTAATCAAAGAATTAATTAAATTTATTTAATTTTCATTGTCATTATTGATTATCATGTTTGGCACTGAAAAATAGTTCTATAGTTCGTTATATCGTATAAATAAATGCCACAAAAAATATCCATTAATTCTATGTATAAATTTATATATATATGAAATTATTGATGATCGCATGTTACACACTCAATATAGACATAAGAGCAAAATGGGAATATTGCTTTCCTAGTTTATGGAAAACCAAACAAAATAAATGACCTTAACTTATAAATTGGAATCAAGGAAGTAAAAAAAAAGGAGAAAATTCTATTCTACTCGTTTTCTATTGACAAGGTTTCAGCTTTAATTATCTGCAATTCAGCGAATAAAAAAAATAAAATGGTACTTCTATATAAATATTAGACCAGATGTTCTCATGCTGAGAATAAATATGGCAAAATCATTTGCTTGAATATCATTGAAATATCAATTGCCAGTAAAATGGGTTAGTGATTGAATCGATGAAATCCTAAAACTTTATCTAATAATAATCAAATATAGAAATTCCAGAGTTTTTCTAAATCACATACTTTGTTGTTATACTTACAGGTATATAAAACTCATTCTTTTTTAGGCTTTTATTTGAGTTTTCTCTTTATTTTATTTAATTTTTGTTGTTCTTTTCACTTCATATCAACAATAACATGATATTTAAGGATACAAGCTTTATTAGAAGATTTGATTCATATAAAAAAGTAGATAAATTTGTATCTTGGTCATTGAAATTATTGAAAATGGTGGAAAAAAATTAATAAGACCTTGACCTAGATGAAAAATGTAGAAATACTCTTGATAATAACAATTTAAAGTAATAAATCCTTGTAATTTAAATTATAATAGAATTAGTCTTGAAAAAAATGCAGCTTAAATTAACAATTTTCTAGAAGATGTATAAAGTTAACACCAAGAATCAAAATTAAACATATTCAAATCTAGCAGGTGTGATGTAGTGATTTGGAGTCATGATAAGTGTCTTCATTAGTTCATTAAGAGATCGAAAATTTAGTGGATAATAAAAATTAAGAGCAATAAATAACAGAGCTACAAGCTATGATGAGGTCCAGAAAAGTTGAGGTCAAGAAAATTCTATAAGTTGAACCTGTATTCTTATATAATACATCGAAAATTGAGCTAAGAAAACTAAGTGTAAGTTTTGTGTACTGAGTATTCTTAATAGCTTTTCCAGATTGGTGTCTAATACGCTGTATTAACTGTAGTACTTCTAGGCAACCATAATACACTGTGTCATAATAAAAAACAATAAAACATCTTATTGAGCTAAAATAGAGTTGTAAAAGTTTTTAATTAATTAATTGAAGAGCATTAAGATAAAATAAAAACTCATGAGTTTTGAAATGTTCTTCAATAATCAAAAAATATAACACGCTTAATTATTTATTAATTAATAATGTGGCGCTAAAATTTTAATTAAGCTTCTACCAGATAATATTACAACTAATTATGAAGTGTACTGAATTGATCAAAAACACAACGATGATATGAGAGCTCATACCAAAATTTTACTAAAAGTATTTACAGCTTGAATAGGATGTACTTCTACACCCACCATATTCTACAGATTTGACACCTTAGGAATATTATTTGTTCCTTTCTCTGTCAATTTTTTTGGACGGTAAGGTCTTCATCAGGACGTCAAATGTCTCTTGGACTAGTTTTCTGCTGGCAAAGATAAGAAGTTAAATAAGTGTGGAATCAGTTTCCTGCCCGAAAAATGCCAAGAATTATTCAAAATTTGCATACAGTTCTTGACTCTCTTACTTTCCTTGTTTCTAAATTAATTAAAGTGCTATTTATCACAAAAGTTGTCATGCAATTTACACACAAGTCCATTGACGGTATTACACATTTCATTTTTTCAAATATTTCTTCTAGTTGCTTAAGTATTCCTTTTTGATTACTTTTGTTTTTTACTTGAATGGTTCTGCGTTTTTTTTTTTTATTTTGTCTCGTCTAGTAGAATTGACTGCAGGTTTCTCTTAATTTAAATTGTTTGAGGTTAACCAATTTTCAGTTTTATAATAGACACATTTAATCCAGTTATTTTACTTTATTCAATTCATATTTCAATGTAGTTTCAACTAATATAATGTAAAAATATTCATTTTATTATTTTAAATCAGTAAATAAAGAACCAAAGGATTTTATGCTAATTGATAAACACATTTACCGACGTCTGCCAATAAGTTTTTGGATTCTTTTCTCTTTTTTCATACAAACTTTTTCCACTGTTATAAATATTGAAGATTTCCAACGTTTTCCATCAATAATTCGATAAATATATTTCAAATGTTATCATAAGGTTCTATTGATTTAATTTGTGTAGATACAATCCTGTAGAAAACTTAGACATTAAGTTATTAGCTTTTGAATGTATTGATCTGTAAGCTATTTTTGAATTTTTTCTATTTGATGTTCTTTATTAAAGCTAAAAATGTTTAAATACAGTTTGATATCGAGATAATCATTGGTTCAGCTTAAAAAACTGATATTAAAAACTTTCTAGTTTATGTCCTTTTGAGATCATTGTTTATCTTCTTTTTTTTTCTTTTATATTTTATTTCAGATAACAAATCCTTGCACTTACTTCTTTATCATCCTCTAATTTTATACATTTGTTTTTTAGGTAAAAATTTTTATATAATTACTTAAGATTATTCCTTCTAAAATAAAATCTTCATAAATCTCAACAATAAGTATAATTAAACAAAAATATTATTGCATTTTTTTCAGTTATTGAAATAGAAACAAAATACCAAGATATCTAAATCCTCATTAAAATTTTTCTCTCAACCATGGTTTTCTTTGATTTTATTTTTTATTTTTCGTTAATCCAAAGTAAAATCGTTTTTGCCTGAAAAATATTTTTACTTACCTAATTGGAACCATTCGGAATTGAATGAAAGAATTGCCCTTTTATTTATTTTTTTCTTTTGTTTTTGCAATTTTTCCAGCACATTGTGGTCAAAAGAGAGATACGACATTCAATTGCAAACGAATAAACTAAGGAAGTAGTTTTAATTGTCGAAATTCCTATTAAAAATTTCCTAACTGTAGTTCATAAGGATTTCAATTGAATATAAGTAGAACTTTTTCTCTTTCCCTTCTTAAAACAATTTTAAATTAAATTTTATTCAAGTAGTTAAATTATTTATATTTAACACTTAAAGTGTTTCAAGACATAGATAAATAGTTATACATTCATTAATGATTTACAGTAAAAGTTTGCAATCTTTTTTATTTTATCTTTATATTATGTATTTGTGTACATAAATTTTAACAATTATATTTAGGAAGTGTTTCTTATAGGCATTTACTAAGGACTTTAGGCAAATAACTAAGAAAATTGCTTGAGGATTGTTTTTTGTTTATTTCTTTTCTTTAATTTGAGAAAAAATCAGTTTTAACTATAACAACGCTAATAAAGATAATTTTTTACTCGTTTTTTAGTATATGTGTAGAAGGATTCGTATTTAAATATGAATATTAAGCCATAAATTCATAATCAATATTTTTTCTTAATTTAATACTTTGTGTTCTAGTAAAAATGGTAAAAGTATATTAAAAATAAAAATATTTGCTGGGTAAGATATCAAAATAAATTTATTGCATGAATGGTTTTAACCTTGTTAAGTTATTGTCATTGACTTAAATTGCTGTTTGCTGACTATTGGGAAAATATTTTTATACTGTCATTTAAATTCTGCTGTCAATTGTGTCCTGTGTAAAGTAACAAATGCAAAAAAAATTTAAAAAATATATAAACCCTTTTTCATTATATATATATATAAACATATATTTATATACATTTTGAAAATTATTTCTGTGTACCAATTTGGTTTGCAATTTTCTTTTTAAAAAGGTTTCATTTTTTACTCATAGGTTAAAGTAAAATACAAGTAAAATTTTTTTATTTTAAAACAATGTAATTTGCATATATCCTTCAATTTCAATGAAGCAAAGAATTCGTTGATATAACAAATTTAAAATACTTTAGATGACTTTGAAGTATATATGTGGAAAATTTTATTTTCCAAAAAGGAAAGGGTAATATTTTTGTGTTTTTTAGTAATAGGGTTAATTTAGCTTGGTTTTTAGAAATTGATACGGAAAGAAAAATTTTTGTTTGTTTTTTGGTTGAGTAAGTTTAGCATGAAATGAAAATGCTCAGTTAAAAAATTATTTCGAAGATTTTGTAGAAAAGTTGATTGGTTATAACATTATTATGCTATTTGTTTATATTAGCTATTTATTAATTTAGCTAATTTATTTATACTGTATCTGTCTTTAAGCTATATAAAACTCTTTTAATTAAGCGAAATTCCTTTATTATTAATAAAAGTACTTTTGTTGAGTGTGTTACTTAAAAAACTTGAGTGTTGTTTTTAAAAATAAAATAAGATATGTATCCGTCTATGTTTTATGAACTCATGTTTTCATTTTTACAGCATTAAATTTTAATTTACATGGTGTAACTAGTTTTCTAAATGATTTGTATGATTGTATAAAAACTTCCCAATAAAAGTGTTTTCGTATAGAAAGGCAAGACAGAGTTTTTCAGCAAATAACTAATTTTTAATGGTTGTATTTTTTAACAGTAATATTTGGTAATTTGAAAGTGGCAGCTCACCGAGGTCAAAGTCAAGAAAGTAATAGGAAAAATTAAAATATTTAGTAAGTGAAAAAATTACTGAGTGTCTTAAAACGCATACAGTCGAAACTAAAATAAACTAAAGAAAAAGTACTTTTTCTGATAAACTAAAAACTAAAATAGAAAGTGTATTATTTATATTATAATATATTCCTTTTATTTCAATAATCATGGATCAAATCTGTCCTCCAAAGGAAATTCGATTTAAATCCTTTCTTTCTTTTCCTCATAACTTCATAACATTTACTTACTCTATTGCTTATATAATCAAAGCTTGGTTCTTTTTTTGTACACATAAAATAGCTTATTAGCCTGATCTTTGGGCCATTGCATGACATCAAATCCTCTTAAATTGCTTTAAATGTTATCATCTTAAGACACAAAAACCAGCTACTTTAGATCCTAAACGGATATCACTTTGTTTATTTTTATCACAATAATATAAAAGACAGTTTTGAATCATAGAAAAACTCAATCAGATTTTAATAGCATTTGATGTCATTGTACAAAACTCTTTTAAGAAATTTCCATTTTATCTTTGACTGATGTTGTATATTGGTTTGGAAGCATTCCTCGTTTATTTAATTTGAAAAATCCACAAATTTGTACTCTATAAAGATCTTTGCTGTAAAAAATTTTTTCATATTTTAATTTTTTTGTATTATCATTCAGTTTAGATCCGTAAGAATTATTTTATTTATTTAAACAAGATATAGAAGTGAAGTCATCCAACCATATTTTTGGGATTTATTTTCTGTATATAAATATAAATATATAAATAATATGCTAGGCTTTTCTAAGGCGAAACTTCCAGGGTATTAATCGAAGAAGCTTTTTGATAATTTTATCTAACAAAAGTGGAAGTTCCACAAGGAAGCTTCTTAAAACCCTTTCTCTAATAACATGGAACCAATTAGCCGTGTTATTCAAGGGATACCTGTATATGAAAAATAATAATAAACTTAAATTTGAGCATTGGTTCCCGCATCCATTTTTCTTGATAAGCACAATTTAATAATAGTAAAAATTTACCTCCTTTAAGATTTACTATAAAGGCCAACAGTTTAAAAAAAAGGGAGTTTTAATTTCTGTGTAATTTTTATTTCTACTTTAAATTATTTGAAATTAGTTTTTCAATTTATAATAGAATTTATAACAAACTAAACAATAAATATGTATAAATATCTATCCTTGAAAATAATGACATAATATCTTCTAGATAAATACAATAAACTTTCGCTTAAAATATAAAATCGTGAAGAATATCTTCAATATAATCAAAAAATTTGCTAGACATCGTATAAATTGATGTGATCGTTAAAAACGCATCTTTCAGTTTCTATAACATCTAAAAGTAGGTGTTTTAAAGTCGATAACAGCTAAAGATACTTGATTTTATGAAATCACAATATAAAATGTTTTCAGTAAACGTTTGATCTGTTACCTTGAGACAATTGTCGTGGATAAATATTTTCATTAAGTAAACATAGTAATTGTTTTGAACATCTTCAAAGTAGAAGATATTTTAAGATGCAATGCAACATAACTGTATATATAGCTATGCACGACTTACATGGTTTAGTTCAGATATAAAGTTTAGGTAACAAATTTTGTTATACCATCATCACTATCATATATCGTGCTCTTCTTTATTTTGTACTTTTTATACAATATGACAAAACTATATTTGTTCCTTTAGCTATCATCGTTTTTAGGATTGTATAATACCTATCCTATCACAAGTAAAATAAAAGAAAGAACCTTCTTTTTTATATATTGAGACATATTTAGAATGTTTCACTTTAAATTTAGTATAAATAGTAGACAATTTGAATGTAAACAACAGTCATAGTCTTGGATCTTAACAAGAAGTATCCATCTGTGTTTTTTTTATTAAAGTTACCTATAGCCAAAAAAAAGGAACAATAAGTTAAATTCAAATCATGTTAAGGGTTAGTGGAAGTTTAAAGATATATTTCGATTATTTAACTAATTTGTTTTGTTTTTTTTTCTTTCTCTATTACACACAATAGTTTTTGTGTCTTATACTAATAGCTACAATAGTAGTTGGAAGACCAGAACCACCAGTTAATTCCTATCTACCACCAGGACAAAAATCACCATCTACCACATATGGAACACCTGAAAATAACAATAACAATAGACTTGATAATAATCAATATCGGAATGGTAATGGTGGAAAAAGACCTGGGCAAGGAAATTCAAATGGTGTTGGTGTAATGCAACAATCTGACAGTTATAATCCATCAAATCAGAATTCAAATGGTAATAATGGTCGACCTTCATCAAACTATGGTCCCCCAAGTAATCAAAATAATGCTAAACATAGTTTAAATAATAATGGTCAAGAAAATGGAAATAGTAATAATTACAACGGTCAAACTCCATCAAATGCATATGCACCACCAGGAGGAACTAGTCAACCATCGTCTAATTATCTTCCACCAGATGTATCACGACCATCTTCAACATACGGGACACCAGGACAAGATAATTTAAATGGACCAAATAATGGACTCCAGAGTGGACAAAATGGAAATAATAATGGTCAACAAAATCAGGGAAATAATGGGGGTATTAGCGGTAATAACGTTGGTAATCGTGACAATAATAATGAAAATGCTAATGGAAATGTAAGCAAAACTTAAAACTTTAAAACTTCTTACTTGTTCCTGCCTGATGGATATGAAATTTTTGGCATATTTATAGGAACTAGCTGAATATGAATTTAGTTATGAGGTTGAGGATACTCAGAATGGCCTTTCATTTGGACATTCTGAGAAACGTGAGGGTGATCTAGCAACAGGGCAATACAATGTTTTATTACCAGATGGCAGGAAACAAGTAAGATCGTTAGTTAATTATACTACACGATCGTTTCAAATAACTATCTTAAATTTTAGGTAGTCGAATATGAAGCTGATATAAATGGATATCGGCCACAAATTCGTTATGAGGGTGAATCTGCTCCAAGTTTTGGTACAAATGGTTTTGATAATTCTGGTAGCAGAGATCAATTAAGACGTAATGGTGATGGTGATAGTTTTGATAGACAAGGCTATAATTATGATCAATCTAATAGTAATAATCAACGTCCAAGCCAAGGACAAGATTTAGGTTCAAATGGCCAGAGTTTAAATGGAAGAAGATCAAAAAATAATGGAGATATTGGACAAGACGCTGGTGAACATGGCTATTCAAATGGTGATCCAAATCAAAATGGACATAGATCTACTACCAATGGTAGAACTCAAACAAATGGTCAAGATTTTGGTTCCAATGGATATTCTAGTGCTAATCCAACAAATGGAAATGGATTTAGCCAAAGTAGACAAAATGGTAACAATGGTTCCAGAAATAATGGTACTCAATCATCATCTGAAAATGAAGGATATTCATATGAACAGCCATCAAATGCCTTTAATGGAAATGGAAATCAGGATTATCGTCCTTCAGGAAACGGGAGCAATAGAAATGGAGGTCAACATTCCGGAAATGGAAATAGTGGCCAGCAGCATTTTGGAAATGAAAATGGTGGACATAACAATGGAAATGGTCAATTTGGGCAAAATGGATATCAATATTGAAAATTTAGTTAATTATATGCTGAAACTATTAAATAATAAGAATTTGTAAATTTTTAATACAGCACAAGTATATGTGACACATGTACAGAATTATGATTTTTTTTACTTTTTACTAAGAAAAGTTTTCAGAAAAAAATTTCTCTGAACTAGCTACTCGTATACCAAGTATTTTTATTTTGTGTAATTTTCTCTTTGTTAAGTTTCTTACTTCCTAAAGTATTCCAAATGGAGATAATGGACAAATTTTATTTTAATATAAATTTTCAAATATAGACAAATATTTAGAATACACTCGTTTAATTACATTTAATTGTAACAAAAGTTACACTCTTCTTTGTAAAATTTGCAAATTGGGAAACTAAATTTTTTTTAAATGAAATTTCTTTTTCAGTACATAAATAATATTTAAACATACCCCAAGATCTTTAGAAATCACTTCTAGGAATAATTTATTTAGCTTAAACAAAACTATTTGAAACCATATTAAAACTGTTGGATGTATTATCCTAATTGCTTCATTAAAATTATCATGATAGAAAAATAGTAATACAAACGAAAACTTACAAATTACTAGAATTTGTTCAGCTTACAACTTACACCTTAGCCATAGAAATCCATGACGGAAACGTCATGTTTGACAAAAAAATG
The DNA here is from genome assembly GCA_947359355.1 of Acrocera orbiculus. Lineage (NCBI taxonomy): Eukaryota > Metazoa > Arthropoda > Insecta > Diptera > Acroceridae > Acrocera > Acrocera orbiculus. The sequence continues at coordinate 22,073,664 of OX375756.1, read as the reverse complement.
CACTTTTTTTGCTTAAAAATTAAATATTTCAACATTATAAACTGCAGTAAGGTTTGGCTTAAGCCGACTATCACCAATTTTTTGGATCAAAGAAATGAAAGCAAGATAGGGTCTTGAAATTTTCGAAACTTCTGCTTTTCGTTTGATATCGAATAGATTCATATACAGTGAGCCCTTTTGAGTAATTCTATTTTAAATTACTTGCCAAATGTCAGCATTGACATGTCAGCCACATGTGCGCTAGCAGAATGACAATTACTTATTCAGTAGTTATATTAGCAAGAGAGTAGAATAACTCTTTTTGTACATGTTGTTTTCATAAAGAATTATGTTAATATTTCGAAACAAAAAATAATTATTAGTAAAAATACAAATAACTGTAATTAGTTGCATAACTCAAAACCAAACCTTCTTCATTGACAATATTCGGTATTAGGGAAATTTTAAAATAGAAATCATCAAAGTAAACATTAAATCATTTAATTGCATTGAAATTAAAAAAATAATCGAAACAATCCTTAAAAAAGTTTCGAATAAAATGCAAACAATGCGCTTAAAAGAAATTATTTTATTGGAATTTTTTCTAAAATAGCAAAAAAAAAAATTAATAGATACTAATTAAGCTTTTATTTAAGTTCACAGGTAACATTAAACTCACAAATTAAAAATACTTTGCCAATTATATTTATTAAAAACGAAAAGATAACATGTCTGAACCATCTAAATATGAACCTTCTTATAAGCAGCTTCAATAAATCAAAAAAACCTTATTATTCTTTATTTACATTCATTAAATTACTACAGAAAGTACCCAAAATTAATGCGTACTGTCACTATAAGAAGGAAATTATATTAAGACCCCTTACACCCACATTCGCTGGTTTGATTATTTTTATTGATACTGAATTTCTTCAAGACCTCCGTCTTTTATATTGTCAAGGTCTAAAGTGTGCCAACATGTCCACCTATTAATTTTTTTTTGTGTGTTTTTAAATTTAAATTTACCAGCAAAGATATTTGCAAATTAGACATTTTAACTCTACAGACTATAAATCCAGCGTAATCTTATTTAGACATGGAAATGATTAGAAGAAGTTAAGCCAAACATTTCCAAATAAATAAATTTATTTCTGTTTTGTATATATAAGAAATGCAAGTTTCTGGTGATCTGCTGATTTTTACGTTAGAAATAGCTATGCACGCACATACTTACCTTTAATGATAGTTAAAATTGATTCTGAATTTTCTGCGTCACAAAATATTCTAGGTGTTATAAGACCAAGTGGCTTTATTAAGCGTAATCAAAACAACTCTCATATTTGTGCATGTTCTAATAATCTGAAAATCAAGAAGTGTAGTTTTCTTGTTTCCTTACTTCAATTAATTAAATGCTGGACTTAAAACGCATTGGGAAGCTGTTTTTAACATATTTTAATAAGGTTTGCTTGGTAATTTTCTACGTTGTTTGTCTTTTTCATCTTCAATTTGATTTCAAAGAAAGATTTCGAAGTTTTACTTTTCCCTACAAATCTGTGAAAAAACATCAAAAGCCAAAAAAGTTATTAACTCCTACATCTATTCTAAGAGCTATATAATCGTATGTAAATATATGTATATATGTATATATATAGATATACTTTACCGCAAATATCAATACTCAGAAAGTTTTCCTAGGGCAAAAAATAAAACAAATTTGTTGAAATTCTACTAATAAAGAATTATATTATTGTCTCACTCTCTTATAAACGTTTAAGAGTGATAAAAAATTTGATGCATAAAATTTGACATTTGTAAATTCCATTTCATCATAATTCAAGGGCAACACATGCATAAATATGTGTAGCAAATTTGCCATAGAAACAAAAACAGAAAGAAGTTCAGCAATGCTTGAAGTTTATTTGCTAATTCATGGGTCAATTTGGAACAAGAGAGAGGGGGGGGGGGGGGGGGGGGGGGAGTCAGCTATCTAACAATAATTCATGTATTATCCACGAAATTTCTATTTAGATTGGTATTTGTTTTATTCAATGTAATAAATACAGTTGTTTTTCATTTATTGAATTGGTTTGTCGGTATAATTTTATTTGAAGAGAAGGAGGAAGAAATTAAAAAGGAAAAAAATGAAGATGTATTTAGAGTTTTTTTTAGTCATTTAAAAAGTTTTTGTTTACATTCAGACGTTTGCTAAAACCGTGTGTTAAAAGGTTCAAGTGCTTCTTTCCAGCCCGCTTTTTGTTTTTTTTTTTGCAAAATTAAAGATGAGGGCTTTTTTAAAAGAATTCTTTAATCAAAAAGAGCATAAAACAATTTACCATTAATTTTATTTTCCACTATTATAGATAAAAAGGGCAAAAATTAATGTAGACAGTGTCATTATTATTAAACAAGATCAAATTCAATAAAATTATAATTAAATTTATGAATGTTTTTTTATTTTGTATATTTGTGTAGGGAAACTGTTTTACTAATTTCATTGTTCAAGTTTTTCATTTTAAGAAGGAAATATGATTAAGAAAATTAAATAAATAAAAATTAAATCAGTGTTTGCAATGTGGAAATGCAAAAGTGGAGATTTTTTGGAGTAAATTATTAAAAATGTCGACTGATACATATCAATAAAACATGTGAATGTATTCATACATTTTTTCCTGAAAAGCCGAAGATAAATAATTACTATACCAAGTGATCATAGCTTGCTGAAACAAAATGTCAACATTTTTGCTTGGAAATTACAGTTGCTTTGCTTTTAAATAAATTTTTTTAGTGTATTAAAAAATTTTTTGAATAAAAGCGAATCTTATTAAAAATAAAATTTAGTGAAAAATTATTCTTCAAATAATATTGAAAAGTAAGCTTTGTTAATTGAATTATGAAATTTTTATTGAAAGTTATTAGAAATTCAAAATTGAAGTTGACTATGTGTTCAGTGTTTTTTATATGATTTTAGCCTACATTATACTGAATGTTTAGTATTTTAACGTAAAAAAAAGAAAATCAAAAAGAAAATGGCACCCCAGTCTGAGGATAATCATTTAAGGCTTTTAAATATGATAAAATCTCATCTTGGGTATGTACATTTATCTTAAGGTTTATAAATTTCTTTTAGGTTAGATATACATATAGCTAAAACTAAATTGGCAGATACAAATTTTCAATTATAAAAAGAAATGATGCGTTAATATTATTTATTAATGGTTATTTGATTGTCATATAAATTTGGGATTTTGAAAAAGAAGAAATGATTTTAGATCAAACTTTTGATATTTTAGAAAAGATTATTATTATTATTAGGAGCTTTTGATTATATGACGTGTAAAAATATAAAAAATAATCCTTCATCAGATAGAAACCTCTTTAAAAACACCCTTGTAGCTTTGTTCTTGGATATAATTCGTCAAAAAAAATTATGATGAAATTTTCAGAACAATTTTGAACTGCGTGACAGTCAAAATTCTGTTTTTTATAAATTGTATAATTTTAACCACAATTTGGAAGTAATTTAAGAATTTCATTTTATTTATTCAATTTTTTGACTAAAATAATGGAATGTATCAAAGAAAACATATTCGTTGGACACCAGATGTTAGTGATATGCATAAATTTTAATAAAATTGAAAAAAAAGAAGGAAAATCTTTTTTCTCTTCTCATTATACTAAGAGTTAAATAATTTCTATTGATGTTTGATTATATCTGGACCACTATAATTTTTATCCTTTATGTAATTCATAATAAAACTACATTATATTCGACAGATGTGATTATTTCGGGCTTTTTATTATTATAGGGGATAGGGATTAATGTACTGGAAATTGTTTTATGTTTTCGTTTACACTGAACATTGCAAATACGGTATGGAATTGAGGTTTAAAACTTTTTTTTATCCTTAATTTCTATGTTATTATATGTATTAAAAATAGCAGTCATCTTAAGAATATAAAATTATGTTTTTTTTGCTAGCATTTTAACAATTTTCTTATTGCTTTTTCAATAATGCAATAAAAAATCGACTTACTTTAAGCGACTATTAAAAGTTTGGGTTTTACTTCCTTCATCCCTTAATGCTCGGTTGTAAAATATTCAATGATCTCAACAATGCGGCATCATAAAATTGTTTAGTTTCTATGTATTTAGCTTCTGTAAACATTCCGATTATACTATAAACCTCTTTTTATGTATTTTTTTTTACATATCATAAGAGAACAACTATAAATTTATGAATTTCTTGTTAAATATCCACTCAGATCGATAATATACCAGATTTTCAATTTTATAGGAAAAGTTTTAACAAAAAAAAAAAACAAATAATCAAGTACATCTAACAAGAATTAGATTTCGGTTTGTTTTCGAATTGTATTTCTATTACCTTTGGGATTTTTTATAGCTGTTAAAAATAAAATTTTAAAGAAAGGAAAAAATGATTTCAGTTATGCAACTTTAGTTAAAATGAAAATTTTCCTTACTTTTTTTTGTATTTTCTGTATGCAAAATGTTAAACGAAGAAAATAAACAAAATCAAAAAAAAATCAAGATAATGTCTTTGTACCATAGCCAAAATTAGTGATATCCCTCGTCGGTTTTGTATGTCTTTTAGAATTATACCATTTATGGTAGCTTAGTTCCGTGATAAATATTCTTTCCTGACATCTCTTTTTGGTTCAAAAATTTTACTGGGTTCCGTTTAAAAGTAGAAAAATCCTTTTGTCTAGTGGTGATTCAGTGCCATTAGAGGCGGAAAGATATATTTTCGTTTCGTTTCATTTTATTATTCTTTTATCAGCATTTAGGTTATAAATATATTCAGTAGAGTAAATCTATTTTAAATACTTTCTCACGCTTTCAAAATTTGATCTTAAAGTTTTTTAAGTGTTATACAATAAATAATTTTGCTATAGCATAAAAGCAATATATATGTATATGTTGGGCTTAGAATTCATTTAAATTATGGAATTTCATTGAAACTTTAATCTAAATCCAATTATAATTTTCCGCTGTATATTCGATTTTATACCTAAGTAAATTTCTGAAGTTTATACATATCCAGGAAATGAAATTTTTTTTTTTTCATTATTAACCGGAAATAACATCAAAATGACACAGAATTCATTGAAATATTTGCAGTATATAAAATCAACTTCAATCAACTTTAATTATTGGTAAATTTTATTCTCAAAATTATTTATGCCTTTCATTGGTAAAATTGTTATTGAAAACTTTTTGTAAATACATTTTCATACATAGTTTTATTTTCAATATAATTTAAAAATTGGTAAATTGTTTTCTAACAATTATATACATTTCTAATGTAAAAAGTTTACCCTTTATCGATTTCTATTAGTAAATATTAACAGCTTGTTAGTCTCATATGACTATGTATATGTGTGTCGGAGTATTTACTTCTGTAATGTGAAAGATGAAAATGAATATTTAATGAAAACAACACTTAAGATTAAATTGGACTAGAAAAAATTTTAATTGCTTTAGTTTGTATATTCTGAAGTTAAAACTACTTCACATTAGGCCATTAAAATCTATTAAAAAGTGTTTATTACAATTGTAAAATATTTACTGTATTTTTTTATTCAATATTGTCACTCGTTTGAGGTATACTAGTAAAATTTTTCAAATAAAGCATTTCAGGTGCCATTATTTTCATCTTCCGAGCCGAATTCAATTATTTTTACAGGAATATATTATTTATTCTAGGTATATAGTACATATGGAAAGATAAATTCTGTGACTATGACTGATATCCTGGTAAAAATATCAGAGATATTTTATTTAAAATTCAATCCATATAATCTATATAACCCCTATTGCAGATTGTTGCATGGATTGCATACCTAGCTATCCTAGCTGAATAACATTGAAAGCTATATCCTTATTGAGAATGACACGTTCTTTTGTTTACTATGTGTTATAATTCTATGTTTTATAATTCAAGTATTTAAATTTCAAAATATTGGGTGTCAAAATTAAAAAATTTAAAAAATATTTAATCTTTGGTTTTCATACGAAATACAAAGTGGAAAATATTAAAGAATGTAGAGTTGAATTGGTTATGACTATAAAAAAATACCATCTATGTATATTTGAAGTTTTATCTATCATAGAAATGGGATATCAGCCATATATTTCAAAACTACCTTTTCTTATTATTATGATTTTTTTTCTTTTTTTGAAAGCAGAAGTGCCTCTTGCTGTACTTTTAAATTGTAACAGTAATGTTAACAAATGTTTTTCAATAAACGAAAATTGAATTTTCATTACAAAGATATCCTGTTGTTAAATGTATTGTTATTTTTTTTCTCTACATATTAGGAATTTCATATTTCATATTTATTTTTCTAACACATAACATTCCATAATTGTTAATAAAAGAATCTCTTGAGAATAGTAGATTCATTCATTTGAAAAGATTGTCCCAAATAGTATCTGGTCAAACAAGAAAATCTTTTAGTTGATCAGAACAGAACAGAACAGAAGACATTTAGGATTCTCTCTAGGGGTGCAAAATGAATTTTGTTATATTAAACTCATGAGAAACTGGTCTTGTTGTAATTTTTTTTCTCGTTTTTAAGAAATAAAGTATGATTCTTCTATTTTATTTCTAATGTTTACTACTTTTCTATTCTAGTTTTGCTGCTATTTTTTATCTTCAATTTTACTTTTGAATAAAATTGACTTAGTAACTGGAAAAAAGATTTCGAATTGTATTATGTTTTATTCATAATAGTCCTAAAAAAGCTAGATTAGGATTTAAATGGTAAATGATGTGGAAGTTTTAGGCATATTTTACTTTAGAAAACTTAAATTCTGCTATTTTAGGTTGCAAAAAAGTTTTTTGGTATCATTTTCCTGTTTAACAATGCAAGTTATTTTATTTTTTAAATTATTGTTGAAAAGCAACCAATATTCATAGTTTTTGAGTTTTTTTTCAATTTTTAATATAAATTATTTTCAACAATATAATTAAATTAAGAATGATTCTTTTTCTTTTTTGAAACCACTGTAGTACACGAAAAACTACATACTTTCATTATTTCGATTGTTAAAGGCTAAAAAGAACGAAAAGACTTGTTAGAAGGTAACAAAAATCTGGTGCAAATTTTCCGGTAAACATTCCAATCTAATGTGTTATTCTTCCAATATCTTTCAAGTGTGATACATTCATTTCAACGCTTTTCATAAAACTATATGCAGTGCACTACCGTGCAGAAAAATTTGTGTTTGTTTTAAGGTTTGGTCGTGTTTTGACGATGATTTCATCATTCAATTCAAATAACTTTACCTAAATATCTTCAAGAAATTAGCAGTCATTGGAAGGCAGATTATGTAAATATCTTGATAATGGCGGTTGCCAAGTGAATTAATTCTTACCATCAGTTTTAATAATTTGTGATACTGCACATTATCTTTGTATATAACAGTTTTTTCCCTCTTCGTATGTTGCTTTTTTTCAATTTTTTCCTTGGTAACCACACAATATAATATTAGTTGTTAGTTTTTTTCCTTTCAAGTTATAATGAGCATAATTGGACAGGTCATAGCTTTGCTAACTGGATCAAGCTTAAGAATTTTCTAGTCGGGCTACCTTTAACCTAAGATCCTTGAAATAAATAAAATATACATAAAATTTATACACTTACCTTTAACCTTAATCTGTCATTCCTAAAATAAATGAAATACATAAAATTAATAAACTTACCTATAACCTATGTCCGTGATATAGGTTAAAGCTTTTGAAAAAATTCAAAAGTATTTATTTCCTTCTTTCATTGCAAAATCGCGAATTATACGAAGTTTTATTTTCCCAAGTAAAAAACAAAATATATTTGTGATTAAGACTTCATTGCGGCATACTGATCTGTCCCTGATCAACTGAAATCAAATATATCGCAAATAAAACCGACTTTATAAAATTAGGATCAAGATTGGATCAGTGAAAAAAACTCATTCTGCATAAGGCGTTAATAAGAGATCTTGACCCAGTACGGATCAAGGTGAAATATTAAGAACCTTATTAAGGCAATCATCAGGTTATCGAAGTCTTTTCCTGAGAAGGACTGCAATAGTAAATATTTCTGGATCAGTTCCTGACCAAGGATCAAATTAGTTACAGCCTGATTCAATCCGAATAAAAACCAGGTTTCCTTTAACTAATTTGCAGTAGGTTGTTATTCTAAGGTATTTTTGGGTAGATATAAATTATTTGTAAATATATTCCTTTACAAGTGTTTTCTAAATAAAATCAATTTTTTATATTTTAACAAAAGTATAACTCTAGAATTTCCGCTTAACAATAATTCAACAATGATTTCTTCCAATACAGATGATAAGTAACTTTTGAACCGAATAAAAATTTTGAACCAAAAAAATTTGATCTCTTAGCTAAATAGAACTTTAATTTGCTTGGAATGAACTTCTAATTAATTCTATTTATCAATGTTTTCATTTTTACTGCACTTAAAATTGATTTAACATTCATTTTGGCGTTAATTCTGTCCAGAACATAAAATTTAGATTTCTAAATTAGTAGTATTTAGTATGATTTTGTAATTAAAATAAATTAACTAATAAGCAGAATCCATAAAATGTATTCATCGCTTAATTCACTTTTCAAAACGAATTCAAAAGTATCTCTATATTTCTATTTTGAACTTGAATAGAGCTCATTTAAATTTTTCATAATTTCGTACACAAAATATCAGTAAGAAGAGAAAAATAAAAGTTTTTCGATTTAAAATTAAAGTAAATGAGAATAAGCGAGAAATTGTCTTCTATTTCTATGCCTTAAATTTGCCAGTTTTTAGTTATGCAAGATATCCTTCCGTTTAAGGCAAAAGTTTCATATAAAAAGTTTTTCCTATAATTTGAATGGCTTAAGGCATTCGAGTATTAGAGGAAGTGAAACTTCTGTAAATAATATTTAACATATACAAAATATATATATATTATATGTATATATTATCCTTGTTTAAGCAAAATTTAATTCTAAAAAGGTATCGAAGCATTTATATAACCAAAAAATAAAAATGCAAATGATATATATATATATATAAATATTTTATTAATCGTACAATTATCATGAGTGCAAAAACAAATAAAAAAGACTTTATTTACCTTTGTATTTTTAATATTCTTTGTTATAGCATGCACGATTTTTCTTTTATTTCGTTTAATTAAACAAGTTGTGAACCATAAGCTTTTTGTTTCTTACAGTTGAATATCCTTTTGAGTTTAATATGTGTTTTTTATCTGCTTATCTGATAGCTTAAGGAAATTCAATAATCAAAAGATACACACGTATACATTACCTACATATATTTATTTACTTTTTTATTACTAACAATTTTACAATAGCGAAAAATATATAAAAACTACTTTTCTTAAAAAAAAAAAACAGTGTAATGCATTGTTTTAAAGAGTTAAGTAGGAAGAGTGTATATCTCTCGCCCTGGGAAAAAAGACCATTGTTTCTACTAAAATATTTCCATTTTTTTAATGCATCGTGGCCATCTTGAATAAAGAAATTTCATTCTTGAAATAGATAGGTTGAAGTTCTGTGTCTATAACGACTTTCATGTCATCATTTTAGCCTAAACATTTTCAGACTAGAAAGTTTGAAATGATGAAGTTAGGAGTCGTTGAATCTAAATAATAGGTTGGATTAAATTTGAATTTTATGCCTCCATATTTCCCTATATCCACAAAAACACCATTTTAGGCATTCGAAGTTATTTTTTTTTGTTGTAAACAAAGCCTTTTTTTTTAATTTTTTTTATTCAGTTGATGTCAAAGTCCTGAATTTCATGCTTTTGTTTTTCCCTCCTTCAAAATTATTTCTAAAAGATTAATTTGGTAGCCCAAAAAATCATACTCGTGATTTTACTGTTAGGTGGAGCTCATTTTTACTGTGTAAAATTTGTGGCTTTTACCCACTATTTTGACAGCTATTTGTTTTTTCGGCTTATACAAGAGCTTAAGCTATGGTTACAAAATTCCATAAAATTATTTTTGAAATAATTTACATATTCTAAATAATCTAACTTTCGGATTTTACTTTGGTCACCAATTAATGAATATGGCACTCATTTTCCACAAAACTTCTTTGTATGAAATTCGTTATACAAAAGTTATCACAAAGATCCAATCGGTGATTTTACAATGCTATTTTGTGTTCTTTCGTTAGTCTTTTTATTGGTGGATTTTTGGCAGACGTTATTGAGTAATTTCCTCAAGAAAAGCATAAACACATTTAAGTTCTCCTACCTGAAAAAATCAAGAAACCAAGTTACATCTTTATCAACGTTGAATGAGTTTTGCTTGGTGATGCAAAATGATTCTTTTTACAGTAATCTTAAAATGGATACCGAACTTGGAAGAATAAAAGATTTTCGTCTGTAAGGAGCACTTTTTATTTTGCCTCGTAATTGAATGCTTTTATTTATAAATAATGAGATTTTAGCTCCTATTTCAAATAAACGAAATATAAATTCAATAATTTGAAAAATTATAAATTAAAGCTTTCTATTAATACTGGAAGTGGTCTTCAAAGTGTAATTACGAATTGGTCAAACTTTGTTGTTTTTTTGAGACATATAATCAATAAAAAAGATTTTGGTACTCAATTTATCCTAAAAATCAAGTACATCACTTTATTTTCATAGAAGACTTTCCTATCCAATAAAGCAAATCGTACAAATTGAAAAATGAAGGCGTTAAGGAATTCCTTCAAGGGTTATTCTTTATCACATCTAGTTCTAGAAGAAAAGTCAATATTATAAGCATATACATAGGTATATATATATATATATATATATATATATATATGTATGTATATAAACAAATTCATAAAGAGTTAAAGAATTCAAAGTGATCAGATCGAATATTTTCCTTAAAGTTGACTATGTATATGTATGTATGTAAATAAACTTTAAGATGAACAAATATTCGTTGCCTTCCTTTAGCTTTCTTGAGTTTTTAGATAACTTTATTCGAATAAACTTGATGGATTCTATCAAGGGATAGTAACAACCGCTTCAAAAGAAAAAACTTTTAACTGAAGACAAATTCCTATCGGTTGACTACCACATTAGTAGCATTTTTAGTAAGGTTTTCTATTGTGCAGGATTTTACCATTTTTCAGTTTAATTTTAACATTTGCCTTCAACAACAAATGCTCCCACGGGAATCTTGATACAAGAAGAAGATTATATTTTGTAGCATATTCATTTTTCCTAATGCTAAATAAGAGTTGGCCAAATTTTATATCTATATTTATCATAACAAAATTCTATAGTGTTCAATTCGTTAAAGTGGTTGACTAAAATGACAATTTGTCATTTTGTTGACAAACAGATTTTCTAAATATATAAATGACAATTGGACTAAATAAATTTTGTGGTACAAGGTTCCTGCTATCCTATGAGAATTTTATGATGACAAAAGGCTTTCATTTCCTGCACGGAATGGATTCATTAAGCAGCAATTCAGTTGAATGCAATTTAAATATAATAAAAGAGAGAGAGAGCTACTAGGGATTGGGAAATTGATTGAATTTCAGGATAAATTAAATACTGATGCATAAACTAAATGTATATTTGACTAAACCAAATTACCTTGAAATTACCACAAAATTACGCGGATTTAGCTTAAAGGCTTTTTTGTTGTTTTTGCTGTATTTATTAAGCCACAGGGACAATGATGATGAATAAAACGTTGCCTAGTAATTACTAGGATCAAGGATAAATATGGTACCAGATTAAAACTGACCTTTATATAAAGTAGTTAAGAGCACAGTTAATTATATTTGTATAGGTGTAAAATTGAATTGTAATAATTTTGTATAATTTGTTAGAATTTTGTCGAGAAATGAATTAAATGAGTATAGTACATATCGCTATTATGAGGGTCTATTTTTTAAATATTTGCTTTGCATTTACAGCATGAACTTTCTGTAGGTTTGAAAATTATCAGTTTGCCGAAGAAAAAATTATTCCTTGTTGATATCTTCATTTAAAAAAAAAACAATTTTCAGCAAAATACATTAGGAATACAAATTCTAGCTTGTTCTTGTGTTCAAAATTTTTGGCATGGTGGTATTCTTTAGGAAACTGTGCTCCAAAGGAAGCTTACAATTCAGTAAATGTATGAGTGTAAGTTTTTGTAACTTTGCAATAAAAATTAGCAATTTCTAGAATATAAACCAAATGGAAAACTTACAAATGTCTTTCGGAATGAAGAACAAATCCACATTTGAATAAAATCCTATAGAATCCAAGCATTTTATCGATAAAATTTTTGTTAATTTATCCTTTTTTTTTCTCATGAGTCAAATATTCCTGAGTAATTTCCGAGCAGCATATATTATGTAAACTCTCCAATATTTTAAATTTTATTTTATTTTAATTAACTTTCATCGTTATTTAGTCTTCTACTTTAAACAGGCATGCATCCCAATTGATAGATTAGAATCTTTCTTTTAATAAACTAACTTTTTTCACATTAATTGAAATTTCTTTATCTTTTTATAGAAAAATGTAAGCTTGAATTGACTTCTCTTGTTTGTCTCATAATAGAAAAATACCATTTCAGCTGGTAGGTGATAAAGAATTTAAGAATTTAAGGGATAAATTAATGAGCAAACACACATGCACGCACGCATGACTGAAATTCTTTTTATATTAAAAATAAAATTTTGATTTCTTTACGGGTTGATTGAATTATAACCACAATTGTGGGTTTTAAACTAAAGTTTATTGACCAAAAGTAAATAAATAAATATCAGGTCAAACCTTTAACTGACCAAAAAACATTTATATCTCTGGTATTTTACACATTAAATTAATTTTATTTGTTATTCTGGAAATATAGGGCATACTTTATAGCTTTTAAATACAATTGAAAATAATTTGAGGTTGATAAAGGAATATTTTTGATTCATTTTTTGTTTTTATTATATTTACATTAAAATGCAAAAGTGATAAAACTTTTGCATAAATTAAGTCCATAGGAACAATGGATGTGTGCTTTTAAATTTATTTGATAGTCTGTTATTCTTTTTTTAAAAGTTGGTCCCATGCCAGATAAGAAATTGAACCAAGTCCTCCTCGTGGAGCAAATAAAATGTATGTAAAGCATAGACGTTGAAACTCTTCATTAATTTAAAAGTATCCAGCTTTCTTCCAAAAACCGTTAATGAAAGTAACAGATTAAATACCACAACTGCTGGAAAGTCAAATGTTGACATAGTTACAATAATTTTTTGTAAACTCAATTTAGTTTTTTGATTTATTTGTAAACAATCATCATTCTTTCCTAATAGCTTAATGTATAATTAATTTTCTAAATTGATTGTGATTGGTCTTTGAGTGTAAAGAGAATCCATTATCCCCAGAGCTTGGATAAATGAATAAATCAAAAGGCAGAAAAATAGTAACTACGAGTTTTAAGTGGATTTTGTTTTATTGATATTTGTACAGGAAATGTATAACTGACAAATGTACATACATACTTGAAATAGTTTGGTTAGTTCGTTTGTATTTATACTGTATTATATATCAACACTTTTTACTATTAGGAAAATTGTACGTGTAAATTTTAAGTTTCTTTTTCTATTTTTATACATAAAAAAATATGTAATCACCTGTATTCCGGAACTGCCTTCTAAAAAATTTAAGGTAACTAGGATAAATTTTACATAAATCTTTTTAAGGGCATCAATGGCTTTAATAGCCTTCTACCCTAAACAGAAAAAGAGGTTAAAGGAGAAAATTAATAAAAAGTTTGTAATAACTATGGATTGCCTTAAATCGTAATTCAAGAATAATGGCGAAAAAAATGCAACTATATTTAGTAATTAAGCAAATATAGCTTTAACGAAAAGATCTCGTCTTATATCAATTATCCCTCTGAGACTAGTATTGTCCTCTTTTCCTGATAATTGGTAGAAGCCGAGGTATTCTAATATCCTAAGTAGCATCCCTATACAATCAAAAAGGAGCTTAGTTAGGGGTTTTATAGATTATTAAATCTACATCAATTATTGAAATTTCTTTTACTTGGTCTATAATCACTAAGTTTCTGTTCATGTTTTATTAATTAAAAAAAAAAAACAATTTTAGTCATACAAATGCTGTACTATACAAGAGTTCAATTTGTAATTTTAATTTGAATTATTGCCTACTAATTAAGTCCTCATTAGTTTGACTATAGTAGAACTTAAGAACACTTCAATTTCAAATACGAGAATTAATTTGAAATGTTCTACAATCAGCAGTAGAATTCTATTTAAATCATGTCTTATTAGTCTAAGCCAATCTCAATAGGAAAACTTATCGTTTGACGAAATACATAAAACCATTTTAGTTAATCTTTCATCCTTTTGATATATATGTAGTTAGAAGTATACTGATTTACACCTAAATTAAATTTCTAACTAAATATTGTTTACGAGTGTTAGCTCCTTGATTTAGTAGTAAAATACAGATAACGTATTTCTATAGATAAAGTAATACGAATATATCTAAAGTTGTTTTAATCTTTCGTTCAATCCTTTTATTCCTCTTCTATTTTACTATGTAGCTACTAATGCTGCTGCTATTTATTTATTTTCCTTAAATGTAATAGCTTCTTTGAGTAAATGCACAGAATATAAATCAAAAGTTTTAGCTATAGAACTGTATTCAATTTATAATATGGCAATAAAAGGTAGTCAGATGTTTCTTCTACTTGAATGCGTACGAAAATTTAAAATTATAAATATGAAGCCAGTTTGGAAGAAAAAATTAAATATGAAAGACTTCTGTTTTATTTCTTTTAATTCATTTATTTATTCTTTTTGGATTTTTTTAAATGTTATATTAAAGCTATGAAAATATATCATTACAAAAATAAAGGTTACAACATAAATATTCTTTTTTGTACAGAGAAAGTAAGTTAATTTAAATCAAATTTTCCTTTAATGGAAATAAGATATGCTACACAACATTTGCTGTTTATTTAATTGATTTTTTTTTCTTGATATTTACATATCCATAATTATGACTATATTAATGGTTATAAAATAATTGGTAAAAGTATGGAAGGGTTTTTTGCAAATTGGAATTAAAGCTTACTCAAATTCAAGTGACTTTTTATTTTAATATCATGTTAAACGTGTTCGCTTTTACTCTGAATTTTGTGATGTTAATGAAGGCAAAAATAAACAAATTTTTAGTGCAATTGATGTTTGTCTTTCAGGGCATAAGCTTACAAAATAAACCAAACTTCATTGATTCATTGAAATAATATAGTTAAGTAAATAAAATCTCTATTCAAATATCAGATTTTACCTTTTTTAGCTTTTAACTAAAGTTTAGGAAATATCTAAAATTAATGTAATGCAATTTAAGAGTTCACTGAAGCATCAATAACTAAAACTTCGACTATAAAGTATACTTGACTGCATTTAGAGGATCCTCATTGGGCTGATGTATACATGTGGAGAATTTATCCCCAGTTTTAGACGTATACACAGGGGTTATTGCATTCAACGTAATTTTTTTTATGTTGAGAGTCTGAAGTTTGTGTGTTAAATTGTCATAATTAAGGCTGACATAGTTAGAAAAATGAATATATATGTACATAAATTTATACAAATTTATTAAAAATGAAATATTAGAAAAATATTTCAATCTAAAAACTCCAAATTTCAACTAAAATATGTTTTGAGAGGGGTAAATCTCGCTTTGGTAGAGAAAGAAATATTTCTTGTTGCAAATTTCCAGATACAAAATGTTACATTTTCTAGCCTATATTTACCCTTTTTAGTTTTAGTTTCTTTTTGTTTTATACTTTTTAGTTATATTTATTAACCCTTTCCAGTCGAGTGGTGTCAATACGGCGTTACGGTTTTTTTGCAGCTCCATCTGCTAAATGTGTCATTTATTTCTTTTAGAAATAATTTTATGGACTTGGCTCGGCTTACGTTTTTAGCAAAATCTTAGCTTAGTTGAATTAGTCCCTTGGCAGTGAATAACAACGGAAAAGCTTTTGAGGCTTAAAAATATTAATCAAATCAGATCATCCCCAGTTCGGACGAATTCAATTTTGCTACTTTGGATAAAGAAATTACCTTGATTTTTGACGGATTATGCCACGAACGAACGAATCCAGTAGAGATGTACTCGTCAAGAAATCCATGGATCGAAATTTACCGCATCAATTCTTACATTCTCTATAAAGAATAAAAGACTAAAAAAAGGTGAAAAGCCAGTTTGCGATGTTTAAAAACACTGGTTGAACAATTGAAAGGAGCATTTCACCAGTATCGTGAGCTTCTACGTCACATTCCAAAAAAATTCGATTCAATTGAAATCTTCACATAATACTGTCGAAAAGAAACTGCCAGGTTTGCTTTGACTGTACCACGCCTGGAGGTGGGCCGGAAATAACATTGTGATACTTGTCCTGATGAACATAAGAAGCATTTTGGGGATTTTTTTATAATATTTTATTATATATATTACAGAGTGTAAAATTTATAAAATTTTATTGTTTTCGATATACAAATAAATAAATTGGTAAAATTTTATCTTTTGTATACGTTTGGTTGTCCATAAATGGTTTTGAAGCACTTGTAAAATATTTTCCTAATTTGGCCGGAATCGTTACGAGTTGCTGTTTAGCATAAGCGAAAAAGGCTTCGAGTGTAATGAGATAAAAATGTTTGGAGTTGACCTAAAGTCAACTATTATTTGATTATTTTGTTCTGATTGTAAGTTTTTAGTTAAATATTATTACTAATTATCGTATAGTTAAGCGGGCAATGCTCTCCAAATCGGTAACAATTATACTAACAGTCTTTTAGAGACTGCTGAACGTCTACCATAATTCATCTAATTGCAAATAATTGTGCTTAATATAATATCGCTCTATATTCAGTTTCGACTGT
Organism: Acrocera orbiculus; assembly: GCA_947359355.1. Classification (NCBI taxonomy): domain Eukaryota; kingdom Metazoa; phylum Arthropoda; class Insecta; order Diptera; family Acroceridae; genus Acrocera; species Acrocera orbiculus. The sequence goes on along the minus strand of OX375756.1, from coordinate 22,056,730 downwards.
ATTAAAAATGTTCAGAAAGACAAATATATAATTAACCTGTTCAGTTTATTTTTGTCACATCCTTATAGAAAACCTTTGTTTCATCTCTTATTAAAAAATTTTAGGTTCTGTTATAAAACTTTTAAAAGTTTTTTTTTTGATTACATTTCAAAAATTAGTAGCACCATTAAAAATTTTCCTTTTATTATTTTTGCTAAGAACTTAAGTCTTATCAAACAATTATCTTCTTTGTAAGCTCTTTTCGCAATGCTGTGTTTGCTTTTTGTTATTCTAACTTTTCTCATAACTTTTTATAATTCAGGTAGCTAATAATATAAAAACTTAAATATTTTTATTGAGCTTTTTAATTGTTTACTTTGTATAATTTACACTTTTGAATAGTTTTTATTGCAATTTAAAAATCTGTATCCTGCTGTTATCTAATTAGCTTAGTTTTCAATTATTTTATCCTTTGATATTATGTACTTTAAGTGAAGGGTGTTAAAACCTGTTGTTGGTTATCAAAGCAAAAAAATATGTAATTCAAAAAAAATATTGAAGGGCCCGTTTTGAATTTTTGAAAATGTTGTTGTTTTTCTCTTATGTAATATATTTTAACTGCCTGAAAGTTGAAAATTCTTAGATCTCCTTTTTTTAATAAATAGGTTAATAGCAGAAAAAACGCCTTCAAAAGCGATTTTAATAGATTTTGTTTTAAAGTTTAGTAAACTTGTCGTTTATTTACACTTTTCTTTCTGCAGGAGATCGGTTTCTTTATTATTAATACAATATTTTAATTGCATATTTTTGTAACAAATGTGACTGTTTATTATTGTGTCACTAGGTCTCCCATTTTTTAAATTCTGATGATGATTGTATAGTATTTAGTATAAAGCTTTAAAAGTACATAAAAAAATTTATTTAATTGAAATTTGAAAAAGTTTATTTTGTCTTTAAAAACTTCATACATACATACAAATTTTTGTTGAATTTCTATTATGATCAATAATGGTTAGCTAAAAACAAAAACTTATTTAACTTTTCTCTTTTTAAAGCGATTTTTATTGAAATTAAATTCTAAAATTTTTAAACTCCTCATAACAGACTTTAATCAAAGATATCTAAAAAAGTTATTCAAAACCAATTTAACATTATGCTTTAGTCCTGATTTGACTGAATTTTGTTTTTCAAGTATTTGATAAAATTGGATTTTTTTAAATAAAGTATTCCATTTTAAAAGTTTTAAGGGAAATAAATGCTAAGACGTTTTTCATCATTAATAGGAATAAAATTTGTTTGAAATTCTGAAAGTGGTAATTTTAAGAGTTTAGTAAGAAAAACTGCAAAGGAAAATTTATGGATTATTTTTATGTAATGGCTGTTGAAATTTCCTGTAGAGTGTACGACATAAGATTCAAGAATGGCCATAGAAAGCGTTGTTGAACGATATGGAAATTTTTTGGATTTTTTTAGTAATAAATTTACTCACTTGGTTTAATAGTGACTCTAGTTTTTATTTTGTATTTTGATGCTACTTTAGAGTTTCACTGAAAACACTAACTTTGATCAACCCCATATAATCTGATATTAAAATGCTAAGGTTTTTATTTGTTGAAATGTTTGATAAAATTACAAACCTTTTGTTTTAGCCCAAATCTACATGGAGAATATTTAGACCATAGATTCTCGACTTTATTTCGATCACCACGCACTTTGAGATTAAAAAATCTTGTGCCCTCATACTTTTAAATTCTTTTTTTTTATTGCATACCTTAAAAATAATTATTGCAAATATAATTTTTGGACATTGATTATTGTTTGTGTAGGATAGAAAATGAATATCTTATTGCTGAGAGTAAATAATATTTCAATGAAAGGAAATGTAACTCGTGGCATTAAAAACTCGAATCAAAAGCTTTTCTAATGTGAAAAATGAATCTGATGCGCTTGACGAGTGAGATGGCTTTTGGCTTGAAGTCACTTATACACAGTCGTAAGTCACAGTTCTCAGTAACTAACAGCTGATTTCTTTTTTTAGTTAGCAATATTGTCATAGCACTAAATCCACTTTCGTACAAATATGAGAACTAGAATGCTATAAAAAAAAGTACCTACAACTCAGAATACAGCTGGGAAATTTACTTCTGCAACTGAAATTCTTGTTAACTAATAAATTTAATTTTTGACTGTTCATTTGTAGTCAGCTCTACAATTGGTTCTTCTAAATAGGATGAACCTACTGTGAAGAAACTGAGGTTCAAAATGTTTTGAAATTATTCTTTCAAATCAAATAATTAAGAAAGCCATCCTAACTAATGTTTACTTCTGATGATTTGGGGGAAGTTGTTAAGTTCTTGCTTACTATCGGGAGTACTTGCATATACTAACAGTTTGACTATCGAGTTAGACCAGTACATTTTGATAGCCAGAGCTGTCTGGCTGTTTTCTGCTGTATAAAGCAGAAAATGATTAAAGTCATCGAACTGAATTGAAAATCGAAAAGCCTTAAGATGATTGCATAATGATTTTCCAATGTTCTTAGCCATCCCTTCTTTTTGCAAAGAACTATTGTGCTAAGGTATTTTTGTATAATATTTGCAGCTGTTTTGTGGAGCGCCTTTGTTAATATACTTCATTTACCCTCAGTAAAATTAAATCTTCTCTTATGTTATGTGGTTTACCGGTTTTAGCTATTACCAATGAAATATTGTATGAAGCAAAAAGTCCATTAGAGTCTTGCGTAGAAGCTACCCTGAATAGTTTTGATATAGGATGTTGTACAGTATACTGTTTTTTTCCAGGCTTTGGAAATAGGATACATTTTCTTCCTTCTTGTTTGAATGTATTTTGTTTTTAAGTGATCTTGTATCCTGAATGGTTTCATCACTTCGTTCGAAAACGTTTAATTTACACTGTAGTTTTGTTTCTTCTTATTTGCTTACATAGATAATTGTGCTAAATACTAAATAAATTAACTATGCAAATTTTACCTCTACAGTCTTGCTTAAAAAACAGACATTTACATGATGGAATAGTTAAATATCCTTTACAAAAAATATTTCAAAAGATCATCTCCAACTTTTCTATTTAAACGTAACTAACTAAAAAAACTTTCTTTGAGCTCTTTGAGTAAAAAAATTTTTATAGCAACGTTTTGATATTTAAACTCTTAAATGAACTTGGAACAAGGAAACTTTACAAAATCTAATTTGCATTATTCTTTTAAAATTTACCTAAAAACTTTAATATGTAACCTGAATGTCAGATGAGCTAAATTCACTTTATAAAACACTTCCTTTGAAAGTTTTTATCATTTTAAATAGAAAATTTACTTTTAAAATTTCAAGACTTTAGACAAACTTTAACTTTAAGTTAATCGAAATAAATAAATTTCTTTGATATTATTTTTAAAATTTTGGCTTTAAGTTAAAAGGCAAAAAGTGAATATTTAATTTTAATCTTTATGATTTTTTTTGTGTTATCTAAAAAGTCATTTCTTTTTTAACTTTTTTAATATTCTAGTTACCTGGCGTATATTAAAATATAACTTTTTTGCTAATTCACAAATCTAAAATCAGTAATACCTTTTGGAGTAAAAACTAAGAGATGAATTTATTATTAAAGAAAAAATTGAACGAAAGAAAATTATTTCTGAGTTTTTGCTTATTTGAATTTCGGATTTCCTTCTTACTCTGTTTTTTTTTGTAGTATTTACTTTAATGTTTTGATGTTAAGTTTAGTTGCTGACAGTTTGTCGAGCTAGAACTAAATGAGATTTGATTTTCAAAAAACTTCGAATGGATATCCTGTAGTAATTGTATTAAGTATTGTCTTTACAATACTTTTTTCTTCCATCAAATTAGATCGATAAGATTTTGATTGTTAGGTTTGTTAGAATCCTACATCGGGTTGGGTTGGATCCATAATGGCGTCACGTGGTTAGATCGAACAAAGTTAAGAAAACTGATAAAATTTGAACAAAATAAAAGTAATTTGCCATTATAGATACTGAATGAGTTAAACTTAAATTAAAGCTGAAATAATTGATTCCCTAATCACTTGCATCAAGCAATTTCTTTTACGAAAATTTTAACATAAGTCTGTTAAAGAAATGGGGAAATACATATGTGAAGTGCTAACAACAAACGCCTTGGAAAATAAAATTGAATGACTCAAAAAAAAAATCAGTTTTTTATAGTTTTTTGTTTTTCATAAGAATTAATAGAACTAGTGGCAATATTAGATATATTATGCACTCAACCTTTTTGAGCTTTCTTGGTAAAGCTTTAATTTTTTGCCATATTTATACCTTTTTCTGGGAACGTAGAAGTAGGTACTTTTCTATATTTTTTTTATTACTCTTATAGAGTTCTATAGAATGCGGGTAGCTGTTTCTTTTACCTGGAATTTTTTAGTGAAAAATTTCATTCCAGAACTCTGGCAAAAACTGAAATATTTTCTGCTTCCTTTTCAGTTAGCAGTTGGTAAACAATTAGTTGTTTTACTGTATTCTACATTTTTTAATATTATGAATTAGATACCTTTCTATTTCTTTTGTAACAGAATGCACACTCGAAAAACTTTGATGAAATATACTATATAACAGGAATGAAAAAGGACGCTATTTCACCAATTTAAGAAATTTTTGTTACTCATACCAGCTACTATGCTCTACCTGATATTTTTTGTTTCAAACATAAAGCAATGAAACTATGTTGCAAAAAATTTAATGCAATGATGCAAGGAATCTTTTTTATCTCACTTGAACAGCACCAGATAAGTAATTTAATTGGACTTCTCTCTGAATGAAATGTACATAGAGACTAAATACTGCCTAAAATCCATTGCTGATAATTAAGAGTTAAATTATTAAATTGTTTTTGATTGTCAAAGGTTGATCAACAATGACTGTCATAAAAACCTTTTTTTGACTATTATGTAATTTTGGTGGCTGTAAATTACCCAACCAAAAATTTTAAAATCTCCTATAATTTTAATTAATTTTTCAAATTTAAGTAAAACTGGCTATTAATCATATTTCAAAAGATTTTGTAATAAAATTAACTGACCGTCCTTAAATAAAAACACCTGTCAGGTATATCTAACAAAACTTACTCGCTTAATTTTATAACATTATTAGTAAAATGTTGAAAGGCCATTCATACATTAATGATAAATTATTTTAGCTTTGTTCAAAAATTTGTTATAATTAGTTTTGAAATAATTATTTTTTTTTGAATAACTTTAGGTTAATTGTGTTAATTAATCTAAGCCTGGCTAGTCTTTAATATAATTTATCCCTTGCTATTCAGTAAAACAGACGGAAACATACTCTTATGAGTAATAATTCTTCATATTAACTGCCTTATACGATTAATTTAGACAAATGGCCTGCTAAAGGACTTCTTACTAGTTATCAAGCCGAAAATTATGTATATATCTATTGTATGAGTTTAATAATAATGGGATCTGTTTTAACATTAGCAGAATCAGATCTATGGGTCTATATTTCGTTGTGATTATGAGTTTTTTATATGCTTAATTTAGTTAAAGTATTTTGAAGGCTCCTGATGTATACTATTTGAATAACAAATTTACGACTGTCTCTATTTTCTATTTTTACTATGGTTTATGTCTTTTCTTATGAAAACTGTCAGACATCATCAAGTCTATAGATGTCATTCGTCATAGGCGGTTTTTATAGACTAGATTATTAAAGATGTTTTATAAATTTATTTAACAAACTTTTATTGATTTAACATAAGAAAACTAGACAGATATAAAAACATACAAACATGAAATTGCTATAGATAAAGTTTTTAGAATTTTTTTATCAATTGTAAGATCTTAAAAAAGTTTCTGTTTAAGATTTTTGGTATGCAAATTTTACTTTCTTGCTTGAATTGCGTATTATATAAGTAAAAAATCAAAAAGTTAAGATTTAGCCAATATATATCCTTTTTCAAAGATTTGAAATTTTATTTATTTGCCATTGAAAATATATATATAATGAAACAAAGGAGTAGGAATTATTTTTCCCTTATCACTGTTTTCCTGTTATTTCCTGAAAAAGTTATAGTATCAAAGAATTTTGCTATCATTTTTGTTTCAATACTATAAAAAGTAGGGATGAAATCATTCATATAATCAAAAAAGTTAATAAATAAATAAATTTACATAAAAACAAAAGTTTCGATTATGGAAACATTTGTAGTATGTTTTAAGATGTATGCATAATAAAAAAACAATCAGCTCTGATGATTGGTAAAAAGAAGGAAACCAAAAATGTACAAATTTTGGAAAGATGTTTATTTAATTTGTTTACCGGTTTTCACAGCTATCCTAGAATATATGTATCGTATATATCTTTTGTTTAATATCTAGTGTGCTTGTAAGCCACATCTGTGTATCTTGCACAAACTTTAGCAACTTCATTAGGACTTTGACAAATAGGAAATGATGCAGATGTGGGCTTTCAATTGCTATACATACATTCGAAAGCTTAGAATGTTTGTATATATTTATAGTTTGAGAGGACTTGAATATCCTGATAGCTAGTTACACCTGTGATATTATTTTGTTTTTTGCAAAAGAAAAAACAAAAAATCAAAAATAGTTTATTTTAAAATTGAAAATATAAGTTGTAAGTAGAAGGGAAATAATTTTAAAATGAAAAATTATCGATTTTGTTGTTGTGTTCTTAGTTAAGTAAAACCTTTGATTGATGGTCTAGAATTACTATCCTGAAGTTTTTATTTTATTTTTTGTTTTTTTTTAACAGCAAGTAGCTTTAAGGATTTCCCAGCGGTATGAAACGATATTTAAAGCTTGATTATGTCAAGTCTTAGTGCTTATATTGTTACTAAAGTGCGATATTGAAATTGTTTAGTTCTTGACGAGCTGACTGAGCTAATGGTGTTAGTAGATTTAGCTTTCATTTTAGGATTTTATTTTATAAACAGGAATTTATTTAGTACAAAATTATAAATGACTTTAATGGATCTACATAATTAATCAGAAATAATTTAAGAAGTATATAAATCATGTACTGCTTTGGTTTGTGAGAAGGCATTGATCATTTATTCAATCTTGGGACAAGTTATTTCTTGCTCTTTACTATGAAATTTTAATAATAAAATGTTATTAATATTGCATGATATGGTTTTTGAACCATGTTTTTAATACTCAAAATTAAATAAGCCAATATTATGACACTAAAACAGTAATTTTTCTGCATTTTCGCCCTTTATGTTGTGCCATCTCTCATCATACCTAGCTCTACTAAAAAGTTGCTCGCTCGCAACGCTAGTCAGTGGAGCTGATAAAACTTTGTTGGCTTATGATAGCTTATTGATAGACTGGCACACGTTCAGTCTCGGCTAAGGCCGAGAATCTCGACAAATTTAAGCCGAGAACGAGAACCGAGATCTCGGCCTGGATTTTGGCCGAGAGTAGGCCGAAACCGAGTTCTCGGTCGGACCTTAGCAGCTATATTATAAGCATCATTTTTCTCCTGCTCATTTTATTATTTGCTTAAAAGTAATCTCTCATGCGTTTAAACACATCATTCTCCTGTTAGAAACCGATCATCGGGAAATAATCTTTAATTTTACTTCTTTTCAAGAGTCAATGCTTCAAAATATTCTTTTGAAGAAACCAGATTTTTTTCTAATTCATTAATTTTGTAGACAATTGAATTTTAGGAAATTGTTTTTATTTCGTCTAATTTTTAATCAATCAGAATTACGTAATTGAGCTCTATTCGTTCGTCTAAACTAAATTCTCGTTAAATATTCAATTAAATCATTCCGTCATTTTTCAATTCTTTTAGGTCGTTTCTCTAGCTTCTTCTATAGTTTGAAAAACAGTTTATTAAAAGGCATTTTGCAGTTCAGCAATCATTTCCTCTGTTCAATTGTAAAAAGCTATACTTTAATGCTCTCTTGTCCTTAGCATCAACAAATTTAGTAGAAATATACTTAAATATAGAATGTAGTTTTCCAAAAATCTAAGTTTCCTCACTTTCAAAGATATAAATCTAAGTACTTAAATGACAAAGTTAACATATTTATTTAACCTGAATAAATATCAAATGTAACACTAGTCTTCAATTAACATGTTCATAAGATTGGTCAACATTTTCAGTTTATTGTTTAACAGAGCCTGTATACAGGATATACATATGCTCCTCTAGTTAAGATATTTGCCAGCAAAATAGGAGATTTTGTAACTAAAATCACGTAGAAGATACTCACTTTATGCCCAAATCGTGTACCGGAATATGAAACAGATTTCTAGTTAGTATCAGACTCTCAGAAAATACAATATATATAATAATAGAAGTGATTGTGGTATAGACAACAGAGTTAGGGATAGAAATATTATAGTGCAAAGTTTCTGTCGAAAATTGTAATATCAAATTTAATACATCGGATTAGATTTGGCACGTCGTCGTTTCGTATAAGTTCGTCACAGTTCATATGCACCAGATTATTATTAGATTAGAACTATAGGATATTCAGGTTTGGTTTCAAAGTACAAAGGAGTCTCTTTTGAGATAGATATGAAGATAGATATGAAATTTCATTTATATGTAAAGTGGTTATTTAATTAAGAGTTATCTTTATGACACGTAACTAATATCAAATATTTTTGTAAATTATGGAATAATTTTATTGCTTTTCAAAAATAATTATAGTTTATTCTATATTCAATTATGAATTTTCATCATTTTAGAGATATTTTTAAATTAATGTACATTAAGCTTCCACTAACCGTAAAAGGTTTTTATTTTCAAGTGTCAAATCAAATCAACATTCAACAAAAAATTTAGAAAAAACCTTGCTTCTCTCGCTCAAATAAAATTCTTTTCTTTTCTTTGAAATTGGGAAAGGAAAAAAAGAAAATTGCAGTTTCATTAATAGTTTGAAAAATAAAGCAACTAAAATTAACGTATAAGGAATAAAATGCTCAATAAAATAGTCAAAGTTTACTTATCGAAACTAAAGTAATAATACAACGAAACACTATTAAGCATTAACCCACAAAAAAAAAAACACCCATTAAAAATTCGTCAGCGTTTTTTCCTTTTCTATTTCTTCTGTATTTTAAAATCAGTAATTATTTTCGTTTTAAAGAATAAATGCCTTTAACCATAAACTATACTGAAAATTAAAATAAGTTATCCTAGAATGACTATAAAAGGCTTCCTATTGCTCCTAAAGGCATCATTACGAAAAGGGTTGAGATTTGTGTGAGAAGAATAATTTCTACCATCAACGGCTGTTTCTGATTAATTGTATAATAAAGAAGATGTTAATGATTTGAAATTTGGGAAAGACTAAAGAAGATTATTGTTAAGATAGTTGAAGGGTTTAATTATGTCGGGAGTGAATCACAGTTTCCTTCTTTTAGATTATAAAATTGTCATAATTTTTTAGACCTTTTTATTATAAGAATTCAAATGAAATTTTTTCATTGTTGAAAGTGGGTATTTATAAGGACTGTTGCTGAAGTCAAAAAGATGTGTTTTTAATGTTTTCTAATATTAAAGGAAGTATCAAATTGTATGGCATATTTTTGTATGAATAAATTAAGTTGTGTTACATAAAATATTTTTTTTTCTCACTTCTTTCAAAGAGTTTCAACTTTCCATTTGGATTGCTTCTTTTGCTAATTTTAGAAATCATTCATTCAATTTATAAATTTCGCAAAGATTTACTTTTATTTGATATAATATATGTACATTCTTCGTTTTTTTGCTTAAGTTCCCCAATTTTGTAAATAATTGAGTCCGTGTAGCTAGACGCAAGACGTAAATTAGGAACAAAGTTAAAATTATTTTTCCCTTGATAAAATGTTTTCGGTCATCATCAATTTTTTCGATGGTACTTGACCCTCAATTTTCAACATCTTTTGCAAAACAAAAGTTTCGTCTTTAGTTTTAGGTTTGGTCGTAATTTTATATTATATATTATAGTGTTGGGTGTTGGGCCTTTTTGTTTGTTTGTATATTATAAGCTTTATATGTGAAGTGTGACTTTTAATTAGCTCATCTAAAACAAAATTTATTGCATCTTAACATATAAACTTTAATATAACAATTTTTCTGTTAGCAAAACTCTCCATTATAAAAAAAATTTATATCCCGAATTAAACCAGGTGTGAAAATCCAAAAAATTACTTCAACCGAAATCAACCGAAAGCTAAACTGAAAATGTTTTTGATAATTTGGAATCGATTTCTCTAATATTCTGAAAGAGTTCTATTTTAAAACTTCCATACCTAAAAATAATACAAACATTCCCACCAGTTTTGCCTATCGGGTCACCGCACGAACTAATTGGTCTGATGTCTTTATCCTTCTTGAATAGCAATAACATTAATTTTCTATCCTAGAATATATACGGATTGAATATACGATGCTATTGGCTAAAATTTGTGACTGGTCCAACATCAGTAAAAACATTTCTCTCTATAAGTATAGCTCTGATTAGACTCATCACAATCAAATTTAATCCAAACATCAAATTACGATAGAAATTTTCTTTCAGACCGACCGCAATTAACTAGTATTGTTTGCTTACTATTTAGTCACACTTATAGCGTTAGTTATGTAGCCATCAAGTTTCGTAGCTATAAGGGAGATAACTAAATCCAGAGCAATAATAATTATAATAATAATAATAACAACAACAGCCACTTAAATTATGTTTGAATTCAAATTATCGATATCCTTTAATAGTTTTTTGTGTTTAAAACTTGTGATTAAATAGTTTATTGAACTATGGAAGAACTGTAAAAGGATTTTTTTTGTTGATGATAAAATCTCTCTCGTATCTTTGGGATATTTACTTGAATAAATGGAAAATTTCTTGTAAGAAATTTTTAGTCACGGACACAAGAAGAATTTATAAAAAAATATGTTAAGAGAATTCTTAAGTAGGGATATTGCTATTCTAAGTCTGTTAACAAATCTTACAACGAAAATGCAGCTCGATTGCAAGATTCATGTGATATCGACATTTTATTATTTCTTTTGTTTGCTATACGTTTTTTTAAAGACTTAGCACTATGTCCATCGTGTTTTATACTTATTCTTTTAGTGTTGATTAAGAGAAAGTTGGAGTTAAGTTTAGGTGCATTGCATTATCATTTTCTATTTTGTAGTGCTTTTGGCATTTATTTTTTTGAAGATTTTGATTTTATTATAGCAATTTAAAAAAATAGCAATTTAAGAGTTGAAAAATTTTTCTCTAAAAATTTCAATTGAGAGCTAAAGTTTAAAAGAAAATAAAATAAAATCGGTTAATAAGTCCTGAAGTTGTTAAGATATTAGCGGTGCTATGCTCATTGCCTAAATTGAGAAAGTAAGAATTAACAACAACAATTATACTATTATTGGAACGTTTGACAGACAAAAAAAAAAAAATGAAAAGGAGTCGGCCTATCTAAAAAAAAAACAAAATATCAAAAAATTTTGAAAACGACGGATAAAATACATGAATTGAACTTTATTCTACTAATTATCCAAAATCCTATGCTGCTTAATTTTATCAAAGTTGAAAATTAACTATGCGTGCCTTGATTTGCATGATAGCAATTTGAAATTTTTAAAATTCTCAAAGTCCCTAAATTCTTTTTGTATTTAATGGGATTAAATGATCTTATTTGCGGCTCATTTACTTTTATTGTAGTTTATTTTTTTTGTTTGGTTTTATTTTACCAAACAAAACCACTTCTCTATATTGATTATATCTTTTAAAGAAAAATGAACACAATTTTGACACCTGATAGATATTTCTAACCTTATGCAAAACTTTTGCGTGTTTTACTCTTACAAATGTGCTTACTTGAACTTAAAAAAAAATGAAAAGGAGAAGCTTGAAAGAAATATGTGAAAAATCTTTGTCTCTGTTTTTGTTTTTCTAAATGGATTGATTCAATATTTACGTTTGAAGATATAAATTCAAATTCATTTTTAGGTAATATCAAAAGTTTACTTTCATTTATAGATTTGTGTATTAATCAAGAGGTGGATAATATAATAAGGAACTTTTTTAATTTATGATTGAAATTTTAAATCAAACATCTTATAACTCTAGTCAAACAATTTAGGTTTCCGAGTTATCCAATTCTGTGTCGATGGTTAACACACTATTGAGTAAAGCGAAATCTAAATTTAATATAGCAGCATTCATAGCTAAGTAGAAAAATATAAAAAAAAAAAAATTTTCCCTTAAAGAGCTGACCCAATTGTTATTCAAGATGGTAAACTTTTTAAATGAAAAATAATTTCAAAAAAGAAAAATTTTCATTGCAAATAACTAAACTGAGCATTGTTGAGAGTTGAAATAAATTTGCAATTAGATCGTCTCGTTTAATATTGAAGGATGCTTTTGATGATTTTATTAGTTCAAAACGAATATGCTACTGGATATTTTAGGGCAACCGAAAAGAGGTAACTTTAAATGAAATTCATGAATGAAGATGGAATTTTAAGCAGATTGATTTCTTACTAAGCTAAAAATATTTTTCGAGTCTTACCCTAAACGCTTTAAGCTAGGAATTTTATAACATTAAAAATGAGAAAAAATTAATGAAGCAGTTAAATAAGATGTCCTCAAAATCCGAATTCTTTGAAGTCAATTAACATTTTTTTTAAGCCTTTAGTTTTACTTGTGATAAAAGGAATACGAGTATACCTAGACACGAGCAGATATTTAATGAGTTTTATTTGCTAAATTTTGGAAGCATAAAAAAGGACTTTAGTAGTAGAAGAAAAAATTAAAGCTATTCATATTAGAATTGCAAAAAAAAAAACATCTCAATTTTATTAACTTAAATAATTCTTAGTCAATACAAGGATCTAATATACATACCTTTAGTAATTCAGGAAATTAACAAAAGTATATTTTGTACTTCTTCAAGGATTCCGGATATTATTTTCTTTTTATTCCTGTGCTATGAATGAATTGTAGGAATATTTTTAAATTGAATTCTACTGAATCCGGCCTACGTATGTAATGTATGGTAAAGTTGAGTTGGTTTGTAATTGAAACCCCGAATAATTTTCAAGAAATTATTTGCAAGCCAAAATATAATAAAGTTACATTAAGAATTTCTAAGAATAAACAAAATGAATATGTGAACTAGAAATAGAAAATATATATGAATAATTCATTGAATACTTAAAACTGTTATTTTTAAGAATCGTTTTAGTAAATATGACAGCTTCTCGTAATAGCAAAAGGAATAATGAGTCTCTGATTAATATTCATACCAAAATTTGAAAAAAAAAAACGTCAAGTACTTTGTGTATTTGAATTTATTATTTGATAAAAATAAATTTATATTTATATATGAAAGTAATTTTGTTGTTTCTTAGGAATTTCGTGTTGTTGGTTGTTGTTTCAATATTATTCCATGTTTGAAAATATAAATAATTAAAAAATTTCTATAGTCATAAATTTTTCATTTTGCTTTTAATATCTCATCTTTTCAGAACGAACAGATCTACTACTTTCTGTGGAAATTTAATATTTTTAAGCTCTTTGAAACCTTGAAATTTTGAAATTGTGAAATTCCTAACTTTTAATTCTTGTTCAATTTAAATAACAAAAAGTATCTCTGTTTCTAAGTAGATTTATGTAGGGATATTCACATAAAGATTCTCTCTTAACATTATCGTAATTTGTTTACACATCTTAATTAAAAAAATGGGTATTGATCTAAAAGGAATCAAAGGCTGCAGTTTCAGGAAACCATATAGGCCATCACGTTACTTCAAAGGACAAAAATGAACTTTTTCAGCAGTAATATTTATATTGATCTAATGATTTTAGAAATCATAAAAAAATTTTCAATTTTTAGTCAAATTTTTATTTCTCAAATTTCAATCTTATAAGAAAACCTGATATTAGATAATTCCTTTAAACCATATTCACTTTTTAACATCACTGTATTTTTTAATTAATCTTATAAGGATACCTAAAGAATTTTCAACATTGCTTGAAAATTGTCTAGAATATTTGTATAGCAGTTTTTTTTTAGAACTAGTGTACTTCAGTATGTAAGAGCTATCATTGAAAGTCCTTGGCATTTTTAGCCCACAACTAGGCAAAAGATCTGCTATTCAAAAGGTTGTTTATTTTCATTTATTTTCTGAAATAATAATATTTAAGATGGACTGGTTTTAATAATTTTGTTCATATTGACATCTGCATAACAAATAAAAATTGAATTATTGGTCACTAACCTAAATATCTGTTATATAGTTCTTAGTTAATACAATATAATTGAAAGTTCCTTACGTCTCTTTTAACTTAAAAAATGACATAACTTAATAACCTAATACTGAAAATCATACAGAATCAATTATACATTTTAATTATAATTTTCTGCCAACTACAGGAAATTTTAGAGTAACTTGATCTAGATTCTAAAGTGACAAGGAAAACTTTTAGATATAGCAAGTTTAAAACTTAGGATTTTATCCGTATGCAGCTGTAGTTGTAGATAAATTCTAATGAAAATACTTAACTAATGAGATTCTTTAATAATCACAGTATAGGAATATATATTTTTTATTGTTGCTGTGTTTTTTGAAAAACTCAACTTTCTATTAGAATAACTTAATGAATATTAAATGAACACAAGTCAAATATTAGCAATTTTCAATACTTGCTTACTAAATCAAAATAAAAATAAAAATCTAAAAATAAAATTTCATTTGTGGGAAATTTATAGATTTTCATTAAACAATTATTTCAAGGCTTTTACTATAATTACATATTAAGATATTGTTAATTCAATTATAGTAAAAGAAATTCAGTACTCTTCAAACAATTAATTTGGGATTAAGGATATATTATTATTATGGTTTGAGTAAACTTCATTACTATATTTTGAGAACAAAACAAACATGATATCAATACCTAAAGATAAATATGAAAGTTAACTCAACATAAGTATTGCTGGTAATTAATGCTGAACAACATATGATGTTGCTAGAATTATAGATAATATTTATCGAGGTAGAAGTTTTGTAGTGTGTAGTAAAATGTTTATAACTCAAAGGAATTTAGATATAAGATTTTAAGTTTAATTTAAAGACTGAAAATAAATTTTCTTTTTATCCTCCATAGAAATCAAATTTATTATATTTATTTAAATTTAATGATGTGTTACCTAACAGTAATTTGAATCGCTTAAAAGTTCACCTTAAATTTTTAAATTTTCTAATGTGAATTTCAATGTATTTTGCATGGATGTCGATTTTGAATCTGGTTAATTAGCTTGCTTATATCTGTAAGTTTTATCAGATTTCCTTAAAAATATGATTTTTAGGTTTTATGATAGAATAAAAAGAATAGCAGACAATTCAATAAATTTATAATGTGACTTGTGAGTGTGGTAACTTGTGGTGACGTTTGAATATTTTGATTTATTTCAAAATTATTCTGATAATTTTTAATTGTTGATAAACACACATTAAGTAATTTATTTGTTGCTCATAAATTACATAATTTTTAAGTATTCTTCAATCTTTTTTTTTTCGCAAAAAGTTTTATTACTCTTCTATATCATCCGCAGAGTATCAAAAAATCAAACATTTTTAGATGTAGTATATTCTTTCTTCCTTAAATTTTATTTATATCCTAAAATTTTTGTTTCCCAAAAGAACTTATAATTGTCTGATACCATGCGCAGAACAAATAAAACTGAAAAAACTATTTTTGGATCGGAGTTTGTATAGATAAAAGTGCGCTTACAGTGGCCAAATTACCAGTCTAATATTCTGAAATTTTACCACTTTTTATGGGAACTCTCTAATCTCTCTTTCTAATCTTTTCTAAAAAGTACTAGATATAAATCAGTTACCATTTTGTTATTGGGATAATTTAATTTCATTCAATTTAAGGAATGAAGATTAACTTTTGATAGCTTAAAATTATATCAAAAGTATTACCACTTTTCCCTTAATACCATCCCTAAACCAAAATAGAAGCGATAAAGTTTATAATAGTTCCCAAATTAATATTTAATGACAAATTTTGTAGCATTAGGTCGAAGGTTAATTTTTAGTATTACGAAGAGTCGATTATATTAAATAAAAGCAGTGTTTCTGTACTTTGTACTTTTGGCCTGCTTTAGACCTAAAGTAAAATTATATCCATCAATACTTGTCAAGTGTTTTTCAAACACTTTACATGCTTTTATTGGTTGAATTTGAAAAGTAAAGTATTAAAAACAAAGGATTACTTACCTAAGAACCACAAATTTGGTGCAATTGTAAAATCAACTGAATGAGGAGAAAATGAAGTACAATTGTATTTTTTGCCTAAGGCAACCAAAAGGTACAAAGTACAAAGTATATAGACACGCCAAATTATTTACTTATAAAATTTACTTATATTGATGATCATTATAAAACCACAAAGTTATCTTTTAGGAAACCTAAATAACTAAATATGAATGAATTTTGCATTTTTATGTAACTAGTATTTTTTCTGTTATAAGATTTCAATGTAGTTAAACCCCCTCCATTATAAATTTTGGCCGCTTTCACATAGTATATATTTTTTTGTAAATCTTCCAGGAATTTATTTAAATTTAAATTTTACTACGAACTCATTCCATGAACTACAATTGTTATCTTCTAGCATAGTTACATTTAAAATTCACAAATACCTGGAAGCTAACCTTTACCCTTTGATTATTTGACCTGATGTTAGGCTACATTAAACGAGTCTGGAAATTGTATTTTTATAAATTTCATTGTTTGTTTAATGCTAGGAAGAATGAAGCAGGGAATCAAGATGAAAGAAAGATTATTTAAATATTTTTAATCAGAAACAACTTAATAAATTAGTGTTTTTATTTTGTAATTTAGAGCATAAATTGGACATAGTTAATGAGGCTGGTAGTTATATATGAGTCGCTCAGAAGCCAATGTGGTTAAGTCGAAAAAATCAAAATTGAGAAAATTAAAGTTTCTTAATACATTCATAACGCATAACACACTCAGAGGTTATAAAAAAGGGTTGTTTGACCTACAAAAAATGAAATAATGAGCAAATCCTGAGGCTGAGAAATATAGTTATTCTATTAAAATTTGCAAAAATCAGAAAATATGAAAAAATGGACTTAACCACATTGGCTTCTGAACGACTCATATATATATATATATATATATACATTCTTATTTTAGCAACACAAAAAACTGTAAAAGCACTTGTTTTAATTGGAGAATGAAAGTTGAATTAAAAAATATTTCAGGTCCTTTCATCGGTGCAGAAAATCTAGTAATAATTTCTAGAATGAAGTAAACTTAATTTTACGGAAAGGAAACAAACAGTTTTCATTGTATATTTTGAAATTTTTTATTGACTCATTTTTTACATTTTTTTATAAAGGGAAAGCATTTCAATGTTATTATAATGTCAGCATTTTTATTACAAATACTAGAAAATGGGGCTCCAATTAGAGCTACTGTAAAAAGCAAAAGATTTATTCTCCTGTTCAAATAATTTTTCAGGTATTGAAATAATTATTATGCTACTTATGACGTAAAAATTTATATGGTTATCAGAATTCATTTGAATAGTATTGAATTTCTGCACAAATACCTCAGTTTTCCTTTCTAACTTTCTTCAGACTATTTTCAAAACACATGGTGTGAGTTGATTATGCTTGGAAGCATTAGATTTTTACCATCATTTTTGGTGATTACAGAGATTTTTTTAGTATAAGCAGAAAATTTGCAAATTTTGATAGAGTTTAGTAAATAAAATTAAAACTCCCATATTTATTGCACCTTAGTATTATACTAAAATTTTTGCAATATAATTTCAGTTTTATGTGGTTCATACATAGTATATTTAACGAAAATTATTTTTTTTTAATTTGACCTGAGATGTCATAAACTAACAGAAATAATTCCTATTTCAATTTTAAAAAGTAAAGGATAAACTTTTTAGTTTTTGTTGCAAATCTTATTAGTCGCTTTAGCGGAATATGTTTTTAGAAATTTTTCGACTGATCTATAAAATTTTTGCTGGAAACCTTATCATAGTTAATCTAATCTTTTTTTAGTTTGTGATTATTAAGTTTCTGTAGTAAAGAAATATTTACAACCAGTTTAAAATTTCATTTTTGTTAAATTGAAAATTGATTGATTTTCTTGGAAATCTTTAAAAATCGTTTGAACCCAATAAAATGTTTCGCAATACAAAAAAAATATAGACATCAAAAATGGTTAACATCTTCAATTAAAGCTGAAAAAATAATTTTGACACTTGTGTTTACTTAGGATAAAATGAAAATCTTTTTGATTGCATTCCTGTTTATTTAAGAGGTGTAAGAGTAATTTTAATTGATAAAATTTAAAAATTTAGGAGTTTCATTTTATTTTTGTTTTTGTTGATTACTTGAACAGATATGCAAAATTGACCTTTTTGAAAATTATTTGCCTTAACGGTATATACGTAGTGATTGATTCAAATATGTTATTTGATTTCTTCTATCATGTAAGGCTTTTCAAATAAATAAAAACTTAAAGAACTCCTTTTACATAAAAATCGTTAAAAGAAAACTAATAAGAAAAAAAGCTTCAGTGATATTAAGAAAAAGGTATGACAAGATAACTTTGAAGGAGTTGAAGGATTCTCTAATATTCCGCAATAGAATCCCAATCATAAGATAAGCTCCCCAAGATTTGTTTTGGAAAATATTCCTAAGTGTGATTTCAGAACATTAATTGATAAGTACATGTTGCATCGCAATTTTTAGTTCCTTTGCACACATAGTTTATCACTATATCTAAAAAATTTTCAGCTGATTTATTAATGCTTACTTTAATGCTCATTTGTCTTCTGAAGTCTTATTTTTCTGCTTGATGCAGGGAATAACCGACAGGCATAAAATTTTATAACATATTTTTGTAAATGTAACACCTTTAGGCTTACTTTTGAAAAGGAAGTGAAAATATCTATTCACAAGGAATATTATCTATACCCAGCATAATTTAAGTTCGATTAATATTTTATGGAAAAAAATAGAACAATAGATTTTTCCTTATTGCCAAGGAAGGTCTGTCTTATAACTCTACATACTACTACATAGTAACATTTTTCCATATATGATATATTTCAAAAGTGTATTGATATTGTAAAAGGCTGTATGACATGCATGATAATTTATATAATTAAAGATGATTGTTTGTATAATTTATGTGCATGAAATATGCATTGGTAGAAGTGATAGACAGAATTTGACAGATGACATTATGTTATAAATAGTCAATTTTTTGTTGAGGCTTAAGGCTAAAAATATGCACATACTTGAAATTAGAACTCCTTGTAGCCCAAATTATCAGTTTTAGTAGCTTCTAGGGAAATAAAATTTTATTTGATTAAATCTAGAATCAAAGAATTGAATCCAATATACCATATAAATACGTGTTAAATAATTTTAAGTGTTGGAGCGCAAATTTTTCCCTTGTTCCATCTGTTATGAAGTCTCCTAAAAAGGGTACGTAGCACTTTTTGCAAGATACCAAACGTATAGAGCGTTTCAGAATTTGTTGCAACCTTGTTTTGTTAATAGTGGCTAAAAAGCCGAGATGTAAAACTTTTGCCTAGCAGGGCATTTAATAGTGGCTAAGAAGCCGAGATGTGTTTGCGTTGTAGGGCAGTTAATAGTGGCTAAAAAGCCGAGATTTGTTAAAAATACAACACAAGTTACCTTTAATTAATAATTGCCATTTGGGGCAGTTTGTTTATTTCAAGTTTTTAACAGAGAGACTCACCTGCCGAGTAGGGCCTTGGTTTGTCTTTAAAAAATTTAACAACAACTCAACTGACTATTAAAATTATTCTAGTTTTATACAAAATTTTTGATCCCTCCTTCTGTATAATTTTTCTTTTTGCGAAATCTGCAAATCAATTAAATATATTTGAATTTGCAAATTCCGCATTTACAAAGTTCATTGATTTGGCTGAACTATATTACTATATGAAATTTTTTTGTTGCTTGAATATTATTTATGCGAAATCTGCAAATCAGTAAAATATATTTCGATTTGCAAATTCCGCATTTACAAAGTTCATTTTGGTTCATTTAACTAGGTTAAACAAATCAAAGTTTTATAATATGCATACATGCATATTTTGTTAGAATTAATTGTTTTTCCTTTGTTATTATAAAAATTGAGAAAATATGAAGATTGGAGATCTTAATACCTAACACATCCCAATTTACTGCTAGTAAAAGATTGTCCTTTAAGAGCAAATCTATTGATTTACTCAAAGATGTTTTCCCGATTAAATTTTTTATGTAAAATATCTGTCAATATGAAAAATGATAATAGTAGTTTCAATGTTTGTTTAACACAAATTACCAGTTGTTCCTTGGGGATGTTTTCTATGATATGGTCAATGTTTTCCATTTCATCGATTGTTTTAATTGGAAAAATATCTAAAGAAATTTTGGGCGGATATATTTTTTCAACTATTTTTTCAAGCACAACTATTTGGCTTGAAACAAGCTGTGTTAAATTTTTGTGATTGATTTCCCCTTTTTTCTTTGAATTCGTTGACTCCCTTTCGAAGTCTTCCAGCTTTTTTTCGTCTCTTTCCAGTCTCTCACTAGACGTTGAGCGCTTAACATTTTTATTTATGTTAGACGTCGGCGTGCGTTTTGAAGCATTTTCACATGAAACGTCACATGTTTTTAATAGGGTGTTAAGCGTACTAAAACCATTTTCAATGACCATTTCATTGTTATTTTCAATAGCTTTGGCTTTGCAAGCTTCCCTTACTTTCGCTGAAAGTCTACTTAAATGACGTGAGCTTATCATACGTTGTTTAAATTATTTAATTTCAAGTAACCCTGGTGTAAATTTTGTCAAATTTAAATGATTTTATTGATATTTTCAAAAACTCACCTTTTCAGATATAATTCCTCTTCTTCTTGCTTATCACAAATAACCCTACTGCACTTTCACTATATTTAATATGTAATCCTTTACTTTTGGGTCACAAATAATTACATTTAAAAACACTATTATTATTACTATAGCAAGGCGAATGTGAACATAAACTAAAGCACCGAAAAAGTATCTTTAAACTTACCAAAACCAATTTCCGAATATATTTTAAAAAGGTTTCTCAGGTGGTGAGTAATAAAACCAGAGCACAAAAGGCATTTAACAGGAAAAAAAATTAAAGGCAAGAAATAGTTTTATGGACGAAGCCAACCTAGAAAATTTTTGTCTTTTCGAATATCTTATAATTTCACTTATACAAAATAAGTTTTATAAGAAATTATTAATTGAATATTAGGTACAACTACTCACTTATACATGAATAATATTTATATAAATATGTATTGGTATGCTCAGATTCTATAATATACACACCTCCATCATGCATACAAATGGTTAGTTAACCTTCCCGTCAATCCCATGCCAATGTAAAAAGAAGGCATCAAAAAGGAATCTTAAGAATGTACTGACATAACAATAAAGCCATCAAGCAAGCCTTCTTGATGTCTTCCATTTCCTATAGGGAAGGAATTGAGTACTCTTATTGGGCCTCATTAAAGTTTAAGCTATGGTAGTGAGTACTAGTAGCAGTAGTATTAGTAGGGACTAGAATATGCAATTCAAACAAGATTAAATATATTTTATTAAATATAACAAGCATATTTTGTAGCATAAATTGATTTCATTCAATTGTAGCGTCGTATTTGGTCAGCATTTATTAAAATTTTTCAAAAAACTTATGCAATGGATTTTATAATATTTTTTTGTTAAAAATTTTTGTCATAAATCTGTTAAGTGCCATTATTAAATTTAAAATAATTTTATTCATGCTAACTGATATTTTTAAAGTATGTATTCTTAAAAGTAAACTGTATTCACATCTTATCTTATAAAATATATCTATTTTTGTTAATTCACCAAAATTTTTGTTAATTTCACCAAAATACAAACTTATATAAACTTAGTTTTGTCTAATCTCAAAAGTTATTAGTGTGTATACATGAGACATAGATATCCTTGTCAAAAATTGAGTGATAATAAAGTACTAAAAATATGCTGGTAGCATTTAAAGTGAATATAACTGTATGATGGTGTTCCTTAATTCAATTTAGCACAAATATCACATCAAAAGGATATTTTAAGAATCCCTTCATTATATCCTGTTTTCATTTAATTTCTTTCCTCATAGCAATAGCTTTACAAAAACAAAAAACCATATTAATACCGCAAAATGAAGTTGTGAAAAGCTTCTTCTATGTTAATCTTTAAACAAGCCATTCATATATTCACAACACGTTGTGTAATGGGTTGATATTCTGACAGCAAAAGTGCTATACCCACCCAAACTATTAGCTGGG
The DNA here is from genome assembly GCA_947359355.1 of Acrocera orbiculus. Classification (NCBI taxonomy): domain Eukaryota; kingdom Metazoa; phylum Arthropoda; class Insecta; order Diptera; family Acroceridae; genus Acrocera; species Acrocera orbiculus. The sequence continues at coordinate 22,034,347 of OX375756.1, read as the reverse complement.
GTTTGGTACCTTCATCACTTTAAGGACACTTTGTTAGTTACATGTCAGCGTTTAAAGATTATCTTAGGAAAATAAAAAATTTTGCGTTTATGAAGACATTTTTTATTTTCTGCCAACCTATTGGGTATTACTGCCTCTTTGAAATATCAACACATTAATTTTATTCATCTATTTTTGTATATATTGTTTATTTTGGTTTTGTACAGATAAATAAAACACACCTCAATTGCAAATCCTCTGGCATTGTTTACTTCCATGTTCAATCACCCACCCTTTCAGTTACGTAAAAAAAAGAGGAATAAAACACTATAGTTAAAAAATAAATTTAACATCACGTGGCAGCCCATAAGCTCTACTTCATATCCTTTTCCGCCATTTACATAATTTGCAAGAGGTGGGTTGATAGAATTTTATGGAGCACACTTAATTTTTCGGTCCTTTAGTTTTTAGGTGATTTCTTTAAATAAGTAGGTGATGACATGAGGGGCTTAACGTAAATGAGAAATTAACTTAGTTTATGAGCAATAGGACATTTTTTTTATTCACAATTAAGTTTTGTTACAGTTAGAGATTTCTGTCTTCTATCTTTTAACGGATATATTTTTACACGTGTGTAAACAAAGTTAAAGTACTTAATTAACATTTCAGAGAGCCTTTTCGTCTTTCTTTTATAAAAGGTAGCAATTTAAGTTAATTAAGTATAATTGTCTGTAATTATACTTTAAATTGAAATGTTTATGTGTTAAAGACTTTAAATTTATTATCGAATTATATCCAGGATGATAGCCCTTCGTTCCTCATTAGAAAAACAAAAGAAGCAAAAATACTATCCGGAAAAATTCTTTAAAGTAGTTAAAAAGCTGCTAAAGAAAAATTTGAAAAATGTTATCAGGTCCATTTTAAAAAGATTGAAAAATACTTTTAAAGATCTTTTATTTAGTGTTTTTTTCCTAGGAAGCAATTTTAACAAAAAAGTTTCCAGTTAGCTTTCATAGTATTAGTTTGTAAAACGTGTTTGTAACATAAAATTTTCAAAGTAGTTTGATACTTACACTATTACTGCACTTGTGCTTCAGAATAAAGAAATATTGTAATGATTTAAAGTAATAGTTTTTTTGTTCTTGTTCATTTCATTCTTAAACATCAAGTGATAGTAATCGAATTTTATATCCTTTTTAAATGTGACCTAGTTATCCTTTGCGTAAGTAGAATTTGCAATTCAACGGGCAATGATTTAAAGAAATTAAATGCTTATAAATTGTTTTTATTTGCATTTAATTGGAGAATAGAGATTGAAAAGCTTAGTCTGGGTACTCATGTTCTCGTATTTAACCTTTTTACGGGATTGCTCTTAAGTAAAACTTGATAATATTTTTATATACATATATATATATGAATAAAAATTCAATAAGCATTAATTGCATTTCTTTAAATTGAATTGAAAATTTAGTAAGTTAGTAAAGCTTGAAATTAGGATTGATATTATAGGTGTTTAAATTGGGGTTTTTATTATTATTTTATGTACTATTGAAGCAACTTTACTTTGACTAAAACTTTAATTATTTCACTAAGTTTTGCGCTTATTATTGACGGAAAATGGTCAATTCAGAATGCAGTGTTTCGTGGAATACGCTTTATTTTTAGTTTTAAAACTCAGCTTAATCGGTTTTTTAAATTGTGCCAAGTAAAGGAGCATTTTTTGATGGGGGGTCTGTTAGCTATTTAACAAGTCCATAGTAAAAGCTTAAATTTTTTCATTGTTTAACTTCTCTTACTATTTACCATTTTTTACATTATTTTACAAATAAATTTATCAATTGAAAATTCCCAAGGAAAAATAATGGAAAAGTGAGCAGAAGAATTAAATAATTTTAACCCTCTTTTAGCTGTGCTGAGCATGGAGCAGATTACAAAAGTGTTTTGCAATAAAATCGATTCTTGTTGGGCTTTGGTTGTCCATCAAAAAGCGGCTTTTAAGTACTCAATCTTAAATATATTCTCTTTAGTGTAAAATGTTAAAAAAAATTTCTTTTTAATGTCAAATCGCCTTAATTTTTTTATGGAGTATTTATCCTTATTTAAACTAATTGCAAATTTATACAGTTTTAATTTTTTCTTTATTTAATAAATTTGAAAAAAAAAAAATATGCGAAGCCTTTATTTTTGTAGACTTTATTCTTGTGAAGTGGTGTAATATCACGAACTATTTTATAAATATTAATGTTTTCGAAGAAGTAATAATCAATATGATCAATCACTTTTCTTTTCGCAACACTTCTATGCATTATTTTTTTGGTTCTGATGTCAACAGACTGAAACAAGCTGAATTACATTCATCTCAAGGTTTTTATTGATCGTTATTTGGGTAGCCAAATCTTTTGCTCTATCCAAATTATTAGGATTGCTTAAAAGATTCTTTAATTTTAATAGTAAGAAACTTAAATTCAACTATTCAAAATTGTTCACATTAAATGGTTGGTGTAAATTGGTTTAAAATCTGATGAGTGTCATAAAACCTACATTGTAAATATATCAAAAATACTTTAATAAACTTAAGTCTGTAGGAGAATTTTTATGTAATAAAAGCTTAAGGACAAGCACATATTGAAAAAGAATGTAATTTGGAAATACTTAAAGTATTAAAGATTATTTATCCCTTACAGCGTATTCAATAGATTAAAACCTTGCACTAAATGCCTTAAACTGTTTAATTATTTTGCATTTTAACTGTCACATAATTCCTTCTGTTGAGATTGAGCAGACTTTTATTAGCACAAAAATAAACTTTTTAATGGTCTCTAATGTGGTACATCGAAATTCTAAAATCCTTTTGAGACTACAAAAGTTTTCTTTAGCTAAGTAGCTTTTAAAAGAACATATCATTTTTATTATTATTTTAACAAATACATTTAAATAGTACTCTTTGAATTCTAGACAAGGGAATAATTTTCATTTGTTTTGATTTTTGCTATATTCTGAAATTGCTTTGCCCAATTTACTGCACATAAATTTATTGTATTTATATCTGGATTGTCAATAACAGAATTAAAGTTTTTTGATATTTTGAAAAGAAAAAAGGATTCAAATTTATAGATTGTCTACCATCTGAATAATAGGATCAACTAACATTTATTAAATGTACAAAAATACAAATTTTTATTTTCCCTTTAAAAAGAGAGCATAACACTTTTTGTATATTTGTTGTTCTGTTCTTTTGCCTACATTCAGATTTCAATTTTATTTACTTAAATTAATTATGTAAAAATTGTTCTACTGAAGCAAAGCATTTGTATTCGACAATAAAATAAAAAAATTACAACTTGTAAGGACTTTAGTTATGTACATTTCAGGCATAACAAAAAAAAAAAGAAATGTTAAAATTCACGAATTTAGTACAAAATGAGAAGTGTGAATTTATTTAACTTTATTTTTGTTGTTTTTGTCTGCTTCCAGTTAATTAAATTTTACAGCCGTCGGTGACATTGATCCCGCTAATTGTATTATATACGTCATTATAAAATGGCGTTTGCTTTATGGTCACCATAAATACACTGTTGTATTTGATAAAAATTATTCTGACGTTTGTCCTTTGAATATATGTAGGAATTATTTTCGAATTGAAAGCAAAGATTAATTGATAATTTCTCAAAAAATGTATACATATTTATAAAATAAATACATTTTTTTGAAAGACTTGATCCAGGCTCAGTAATTGCGTTTTTTCCTTTTTTCAAAATAAAATTAAAATTTGTTTTTGGTTTCATTGTCAAAGTAAATTATGGAAATTAGTTTACGAACTCATGTAAAATTAAGTCACCTTAATGGAAAACGTTATTAAAGCATAAGCCGATGGATTAAAATTGAAAAATTAAAATTTTTGCATGCAACCTTTGTAAAAAACTTTAGGTAACGGATTTTTACTGAAACGCATTAATAATTCAAAAACACAAGGAAATGTTGTCTCATAATAGTCTCTCTAATGCGTTCTTGCTCTAATTATTGTTGTTGTTTTAAATTGCAGATGTCTTTCTGGAATAACTGCAATTTGGTTTCAATTTCAGTTCATTAGTTTTTAAAGCTGCATTATAGGATAGCCATTATAATTGGCCAAGTAAGGAAAGTAGCTTTACTTCATCAATAAAAGAGACCTACTTTCTCGAGGAAAACATCAATGAATTTAGTAAACAAATGGCCGCAAACTCGCTGTTTTACATAAAAATATGAGTGAAAAAGAACTATGATATGGCTGCTTTCTGCATGTTACACTAATGAATATTTCACAAGTGAACTTTCCGACATGATTCACGTATGAAGTCATGTATGAGAAATTTACTGATGAGCAATTTCCCTGCTGGGTGGGATTCTGTCTTGTTGAAAATCCAGCGTGAGAATGAGAAAATCAAATTTTTACACATAATATATGGCAAATATATTAAAATCGAACTTTGTCATTCTTACGCTGACTTCTGATCGAGACAGAATCCCACCTCAGATCGTAAGTTTTGAGCAGCCAATCGATTTTCTCTCTTTTTCGTTTCATAATTTTATTTTCAGAATTATTTGATTTTTAATACTCTAAACACTTACAAAAATAATATTTTCTACACAAAATACATAACTAATAGTAAGTTAAGTTATAGCATATTTTTCTGTTTTGTTTCCTCATTTTGCAAATATTTACAACGAATCTTTGACGCCAAATTTAATGCTTCAATATAATTTGCTTAGAATGTTCTATATAGATGTAAATAACAAATTAGCATTTAGTTGTTCTTTGAAAATGTAAGTTTTCTGTTTTACTATTTCAAAAATAGTTGTTCAAATTTTATTGATCCGACAAATTTAATAATAGTCCTTAAACTGAAACAATGTCTTAAGACACAATCTTCATTATTTTTTTACAAACCATACAAAAACTTGCTTGTAATTTGGATTTAAGCAAGCAAAAACAATATTTTTTAGACTTAAATTAAAGAAAAAAACAGAAACCCGTCACATATGTAGATTTCAGAAATTTTTAAACTCAAATTAATTTAAAGAGTTTTTATTGACTTTTTATTTCTTCTTTCTGATTTTAGTTTTTACAAAAGGGTAAAATCTAGGGCTGCTGTATTAAAATACAATTAATCTTTTTAAGCAAGACAATACACTGATTAACAGCAGTTTGTCCTAATTTTTTTTATACAAAAGAAATTAAAAGGGACTAATATTCAGATGTGAAAGATAATTTTTTTTTTTTTGCCTGTAAAACTTATAACAAACTCTTTTGGTTTACTCTGGAGGAAAATTTGTTAGATAACGATATCTCTAAGGAGTTCTCTTGAACACGACTTCATAACCATTTTATGATTTGATTTTATGAAATTTTCCAGTTGAGATTTTCACTTTTACAACAAATAAAATTTATGAAGCGTCTAGGGAGATGAGAACTCACGTTCCAATTTTGTAATTTTATTTTAGTAAGCAATTGTTGTTTTTCAAACGAACATCTTAGTGAACTGAAAATTATATTGATTAATATAATTAGTCTGTGTCTGATTCATACTAGTATTAAATTGAGTCTTTTTTCCCATTTATATATTTTAAATAAAGCCCCGTGAAGAAAGTAGAAAATAAGAGCAAAAACTATATACAAGGGCAGATAAAAAGTTTTTTAGCTGACATAGAATGACGTTGGTTTATGCCCGAGAGACAAAAGCTCTTTAAAGCCTATTTATTGATTGTGCATAATTCATTTATGGCCTATCTCTTCATGCAAACTTGCTAGGAGATAATTTATTTTCGTCATGTACATGTACATATTTGAATTACTGATGACAAACTTCAACTTGAGTAGTCAAATAGTTAGCCCTTCGTTGTGTCGTTGTTACCTAACTGGAAAACTAGAAGAAATCTTGCATTGACAAGATTGTTGGTTTTTAATGCATCTCAAAATTCAACTAAAACTGGTGGAGATTTAACAGTTACAAAATGAAGAGAACTGAAGAGAAACCGTGCAGAGAATGGACAAAAATTATTATCACTAAGCAATATTATGATTGAAATAGTTCATATAATAAAAATATTTAAAAAAATTTCTAAATATATTCAAAGCAACAAATTAACTTAAACATGGAAAAGAGCAGCCATAGTATTTGAAATATTATATTATTTCCTATTACATTCACGAATTCCTTAATATTTCGCTGTTTAAGATCTTTTAATTGTCTGAATGAAAAAAATTTGTAAGTAAAGTCCTGGTTTCAAAGAAGGATTTTCTTGCACCAGGGTAATACATAAATCTACAAAGGTGATGTGGCTATGGAAAAATTTTAAAGAAAAAATTATTATAGCATTTACTTTGTTCTGAAGATTTATCCATGTCTCACTGGTATTCATTCCTAAAGCTGAAAGGATGTTTTGCCGCTAAATTGGTTAAAATTATGATAAAATGCAATCGCAAACATGACATCCATACAATTGCTAAATAAGGATTTTGTAAAAAAAAAATTTCTCTTTCTTCTTACTCTTGTGTGTTTTTATTCTATTTCTTTTTTTTTTACTAAAATTAAGTTATTGTTCTCATTTAATTAAACCAAATTATCGTAATTATGTTAAGGCTAAAGTTTTAATAAAAATGAGTTCTATTTAATATAAAAAGCGCACGTTCTGAATGATCTAGGCAATAAATACAAATCACAAAATTAGTAATAGTAATATACACAAATAATAAATCTAATATTGCCAAACAAATACTTTAAGTAGCTAAATAATCTTCTCTGAAAAAGTCTCATTTTGATCTCCATAATTTATTTATTGACTGCAAAGCTTTAGACTGTTTTATGTCATCTTAATGACCGCTACAAGTAAATTTATTGTCTCAGCTAATTGGAAATATCATGTGTTAATATTAGGTATATCTTTTACTATATATATACAAATTTTATACATATTTATATATATATATAATTACTATTACTATTTTATTTGATAACAAATGAAGGAATCTATATTAATCTGATTTTCTTGTTACTTGAAAATTTCGGTAAATCTTTTGAAAATCCTTTCTAATATTAGCTTGAAATCGTGACAAATAAAATAACAAGGATATTTTAGTATTCAAAGCCCCCAAAAGATTTGTACGCAAATATATATATATATATATATAATGTTGTATCCAACTTATTAATCTCATTGAATACCCAAAAAAGCTAAAACAGTTTGAATTTATTGCTAGAGATGTATTTGTTTCTAAAATCAACTGAAACCTTATTTACGTTAAATGTCCTTGTAAATTCATTTTAGTTTTGTTACAATTTGTTATTTAGCCTTGTATAAACTTTAGTTTTTGGGGATTAGACGATGAACATTTTAAGGATCAATTCTTTTCTTAAACTTTTTAAATTTCATTTAGAATTCAAAAGAAAATTTATTTTTAGATTCAAAGCCCTTCATTGTTTAAATTTTACTAACTTCAAATAGATTTTATTTTATTTTTAATATATATATAAAGTGATTACTATAAAGTAATCCACTACAATACACTTTTTTTTACGATAACTCTATTTTGGTACATTGAATTTGTCTTTATAGTTTTTGAAAATAGTTTTATAAATATCCTTTAATATATCTAATCTGGGATACGTTTCTAAATTGTTTTATATCCTTAGTAATATTTTGAATAATTTTGAAGGAGTTTAGTGACAGAAATTATAAATATGATAATTAAAAATTATAGTTTTATTATGTGAATATTCATGGAATGGTGTAGGTTTTTAGCTTATACATAAAATAACTTATTTAGCTGGTGTATCTGTTAGCCTTAGATCCATTTAGGTTTTCAAATATGTAAATCTAGTTATCCCGTATTGATTACCCTTCAATTGGGTAACATGTGAACTTTTGTGAACTTATCAAGCAAAAGTCTTTTTTGTCTTTTCTTTTTTATTGCTGAAGTTACAGAAGGAAGGTATTTCGTTTCTTTAAAATAATGTCAAGTTCACCAAAGTTAAAAAGTGATACAAGTTCTTTTAAGAAGATTAGACACATAGCTTGTAGTCTTTTGCCATATTTTCTTAATTTAACATTATAATATTTTTCAGTGATTATTCTGTATGCAAGTAAGAATAGGAATGTGTGACAAATTATGACTATTACCCATTTTCTAATAAAGTATAAGCAAAACGATTTTCCAAGTTAAAATGTTAGTGGAAAAAGTATGTAGGACAGTTATCACTTAATAAAATTAGAGCCAATATGAAAGAAAATTGACCAAATTTCTTTTTAGATCTTTTTTGTCAAGTTTTAAATTTGTACAAAGGTCAGCGTGGAATAGCTCTATGCCTTTTTTTGAGAGTATCCATCTTACCACATCCATTCTTTTCAACTCGGCAGCATAGCTCCTAGTTAAGAATTTGACTACCTGATAAAAGAGACCTTTAAACAGTTTACAATTTTTTGTATACCTTTACTTCTGGTTGTTTTTTCCGCCTTTGAAAAAGCATGGATAATTCTAAATGCATAAATATTAGATTTAAATGTACGATTTTATAAAGCCATTTTGATTACAAACACAATGAGTTATTGGCTTAAAAATTTTAAGATGGGCACCCACTTAGTGCGTATATCTCAGCGGGTTACTTTTATGACGTCATAGACTCACGTTAAAGTTCCCCCTCATATGTGGATATTTCAGCGTGAAATTGATTTGTACGTCATTTTGACGTCAAAAAAGTTACCCGCTGAGATATACGCACTAAGTGGGTGCCCACTTTTAGGCACATCATTTTAAGAGAAAATTGACTGGTAGGATAGTAATCAATCAATTGCATTATCATTGAAATGTTGTGTTAGTAAACTAAAAATTGTTCGCAATATTAGTACATTTTTTCAATTAATATAAAAATCTTACAAAAATTATGATGCAAGTTGAAAAAGTGAAATTTTTATTCAATTTTCCCAGAAATTGATGAAATGGCGACGTTTAAAATTATGATTTAAATTAAGGGGGCTTTTAGTGTATTAAAAATACAAATATTCCAATTTTTTATCTCTTATAAAACCTTAATCTGTCATTTTGGGTTTCAAATAAAAAAATATTCTTAATATTGCTAAAATAAAAGAATTTTTTTGGTTTAAAATTCATTATAGAATATATCATCCTAAGTCAGTGCTCATAACCCTTCTACAATTTATCTTACCTAATATCACGTTAAGAGTTGTCCTTAAGCTATTTTTTTCATTTAATACATTACCATCTTAAAAGGAAAATAAAAACTTACTATGGCCAAATACTCAAAACACACATACATAGATAGAAAAATAATAATGCTACTAAAATGCAGCCTAAAGACATTTCTTACTCTAAATTTCTGAAAAAAAAAATTTGAAATTTATTATGATAAACGACAAAAAAGAATAAAAAAGGACACAAACATCTCAAAGAGACATATAAAAGGAGCATCTGTAAATGAAAGCTGTAATTTTGAAGTTTGAAAAAGAGTTTATTAAGCGATATCAAAAAGAAAAAGTTTAAGTTTAATTTTCCAACAAAAAAAGAGAAAAATATCAAAAATTAAATAGTAAATTGAGTTGTAACAAATACAAAGGCGTGTTTTTAATTTGAAACCCTAGAAATCCATCTTGTTCGGTAAAATATAGTTTATACAACTATATAAATTTCATGTATTGTTCTTTTAAACATTTCCAAACAATTCAGCTAACAAGAAGCACTCGAGCATAAAGTCCTTGTTACAAACAAAGTTGTTTCTTAAATTATCTTTAGGCTTCTTAAGATATAGCCCTTCGTCAATTAAGTGTATTGTTAACAAGAAGAAGTTTAACTTTTTTAACCATGTAAAAACTTTTGAAAGAGAATATTATGCCTAAAAATAGACACTTCCTCTCCTTTATCATTTCTACTTTACACAATCGAAACAATTCAGATGTATAGTCAGCTTATATAAATTATAAATCACTCTTGCTGTTTGAGTTCTGTTCAATGATCCTTTTTCTACCACCATACAGAGCCACACTTATACTAACTATAAATTTTGCTTAGTATCAAATACGAAAGCAATTCTTATGTTATTTGGTTTTTAGATTGCATTCTATGGGTAGCCCAAGTATCTTTCCTCTTATATTACCAAAAAGATTAGATTTCACTTAATTAATGTTGAACTTTCATTTTTGTTATCATTAGGTTAGGTAACGTTTGAATTTATTGCTTCCGTTTTCAGTAAAAGGAGATATTTATGAAAACATAAAAAAAAAATAGAAAATTATTAAAATAATAAATTGCTAAAATCTTAAAATGAAACTGAGGTTACTTCTAAAGGTATTAAATTGTTTTCTGTCAACCTAGGCGAGGAAAAGTTCAACTGATACCCAATTTTCTTCATTATTTGCTTTGAAAGGCTTCCAACTCTTCATGTTTGATATAACAATCTTGTAATTTATAATTTTTTTATAGTTATAATTTTATAAAGGGTTTCTAACTCTTTTTAGTTCACCTTTTGAAATATAGCAATAATAGCTTCTTCCATTATTATCCCAGATTCTATTTACTTTTCCATAATTCTGACTTCAACTTCTGCCATTACACTTTCTGTCCCATATTTCAAGTTGAGGCTATGATATGAAACACTTATAGAGGCTGTGTTTGGTGTGCCTGTTATACTTTTTTCAATGTTTTTTGATAAGATTAGCGTGTATTTTGATTTCTAGCACATTTTTAATATTATAGTAGGTAACATTTTTTATTTTTTATTTTTACTGAATAAGTTCAGTTTGTTTTACTAAAGAAATATTTTAATCAAGAAGTAAGATCACATAATTAGAAAAAGAATGAAAAACAAAATGAAAAAACAAAAATACGTGTAATTAATCCTATAGCGGAAAGTTTACATCATCTTGACGCTATTTTGTAATCACTTAACTATGATTTGATAGATAAATAGACATCGAAAAGAACAAACCTCAATAAAGAAATGTATAAGATGTAATTATCACCAAATTGACTTTAATTGCATTTCTCAGTATACCTACACATTTTTGTTTTACTTTAATTTCATAACCATGACCCGCCATCTATCTCAATCATTCTGAGAAAATATTTGGTTTGTTACACCAAAGACAATAACTGCAAACCATTAGAAGCTTAAAAAAATACTTTCCACAAGAGCTTGAAAAATATTTAAAGCTTGGAAATAAATTTTATCCTTGTTACCATCCATCCTTTAGTATAGTTACTCTACGAAAAAGCTTATAAAAACAGAAGCTTTTCGTTAAAGTTAATTGAAGGATATATTTTTGTTTTAAATTTGAATTACATTTTGTTTGGAAGTTAGATTTAATGAAAAAGCAAACAAATATAGAAAATTGATGTCTGATTATTGAAATTTGTAGGATGAATTTATACAAAAAAGTAATGCTTTAAGATCCAATTATTGTTCCCTTGTTTTAAATATTTGATAAATGTAATTACTACTTAATTTTTTACTTAACTTATTTAATTATCAAGAAACCTATTCCTCAAAATAGGAAGCTTATGTTCAATAAAGTTAAAAATATACTCCCTAAGACTACTGTATACTGTATAACATTTTCGTATAGTTTTATTCTTTTGATCTGCCTCAAAAAAGTATTCACTTAAAATTGGGGAGCGCTTTAATATTGACGGGAGTTGGTATTCTATTTTTCAGTCAGCAACCATATGGCATTCAAAAACTACTGGGAAAAATCATTTGAAATTTTACATTTACTTTTTATACAGAGAATATTTCCGCCCAAAGTTGTTCTTTTATAGGGTTAAAAAATGACAAAATGGCGGATATTTTTATTAAAAATCGGTGTTTTATTTTCAAATAACCACAAGTAGTATAAATATATCAAAATAATTAAAAAAAGGTCATTGGGGGAGGAAAAACTTATGTTTTAAATTAAAAATTTCCGATGGTCCTAGGCTGAGAAATGGTTATCAACTTAAATTGACCTTTTTGAAAGACGATTTCACAATTTCTTTGCCGTTGGCTTATATCTAAATATTTATAAACAAAAATTTTACAAAATATTTATTTAATAAAATATTTTACTATATTTACTTAAACTATTTCTCTGAAAAAAATTCGTAAAAAAGTGTTTGAAAAATAAGTTGAAAATTAATCATTAAAACTTTTCCAAGAAATATGTTACGTAAATTCTCATTTAGAAAGAGAAGAGAGCATTAGCTCGTCCAGATTTGTATATAATACTATATACCATGTGATAGAATCACATCGGGAAACCGGATGTTGTTCAAGCGCCTTTCAAAGAGCATCAATTGCTTCATTACAGCTCTATTTGTATTATGCCTGGGACTCACTAGCGCTTAGCGGCATAAAATTTAGTGCTAAATGCTAATTAGTCCATTAGTTTCCACTGATGTTCCACTCCACTGGTATATAAAAAAAATTCTCCATTTTTACTGTGCTAAGTCGTCTCCACACGCTAAGCGCTAGTGAGTCCCAGGCATTATAGTTTAACATTTGCACCGCCAATTGAGATAACAATGCTTACGCTTTTACAAAAACTGCAGTACTTTCCTATTTGTGATTATTTATAGCATCAAGAAATACAATAAATTTAATTAATTATACAAACATTTAATTAATTAATTAAAATTAATTTTTTTGTTAAACGAAATTGCTACAATATTAATAAAATTATGGCGAATGCATTAAAACATACAAGTCCGTTTAGGACTTTTTTTTATTTCCAAATTAATCAATATGTATATTACCTGAAAATATGTATTTATTATTATTATTATAAAAAGCCTTTAATTAACACTATAAAACCAATTATACTCGTCTTAAATCTCCATTCACTTAAGTAAATTTTTTTTACAATCGATTTAATTTAATTTTTATTTTTCATATTGCAGATAAAATACATGAATTTGGTTCAATAGAGCAATATTTTACTGGTACTTGTGCATCACATGACAGATTTTCTTCTTGAGATGTGATAAGTATGTCATTTTTATTCTCGCTTCTAAATAAAACAAAACTCGGCTCCACTCTATAAAAGTCAAAATTAAATTTTTAGGTAAGTTTATGAGTTTTCTTATTTTTCAATGATTTATTATAAAATTTCACAAAATTGTAGGATTGTCTTAAGCTATAGCCAAAATGATATTAGAAAATTTAGTAAAAAAAGAAATTGTTTTAAAAGATTTAGATTGTGTATTGCTAAATTGTATTTTTATAACAAACACAGCTTTCAAACTTTTCAATACTTCTCTTAGGGAAGCCGAACAGGATTATTAAAATTCTTTTCTTCTTTTGTTTGTGATCTGATCATAAGATACTTTTATTAAGCATCTGAATTAAAATTTATGAACCCCATTCATTACAGCAAATATTGGCGAAACAGTTTTGAATTTATGTGATGTTTGTTGAATGCAATTGATTTTCATTCTTTCGTTCCGCTTCTGTTTTTCTTCTTACTATTTTGCTAGTTTTTGTTGTGATTGATATGCATTGTTAAATTACATCAATTTGGTTTCATTAGACTTCTTTGCTAAAGTGATTTTTTTTTAATAGTAGCATTTTTCCATACAGTCACGTCATTTTACACCTTGTAATGTTTTCGAATTTCAGTACAAAAGAAAATTTTGAATTAGTTGTAAAAGTCACACGTGCTTGAAAAGTCATTAATTTCTATATTTCTATATACTATAAATATATATATAAATCATAATTTTTAGTACCTTCTTTCTATAAATTCATGGAATATCTAACATTTAGTTTTACTACTTAATCATTCCGCCCCCATAAAGATTCTGTAAATGTCATGGTAACGTGGAACTTTGAGTTAATTAAAATCAAACGATGCACAAATTTGATTGACGTACTTATTTACCCTATGTTTGCCCTAATGTTTATTAATAGGGAAATGTCTAATTTCAAGGAGGAATCAATTGATATCTATGCTTAGAACATTCTCTCTAACTTTTACCTCAATAATCCACCTTCCACCTTCCAGATATTTTGTATGATTGTTCCGTAGAAATAAATGACGCCATTATTTAAGACACTTAGATTTAATGGGTGAACATTTTGGATACTGGCTAAGATGATTTTCGAGTTGAAGTACTTAAGGACAGTGTCGCCGACAGAAAGTAAGCACTTAATAGTTTTATAGATGCACTTGAAGAAGGGTTAGGTAACTTCGGTACTACATTCAAAGCAGAATTCATTATGCATATGGCTATTTGAATGCAACCATAAATCAGGCAGACTTTACGATCTGTTCAAATCTTAACCGCACATTATTAATGTTCGTTTAGGTTGGCATTTTCGGTTTTTTTGCTTTTTAAGAAATTCGAGTCTTTTTGAAGAGTACTTAAAAAATTGCTTAGCTTAGTTAATTTTATTTTTTGGTCGCATAATTTAATACATAGTACCTCTTTATATGAGGATGGGATGTTATTTCTTTGAAAAGTATTTAAAATATTTGTGAGAAATGTAAAAGGATGTACACCGAAGACTATATGTATAATTATGTATTGTTTTTTTTTTGTCTGAATAGTGAAGAGGGACTTATACCCTTAATGCAGTTTGATGGATTTAGCGTTCCTAATTTGTGGAACTAATTTTTTTTCATTTTTATTAACTTAAGTGTTTTTCTTTTTATATACAGAAATTTTAGTTGTTTATTTTTAGCTGAAAAATGTGTTTTCTATGTGTGTTTTTTTTTTTTTTTTGGTTTTTTAGTTTTAACTGTTTTACTTAAATATAGATTTAAGGGTCATAAATATTGTTGTTATCATTGGCTAAGATAATTACTTTTTCGGTTCAATGAATTTATAAAAATAGCAAAAATTAATTAATGTTAGGAAAAAGTCATTACATACAAACATCAAGAAGTAAAAATATAGCAACCCTTTAATAAATAAAAAGTTGAGAAGAATGCATATCATTTTAAACACTTGAAAATGGGTTATTAGAGTCTAATGCACTAATTGTGCCCCAATCAAGTAAAATATTTGTTTGTTATATTTTTCTACCAATGACTCTGCGATTTCTGCCATTATGCCAAACAGCGGAACCTATCGGCTAGCTATGTAATTTTATATTGTAATACCTCTGAATACTGAGATTTGTTTCTAGTACAATTACGTAGAACCGTGTTTAGGTGATATTATTGTAGAGCGGTTAAAACATTTAGCATTTGGGGATAAGGGAAGTTCTTTTATTATCGTTTTTCATATTCACGAATTTTGTTCTTATCAAAAAAATTTGATTTTATTTAACATATGGTTTTTACTTAAAGAAAAACTATATCTCCTGAATTTCAAGATCAATATTAATTTAGTTACAAAGAAGCTACGCAATATGTTAATAAAAATAAGTGGTTTTTGTAATTTCCAACCAAAGTATTTAAAAATTTTCAGCCATACAAACAAAATGAATTTTCTCTTTTATTTCCAGAACACAATGCTCCCAGCATTCTTGTGTAAAAATAATTTGCTAGCTATAGCCAAAGAATTTAAAGTGTAGGAGTTCGTTGAATTAAATACATCAATAAAACTACAAAAAAAAACGAGAACAGCTTCTAAATTACGTAAGTTTAGTTTTATTCTTTTTCAACTTTTATAACCAACAAATGTCCAATAATTTTACAAATTTTTTACCTATTGTATTTGTTAAAAACTTTTATTTAAATTCTCCATTAAGTTGTCAGCTGATGGTAAAACAGACTTAAATTGTCTTGTGGTCGTATTTTCAAATAGTGACATGCCATTAGCTATCAAAAGCCGGCAATAAATGTCACTTTTGTTATCTAATTTCCTATTTTATTTTTTTCTCCTACTTTAATTAAAAGACATTTACGGTAGCTCTTCAATATTGAATATACTGTAAATAGGATTTGGGGATCTCGTTTATCATTTAGCATGAAATTCAAATATGTAAAATGCACTCGAGTCATCCTATAGGGGTCCATCAAATATTTAAGCATCTATATATTTGGAATACTTAAACTCCAGATGCCTTGTTCCAAATTAAGAACGTGCTATATATACAAGTAATTTTTTATTTTTTTAAGATGCCACGTGGATTCACCAAAACAACATTTCCCTTATGCTCTTGACATTTTTATAACTGGGGAAAATTTCGAATTGATTTTTAATACGCTGGCGCAAAGAGAAATCAAAATTAAGAATTTTTCTCGTTTAAGAAAAATTAAAACCCCGCTTTTTGGGGTAAACGGGGAAAAATGAAGAGAGTAAATTTTATGTTTCTTTTGGTTTTTTGTAGAGAAAAACATCGAAAACTCTTAATATTCTGAAAGCCAAATGCAGAAAACGTGAAAATTTTTTTTGAAATGCAAAATAGAGAGACAATAGTCGTTCGAAAGTCAGGTAACTGAAATGTCGGTCTGTTATAAGTTTATAGTTAATACTCGTCGTTGTCGATGTTTCGTTATTTAAGAAAAGTTAAAAAAAAGAATAAAATTCGAAATTTAAGAAAGTGATTTTAACAGTTTTATTTTTAAATTTCAAATATTTTATTTATTGTTCTTCAACTTTTAAGTGGAAATAGTTTTAAAAAAGTGAAAAGTGGTTATTGCCAGGATATCGGTTGAGGTAGTAGTACGCTTTACTTAGGCGCATCAAATAGACACAATAAAATCATAACGAACTTTTTTGTTTTCTAAGATAAATTTGTTGTTTTTTGTTTTGGATTTTCTTGATTGGATATGTTTTCTGATGGCTTCCATTGGCTTTTATCATTTTGAAAGATTGTGAAAATATGAAATCATTTTTCTTTGTCTTTGAAAATATAAAATGCAAGATGTAAGGAAGCTATAGAAAATTGCTAAGAAAATATTGAAAATTGTTTCAATATCTCAAACAAAATAAGATAAGATAGTTGATTGGATACCGTTTTGATTTTTATCAAGTTCTGTGAAATTGAAGTATCTATCCTTCCTTAGACTTTTTTCATCTTAAGCATCCTTGTAGACTTTTTTCCATTATTAATCATCCTTCTTGCTATTGCTTCTATCGAATCGATCGACAGATTTTGCTTAAAATTTAGATTCATATCTCGTAGAACAAAAATTTGCAAAGGAATTTTCAGTTACATATTTTTATTAAAAGACTCTTTTTTAGGTTTAATTATTCTCTTATATTTTGATTATAATACTTTTTGGTTTTAAATTCCTAAGGGAAAAATTATTATTTAATTAAATAATTTAAAACTATCATTTTTAAAGACATTTAAAAAGATCAGTTTTGTGTTTTTTTGTCATGCGTCCAGGATTCAGTCTTTCAAATAAGTTAATTGAGACAAAAAATTTATCCATTCTTTTATAGTTATTTCCAATTTTATGCTACAGAAAATAACCCAGTTGAATGAAATTTCATTAAAGTAAAAGCTTTTTGTTTTGATTCAATTAGAATCTTATTTTTACAGGACTTTCTATTGAATAAAATTCAGTGTCAATAAATTATTGTCACTAACCATCTAATATTAATTTTTTTTTTCTATTCCAAAATTTTTATTAATTTCAATATAAATTCATTTAAATAAAATTTTTTGAAATATTTTTTATTATTTCCTTATTTCTTACTTTTGTTTCGTGTTTTATATTCACGTTTTCCCAATAAAATTAGTTGATCTGTAAAAAAGTTCATTAAATTCCAATTGCCCATTTCATAATTATGAATTAATTAGTTAAAACCCTAAAAAGTAGCCTAAAAATCAGGACATTTGAAAATCTATAAGTTATCTAAGGGCTTTTTCAAAATTTATTTTGTATGTGTGTGTAAAATAAACCATACATAAAATATTTTTTGATGAGAATAATTAAGAACCTCTTGGTTATAAACTAAAAGTGAGATAGGAGAAGTAAATGTTGATTTTATAGCATAAAAGTGATGTTGAGGAAGAAGTTGATAAAGATAAATATATTATGATTTTTGGAATATTATTACTTGCAAGCTATTAAAAAGGATTTTCTAAATAGAGGATATGAATTTCTAAACTTTATTTATTTCTAATTGATTTTGTATTGTTACTAACAAAATATAGGAGGTGGCCTTTAATTTGAAAAAGGGGCATTTCCAATAATTTTTTTATGTAAGTTTAGTAAAAATTTTAATGACTTTGGGTATAATATTTTCAAATAAAATTTTTAAGTAAAATATTTTACCCTAATAAATTTGTTAGTTGGATTTCAGAACGCTATCTTTTAAGTCCTATTTTGCGGTTAGTAAAATAACTTTTCAGGGGTACAATCTACAATCATTGAATTAAAATATTTTGGTTCATTTCAATATTATTTAAGTCTCTTTTTCAGCCTTTTTTGGCCTTTTTTAATTGATAAAGCCGTAGTTTTTCTTAAAAAGACTCAACTACAAAATCTTCTATCGAATGCTAAATTTCGATACAAAAATTATCCTTACTGAATTTCACTAATAGATTAGTTTTTAGCAAAAGAATACTAGCTATTCAATTCTACCTTTGCGCCAAGTAAGGTTTTCAAGCTAAACTAAACTAAACTATTAGCTTTTATTAGATACATTCGTGTTAATGTTTTTCTTTGTTGGATTCTTAATCAACCAGAGACTTACTCGTATTTTGAAATCCACCGACTTTAGATTGTTATATTTAAGGCGTTTTTATAAAAAAATTTGTAATTCATGATATAATTTAATTTCTATTGGCTTAAATGTGTTTGAATTTGAAACAAATAAGTTAAATAAATAAGCGGGAAAATTGTTTCAAGGAGCTTTTAAAAATAAACTATTACATTTAAATAATGTGGAATATTTTTGAATTCATTTACTTTTATAATCAAATGAACTCGAGCTACTTGAAAACACCATTTCAGGATTTAAAAGAAGGAAAAATACGGAAAGTATATAAACTCACAGAATAAGAAAGGAATATTAACTGCTTGACGCTATTCAAGAAAAAATAAGAATTAAAGAGGTCTTCAAATTACGTTGAAAAATTTCAAAGCCCATAAATACCTAAAAAAATTTTTGTTTAGCCAACATCGGACCTGTTTTCTTAGGTAAACCTGAGCTTAAAGTAAATCGGTTTAGACTATTCAGACTTTTTATCACTAGAAATCTATTTTATTTTAAAAGGTCTTGCACTGGCTTTCACTGAAAGTATGGCAGTGTTCAGTGACACATTTACATTAAATTTAATCAAGTTTATTGTTAGTCTCTAAAAGATTGAGTTGGACTAAAAAATTAATTCATATAACTGAGAATTATTCCATAATAAGTTTTATCTGGAATCCAATAAGAAGCTTACATTGTTGGTAAATTTGTATTTGTATACTTAAAATGTAAAGTATTCATTAAAATTTCCGGTGTATATATTCCAGACAAATCCTAAAAAATTTTCAAAATTTACTAAATGCCTAATTTTGTATCTGCATGGCGCTTATTTTTATTATATTACTATTGATTAATGATTTAAATTAACTTTTGATTTGGCACGCTCAGTTACAGTGTCAAACATATTACCAATTAAATTGTCATATATGTATCATCTCTCGTTATTTATTCACAACTTACAAAAATTTAAATATTTTTGGGTTAACGCTTTACTTATAAATAGACTTCAAAAAACATATTCACACATATTAAATATATACAATTTAAAAATAAATGCTGCCAAGGAAAAATGATTTTTATATTTCTTAGATATTTCCATTAAATGAGGTTTTGATTTATTGTACTAAAAATCTGCAAGAACTTTTTCGTTTTCTTTTTATTTACTTTATACCAATCCAAATTTATGTATTTTTCCGTCAGCATTTCCTAATGATGATATATATGTTAGTCTTCTAAAGTATCATTTCTACTCCTTGGAATTCCCTTTTATTTAGATATAAAATTGGCGTTTTTTTTCATATAAGAATTAGGTTAGGTTATTTTATTTATCAGTCATAGATCATAGTTATTCTTTTTGTTGCTTAAATTTCTGTATAAGAAGCTTAATTTATTTGTGGGCTTTTCCAAATTTTATGTAAACACTTTTTTTATGCTACTACAATATTTTTTTTTTTTGCAACAAATATTTTAAAATATAATTGTATTTTCATATATTTATTTCTGTTTGAAAGCCTTTAAAATGCATGAAATGAAATTGTATTCTTCTTGATTAAAATCGACATCGCAATTTCATAAAGACTGGAAAAAAATGGGCGGCTCTGTGAAAATCAGTTCAATGTTCAAAAACTGTACATATTTTGGTTGTAGTACGTGAAAGGCAATAATCTGATAATATCAATTTTAATTTTAACAATTAACAATTAATTAAAATATCATCAATCAACTTTGAACCATTATAATTAACACAAAACTTGAAGTTTGTTGACAATTTACAGAAACACAGATTTAGTAATATGATGCATAAAAAAATACTGTTTTTGGTGATTTTTCAAAATAAACTATTTACGTACATAACGTGCTTTTGAAACGAAACAGAAATCTCTCAATAAAGAGGTAACAGCTATTGCATAATTATAATGTTGCAATTTAGTCTGCCTTGTCTTCACTGGGGAAACTTCTTGAATGGATTCTAATTGATGTCTCAATCTTCGTTATTTTTATTCTTCATTAAAATCTTATAAAATGTCTTTAGACTGCTTTAGTTCAAGTGATATTCGATAAATGTGCCAACGATTCTTTCTCTATCCACCCGGCAAAAGAGATAAGTGTTTTCCATTTAAGAATGATTTGACCTGTTTTCCAGTAAAGAAAGTAGTCTAGGTAATATTATATTATATTAGTTGCATGAACAAAAATTTACTAAAATTGAATTTTTTAACTTCAAGAAATCGATATTTCTAACTTACTTAAACTTAACTCCACTTATGGAACTTCCCTAATATCTATGTATATATGTATATATATATATATGTTTTTTGTTTAACTCTTTGCTTTGGAATCTTGTTAGTATGTCGAAATCTTAAAAAGACTGTATAATGAATAAGTATCAAAGTCCTGAAATATTTAAATAAATCCCTTGCGAAATTCTAGACCCTCATCTTTTCTCTAGTTATTTATGATGCATAATCTTTGGGAGTCAAATTTTAGCCCAAAACATAGAATATTCACTTTTACTTAACCTAAAGTGAATTTTAGTCTAATGGGATTCGTAAAAATACCCTCAGCTATATAACAAAATTCAAAGTTAGAATTTTATTACATTTTCTTGTCTTATTTTTCGAAATGAATAATACTGGAAATAAACTAAAAATAATTTTTGGTAATATTCACCTATGTTAATTTATCTAATTAGTTTTATCTATAATTTTTGACACAAGATTTTTTCAAATATTCTTTTAAGCTTCTTAGGCTAGTATAGCCACACCGTTAGTCTCTTTAAATAAAGCATGTATACTTTTTTTCTTAAAATACTTTATTTTCAAAATTTCTGTTTATGTAATCTTTTTGTTAGTCCCAATTATCTATGAAAATTGTATTTGTATCCAAGTAAGAAATTCAAAATTAATTAAGCAATATTTAAATCTATTTATGACTAATTTAACAATTTCTTAGAAAACATTAAAGATGAAAATTTTATGTTAGCTTTGATTATAGATATTTAAAAAAAACCAAATATGAATAAAATTTTCATAATATAATAAAACAAAGCAAACAGATCTTCTAGACACTTCAATAATAAAAACAAATAAAAAACTATCAAATTTTCTCTGTTTAATATCAGAGCAACAAATTATTAATTAATATTCTATAGACGCTGCCTAATTTGGTTATAATGAAAATTTCAAAGTGATTCAATCGAATAGTGTTTTCTTGTGCAAGAGGGGAGGAGGCAACAAGACAAAATTTTATGAATTAAGGCGTCAAACTTCCTCTCCTCAACACCTCGTCATCGCTTTAAAAACAAGTAATTTCTCAATCAAGTTCATGGCTAATGGAAACGAGATTATATATTAGTCAAACTAATTAAATCACACGCGTATGCCGCATTTTGTGTTATTATCAAATCATATTTAAAATACGAAGAAAAAGAAGCTAAATAAAAGTGAAAGACAAACTTAAATTTATTTTCACTGTAATTATTAGTGCTCTTTTTATTGTTTTTTCTTTAGATTTCTATAGTTACTATGGTTGTGTATAGAGTTTTAATAATATTCAAAAAGTGCTGTGTTTTAAATAGTGTTAAAAAAATGCAATAAGAAAGTGAAATATTCATTTAAAATACAAAGAAAACACATATTGGAGCGTTTACTAAACTTAAAAAGTTTTAAACGATTATATCTAGTGCCAATATTTAAATTCATAACAATATTTGGAGAAACTTCATTTACATCAGCATTAACAAATCAGGATTAGAATGCTGGTCTTATAATGTTCACCATAGATTTCTAGAAACAAACAAAATTATGGGAATTACTCAACAAATTTTCTTACGTTTGACCTATTATCCAGTATTTTGGATAACCATACTACAAATGTTATCCTTGTTAAATCCAGTTTTACCAGAGATAATATACCGAGTTGATCCTTTAGGTACTTATGAACAGAAATTACATTAATTTTTCTTAAAATAATATTTTCAATATATATTTTAAGAGTAGCTATTAAAAGGGAAGAAGAATTTTAAAGGTCTTAAGTAAATTTTCAATTAAATTAATTTTAGAACTAGGTTTCTTTAACTGTCTATCGCATATTTTTCATATAAGTTTATTTTGTGGTTGTTTTATATTGTTGCTAAAAAATTTTAGATTAAACTTTTGCCATCTGATAAAAATACTTTGCTGTTAATAGTAAATGTGTCCGTTTTATGTCTTAGGCTGCTTAGTATCATGTTCATATGGTTGGTAATAAAAATTTTACTAAAACATATGGTTTAAGTATTTTATATTTTCTCTTGAAGCATTTTGCAGGAATATTTGCTTAGAAAAGTCTTTGAAAAATTGGAATGTAGTTTGGTGATTTATTGATTGAGCAAATCTTGTGATATTTCATATTCTTTATTTAAAAATTGAGTATTCTAAAATTTGTTTTTCAAAGTATTATAAATTTTTCTACTGAAATTATAGGACTCAAATTAATTTCAAAGGACCGGAATTTTTTTATGCTTTACAAACTCATGCCAAATGAATAAGTTTTACTTTGCTGTTTTTTAATATCGCAGTGAATAATTATAGAGACCTATAGTTATAGGGCTTTGTCACTATGATTTAGTTGGTTTTTGGATAATTTTCAATTTTAACCTGACCAGTAAAAGATCTAAAAATCAGTAAAAAAAAAAAATTTAAAACCACTATTCAAAAGCTTTTGGATGAGGACGATTTTTTTTCTGAAAAACTACTTTAAATGCCTAAATTATATGCTCGTTCATCTGTCTTTTCTTTAAGAAAGGTTTAAAAGACAGCATGAAATTTTTCGTACCAATTAGGAGATAGGGAGAAAGAGTAACGTTTAAGCGCATCTTGCTTGCCAGATAAAAGCGAAAGTTTTGCTCATATAAGAATACCATTGGTAAGGAATTTGGAGTTCATCCCATACAACCATGAAGAGTGCTTCAATAAATAATAAAAAATCGCTTTGGTTTCTGAGCATTTATGTTATTTAATTTTTTACGATTTCAAGTGCAAATTAATTCAGCAAGAGTTAAGTTAATAGTTATGTTTTTGTATTTCGCTTTAGTGCTTTTCTATATTCCTGATAAATAAATCACAAACGTGAATTATTTGATGCTCTGAATGTTATATAAGCGCCATAATATTGGAAAACGTCGATAATGCGAGAAAAGTGATCACTGATAATGACTAATAATGTACTAAAGAACAATCAGCATTCACATTATCTTAAGTGAATATGCTGAGCCACAGACACTGTGACATCAGAAAATTTCACAAAAATTGACAAAAGCTTAAAAAAAGCTTTATAAACGAAGTGCATCAAAAACCATCTACTATGCTATAACAAAATTTTCAGATACATCTACATATATGCGCCCAAATTCAAGAGTGAGTAAGTCCTAAGAATATATGATTAAGTGAGTAGGTCACAAATTTCTTCATTTGAAAACTTTACGAAGCAAATGATCTCTCTTGACTCACTTAGTATAATTACATTACCTTTACAAGTCTTTGAAAACTCAATTGAAAATTTAAGTACCTCTTTATTGTTGCAATTGCTTTCTTGTAAAAAGGGTGTAAGATCTTAAAATCGTCCTGCACGGTAACAATTCTTTTGAGGAGAAAAAGTTTTGAT
The DNA here is from genome assembly GCA_947359355.1 of Acrocera orbiculus. NCBI lineage: Eukaryota > Metazoa > Arthropoda > Insecta > Diptera > Acroceridae > Acrocera > Acrocera orbiculus. The sequence goes on along the minus strand of OX375756.1, from coordinate 22,010,103 downwards.
TTAGTTTGCTGTTAATGAATAATTGTCTGAAAAACGGCTCACATTTTTTTTATTAGGTCATGAAAACATTCAAAAATTACTTCACGAATACGTTAGTTATAAACTTAGATTACTGGCTACATCAAATGGTTTGAGAGAAGCCTTTTTAAATACCTATTTCTTACACGAAAGGTGTTAAAATGCAAATAAGTTGGGTATTAGGTGAAAAAATTCTCTAAACGAATTTGAACAAATCCACTGATGGATAGAATTGATTAGAATATTCAACTACACGTCACCAAATTCTATGATATAAGAAAAAACATCATAAATTCACTACCCTATTAGGAAAATAAAATTATATCAAGCAAATTGTTTTAACATAATTTAATGAATAAAAACAATTTTGCTGTTATTTTTATTCTTTTCAACTACTATTTATGAATATATTTTTCAAGCTTCAAAAAAACTACTAAATTGGAACAAAATTAATTATTATTGCTTCCTACTATCTGTTTTGTATACCACCGAAATATGTTTTTGTCGGAATTATAATAAAATTTATTGCTGAACAATATTTTGTTTTCAATTATTTATTTTCACTGGATATACAATTTTCTGGAATAGAAAATTGTTTTAATTTTTTCTTCTTCTTGTATTCTAGTTGTATGAAAATAAAAAGTATGTGCCTTTAGCTACACTATGTTATCCTTGAGAATATTTTGTGAACCATTTATCCTAAACAATTGTGAAAATTACAAAAAGAAATTTTATATAAAAATATACATATATACAATTAGTTTATAGCCAAATAAAGCCAAAAGGACATCAAGAAAAATTCTTATCGTTAGATGGAAAGCTCTTAATTTCATATCCGATTAAACAAGTGCTTCAAATTAACTACCCAGTCCTTAATACTTAATCCCTTAAAGATCTATTCATTAAACCAATGACAATCTTTTCTTTCATTTTTTCCTCTTTATATTTCTACAGTTTTTCTAATTTTAGTCATGTGTGGCTAATACTTGTTATCCAATCTCAATGACTTACAAGCAATTGATTATGATACCTGTGAATAGGACATTATCATTAGCCATGGTAAATAGATGTTCTTTAAATTGTTTTTCCTTTATTTTATTGATTTAGTTTAATTCACATCGAACTTTTAAGGATTAACATTCTACATAATTCTAGATATCGATTTTGCTTAAAATGGAATCGTTTGTTATGGTTCCTTGATTAAATCGATTCAGTAATTAAGTATACGAGTATATGCTTCAATTTTGTATACATCACCGGAAGATACTCATCTTGCGCAATGTTTATGATTAGTTATTCAAATTGACTTCGATTTTTGGTTCATTTTGGATTCAATTGAGGTTTCGTAATATTTTCTAATTGGAAACTTTTAGACGAAGCAAAAAAAAAAAAAAGAAATAATCTCAAATTGTACGATTTCTGGCTGAAGGATACTAATGAGGATAATTAGATCAGTAGAAGATGTTGATTTTGAATTTACTGTATACTCTTTTAATTAGGGTAAACCTTGACGTTAAAGTTGATAAAATTTTATTTCCTGATTCTATTAAATGGGAAAACCAAATTTTTTTGATTATTTTTTTTCCTATTTTGCGATTAATCCTATGATGCTATTTTCGTTTGTTTTTTGAAACAATAAACATTTGATATGAATACAATATACAATTTTTAAGATTATAAACTTTTCCCAAAGGATAATTTTTAAAATAGGAGTATGTAAAAAAGAAAACAAAATCATAAAATTCACATTAAAGTGTTATTAATAGAAAATCTAAATTTTTTCCCATTGCATATATTTTTGCACTTACATAAATAAAAGCATACATCCTAGAAATGGATTTATGTTTTCCATACTAAATAAGTGGTATTTATTACATTGAAGTAGTTTAGTAGTTAAAGGATCTTTTTTATTTGATTAATGGTTATATTTTTGCAGCTAAGCTTTAAGTTTCTCTTATTTCAATTAAATTCAAAGTTAGAAACACTAAAAAGGATAATCAAAGGATTTTTCTTATTTTTAAATATAGTATTATAATTGAAAAAAGATTTTTACTTTTATTAACGTTTTCAATAATTTTTCCTTTGATAAAATTGTTTGAAAAAAAATTTAATTGTTTTCGATGACACTTCTGAGGGGTATATATAACTTTTTAAAAAACTAATTAGTTCATTTTTGAATACAATATTGTCGAATATCATGAGCCTTAACAAAATTATTTTATATATTTATATTTTTTTTAATCAAAAGTTTAACTTCTATCAAAGCATCCAAAAAGTTTACAAAAAAATTAGACTCTAATTTAGGAAGTTTGAAGAGGTAATTTTGTTTTTTGTGGGATGGCCTAAATTGAAGTGTTTGAGTTTTGCACCAGTTAAATTAAGTTTTTTTTTCGTGATTCAAGGGATTTGCTTATGTTTATTTTGATCAGAGTGAACAAAGTTTTGGGTTGTAATTTTTTTTGATTGACTTGGACTTGTTACAGTAAATTAATGGAAAAATAAGGATTTTTCGTAAAATATTTTTGAATAATATATTTTATGATAAAATTTGTAATTTGATTTTAATAATAATTTTGAGCTGATATTTACAGTTTGAAGAGGTAATCTAGGAAAATAAATGTTTTATTTGGAAACTAATCAATACTACTAAATAGAAGAATATCCTGGTTCTATTTTATAGATCTGCTATGAGGATTTGTTATGACAAAGAAAAACTTTATTTTTGGCATTTTGAAAATCAAGGTTGTGCTTCTGTTCTGTTGTTAGTGACAAAACTAATTTTGTATATAATTTCATGGTTTTTAAAAAATTAGCGGAAATTCTTTATGTGCTTAGAAACTCTTTATAATTCTTAAAATAATCGGGAAAAAGTTTTTCCATATTTCCTTTCCTGCCTACATAAAAATGAAGAAATAGTTTAAAATTTTAGTTAGTTAGAAAAAGCCTTGTCATTTTTTTTTTTTTGAAAAATACATTTTTAATACTTACCATCAAAACTGCAAGGACAGTTTATTAATCTAAATATTTCCAAGATTTCAATAATATGCTAGTCATATTAGAAGAACTATAAATTAACATTTTATATTATTAATGTATATTATTATTCAACGCCCAAGGACAAGCAATCAATTTAATATTCTTTGAATTGAAGTTAACGCCTACATGTCTGGCAATTGCAATTGCAAGTAAATTGCTTTATGCTCTCTGTTTGTCAGTATTGTAAGGATTCTTTAATTTGAAACATCAATTTGTAGAAATGAAAAACAATTTTCATGATATATTAAAAATATCGTTTCCATATTTTTTGTAGCAGATTTATGATTCGTTTCATGACATTAAATTTTCTACTTTCTAAAATAAACAATTATAATTTTCAGCAGATTTATGAGTTCAAGGCCCAAATGTTAGGAGAGTAAATTTTAAAAAAATTATTTAATAAAAAGATATCATAATATCATGGTATGTGCCTTTAAGTACTATAACTGCATAAAAAAGGAATCAATTATCATGACTTAACATACAAAGTTTCAATTTCATATCGAATACAAAGCGATTCCATGGCCAATTTGAAATTTTTGCTTAGAAAGGTTTTTCGTATTCAACATTTATCTTAAGGAAGTAGTTGTGTAACACTTTTTCCTGCTTCATTTATAATTTTCTAATGTTTCTTTGCTCTGATAAAATTCTTTGTCCTAATTCAAAACTGTAAAATTATCCAAGAGTTTTTAGTTCTTTATCTGCACCATTTAACTTCAACAAAGGCATAAAGTATATTCAGCAATTATTCTTGTAAAAATTTGTACCATAACGACAATATGAACATATATATTTATACAAAGAAGGAGCTATAGTATGCACATCTGATCAAAAATGGACTAAAGAAATATTTTAATCGTATACAAGCAATAAGATAGACGAGGCAATATAGATCTTTATTTCTTATAAATATTCATATAGAATCATTTTTGTATAGTGTCCGTCTTCATTTTTTTGTTTTGAGTAGAAACAAATAATCTAGTGTGCATGTCGCACCCTTAACTGCTGCTTCAAATCACATCTGTGGAGAGAAATTTTTTACAAAAATTATTGAATGCAGACATAGATCTGATTTTATGCTTGGCACAATTTTCCAATTTATATAATTTCAACTATCCTTCATGGTAATATTCTTGCAATCAGCTTGTCTAAATGTAGAAAATTTGGTTATCGACTTTAGATTCAAAAGATTATGATGTAATAAAAGTAAAAAAGGATAGCTAAGATTTATACCATTGTTATATTCATAGCCTAAAATATCTCTCTACAAAGATCAAAATAATTGAAATTTATTGAAGGCATGTGGTTAGGATTTAAATGTTAACACTTTTTATTTTAAACATTATTTATTTTTTTTTTTCATTTTTTCATTTTTGGCGACATTATTAATCATTGTCATCAGTGTCAGCACTTACCGGTGAATAAATTCTTAAGTTTTATTTTCAGGAAAGCCATTGGTTGATACTGTAGAAACCAACAGAAAAAAAAAATTATAGCTTAAGTTTTCGTACAGTTTCCAGATATACATTCATATATATTAAATGGTCAAAGATAGTAATATTTTTCTTTGTGGTATGCCAAAAGGTTTTTATAAATTTATTGATATTGTTCAGAAAGTTTGAAATGAAATTTCTGGTTATACTTCTTCTTTTGTGTAAAATAAATTGATTTAATTTGCTAACTTTTGAAAACATGTTTTTCACATTTAAGTGAATTTAAAGTCTTAGAATCTAGATATTCTTTTATTTAGTTGTCACATTAAGTATTATTGATTTTAGGATTGTCTTTAACAAATTAAAAACAAACAATTTTTATTTTATTACAATAAACTCAAAGGGGGATGGCTGTTTATTTTCTTAGGGGGATTCAGCCATTTTAGATGACTACTAATTACCTTTGGAATAGTTGATGAATTTTAAAAGGATTCAAATGAATACTGGAACTATATCTTTTCATTCTGAGCAAAAGATATCTTACTCGAGAGTTTTAATTTGTAAAATGTACTCGTCTTTATCATTTATTTAAATATTCAATGGTTTTGTTTTGCATTCATCCAATGAAAAATTTCAAATGATAAACAAAAGTTTATTGCAGGAAACAAAATATTTTTACAATGTTCATTAAACATAAACAAAATAAATGCTTTTATCAACGATAACAAAATTAAAGTTATCAAAAGGAATTTTAAAGTAGTATTTTTTTTTCTCCTGCTTTTCTTTTAACTAATAATAAAACACAAACAAAGATATATGAGTCATTAAACAAACCAAAAATGCACTTTGAATAGCAAAAATAGCAAAAATTTCACACCAGCTGTCATTTAGTGTCCTCAGAAATAAATTTTGTATAGCCCTAGAGGCTGGTTTATTTGCAGATTCTTTTAAGAATTATTTATTTTGTGTAGACAAACTATAATTCTTCTCTGGCTTGCCAAGTACTAAAAATAATAATAAAAATAAAACATTTTTGTTTTTGCAACTGACATTGCAACAAGAAGATGCACCCAGAATTTCTAATTCTTTGGTTATGTGTTGATGATGAACGAATGAGCAAAAAGAAAACCTATATAAAACCTGATTAATGAAAACAAAAGAAAAATCCTTTTTCTTTACCAAAAAGAAATTTGGTATGGTCGTTGATTTATTTCAGAATTTTCTATTTTATTTTGTTATTGTTTTTCTTGTTTATTCCTTGCCCATGTACAACAACATTCTAAATTTTTGGCGTGAAAATTGATTGCATCTTTAAGAGAATTTCCTTCTTTTTTTCTTTTATCTTTTGTTCTTTATTTTGATTTTAAATTAAGATTGTGACAAATGAACAAAAGATGATTTCCATTGAAGGGAAATGAATTGAACTAAGTAACATTAGCGTCACAGAATTTATTTGTTTTTATAATTTTGAAGTTTGATTAGCCTTAAAAAAGAATTTTTATTAGAGAAATTATTCTATCTTATCAGTTTTTCAGCTTTGTTCAGTGCACAAATATTATGAGTACTTCATCTTCTGAGGAATTTATGTTATTTTCTTTTATGGAAAATTTGCTAAAATAACGATTTTCTTATATCAATCGAAAATTTCGAATCTATTATTTATAATTTATTCGAAATTTGTTTAAATAGAAATTAATGAGGCATGTAAACAATTAGTTTTTTTTTTATACGTTTCAGTTTTCAGTCAATTTCTTTTTCTTTATAACATCTAAAAAAACTGTGACTAATTTATTTGACTCGTCCTTATCACCGTAAGTTGGAATTAAATTTTGAAATTCTTAATCATACTTGAATTTTCTGTCATCAAATCTCAAAATTATGTCAAAATAAAATTCATATTTTACTTTTATTCTACACACATCTTATAAAATCAGAATTTTATGTTATAAAAAGAACCACTTTGAACAAAAGTATGTAAGAAGGAAGGGAAATTTTTGCTATTGTCATTAGTATAAAAACTTTGGAAATGTTTAGCAATACAAAAAAGAGGATTGTATTATTCTCAATTCAAAACTTTTACCAAAACATTTTATAAAAGAGAAAAAACTAGAACAAAACGTTCCTAGAATGTTTGAATATATTTTGGGAATTGTTGAATTATGCTAACGTTTAAGCTTTAAATATTTCAAGTTTTTCTTCTCTAATAATTTTAATAATTTTTAGAAAAGCCAAACAAGGCCATAATAATATTATTCCAATTTAAATAAAATTTACCTAGTAATCACTTCTAAAAACAAAACTTGAAAAAATGAATGCTATGTATATAAAATTGTTCCTGTAATGCTGCCCACTTTCAATGAATTTAAAAGCTGACAAGCTCAATTAAATTGCTTTTAATTTAAAGAAAAAATTTTGTTAACAACACAAGAATCCTAGTTAGGTTAGGAAATGTGGTAATTAGTCTGAATTAGGAGTAAATAAATATAACTGTTTTTGTTTGTATTATAAATAATTTTGACAGCAATAATAATGAAGTACATATAATTGCTGAATCAAGCGTTATTTTTGTTGTTCCTTTTTTTTCTGTTAAATAAGAAAAAAAACCAAAATTCTGTTTAGACATTGTAGTAATTATTTAAACAAACGATACACAAAGAATTCTCCTAAGAAACATGAATTTAAATTGAACTTTTATGCTAGTAATCTTTCCAAAAGGCGTACTCTTCTTTCTCTTGTTTTCCTTTCACAATAAAAAAAGAAAACAGAAATAAAAATAAGAAACAAAGAGGTGGGTTGATATTTTAAATTTTTCCCACAAATATTAACTTTTATACAAAAAAAAAAAAAACTTTTCTGTTGAAATTTTTCTTTCTTTTTTTGCTTAGGGTAGAAACATATTTTTAGAAGTTTATAGAACATTCCAACAATTTAGTGTTCAGCTACATTTAAAGTGAATTTATATTACTAGAAAAAGAGAGGAAAAGGACAAAATATTGAGGGGATAATTTTTTGGTTTAAAGTTCCTTGTAGGATTTTGTTAATTGCTTGGTTGCATAAAATATTTGTATTTGGCTTTTGTTTTGCTTAGTCATCAAAACTTTTTGCATAAAATTTTATAGATATTCTTAGGAAATTCACCAATTTAAATTTTAAGTTAGCTAATAGTTTTTATTTTTTGAGCGGAAGATGGTACTAAAAATCAAACAAGAAAGAAAGGGATATTTTTTTTTCAATCCTTTTCTATATAGAAAGTTTTAAATATTATTTTTTTTTTGTTTTAAATTTTGATTCAAGAGATTTAAACTAATTTTATTATTCTTCGTGTTGCTGTTGTAATAACTTTGTAGACAACTTAGACTCTTAGACTAAAATAATTAAAATTTATGGTAGATACTTGTTTAAAAGAAGTTTAAAATGAGTATCTCGAACTCTTAAAGTAAAATTTTTTGCTTCTGAAAAACTTTTAAGTAGTGCACTTAACATCTGTTCTAGGCGAAAAATTTGTTATAGCTTAAATAATAATTACAGTCTTTGACGTTGTAATTTAATTTACAAATTGCAATTAAAATAAATCAAATTTTAAAAAATTGTTTTTAATTGTTTTAATGTGTTTCAAATTCTCATCATTTTGTTGTTTTTTATTATTGAATTTTTCAATAAAAATAAATTAATCAATAATTTGCTTAATACAAAGTTGATTTGAGTCGACAAAGATAGGTATAGAACATATATAATTAAAAGTATCGTTCTTTGAACTCTTTTTATGTCAACTGTAATGTAAACAAAAACTCATTAAATTAAATACGATAACTTTTAAATGAAATATATGTAAAAGAAATTAACTTATCAGGATGGTAATTCCATCAGAATTTTTATATTTATTTATACCACTCCATGAATTTATTTAATTCACAAGCTGTCAAGGGAATTATTCATATACAGGTAAATTAAATTATCCAAAACCCAGTATAACCAAATTTATTTTAATTCAATTACAAGTGAATATTTTAGACAATTTATATTACGATGTAAAATGAAGAAAAAGGTACTAAGAGAGTTTGAATTAGTATAGCTTTATATGACAATTAATTAAGTTTTTATTGTTTTTGTCTTAACGAAATTTCATTATTTTGATAAGATTGAAAATACATGCTTTCTTAATCAAAAAAAGAAACATGTGGGATTGATGATATATTTTCAATTATAAAGATATAGTTGTCATTGAATTTTTTAAATATTACGAAAAAAATTTTAATTATAAAATTATCAGTTAAGAAATTCAATAATTCTGCCAATAACGACATTTGTTAGTAAACTTTTACTATCTTTTTTAGTTAAAAATTGTTTCTTTATTTATTGAGGACTTTTTCGGTGTTACTCCCCATTTATTTGTATAAATAGTTACAAAATTATATAATAAGGGTGTAAAGTTTAGCCTTTTTGATAGGAAAAGTGTATTCGGACTGATCTGAAATGAAAGCAACTTTACATTTATTCTTGAATCCTAATTTTATTTGTAAAACTAATTTTGATTTTAATGTAATTAGCAAAACGATTTGTTTTGTCAAAATATTAAATTACACTTATATTCAGAAAAGTAAGAGAAGTGATAGTTACAAATGACTAATATACTTTTAAATGTTTTTCTTTAAATACTTAAAACTGTGTTTTTTTTTATCATAGAAGCTACTCCAAGTTTTCTTTTTAAGTAATAAAGCACATTAATTGCTTTGATTATTACGCCAAGTAATACGAATTGGTTAAATAAGAATCCAAAAAGAGTAGATGTAGCTGAAATTGGACAATATTGTCTAAAACGATGTTGATAGCAAGTTACCAGGAGGCTTATGCTTTAAAAAAAATAAAAGTAAAAACTAGATATATTTTTGAAAAAGTACTGATTCTGATTATAATTTAGTTACATTGCTTTGAATAAAGACATTTTTACGTTTTTAGAAAAATAAATTTCGTGATTGAATTTGAATTAAATACTGTTAAATAATGGATTGAAAATCGTTGTGGCAATTATACTACGTCCACTGTAGCAATATCATGGTGTTTTATTGATTTTACTTGCATTTGTAAAGCAACAAACATTGCTAAAAGTAGACTTTATCCAAATGAAAAAGTTACCAGAAAGACTTATCGACCAGATAACTTACATAAGAAATCTAATATTACCAATATATCAATATCAGTAGCGTAGATAGCTTTTTGGAATGAAGGAAGATGTGGGATATGATTTTTTTGATTACCAACTAGAACACATTTAACAAGACAAGGGATTGATCCCTCGATTTAACCCCTATTCACCCAACTGATTGAGAAAAGTTATGTTTCACGAATAATGTATGCTTCCTTGGCCCGTAATGCACCTAAAGCAGTTATGTTATGTAAGAACTCTTTGCAAAAATATACAACGTTGAATTCCTTACTTTATTCTGAGACCAAATTTGAAGTCTTTGAAATTAAAAACATCATGATAAAAATCAATAGAAAATCGTTCGTTGAAGTCATAACCTTCGTTTTTTGATATAGTATATATTATATTTTTATTAAATATCCTGAATTCGATAGAATTATTGAGTTATTAGATTTACACATCATCGTCCGATGAAATGGAATATCTTTTGTGATACTCTAATCTGTTTAGCTTATATATAACTGATGTAATTTTTTTGTTTTTATGTTGTTGCTGGTAAATCAATAATAATTTTTAAGATTTATTATACTTTTATGAATTTTTGAGGGTTTTATTTAATTATTTTAAGTGATTTTAGCAATGTGGGGAGTATTTTATAAGGTTTTTTTTTTTGGGTAGTTGCCTTAATTGCTGATAAATAGTTTAACTGCTATATCGAAATCTGGCACAAACATAAAGAGAACAAAACTTGCAGCCCTAATTCTAAAAATAATATAATTTATATAATAAGGAAATTTTTTCTCATCAATCCTTATTTCTTGTGGGCCATCAAATTGCTTTACTTTTTATGAAAATTATCTTCTCTAGTTCTCATGTTTTATTGATCATTGCTGAATTACAGAAGTGATTTGTTTTTATGCCATGTAAACTTACATAATATAAGAGACAAGTCTATCAATCTTCTAAGTACCATTGAAACACAAATTTTGGACATTTACGCATTAGTTTTTTTTTTATTTTTTTGGGGTAAATTTATGCGGTTTTTGGTTTTCAAAATAAAAACAAAATAAAGAAATAAGAAAATAAAAAAGGATAGATGAATGAAACACAAGTTTGATGTATACATATTGATAAGGCTATGACCCAAAAATACTACTATCTATAATTCCAGAAGATGAAAGGATAAATCATGTGAATACCTTTTTCCTAGAAAAAGAAACTGTAAAGTTTGTCCGGAACATAACTTTCATATGCAAATTATATCTACGTGAGAACTGAAGGCAAGCATACTAGAAAAATAGAGAATTTTTAAGTTTCTATCTTTGTAGGAGGATTATTCCTTATAGTTTTTTTTATTATTTAGCTTGTTATTTCATACGTTCAAATATGAGTAAGTATATTAGTAGAATTTGGTGGTATTGCATTATCAATCTCAATCTACATTCAGCTTTGGCATACAAAGTTTTAAATTAATATCCCTAAATAAAGTTTTATGTGGACTTAAATTATATTCCTTTATTAAAAATGTTTAACCAGAGATAGAAGCCTTGTGAACGTCATTCTATCTCATACAGGTAAAACATACGTTATCATTAACATTTAGTTACTATGCTTTAGGTTTTCTTTTATTTTTATATATTTATTTTAAAGACAATCTAACCTTGTACAATATTTATAGGTATAAATTATTAATTTTTATTCCTTTTTCTTTTATAGTCTCTAAAAATATTCAAGAGAGTATTCCACTTAGGTATAATTTCTGTTAATGAAAGATGAATAGCTTTAATATGTTTGTATGTATAGATATTTCCATCGTTTATAGTTTTTAACGGTGGTAATTTATATTTTGATATTACAATCACGTACAATAATTTCCGATGATAAAGTATATAGCAAACATATCTAAATGATGATACTAAAAGTTAGCAAAGACTGTAAAATTTTTTGTTATGCAATAACGAGTTAAGCCTTATTAGCTATTAACTGAAGTTACTTTTCTCATTCTAAAACACACACACACACACACACAAAAAACAAAAAAACGAAGATTACACTTCTTTTAGCTAATAATATTATGATTGTTGGTGAGTAGCTAGGCGAGTACATAAATTTTTCTTATCAAAAGAAAAATTAACTACATATAGAACCAAATGCTTTCATTTCTTGGACAATACTTATCGTATGAAAATTTTGCTCTTGTTTTTATTACAGACCAAAGATTTTCGTCTATAATCATCAACTGGCTAGGAAATGTTTGTAGTATCAGCAAAAAAAAAAAACAAAAAAAAAACCAAGTTAAAATATATGTCAATTTTGTAGATTAGGAAATGGACCTAGATCAGCTCTTATACAAACTATAAAAAAATTATTGGGGTATTATATTAGGCCTATATAAGTCTTTTGCCTTTTCTAACTGGTAAGTTGATTGCAATTTTACATTTGTGGGCTAGTGGACAGAAAATATAAAAAATAACCACATTGTACTTATCAAAATGTTTTTCGCATAATATATTTGTACAAAGATATCTTGAATCTGATAATCAGGTAGTTAACGAGAAGTAACCGATTTTATGAGTACTAAAAGGGATATATTTTTATGACCAATAATCACAAAGTTATTGGAACTTAAAATTTTTGTATATGTCTATTAGTTTGGTTTTTTTGTTTTGTCATTCAAGAGAATCAAAATCATTTTTATTAGTCTTGACAATTAAGAACCCTACGAAATTTCATCAATAATTGCTTATAAATATTTTCAATAGATTTCCTATATTTAGATGTTTATTACTTTATTATCCATCCAAATTTAGAGGACTTCTTTAGTGGTACTTATTTCTCTTTGACCAGTATATATAAATACAGTGTGATGGCCATGAAAATAAAACAGAGAGTACTTAACTTACAAATATATAATCTCTTCCAAAGAAAGACCTTAGTCGCCACCAGAAAAAAGAATGAGAGGCTTAAATCTGGAAAATCCCAATTGCACAAAACTCTTCCATTTTCTTATTCCAATGCAAATTAAAATTTAAAACGAACTTTATGATATATTCTTTTTCCTTCTGTTCCAGGTATTAAATACTATTTTTTGCCTTCTGGTTTATTGAATCTATAAAATGACTATAAATAAAAGTCTAGTTTTTAATATTCATGTGTTATTTATGGAATACATAAATTTTTGTTCCTTAAAATACATGAAATTGAAAAAAGTACCAGTTCTTAGGTTTTAAAGACAAGTTTTTTTAACACGAAAAGAAATATTTCATAATTAAAAACAGTCTTAAAAAATTTGACAATTCAAATCATATTTTGGTTTTGTTTTTTTTATTGTTAGTATATCTAAATTAAAAAGACAACAGACCTAATACGTAGTGAACTTCCTTAAATAAAAATTTCTGTACACTTTTAATAGAACTCCTTTTTAAAGGCTTAAACTTTGTAGGCTAAATTTTGCTACAATTTCTGCCGTTCTTTCTTTTCTTTTAGTTGAAATTAGGGCAAAAACAAACTAATTTGTCATAGTTATTAAATTTACCAAGGGTGAACGACTTATTGTTTATTATTTATTAGTCTTATTTTTCGAAGTTATGAAATAATTTAAAACTTAAAAATTTTTTAAAGCAAGTTTTTTAAAGTTACATGTTTTAAAATTTCTTTTCATACTCTTATGGAATTTTCCACATTCCATCTTTCATGCTGTAACTTAATATTTATATGATGGCAAAATGTTTATACTTGGATTATGATTAATACGATGTCCTATGGGAATACAACAAATAAAATAACTTTTTTCTACAGCACTTCTAGCAGCAACATTACGTACTTACCAGCGTGGTGGTTGTGATTCGGAGCAACTTTCGCTCAGCTGCCCTCGTGGGACAAGTATATCAATTGAACTAGCACAATATGGGTCGGCTGAAGGTAACTTTTCAAATTTAATAATAACATTTTTTTTTGTTTTTTGTTTTGTTTGTCGAAAATTTTAACTTAAAAAATACTTAATATGTATATAAATATATATTACTTTAATATTTTTAGATGTTACTGAGAATAATTTGTGTCCTGCAAATATAAAAACTGAAAAACCAACGGCTGAAGATACAGTTGTGCATAGTAAAACAGAAATTGAGGTTAAACCATCTGAAAGCTGCCTGTGGCCAAATGCATTACAGGTGAGTGACAAAATAGAGAAAAAAAAGTTCAAAAAGAATAAAAAAGGTTTCATTTTGTTTGTTTCATTATATCAACTTGGTGATATTCATTAAAAATATTTGCCTCATCAAGCATGAAAAGGTAATAAAAAGGAAGAAAACATAAAGTGAGCGTCAAATATAAAGAGAATTAATATGAAACTGTTTTTGCTATCTTTTCATTCATGAATTTACGATTCTAATGAAGTTAAATTACTATTACTATCAGAGTTATTTTTTGTGAAAAGGAAAGCAAAAAAATTATTAATGTTGTTTTTAAATATTGTCTTAGTGTTTGATCCTCAAGAAGTAAATTATAATTTTGTTGGCACTTGCTTAAAGATGAATGAATTTTAAATCAAGTATAATTTTGCCTAAAATATTTCCAGTTCGATGCGCTATGGCATAGAAACGGCTCAAAAATATGATAAATTACCCACCCAAAGCAAAAACAATAGAAACATTCAACATTATACATTCAAGAAACAACAGAGGGACACAAAGAGATTATATTTATCTATGGTTTAGCTGATTTAAATATTCTGCGATTAAATAATTGTTTATAAACCTTGAATTACGTGTAACCAATCAAATGTTATCTGTATTTGATTAAGAAATCAATTCTGGCTACAAGAAATAAACTTAATAAAAGAAGAAAACTAAAATTATATTTTATATCCCTCTATTTCTGTTGAATTACTTATTTATTAATTTCATACTTGGTTTTCATTAAAAGAAGGATTTTCTTATGTCAAGAACATTAACAGCTCTAGCAGCTAGAAATATTTTGTATATTTCAAATCAAAATCTGTTTAATCTGGAAAAGTGTTGGAATTTTTATATAATAAAAGTTGCGAACAAAAAAAAAATTAATTAAGTATCAATCAAATTTTGTTGCCAAGGAATTTTTAGCTATAGAAAGAATCTTTTTTTTCCTTATATTTATTCAAAATCTTAAAAATTTGCAAGTAAGGAAGAATGTTGTTTAATTTTTATGTACTTTTTATAGGATGTTTTAGTACTAACTTGGTTGTATTTTGAAGCAAGGTAATTTGTAATTAGTTAAATACTAAAAGTTTTATCTAAATCTATTCCTGATCTGATCTAAGCTTAATCCTAAGATGATTTTCTATTATTTTCTGCGTTAAATTCTTGAAGTTGGTGTGAGAATTTCTTTTATGCCAGAATTGAGTCAAAGTAATTTAAAAAAAAAAATAAACAATGAATCTATTTATTTTTGTTTTCTATTTTCTTGTTGCTCTTGCTCTGTTATCTTTTTTACTTTTCAAAGTAGTGGTATGAAAGAGTACCTTCACAACTATATTTGTTTTCTCTTAAGTATAGTTTTAAATACTTATCCTTTTCTTAAGCATGTCTTAAGATTTTTACAAGTTTTTTGTCAATATCACTAATTTTATTTTTTACCTGCGATAATTTTGGCACGACAGAAGATGCTTTAACATTTTGTTTTTTAAATTTTTAAACTAGCGGAAGGAGCCGTGCTATGCTTCACTAATAGGAGTTAAGATTTCTTGAAGCCTTTGTCGAAAAAACTTATATGATTACATCTGCTAGATTCTAATATCAAACGCGAACTGTATCCTAATATGAAATGTTGCACAATTTTCGAAGATGACGCACCAATTTCACTAATTTCTCTTAAAACTGCCTGTTTCATTCGAAGAGGGAGAGAGCTTTGAATGACGACCTTTCCTTATTTCAATACCATAATTTTTTAATCCCCAAGGTAAATAATTTTGGGAATGGTTCACTTTTTTAATTGCTCATCTTTAAAATTTAATATCCTTTCTTTTTCAATGTTTGCTAGTTTTTTACCTTACGGCACTACTGCAAAAAATTCATACTCAAATTTTTTATATAAAAAATACAGTTTTTTTAGTGTAATCAAAAGAAAATAGTAAATAATTAAATATTATAATTGAGATAGCAACCCTAGTCGAAATGTTTGATGATTTCATACTGAATATACTGAAAAGTTTGTAACTTTAATACGGATTTCATACTGGTAGTATTGTATCGGGGCTTTCAATTCAGTACGAACTTTTAATATAGGATTATACGTAAAAAATTATACTGATTTGAGTATAAAGTAACAGGATGAACAGTATGAAATCATCATCAAATATTTCGACTCGCGCATACCCAGTTCAGTACATTCAATATGAAATCATCCTCAAACATTTCGACTAGGGAATACTATCTGGACTTCTAACGAGATCAAAAGGAAATTAGAAATCCAATAGCGATATCCAGAGTTAGAGTACGAATTTATTCATTAAACCCGTTTAAAATAAATACCTTTACACATTCATAGAACAAATTACCTACAAAATATAACTCAACAAAATAACCTGATAAAATATTTTTACCTCAAACTCAAATATATGTGGAAAAATCCAGAAAAATACTTTAAGCTTATACCACTTTCCAGCGCTGTAAATTGTCAATCTTTACAAACAATCATTTCTACAAAGTCAACCAGTTTTTGGATTAGTGCCATTTTGTCTAATATTATGGCTAGTTCTCGTGTTCATCTTTAAATTTTTTGGGAATTAATGGAAAAACTGCGTCAATATTTAACTCTTTTAAAACTTTATAGTTCAAAAACTTTATATTTTTCTGATGATATAAAATATTTATAACTATAATTTTCCAAATATTTACTGTGATTTTTGAATAAAATAAAAAGGTAATATTAATAACGCAATTGACTTTTGCTAAAAATTTCCTTTTCATATGTCATATGAAAACGATGACTGTCTATTTTGCTTTTCACACGTAGCATTTCCAGAAATTTATGGTTCGGTTAATTTTTGGGACACAATAATTTTTTTTTTCTCTTTTATTTTAAAGGCAAAAATATTTAATAGTAATTTTTTGATTTTTAAAAACTAACCCAAATATAAGAAAAAAATATTTATTTTGTGGTCAACTGTAACTAATCTGAGTGAAATCTCAATTGAAACCTTTTATTTTTTGGGTTCGAATTTCTTATTAATGTTTACTTAGTTATTTAATTTGTATGAGACGTGATAATGATTTCAATTTATTTCTAGCTGTGCAAACTAGAAAAATAAAAAATTTAGTTTTGCTTTTTTGAAGTTATCTGAAATACTTATGTTTTTGTTTATTGTTTTAGTATTATTTTTATTTTATTCAAAAGATATAGAAAAATAATTCCTTCTTGTTTATTTATTATGAATTGGGGATACGAAACGTGTTTGATTTTGTTTTCAGCTCACATAGGAAATAATCTTTGTAATAAAAAAAATTATAATTTCGACCGCTTTTTATCTAAAAGTTGTACCACAGTTTTATTAGTAAAAATTCAATGTTACCAATTTATATTTATTAATTTTCTCTATATATGTATATATATAAAAAACTGTAGTCCTTTATATATATATAATTTAGTTTAAAGGGTGTAAATTTTCTATACAGACTAAAGGATTCATGAAAATACCTAAAACTTTGTTAAATTTTACCTTGATTTCAATCCCATGGCTAAAGATACAATTCTTAGTTCCATTAACCGAGAAACAAATATTCGGAAATGCCAAGACTTTCATTGATTTATTAAAATATTTTTCATCTTTGGGGATCATCATGTCGCCCGCCTTAACTCTACCCATAGAGGATATGTTTACTAGTAAAATATATACATATGTATATATGATTTTTTTGTTAATCTTTACAAACTGAAAATTCTACAGGTCAACATAGGCAATGTTTTTTTCTTGTTTTTTGTATACAAGAATTGAGATGTTTTCGGAAAAGTTTTATCTTTTTGTTTTTTTTAAATTTATTTTATCAACGTTCTCATAGTAATAATCCGGTTGACTAATATCTAAGATTCCCTGATGAAAGGATAGTAGAAAAAATATAAATAAATTGATGCAAAAGAGGGTATACAATTATCCCTTTTGTTTTTCTTTATGTAAATATACAAATATTATATAAAGTATCGTTTATTTAGGGCTTTGATAGTAAAACATAATAAAAAATACGCCTTTGCACTCCATTTAGTGTTCAATTGATAGCTGGAACAAAGCATAAGGATATTTTTTAAATTAAAATAAATATTTCCTTTATGAATAAATATTTTTTGTTTTTACTACGTTAGTATTTTATGTATATTTTTTTTAAAAAAATGACCAATGACGAAAATATTCAAATTTAATTTTCGATTATAAGACTAACAATAAAGTTTTTTTGTGACTCAAAAACGATTCTGCTATTATATTATATTGAGATTTACAAAATATTACAAAAGTGTCAAAAATGAAAATTATATGGACCCAAGTTTGTATTTGTTATGCTTTGAATACTTTTGAAAACCTATTTAGTCTTGACAGTTAATCAACTCTAGACAAATCTTATAGAACTTATTGGTATTGAAAAATCAATGAAAAACTTATAATAATTACATCAACTCGATTGCTTTCATATACACATAAAAACCAACAGAATTGGTATAAAATAATTTTTTGTTGGTAACTTCTAGATAACTTAAAAAAATAATATAAAATACACAAAAAATACAATTAATTTATGATTCAGTTTTATTGCCGCCCCCTTCTACCCTTATGAATAAGCAACACAGTATATATTATTCCTGTAAAAAAGTTTAATATCTAATGGTATGTTACTAACCAGACACGACGACTATTTGACATAATATGTGTAATTTAATGTTATATGTGGTATTAAATTTGTTATAACAGCAGATTTCTTAAATATTTTATTTTATTCTTATCGTTCTTAGAGAAAATTTAGTAATAACTCTTATATAGCTATATTTGCTACAAATAATTTACTTAAAGGGAAATATAGACTTTCCAGAAATATTTGTATTTGAAATTTTAGCCCACAGAGTACACTTTGTATGACATAAAGAAATATAAACTTAACTTGAATATTATTCAAAAAGATTTTTAAATATACTTTAGGCTATAAGCTTATATAAAAAAGTATATAAAAAGAAATATAAAAATTTTATATCCTTCATTTTCAGTATTCATTGCTACAAACAATTGTGGAGGCTTGCCAAAAGAAAAGTCATTGTAAGTTTACATCGACACCGAAATCAGTAGCAGGTGACCCATGTCCTGGAATTACAAAATTTGTTGAAATCGCCTACAAATGTCGTCCATGTAAGTTAAAAAATTTATTTAATATAATTTTCTTTCTTTGTCCTATTTATGATACACTACAATACATATAAATTATAGACAAGATTTAATGATAAAATGAATACATATATCAAAAGATAATGGTACTTGTAGAGATAAACTTATGCTATATATATCGGCTCCTAAATTTGTTTTAGGAAACTTCATAGAATCAATTTTTATTTTACATCTTTTTTGCAACTGTATAAATCCTTAGCAGTTTTTAGTTTTTGATTATCCCTTATCAATGGGTGGAGAAATGTCAAAAACAGACATTTAAGTTAAGTTTCCTGATTCAAATTCAGAGATAAAATTGTCCATTTTTTGGGCTATTGATGATGTTTTAAGTATTGGAATTTTTACTTTTTCTTCAGCTTTATTTTTATTTTTTCCATCTAAATTTGTCTATGTTAGTAGTATTTTTTGTTATATTTTTTAAATAACATGTTCACGCTCTACGATATTAGAAATTTGTTAAAAAAAATGAATCAATGAATGACATGAAGGAGATTGGGTTAGCCGATAATCTTTCTTTTCTTATTTTAGATTTATGATATCATTGTTACTGTATTTGAGATTAATTTTAAAGTTTATTCTAAAAGAGTGTTTTTATGTCATGTTCTATAAAAAGTTGTATAATTTGTGAAATTTTTTTTAATTTGTTGATTATTCTTTATAGAAATCAAATCAACAAATTTTCAGTTTATTATTCTAATTTCCTATACTTGTGACTTGATCAATAATTTTTTTTTAAATTAATAAAATTGCTTCTAACAAAATTTAAAGATGCTCTCTTAAATTAAGTGCACATAACCAGAGCTGGTTAATGTTTTAGAAATAGTTTTTAATAAGTTTTTGTTGTGACAGTGGTGTTGATAAGAAAATAATCAAGAGATCGATCCTCTCCTTTGGCTAGTAATATTTAAGTCGAAATAAATGAAAGAAAGATAGGACGCCTAAAGCCTAGCGCAGACCAAACGTCAGTAGCCGCTACAGCAGCGGCTTTAGCTGCCGATTCAATTATATTTAATGGGTGTATCAAAATCTGGTTGACAAGTTTTTTTAAATGTAAGTTGCTTTTTTTAGTGGAATATTGTTTATTACTGTTGATTATTAGTTTTGTTTGTTATTATTGTTATTGTGAGTTAAACGTAAATATTGGTAATGGTCTGCGCTAGGCTTAAGAAAATTTACAAAAAGTCTCATATATATTCTAAAATTACTTTTATATAATTATATATGTTCTCTTTGTAAATATAATTTAGAATCAGCGAATCAATCGGTTTTTTTCAGAAAAAGACAATTTTAAGCTAGGGTCAGTATAAAAATTTTGTGCTCTCTAACTGAGATGTTACATGTATAAAAAAAATCCAATAACTTTTGCACAAACTATAATATTTTTCCCACTTTTTCCTGGATACAAATTGTAAAGGTAAAGTTCATTTCAGTTGCAATTGATATCACAGAATTCAGCGTTAAGCTTCATTTGGCCATCTTATTAAACATATAGTTAATGGCATAAATAATTCGAGTAAGATTACATTCGAGTATTAAATATACTATTCAAATTTGTTGTAATTTCGTGTTTTAACAATAAAATTCAAATTTTTAGACTTGTTTTCTGTTCCAATTAAATACATACTATAAATTTAGTCATCGATTTTAGTGAACAGATTTAAACAAATTTCGGAATGGCTATTCTAAAAGAATTCCTTTTTTGTTATCAATATCTTTTTAAGTGTAAGTATACTTCATATGAAACTGAAATGGGTTAATGTGTTAATTTGGAACGAAAAATTTCCCTGCTTGGAAATTCTTAGTTTAAGAATAAACCAAAATTTTGTTTATTCTTTTACTACAGTATTTTGTTGAGTTATTTTCTTTTATGTTTTTTAGTATTATAAACATATATAGAAATTTTGTATATTTTTTTTATTTTGTTGAGAGTATCTGTAATAAAACAACAAAAATCTTCTGCTTTCAATTTAATCAATAAGTAAATTTGTTAACATCAAAATCACTTTACAAGTGTTATCGAAATGAAAATTTTAAAATCTTTTGAACAGGAAAATTATTTTCTGGTATTTATTTAAACCTAAACTCATTTTAATATGAATTTAAATAGCAAAAGGAAACATGAGGGGAAAACCAATTATTTTAATTTATTCCTTAAACGCCATAGTAATAAAACTTTATTTTCTTCTATATAACAAGGAAACACAAATACTAAAATTTCATCAACAAGTTTTTCAAGTTCTCACCTTCTATGTAAATAACATATATATATGTATATTCTATTGTAATGTGACTTATAATATTAGCTCTATGTTTACTTACAGTTCATCTGATTCCTGTTAAAAGTATTATGTAAAGGGAAGAAACTTGATAACTAAAAAGCTATTATTCATTCGTAAAAGTTTCTTACTATATTGTTTTTTTTTGTTTGTTTTCCTTTTTTTCTTATCACCATATCTAAAAACATCTTTTTTGGTTATATAAATTTGAGGGTAGTACTACATACCAACAATTTCTTGTACCCTGATTATTATAAAGTTAAATATATTTTATAGAATGAAGCATAAGGAGCTAATGTTTATCCTTTAAGCATAAAAATGTTAAATTTAATAGGGTTACACGTATTCTAGTGTTAATAGTATTCATGTTTAGGTTAAAAGCATACCATAGTACTAGTAACAACAAGAAAAAGGAGCGGAATAAAATGATACGATACAGCGTCAATAAGATTTTTACCATTTTAAATATTCCAAAATTTCAATGCAGTTTATCATACTGCATAGAAAATAATTTTCCAGTGATTCTTATAGCAAAACTACGTTTTATTTAATAATAAACACTACAAAAAACTATATATGTAAATATATAAATAAATGTTGTATATAGCAAGGAAATTATTTTGATGCTTGTATCCTACCTCTTGCTGGCAGGCACTTTACCAGTCGATAACAGTGGAAGCTTTTAAACATCCAAGGGTATTAAATTTTGTGAGTTAGTTTTAACATTTCACTTTAAAATTATAGGAGTTAGTAGTGAAGAGTATTTTTTTTTAGAATGTAAAAAAGCAAAATACTTTTGTATACTGAAAACTAGGACATTTATAAATTGGATCTTTGAAGTGAAAAAATTTTAAAAATCAATTTGTTTGAGTATCACTATTGAAAAAATAACATTTTTTGCTTTTATATTAATAATTTTTTGAAAAAATTGAAAAGCTTATAAAACTTAACGTTTGTTTTTTCATTTAGATTACCAATTTTTAACCAAACCTGGTTAGAGTTAATTTAAAATTAATAATTTTATTTGTCGTAACTTTAAAAACTTTTCTTAAATTTTTATTTCGTTAAAAATCATGTAAATTATTTTGATTATTAATTATAAGATTCATATGTATTAACAGGATAAAATTTAAGCTCATGGCAAATAAAAATACATGGATAACTGACTATAATATTCATTCATGATTGGGAAATTAACATTTTTTCCTTGCTTTCAGCATTATATAATCGACATTTGAGCCGTTTATTTTGAAAGTGGTGCAAGTCCACTTTTTGTTATTTCGAGATATTTAAAGGTTTGCATTTCAATAAATTTAAAAATATTGGTAAGTGTTAATAGATATATTTTTAGTGTTTTGTAGTATCAGGTAATGTAAGTTTATAATCGAATAGTGTTTACAGTACTGAGTACAAAAAGTAAGGGTTTTATTATATCCAAATGGACTTGCCTCACTTTCAAAATTAATGAATTATTGTAATCGTTCATTAAATTGGGGATATTTTCAGTTGCATCACCCTTTTTTTTAATTATAAAAACAAAATACTATTCAAATTCTTATCAAATTTCTTCATTTGATAAAAAGCGAAATAAAACAAAGAATATTCTATTAGAAAATAACATGAGAAAAAAGTATTCAGTTTTATTAAAAATTTCAATTAAATTATACATTTTCAGTTTATACATAGGCATAATTTTACTAAGGATTTAACATTTTAAAATAATCATGATTAACGGGAGGTATATATGGTAATAAATCCATCATGTCCTTGAATTTCTCAGAAGTAATTGTTCTCCTTTCTTCATACATTGAAGATAATTTTATTTTTCCGAAATTACTTGGTCTTCCACGTCGTTGTGACAAATCGATAATTTTAAATTCAGCATCTCGTTCCATCGAAGTTTTGTAAAATATTTTGTATGGTGCATCTCTTGTAAATCTGATCCAGCATATATTTAACCAATTCACGGTTTCTCTATCGGTATTTTTTTTTTTTAAACCGCTTTCTCCAGAGGTTGGGTTGAAACAATTTTTTCGCGTTTCATTTCATGTACTAAAAATTTATTATGTTTTCGACAATTTCTTATTAGTTTATTGTAATTC
The DNA here is from genome assembly GCA_947359355.1 of Acrocera orbiculus. NCBI lineage: Eukaryota > Metazoa > Arthropoda > Insecta > Diptera > Acroceridae > Acrocera > Acrocera orbiculus. The sequence goes on along the minus strand of OX375756.1, from coordinate 21,986,695 downwards.
TGGGAAATATACAAGGAAGCGGTTTTCCGAATTGTCTTTTTTACCACTTCAAAATCAAATAATTCCAAGCAAAGATGGACTTGCACCATTTTCAAAATGAACATATTTTCAATAACGTTAAGAGCTGAAACTTCCACTTCCCAAATACTAGAATCTAAATTTTTTTTTACTATAAATTGTTTACGCAGAATTAGATCATAACAAGTTTTATCTATAACTACCATTATCTCCATTTTTTTCAAAAATGGACTTGCACCACTTTCAAAATAAACGGCTCATTTAAAAAATTTACGTAAAGTTAAAACTTTTTCAAAGGATCATGTGATACTACCGATCGTTCAAGTTTATTATTTTCTTCACTTTTTTGGAGCTAGTTGAAATTTGATTCCTTAATTATTAAGAAATATGAAATGGTATTCTTCATACCCAATCTATGCCGCTTAAAGCTAACAGTCTTTTACTTTCTTTAATTCTTGGCCTATGTCCCGTAAATAAAAATAATCTGTTAGGTCATATGCAGGCTCTTTTTTTAAAGGTTTGAGGATATAGAATTCTATCGCTTCCAAAAAAATAAGAGTGGTTAATCAATTAAACAATCATCATCCAGTATCGCATGATGTGCTTAAGAGGTTTAATGTTAGCACATTTGAATCCCTACTAATGGTTAAAATTTTTTGTTAACATTTCATTCAGAGCTTTTGTGTATGCTCGTTATGACTTGTTAGTTCCAAAAACCCACTCCAAGTCCCTTTTTTCAAAACTAAAATACTTTTAAGTCAAGAAAAATTTCGCTTACTTTTTCGTGGCCTTTGTGAAGGTTTTTTATTATTTTAATGGATGTTTTGCCAAATTTGTTTCGTCGAATAGTATCCTAGAACTAGGCTTTTTTGTATTTTTAGGTAGTATATTATCTATTGTAACTATCACTTATTAAATTTATGAAAGAATTTAATTTTTTTATAAATTTTAAAATTATATAATTTTTTATTTTCAATAGCTTTTGTTTTAATTAACTCAACATATGTATTTCTAGGGGCTTTTTTTTAATAACTGAACTTAATTTGATTTACCCGGAACCAAGTTTTACCTACTTAACTACAAAAAGTAAAACTTTGGCAAAACAAAAAAAAAATAAAATTTAATTTTTATGATTTCAACATAAAAAATTCTTTTTTATAATTGGAAAGTTTAATTAAAATTAATTATGTGTATTGAAAATATTATAGCCAATGGCATCTAAACAATAATAAGCCTGAGTTAAGCGCATATAATTTATATGATTCAATAATCTACAGGAATATTTTTACGTACTAGGAAAAAACCATTCATAGTGTATTCTAGAAAACTGTCCTTTGTAAAATTGCTGATGCCGAGCTATCCAAGCTACTTCCTATCCTGGATAATTTAAAACTTCACAAATTACTCAGTATCATGGTCATATAGAAAGAAAGAGGAGGAATGTGGAAAACATATTGGACTGTGGTTACTTTTAGTAGTGGTCACTTTAGCATGCTCAGCATTTTTGCCTTTCTAATCTATATCTATACATAAGAAAAATTTTACTGTATATAATTGTAATTGCTATTCAGGATATTCTCTAGGGTAGGTTTTAGCATGTAGTCATGTACTGACTGAAAGTTCCTTTTATTATTGTTCTAGGTGTTAATTCTTAATAGTCTTCTTTCGTTTTAAGGATAATGAGATTTATTTTATTTCCAAATCAGCTGAGATTTGTATCGTTTTTATGACGAAACTATTGATATATTTTTCAAAGAAAGAAAAACAAAATCAAAGAATTTTTCGCCTAAAAATAAACGAAATTAATTTCATTTTTCTTCTTGAAGTCCAAAAAAGAAAATCATAAATTTCAAAGAGTTTGATATAGATAAATGATTGATATGTCAATATTTTTTGCTTCTAATCAATAATGGATACCATAATCCATGAATATTTTCTATCTTTATAAATTCACCTGTTGTATGTTGTAGAAAATTTAATGTAGAAATCAAACATCATTTTATTTATGGCATAAGTTTTAATGATACAAATCTTTAAGAAAGTTGTACTTTAGAATTTATTTTGTAAAATGTCCTTCCTTCATCTGATATAGAATAATAAATTCTAAATTAAAATTTAGTCTTCTTGTTATATTTCTTGAACTAAAATTCAAGATATAGAGATTAAATACATGTCAAATATGTAAGAACTTAAGGATTTCTTATGCTCTATGTTGATACTTAAAGTCAATGGTGAGAATTTTTTAAATAGAACCTTATCCAATGGCTAGCACATGAAAATTGCTGTTCGATTAATCTTCAAATATGTTTGTTTCGATTTTAAGAATACGAAACTAACATTAACAATTTGCTTTTAGAAGAATTAAAAGGTCTAACTAACTAGAAACTCAGTGTTATATTAATTTATAAGAATGTTCTGAAAGTCAAAAGTTTTTGAATAAATAACCTTTGCCCTTATACTTTTTCTTAGATGTGTTTATTACTTCAAATTTGTTGTCAATAATTGGATTTAAGAGAGCAAAAAATGACTTCTTATTTAACCTAGATTAAAAAATTTTTATTTTTTCTGTTAATATTTTAAGAAATCTTTAGAGAAACTTTTAACAAACTTTTGAGTTTTTTTTTGTCATTATAAAAGTTTAACTTTCTCTAAACTTCAACAGAAATTGTCTTTTCTCTTGTGACTTTTAATTTTTTTGTTATATGATTTAAATTAAAATATTTTTAAATGAAAAAGCTAAAGGAGATTTATATAAAAATATGTTTACGTTTTGCTTTAATGAGATTTGTTGTTACGGTGAGAGGAAGTTGATATTTTTTTTGAATACTTTTAATTATATTTTGTTTAGTTGGAAAACAAAAAATGAAAAAAACTGAAACCTAACTTTTTACAATATTAGAACTATTTTTAAGTGACAGAAAGACAAGTAAAAACATAAATTTTTTCCAAATAAACATTTGTAAACAATAAAAATATTACCTAATATTGGTAACAAATAGGTTTGTAATTCCCCTAAAATTTGTGTGCAAAAAAATGTTAGGATAGGTGAATAAAAACTAAACTATTTGACCAAAACTAGTAGAACACTCAACATAATTGTCAAAACTTGAATATCTTTTATTCTATTGAGTAAATAAAAATACCCATATCATTATTGATCCATCACCATTTAAATCTTTTAAAGCATTTAAATCTTTGGCTTTTTATGTAAATCTAACCAGTATTGGTAGTTAAATAAGTCTGCCCACAAAATTACAAACGTTTTCAGGATCATCTTTTATCTAATACCCTTTTTGGTTTTCATGTATTTATAGATTGGAGATTTTGTAAGTCACTTCCCAATCAAATTAAAAAAAAACATTGAAAATTAATTTTCGAATATAAAATATCAGTTATGGAAATTTCTCTGAAAATGGCTCTGTCAGCTCTAGACGGTATCATAACATTAAATTGCTTAACTATTTCAAATGAATATTTTCAAACTTTTTTCCATTTTTATTATGCATAATTTTCAACCAAATTTATAAAAAAAATTTAGCATAATTTTTACAAAATCTCAAACTATTTAAATTTTAAAAGACATCTATTTTACATATAACATAATTGTCCCTTAAGTCATTTGACACAACTTTAATTCCCTACACTGACTTAATAGTGAAAAGTTCTTACAACGAAAATCTATTAAAGAAATTTCACATCTCAGTTATTTTAGTCTCTTCTAAGCTAGAAAATTTCTTATCTTATGTAATAGTAATAAGTTATTAACTTTAAAGAATTGAGGAAACTGTTAAATTTAACATCCTGACATCAGATGCTAATTAGACAAAAGTTTTCAAATGAATATTAAAAACGTTTTGGGCGACTAATTAGACTTGTCCTAGATTTTCTTACAAAAAGGATAAACTCTTAAAAGTAATGTCATTTTCTTGTGTGGGCCATGATTAATATTTTAGTTTTAATTAAATTAAAAAATTTTAAAAACTTGAACACCAATTAATTTTTAGTTAAGTTCAAACGTAAAAAAAAGAAAAAAATGTAGAAAAAAATTAGTTCCTCCAGCTTTTTGATAGCGGCTGTCAAATTAAATTTTTTGTTTTGCCTTTCGTTTTTTTTCCAAAGCAATAATAACAGATATGAAATATTAATTGATATAGTCAAAAATTTATTGATTTATCTTGCATGAAATAGTAAAATAAACCCTAAATAAATTTAATGAAATTTTAGCAATAACTTTCTAGAACAAGAATTTAGTAGGTAAATGGAGATATAATTTTTTAGGGACTTTTGAAATTGCAAATAGCTTAAACAACATCCCATTTGAAACCTGGATATTATTCAAATTTCAAAAATCTTTTAATAGATACAAATTTTTGGGAGTAATAATTTAAAACACTTGGTTTGATATATTTGGAATAAGGTCTCATTAAATGGTTTTTTTTATTTTTTATTTACTATACAGAAAAATTCGTAGGTTTGTAGTTTCTTTCTGTAAAGAAATTACTTCCTTTCTAAAGATCTTGAAGTCATTTTGTCAATCTATATGAAGAATTAACATTTTTTTAAATTAACATAAAATGTGTACTACATGAGAAATTTTTTAAAAGTCTTGAGCTAGTAAAAATAATCAATATTAGACCCAATTGGAATATTTAATGTAACCTCTAGTTAAATATATGTATCCGACTGTGATCAGTAGAGTATATTAATCTAGGGAACGGCAGAATAGATTAGAGTAGCGCAATCAAAACAAATAAGGATGACAAGCGGAGGGGGAGGAGGGACTATTTAACTTTACAGACATAAAAGGAATGTATTTGGATATCTTAACTAGGAATATTCTTGAAAATTGTCACTGTAAAAATTGTCACTATAAAGAGAAGTCTGTTCTGCTTAGGGGTAGTTTTTACTCCGGCAATATAAATGTCAGCCGATAAACAAAAATACGGGACTTTTTAATTGTGTTGTTCTATGACATCTATACCTATCTGTATTTCAATAAAATCGGTAAGCTTAGGTTGCTATGATTTCCTCTAAGCATTTCTTTCTAAAATAAAAGGACAGTAAAACAAAAATAATTAGGAAACAAGAAATGAACTGATAAATTATGATTTCTAAGAATTTAATTTTTTAATTTTCTATCCTTGATTTGATTTTACTTTTTACAATTCAAAACACCAAATGACGTTTGGTTTTAACTTACAAATATTTTCAGATGAATTCAGGAGTAAAGTCGCTTGTGAAAATGATGTTATACAACTTATGTGTAATCCATATTCAAGGATTGCAATTTATAGTGCAAGCTTTGGACGGACAGAATACGAAAGTGTTCAATGTGCTCAACCGCATGGTGTCAAAGAAGAAAGTAAATTAAATAGTTTTCTGTTCAATTATCCTCCTTTAATCATACTATTTAATTATTTTAATCTATTCAAATAGCTTGTGTTGCTTCTTATGCTACTGAAACTGTAATGCAAATATGTCATGGACGACGAAGATGTATTCTATCAGCAGATACATCAACTTTTGGCAGGCCATGTAGTCAAAATTCAAAAATGTATCTTAAAGTTGTTTATACTTGTAGTAAGTTATTACACAAAAAAGAAAAACTATGAAATTTATTTAATATTATAATTTCAGTTCCTCGAAAAGTTCTTAAGGATCGATATGATACTCTGCCTGAACCTGATGAACCACAACAAGCTGAAATTGATTTAGATCAAGATGATTTATACGATGAAGACCAATTTTATAAAGAATCTGAAGCAATACCACCAGCCCCAAAATTGCAAGGAGGATTAACAAATTCAATACATCCATATCCAGGTTATCCAGGATTTGATAGTTCAAGTAGTGTTAGACCACCAATTTTGATAAGAAATGATGGCAGTCAAGAAGGTAATTGGATAAAAATATTAAATGCACAAAAAAATAATAATACCTTCTATGGTGCAATTTTTCGCCATTGGAGTTTAGTAGCTGTAAATATTGAAACGAAACTAAGGTTATTGGCACCTAATTCTACTATCTAAACTAGTATTAAGAAGCATAATAGTTAATATCCTAATTTTATTCCCCTGACTTCTAATATTTAACCAACTAACGTGAAGAAAATACTAAATTGAAATTTGCTTCAATTAAACCTTAGCTATAGTTTTAGCGCTTATCGCTACAAGCGCCTATCTTGATTTTGTGATAATTTTCTTAGAAACTTGCCTAATAGAGAACAATCGATGCTACTCTAACAAACTTTATCTAATTAATTCTACTTAAGAAGTCACCAGGCAGTACAAAAGTTTCCTGAAACTTTTTTTTGTTTTGGTTTTTCTAACACTTGTTATGACAATAAAATAGCTTTTGAATTTTTCTTTTATCATTTTATGTATTAATTTTTTCTTTTTCGTAAATATTTTTATTTTCTCTTTTTTTTTGTTTTTTTTTTTAGAAAAAAAAATTATTTCTACAAATTTCCCTATAACTGAATATAAAAATAATAAAACTAATATAAAACCAATGAGAAATTTTGTTCAATCAGATGATGGCAAATTGAACAAAAATTTTTTAATAAAGAAGTTAAAAACTCTTAAAAATATAACAAAAATAAATAATGGAACCATAAGTTCAGATGACTGTGTGGAAAATATCGAAGTAATTGGTTTTATTTCTGAATGGATTCGTGCATACATATTTATTGCAAGTAAGTCCTAATTTTTTGTTTTAAAAATAAAGCACTTAAACTTAATGAATTTCATTTATGTAAACTTTCAAACTGTTAAGTTTCTAAATCATATTTTCTTATACCATTATTCAAATAATACAAAAAGTTTAAATATTCATATGAAATTCCTAATTTTAATTAATCATCTTACATTAGGAAAAAAGTATTTCACTTACATTTGCTAAACTTCAAACTGGTTTTTAGAAATTTTCTTTTTCTATTTGTAAATTAGGGAAATGTTCTTATAAAACCTTAAAGAAGTGTTGTAAAATATTTATCCATACCTACAAAAAGTACAAAGCACTTACTTCATAAACACTCCTGTTAATTTGTCGATCATTTTTGAATTGAATTAAAAGTTTGCCTATAGTATTTCCTAGCAAAATAATCCTTTCAACTAATACAATTCCAATTCCAGTAGATAGAAGTTGTATCCATAACAGAGGCAAAATTCAAGGAAAAATATAGCTGATATGAACATGAATAAATATAAGACATCTTAATAGCTCTTTTCCCATAGATTGCATGGCTTTCTAAGTTCATGCAGTGATTTGTTTGACTAAATTTCATAACCTTAGTATGATATATTAATTCGATGCTTATTGAATTTTGATATTAAAGCTTAATATAATTTCTTTGTAATTTATATTGTACATTCTCACGAATAACTAGAGAATAACTAGAACCGTATCTTTTTATCTGTCATTAATACCGTTGCTATCATCAACGCTATCATCAAATAGACATAATTGTGCCTAATAGCTGAGCACTAGCAAATTTATGAGGTTCTTAAATGCTTCGGGATGCATACTCGCAACAATGAAAAAATTAACATACATATTTTATGCTCGCGTTTGTTAATTAAAGTTGTTCAGTTAAACTTAAAACTCTCACTTAATGTTAGTAATTAATTTGCATCAATTGCATCCTTGGATTCTATGTGCTCCTCGGCAATCAAAATATTTGATTCAATTGATTTACTATTTAGTAAAGTCCCTGGGATTGGCCGGTTTGATGCTGCACGTATTGTAGTTTTTTTCACAAATATTAATCAAAATTTATTACTCAGATTTTAGCAACATTTCTTATAAATCATTGCTTGAAACTCCTAAATAAATATTTTTTCAAATCATTCCTTCAAACGCTATCCTTTCGGGTGAAAATAGTTTTGATGATTTTATTAAAAAATTTTTAATTTATTAATATCACGACTAAAAGAAATAAATCCTTGCTGACCCTACTGTACTTGCTATCAAAAATCTGCTTCGGTCTCATTTAGTTTTATTGGAGTCTTTCAGCGTGATAAGATGCTATAAATTTATGCATAAGCGATTTAATTATAGTAGATAAATTTTTAACAGCAATGATATTAAATTCTAATTTAACTTTTAATTTTTGAAATATTGCAGATTTTTCTAAAAATAATAGCTAAGACATGTTTTATAAGTTTTTATTGTAATTAATTCCCCTCAGATTTTCTGAGATATTTTTGATTAACACTGTTAAGTTTTATTTTTTTTCTGCTTTTTCCCATATGTACAAACGTCTTTAGAAATGCATTGAGAAAAAAATTAAATGATGATTTAAAATTTCTATCAACTAAATGTCTCATTTAATATTTCATAATATAAGTGACTGTTGATGAAACATTGTTTCTAATTCTATTGCATACCAGAAGAAAAACTGCATAGAAATCATAGATGAATTAAGGCTTTAAAAGGTAGAGCAGTTGTGGCTGTAGAAGTTGTGATCACTATTTTGCGCGTTATTAATCGATAATCTTTAAAAATAGAATCAATAGCCAATGTAGGATGCAAGTTTCTTAACTCAAAAAAAAGCATTTGTCAAATATTTCAGCAAAATTGTTTTTTTATATTAAATTGTAAGTGCAATAGTTTCTATATTAAATGTTTAAATGTTAAAAAACAGATTAAAAGAAAATTTACATTGACTCGTCTTATTTCTGCTCTTTTTATTTTCATACATATTAACATGAATTAATAAAAGACGCATGATATGCAAATTCTATGTTAATAAAGTCCTCTTAACAATTTGAAACTCCTCAGAAGACAATTTGAAAAGTTTAAATTATATATGAATGCAGACAACCCTACAGCTGCATAAGTTAGCTGCATTCCTCATAAAGTATTTAATTATGAAATGACTTTGAAGGTTTTGGTGGGAGCTCATTACACACCTCCCTGAGATGGAATGAAGTATATCTTCATCAATTATTCTAAAGATTATCATGAATAACGTCATTCAGTTGTTAAGAAAAGGTTGGATTAATGTGAAAGTAGAAGTCAGAGAGGAATTTTATTTAAAAATTATATGGACAGCAGTTTTAGAATTGATGTAGCTATTATAAAATAATCTAAAGTACGTGAGCAAATAAAAGTTTTCTCAGGTTTATGAATAAGCTATACAATAAAAAGTCGATTCTTTTTATTTTGAGATAATTTTTTCTAGTATTTTGGGATTTACTCTTTTAGCCTTGACTACAACAAGTAAAATAGAATTACTTTAGGTATGTAAATGGTAAAGCTTTAAAAATGAATCTTAATTTTTTGTGTCGAAAATTTTACCATAAAACTTTCCTGGTAAATAATGAAAACTGTCCTTATTGTTTGTGTTTTCTACTGATGTGTAATTCAAATTTAACCAAACCTTTTTGTATATTTGTTCCAATAATGTATGAGCATTTAATATATGCCAGCTGGGATACAAACAAAAAGTTAGTTTTGATTGTTTTATTTAGACTAATGTAGTCTGTTCTATGCTTTAAACAAATAAAACTAGGAATTTTATTTTGTGGTTTTTGTATTTTGTATTTATTTATACTATATCATCATTTTAGCATCTTTTTTTCTAGTTGAGTTTTCTAGTTTATGTTAAAAAGTAATGTCGTTTGAGAAAAAAGAAAAGAACAGTTCATTTGTTAGAATATGATTAGATATTTATGGATCTTCAGTTCATATAAAACTGATTGAAACTTATTTTTCCTTAAATGAACTGTAATTTTTAATTTTTATTTCATTCTATATATAGGATATTAGCAAAAATTATTTAATAGAATCCACTGAAGTTGATAAATATACGGAAAAATGTTGTTTTCGATAAACCATTTTGTAGCAATCAGTAATTTTTTTAAAATACTAAAAAATAAAGGAAAATGTACAACTTCCGCCAGTTTTATGACTTTGGCCATCATGTCCCGGTTAAAGATTCATCTTAATTGAAGTGTTATGCATCACTATATGGCATCCCTTATATTTGTTGAAATTCAAACCAAAAGATATATTTCTAAATTAAAATAATGCTTTGTAATTTTTCTAGTATTTTTTAATTTTACTAGTATTTGACCATTCCAACCCTACAAGTCCAATAAATGCTTTAATAATACTAAGCTGCACAATATACTATTACAATATTTTCTTGGAAAGTATCCAACAAATAAGAGTTTTTGGCAGATTTCCTCTAAGTTTGAAGCTTTTATTGCTTGACATAGTATTTAGTGATTTTAGCTTCCAAGAGATTATCAGATAACTATAAAAAAAACTAACCATTATTTATTAACAAACTTGTTTCATTAGATAAAAAGCTGTAAAACTTTAATACAAGAAATTCTCCTTCATTGCTCTCAAAATATTTTCAGCCTATTCAGTGATACTCTACTACTAACTCAGATGTAATTACTTTTAATACTTTTTGTTTAAACAAAAACACAATATATTCTGCATATTAAGTTCTGAAAATGCTCGATATAGTACAAGAGAGATATAAAAATCTCGAACCAATAAATTAAAATCCAGGGAACAATTAATACCTTTTCAAAACTCTAAATGCTATGAAAGTTTCAAGTTTGGTCCATTTTAAACTAAAGTTTTGCAAACAAAAAATAATTTTTGTTTTATAGATCCATAGTTTTTCAGTTTTTATTTTATGTTTATTTTTTTGTTATTGATGTTGAATACACCAACCACAAAAAAAAATATGAAAAATATATAGAAGTACCTTTGCATACAAAAATAAATAAAAAAAAGATTATTTAACCTCTTGTAAGTTAAAGAAGTTGCGTTTGTTCTATATAAACAAACAGTGAAAATTTTTTCATTTTAAATTGGTCGAGGATTTGATAAAACAAAAAACCGTATTTTTTCCAAGTACTTAAATAAATAAAGAGGTTTTTTTTCTTTTATTTTCGTTAAAATAATGTAGAATAGTTCTAATGAGAAAGGCATAATAATAATTCAAAGCTTTACTTGTGCCACAGGGTAATAAGTTTATGTGAGGTCAATATAAAGTTCCTTTGCTCTAGATTCTAGCAGAGTGAATTCAAAATTAAATTTTTTACATCAGTAGCTTCCTTACAGAATTCGAAAAAAAATGAAAGGATTTCGTTTAATGTTCAATTAACTGGAAAGTATTTGTATTAAGAAATTTCGTTTTTCTTTGTATATTAAAATAGAGAAAAATTGATAACTTTGTATTAAAACTTTTGGAAACTATTATTTTCAGACGAATTGAATTTTTATATACTTCGAAATTGTCTTTTATTTGCAAAAAACAAAATAAAAAAGACTAAAATAAAAATTCAATTCTATTATAGTACTATTTATTCAAAAAATTTTTTATTAATTTTTCTTTTTTTTTCAGACAATCAAGAACGTTTTTACTTATATGTGATAATTTCAGTGGCAGCAGCAGTCTTAATTTGTCTTACTCTAGTTATTAGTCGTCTTTTAATCCAAAGAAGACGTACAAAAATCAAAAAACAGAACAAAAAGTTTCAACCATCGACAGCAGATGAATCAACTATACCAAATGGCTTCAATGATGATATCTCAGAAATTGATGGTGAAATCGATTTAACAACACCACTTCCGATACTACCAAGTACATCACGGAATGAGGTAAAAAATAGATAGATATTTTTCATATAGCTTTTTTTGTGATTTTTAAAATTTATCAAAAGAGCTGAATAAAATTCTTTGAAAAATTCCAGAATTATATTACATATACACCAGCACCTAATTCATATGGAAATAATCTTGCACCAACAAATGTATCACATGCATCCACAACTATGCTGGTACCATCAACTGGATTAATGGCCACAATTGGTGGACGACAGATGACACCACCACCCACAATGATTGGGCCATCTAATGTCCTTATGGGACCACCAACTAGTGGTACTGTTGGTGAGTATTTCTGTTCTGTTTTCAATTTGATGGTTAGAATAACAACAAAAAAAAAAAGCAAAAAGTAAAGTACTAGCAGAGTAGTAACCTAATTCAATGGTGTTAAATATTAAAAGCTTACATTTGAAAAAAGAAGAAAAATTTTATTATCCTGAGGATATGTGGTGGGATTATGGTGTACACATATTATAAGCAATTCAAGTTTTAGTTGTTGAAGCCTGTTTTTGATGGTATCCACTATTAATGCTGGTACTATATATGTTAGAGACATTTGCTATTTAGTAGTCACATCGTTGGTTTGACACTAATGTGTAGCTATCTATGAACCATACAAGTTATTCAATCGAAGCTATCAAGGATTTTATTATGGAAATTTGTTAGGGGCGTATGTGGAGTATGTAGCCCGTATATTTGATTGATTAATGTGCATTTTCTCTGATAAACTAAATTTTAGACTGCAAAATTTTATTGCTATATTTTTTTAAAGGTTTCATAACAAAATAGAACACATCATATGTATAGCTATAAAAATTGGTTTAAAATTTAATTGTGTCATATTTTATTAGTGCTAATATCATTCATTTTGTTTCAATTGATTAGATAACCAAAGAACTAATTTTCATAAATCTCATTTGTGCTACTCTGACTTGCTAATATTGTTCATGATGAAAAATATTTCTCAACATTATTTAGTTGGTAATAACACTTAACTCATTTGTCCATTTTTCACTTGCTTTCTTCAATAATTATCTTAATCTCTTTATGATGATACAAAGTAATTTATGTTTATTATAGGAAGGTAAGATGAAATTTCTTTGTATTTTTAGAAAAATTTAATTTTTTTCTTCTTTCATTTTTCTTTATATATCGTTAAATTTGTATAAGGTTTCTCTCATCTTTAAAAGAAATAATTATTAATACTTCCGGATAGAAAATTCTTGCCTTAGAGAAAAATTGTAACTCTTATTTGGATTTCTATTTGTTTGATGTTTTCTGAAAAGTAACAAGGAAAGCTTTAAACTTAATAATATTTACTCACACCCATCATATGTAAATCACAATTCAGTATACTTACTACAATAATCAATTATAGTATTCAAATGACGGGTTTAGAGACTCAAGTATGTTCATTTCAAATATATTTTTAAAATGCTTCTTTTTGGTATACCAGGCGATGATATAATCAGAAATTTGCTGGAAAATTAAAGATTTAAGGCACTATAAGGAAGTTAAAAATTGAAATTTTCTTGCTCCAACATTTGAATATATCAAAAATTTAGCAAATGATTCGATACGAAACTTACCTACCCTTTTTTTGTACTTGATATCTGAGCTAAATTTTTAAGAGATATTTATTTACAAAAATATTGACTTATTGTTAGTTGTTATGTTAAGTAAACCATTTGTTTTACAAAATTTGCGAATAGTTTATTAAGAATTATGAAAAACCATCGAAAATTATAAAATCTCAAAAGATGGCCAACAAAATTAAAGGTGATGCTTTCTTTGGAATCAAATTTGTATATTATTATATGACCACCTTTCTTTATTAACTTGGAATAATTGGTTCAATCAACTGATCTTTCAATCGTTTATTTGTTTTAGGACATATCTATATATGTTGTAACATTCAAAAACTTTATCTTTTAAAGTAATTCAAAGGAAAATTTATTATAATTACAATTTAAAAATATTTTGCAATTAATTATTTTAACCCTATTTTTATCCACTGTTAATAAAACCAAAACTATTAAGCTAGTCCATTTAAATAATCAATTCAATTGAATTTATCTATTTAAAAAATAATTCCAGAATTATTTAGGATTTATAAAAATATTAGGGTGTTTCTGCTCCATTTATTATGTAACTAACTTCGTACTGTATCTGTTCTTACGATTGTCTAATATTTTCAAACACAGATAACTAAATTTTTATAGTATTGTGCTATTTTTATATTTATTACAACAATTTTTTAACTCACGCTATAGTAATATTTTCTAATTAATCACCATTTTTTTGCTCAGTGTGAGCGTGTAAAAAAAGTCTTAATGCTTACCCGTCCAGTGGGAAATAAAACCACTTTCTGAAACCTACAAAAAATAGTCAGTCGGTTAGTCTCTTCTGCATAAGTTTTCTATGTTCATGAACAAGCGTTAAAAGATGCGCTTAAGTATTTTTGTCGCAAATCAGTTTTAGTATTTGCGTGAATAACTTTATTAATTTCAAATATTTATGAGCGAATTTATTGCTCACATAATAATAAATAGTTTTAAGTCACTCCTATATGGACCATAATCCTAATGATTGATGGACCTAAGCCCTAAATGATTTTTGCATTTTCTATTTTCAATAAATTAAAATTTTTATTTTTCTAAATGTGAAGTCTCAATTGGACATTTTAGGGACTAGCCCTAAAACTACAATTGTATTTATTGTTAATCATCAGTTTCATAGTGTATCTTCATAATTAAATTATTTTTATTTTAATTTTTTTTTTCTAAGATTATGAATATTTAAGCAATAAAAATCATTATTTATGTAAATAAAATACATAGTTTTAAAAATAAGTTTTCATTTGAAACAAGCTAATATGCAAACTTCATCAAAGAAATATTTATTCATTTGTTACTTCAAAATTTTTATCATTTGAAGGTATATAAAAATAACATTAAAAATTATACATTTTTAACATTAACATTCATTAATTTCATACTATGTTTAAATAATTTAACTTCTTTTTGCATTTTTAAATCTAAATAAGCAGATTTAATATAGTATCCTCAGTTAAAAGGTAGCAATGTAAACCAAACATAATATTTGTAATGATTTTTTTTAATTATTTCAACCCTATTTCAACCCAATTTCAGAATTATGGAAGAGATATTCATTAAAAATAAAGTCCATTATAATAAAAAGGCCGTAAAATACTTACAAAACACTGCAGCCAAATTTAAATGTAACAAAAATCATAATCTACAAATTAAAGAAATATTTAATTTTGTATTAAAAAGTTTCTTAATTGTTTTTATTTTCTTTCTTTCTTTTATGTGAAAAATAATATTTTTAAGGGTAACAAAAAATTATGCTTGACCTGACCCTTTTCATTAAATTTCAGTACTAAAAAACAAAAAACATAATAAAAAATATATTTCAGTTCATTAACCATAGGTCAACATGTCATTCAAATTCTTGTCATTTTTTCCTAAAATATTTATTTCTGTTGCTATGAACAATGTCCTCATAGAGATTTTACCAGAAAGTATATCATAAGGATTTATTTAATTTTTACTATATGTTATGATACTGGCGCCAGTTCTTATTACCAATCAAAAAACTGCATATACATATATATATATATATATATGTATATATTTTTTAATGTTGTTTGTAGTTCTCATCAATATGATTAAGAATCCTTGTGCGATACCCCATCGTTTACGAGACAAATTTCATGGTGCATTTAATTTAAATTAAGGCAACAATTAAAGTTTTTCAGAATATACTACTACAAAGTTATGAAAAATAAAACAGAAATATATATATATATATATAAATGTGTATATGGCTATATTTTGCCATAAGAAGGCATTCATTCTAGTTCACGCTGCGAGGCATTAAAACTTGAAGTGGGAAGCAATTATGAACTGGCAACTGTATATCCTTTGGATAATTTTTCAAAAGGTACCCTTCAGTCTTTTAAAGTCATAGCCGTCTTTTAAAATTCTTCTCTTAAATATATAAAATTTTTTTTTGGTCAGCACTTGAATTATTTAAGCAGTAAAACACAGAATTGAAAGGTTGAAGGTCTTAGTAAAAATACTTTTTACTTCACTTTAGCACCACTACTATTTCGTTTCTTTTTATTGCAATTTTACCGTATTAAAACGAATAAGAGAAATATCATTAAATAGATTTCGTTTAGCGGGCATATCCATCATGGTAATCACTTTGTTTTTTGTTTAATTGAAGTTTTGTTAAGACTTACTTAAGTGCTTTTAAGTTAATTAAAGTAAAAATTTTCGAAGGAAGGATAATTTTGTACGAAATCCCAAAAGACTTCAAAATCCTATTAATCTTCACTTTGAATTTTGAAATGTAAATACCTATATAAAAAAAAAAAGGTTTAAGAGAATTGCCAAAATTTTGGGTTGGCATATTTTATATTTTGTGTACATAGTTTTTTTGAGTTATTCGATAACGAATTGAGCCAGTATCCTTTTTTTGTATACATATAAATAAACAATTTTTTAATCCTTTTCCTGTCGGATTTAATATACATAATTTTGGTAATCTCGGGAAAATGATGAAGATAAATGAGTAAGAAAAATAACATAATTCATCCTAACATTCAGAAACAGATTGATTATCAAAAACAATTTCTTTGAAATTACTATAAAAAACGAAACTTTGTAGGCTTCTTGAAAAAATAGGAAGAAAAAGTTATAAATTCTGAGAAATATATTGAAAATTGAGTAATTAGAGTAATTCATGTTAACTATTTAATTTCAGTTAATCCAGTAACTATCATCAATAATATTACATATATGGTACATTGAAGTATTATTGTTTAGAATTTCAAAGGAATTGCATTATATTATTGTTTTGCAAACGGCTCACGCCACATAATGAACCATATCAATATATATTTAAAGGAGTATGCTATAGAATTGTCTTGCATCGTTTAGATTTTCTATATTGTTTAAAGGAATACCTTAAGGCTGTGCTTAGCCATCAGGTACAGCTGATTGTGAGTAGTAGATGTTGAACCATGGGCTGAAATAACTTACGTTTTAGTCTATTATGAATTTCTTCTTCCTTACCTTAAGAAATAAATAAATGTATAACATATTTCTCAATTACTTCATTTGATAAAATAATGACTGGCCTATCCAATGATGAATTCATAATATTTTTAGTTTAGCTAGGTAAAAAATTTTCAAAAATAGATATATTGCTTTTTTTAAAAATACCTTCCACAAACAAGAAAACCAATAATTATTATCATCCATCATATTATTTATTTTTAATATAAAAGAATATTTCACTGAAACAAAATATTATTCATTTTTGATTAATTTCAGGTTCTCTTATGCCAATAAGTGCTGTTTCACATCATACAATGGCACCAAGTTTTTTAAGTGGTACTGTTATGGTTGGTCATCATCATGGTACTTTACGTCGTCCATTTGTTCCAGTTAGTGGAATATTAATGAGCCCATCACCGTCACCATTAAATAGTTTACCACAAACAAATGTCTGTTATAGTAGTACTATACCTCGTACATTAAGTAAAGGAATTATTGAGAATTCATCATATTATCAAGGATGACAACCAATTTTACATAATGTAACAAATTCAAATAATCCAATAATAGTAGCAAAAATATTAGGAAAAGAAACGGGAGCAACATTAGATTTAATAAGCCAACCGTATCCAATATATAATAATAAACAACATAAACAAGTACAACAACAAGATGATATTAATATCTTTCCAGTATGTTCTTCAGCTGATAGGAATTATTGTTTCTAAAAATTGAAATAATATTCAAGTAACAAAACAAAAAGGAAAAATAAATTTTTGTAAGTGTGTTACAGGGTATTCAATTTCAATATTTAAAACAAAACAACAACAAAAAATTTAACAAATCAAAATATGTTTTATTAATTTTTTTCTTCAGCTAGTGAATATAATTAACGAATTAACTTTTACAAATAAAATTGTGTAAATAGATTTTAAGGTATTCCAAAATGCAAAAATATTATTAATTAAATATAATCAAAAAAGTAAAACTAAAAACAGGATGCAAAGTTTATAAATCTATTATTTGTAGTTGAAAAGTCTCTTATTTTGCTATTAAAAAATATTTATTTTTTCCCTTTATTATTCTTGTCAGTTACAATGATGAATTTAGGCACCTGATACCTAATTTGACTTACAAATTTTACTTTATTTTATTTTTGACTATATTTTTAAAACCCTAAACACGTTTTCTATAGAATAACAAAAGGCATATAAATACATACAAATCCATATATAGTAGAATGAAAACAAAACTTAAGTTATTTAGGAATTCTTGAAGCTGTTTTATGGCTAAACCACAAACTTCAACATCTTCCCTTTATTTAAATGTCTATATATGTATATAAAAAATAACACAAAAAAAAAAGAGTATTTCTAATGAAAGATTCAAAGGTAACCCAGATGTTCATCTAGCTGAAGCTAATATCAGTTTCAGGTTATTTTTCTTAATGTCCTCAATTTCAATTGCATATATTTAACATTTTTCTATGTATGTATATACCATGTATGTTCATTTGTTTTTTTGCAAATGTATTTAGAATATGATTTTTTTTGCTTTTGTCAAAATTCACTTAATATGAATTTCTTGAAATTAAGTTTTAAATGATTAAAGAATCAAATTTCAGGAATATTTCATAAAAATTTCTTATTCTTTAAAGTTTTGTTTGAATTTTTCTAAGTAGATTTTTTAAAATGGCTTTTTTTATATATCCTTTTATTTTGTTTTTCTTTTATTCTCTAGTTTGTTTACACATTAAAGTTCAAAATCCCTTAGTGATAGATAGTGATTCTATCTGCTTAACTATATGTAGGATGACATTCTTCCTCTTCAAACATTCTAAGACTTGAGCTTTTAATTGAGTCCTCATATAAAATAAAACCCAGAAAGGAATTTCTTGAGTTAATTGACTTGGTAGATGGAGTAAATTGAAGTAGGTTATTTAAGGAAATAATGTAAAAAACCTTATTTATTTTTAT
This sequence comes from Acrocera orbiculus, assembly GCA_947359355.1. NCBI lineage: Eukaryota > Metazoa > Arthropoda > Insecta > Diptera > Acroceridae > Acrocera > Acrocera orbiculus. The sequence goes on along the minus strand of OX375756.1, from coordinate 21,967,977 downwards.
TTAAGTTTTACTTACTTTTTGAATATGAAAACAAGGAAGGTTAATTTTTGTTCAACTAGTCTGTTTTTGTGGTTACATTAATTTAACTTTTTCAATTGCTTTTATGAACTCACTTCTATTTTAATTCAATATCAAAATTTTATTATAAAAAACTAATGAAATAATAGCTTCTGATAGTGATATTTAATTATATTTTATTAGGTCGGTCTGTCTTGACGTAGTTTCTTTACGCTGTTCACCTACCAAAATTTTATTATTTTAAATATTTACTTCATTCAATGAAAATAAGATTTATTTTATTTTAATCTTTTAATCTTTTAATTAATAATTATTAATTTATTGAATTTTAATAACTCTTTATTTCATTTTTTATTATTTCAGATTTTTTATTTATCTAAAAACCAACAAATATAAAAAAAAATTGAGCAGCACCAACACTGAAGAAGTATTTATCAAAGAACTTCATAAAGTTAACTATTTAATCTCACTTCAAATGAGAGACTCAAAAGGTAGAAATGATTTTTATTTAAATTTTATTTCAATATTATTTTATTTTTTTTTTCTTGGGGGCTTAGGCAAAAAATTACAATCATCTAGAACAAACATCGTCAATTTAAAATACGGTATTTTAGGTTTAATAGTTCAGTCATTTCTATTTAAGAAGTTATATTTTAATTAAGTTTATATTTAATAAGAGAAAGTACAACTATAAGTTGTATGGGTGCAACAATCAGTTCAGGAACGCATTGCTTGGAAAAATTAAATAACTTATTTTCCAAATAAGAACATAATTTACAATCAAAATAAAATATTTACTTCATGAACATATTTTCTATAGGTAATTAAAAGTTAGGTACACTATAAACTTATAAACTGATAATAGGAAAATATTTTTAAAAAATTATAAATTTGATTTTAAAAGTTATGACCGGTTGAACGAAATATGCCTTAATCTGTATAAATAACAAGGAACCTATTTTAAGTATTCTAACTCATTTCATACTTAAATAGCTTCAACTTCAGCTTCCAGAACTCCTGGACTTGATTATTAGTATTTGAACTTGTCTATCACTTAAGAAAGCTCAATTCCTGGTTCTTAGCGAGGTTTCCCGTTAAGAAATAATTTTAGTGAGTTGTTTTTTTCCTTTAAAATTTAAGTCTGATTGTTTTTCCATAAACCAACTCCGCCGGAGAAGCTAAGACTTCTTTCCGTAGAGTTCTCCTAAGACCTAAAACTACAGAAGGAAGAACTTTTGTCCAACACACATAATCGTAACTCATTAAAGTAGATCCCATTTGTTTGAGGGTGATAGGCCATTGAACGGTTTCGTTTAAAACCTATGAATTTGGCAAGGCAAAACGAGCTATCCAATCTTTGCACAAAGCTTGTGCGCACTTCTCGGCTGAGCAGTCAATTATGGGAATAGCCTATAGCCAACGGTTAACCTATCTATTATCGTTAAACAAAAGCTACAATCTTACGAAACTGGCAAAGGTCCTATGTCATCAATATGAATGGTGTCAAAACGAATGGAAACGGGTTCGAAACTGTTTGGAAAAATTTTTGATATGACGAGAAATTTTACTTCTCTGACAAGCCAAACAGGCTTTGGACCATTGATTACTACTGATTACATGTTTATCGAAGACAAGAAAAATTTTTACGTGAGCATTTTGTTTGTTGTTCTAACGCTGGGATGAGTCAAGTCATGGACGGATTTGAAGACTTGATATCGAAACTCTTTCGGAATGAACCAAACACTGGAAATTTTAAAAACTTAACAGTGTCTGTCTTTGGAATGCTTAAGAAATATTCCACAGACTGTTCAAAGGACATTTGATCTCGTCAACTCACGACAGAGCATCAGTTACAACGTTTTGTGAGCCAGATATATGCATAATATCCATTGAAAATTGTCTTATGTAGTCTAAGTATTGTAACTGTCTAGGCGACGCTTTTTCTGGATTCTGTTTAAAAGCAAAAATGAGGGGCTTATGATATATAAAAAGGGTGAAGTTTCTGCCTTTCTAGGTTTCTAGATGACGTCGAAAATACTTGATGCCTTTATAAATTGCTAATAAATTCACGATTATAAGTACTGTAATTCCTTTAGGCCGTATTTAATTTGATAGAAAAGAAACCCAAAGGCTGCCAAGTTCCTTTATCGAGCTGTTGAATTGCGGCACCTATTGCTGTATTTGATGCATTAACAAAAATTGCTAATGTGAGAGATAGATCAGAAAAAGTTAGGAGTGTCGTTTCAAAAAGTTATTTTTTTACCTCCTCAAAAGCTTAGACAAAATCAACATTCCACTCAATTTTTCTATTACCGTCTTTTTTAGTATCCTTTAAATATTCATTTAGTAATACTTGGTGTTTTGCTGCATTGGGTAAGAATATTCTATAAAAAGTAATCATCCCAAGCAAGCGTCTGAGCTCTTGAATTGTCGGGGTCACCAATTGAGGGGAGTTAGGTTATTATTAGCTTCCACACTCTTCTTTTTAAAGTATAAATCTATTTTAAATTTTTAATATTTTTATTTACAGATAATAATAATTATATTATATTTTACCTGCCGAATAGGGTCTGGTTTGTCTTAGAACAATTTTGTAACAATTGATTTTGTCATTAATTGATCATGGTTTTTATACTAATTTTTTTGTACCTTTGATCCTCTCTACTTAACGCGTTAATCGCCAAGGCAAGTTCAACAATATTTCCCCTTGGGCCATGGTAACTTTATTAAATAATTTAGATACTTAACCTGAAAGAAATGAAATGCCTTATTGCAAAAAAAAATTTCGCCAAATTTTTCGAAAAAACGATAGTTTTCGTATCAACCCAAAAAAATTTCGCCAACCATAAATGACTGACATGGTCTAGCATAAAACATTATTTCTCTATAAGCCGTGTCAGTCATATAGTGCAGACATGTTTTCTCCAACAACACTAAAAGAAAGGTAATTTGTGTCTTATTTTGAGTATAATTACAAACATTTGGCGCCCAAGCAGGGAATGGGAGAATTAGCTGTATGTTTTTACGGTTTTATATAAAGAGGTTTCCAAAAATTATCTCCGATCATAAAAAGAAGTTCAATTTCTTCATCTTCTTCATTACTTCATTCATTCTTCATTGCTTTAAGTTTTGGATTTGTCACTTATTGCTTTAAGCTTTTGGATTTGGAGCCATAGAAAAGCACGAATCATCTACAAATGTATTTTTACGTTTACTGTCTCAAACGTTGGAAGACGTTTTAGGCTTTAATTAACTTTCTAAAACACTTTTTAGTGTTTCCATAATTTTTTTTTAATTTTTCCTTATTTGAAAAGTATACTGAATGTAGTTAAAATTAATCAATAAAAACACCAAAATAAAATTTTGAAATAAAATGAAATGTACTCTTTTTTTCCAATGAAAAAATATACTAAACTTCGTAAAGTTTTTTACTTCGTAATAAAATAATTAGTTCATATCTTACACAAAATAATATATCATTGATTATCCTTAGATTTACGTTTATTGCTGTAATCTACTACGCTCTTGGGAAAAAATATACACATAGGACTTTACTTTTAGCCATTCCATAAATATAAAAGTGAAATCCTAGAAGTTTTTTCGATTGCTAAAAGATTGAAGGATTCAAAAAAACACAAGAAAAAAATCTTTAATAACATACTGCTCAGTTTTGACTGTAATTCAAATTCCAATACTAAATCGAAGTACATCCAATATAAACAAAACTGATACCAATAACTCACCACAATGACAACAGATGTTGCTATAAGAAATCCAAATATCCAACATCAATCTTCGCTTTCATTTTGTATTTCAACTCATTTAACAAAACGTTAGATAGACGTGAGGCTTATACTGAGTTCACTGTCCAATATTTTTGTGTATTGTTTATTATTATTATTTTTTGCTTTTGATATTGTTCTTTTTATAAAACAAGGTCACGTATATTGAGGTATATTCTATCTCATTCTTAGATATATCATAAACAAAATTAGTAATAATATTTTTGGTGAATCAAAAGAAGAGATTTTACCCAATTTTTATGCAGAAATTTAGCATAAAGGATTAGGAATTATAGAGAAAACGTGAGGTAACCAAAAATTGATAACGTGAGTGTGAAAACTATTTACCTTTGGGATAGTTAAGCGCATACGTGCATCCGATATCAGGATTTAGCTATCTTCGAGTTAGTCGTAAGGTTTGCTATCGCTATTTACTTCAATCGATCTATATATATGTATGTATATATATGCTGTAGAGCAAGATATGATTTTCGTGATGAGAATAAAGCAAAGTTTCATTTCGAAAAAGTGTGTACTATGAGATGCTAGGATAAAATACTTTTGTTTTTTATATATTTTTATCTTACTTATTTTTTTCTTCCAATTTATGGTTAATATTATACGCAGAGAAAATTTTGCATGAGGTTGATTTCGTTTGTTTTTCGTAGACTTATAAAGAGGATAGTCCTTAAAATTATAATAGCTTGATTTACCTCGTATATAGTTCTAATTTGGTTGTAAAAACTGATTTAAAAATTTTTACGCTTAATATCGAAAATTATATATTCATTTTATAAATTTTTTTGATATGTTGTATGCTTATTTTTTTTTTGTGACATCATATCTGGGGGTGGTTGATTAATATATTTTTAAATAGTTTATTTCAAAACACTGTAGATATTTGTTATTTAAGATATAATCCAATTAAAAAAACAAATATTATTTCATTAAGGTCATGATGACTCCAGATTTCCGGATAAACGAATCACCCATACATAATCACCCATCCTTACTTGAACTTCTCCCATATTATAATGTTGCTCGGAGTTTACTGTCCTCAAGTTTACGTGATCCCCCGTTATAGCTTGATTTTCAACCATATTGCTCTATTGTCCGTCTTTTGACCCAAGTCTCTGAATTTCTGCAAAGGCCTTAAGAATATTTTCCTTTATTAACTCAAAATAATTTGATGTGAAATAACTATGAAATGACATTGAACCCTATTCTTCTTCAATCTTGTCATCTTAGGTTTCGAATTTACTCCATCTGTCTTCCACTTTTTTGAGTGTTTCATTTAAATAAAGTCTAGTTTTTTCTTTGTAGCACGTTCTTCATAAAATCCTGTACAAATCTCCTTAATTTCCCTCCTATTTGATTCTCTTTTTCAACTAATGTATCCATTTTTCGCAGCTGATTATTTTTAAAATTTTTTTATCCACCACTTCAACTTCTAAAAAAATAATTCTCAACTTAGGACTTCTAAACTAAAAACCTTTTTAGATTTTTCTAATCTCTATTCTGAGTTGACTCTTCAATTAGGTTTTCTAAGTTCAACCTTGTTGCAAGCTTACTTTTTAAATACTTTAATAATTTATTTGACAATTTTTCGCCTTATAGACACAGTCATGGCCAGCTAAGGTTGATTCATGCCAACTAAGGTTGATTCATGCCAACTTGTTGTTAGTTTAAAATTAACTAAATTCATATTTAATGTATTAAACAACTATCTTGTTGCACTATATGTTGGCATTTTAAAACTTTTCTAGATTAATGCTACAACACGAACTGCAGTTCGTGCAGATTATTATTTTTTTTAAATATTAACACTATTACTAAAAAAGTTATTGCCATTATTGAATGCTAGTTATTTGAATACATTTTATTCACTGTATTCTAGAGAACAATCACACTTAACTAGCTGCCATATTCTATTCAACTTGATGCGTATCAGGCATCTGTATTTTTGTCATTTCTGTGAAACTAACAATAATATTAACAAAGTCTAAATTAAATATATTATTATCTACTGACAATTCAACTACAGTAATTTAACTTAATATTCGGACTGATAAACACCCGTGGCCTGCTTGGCATTTTATTTTTTTCTTCTTACCTTAACACTTCGCCAATTAATTGCAGAGACCTTCTGTTTTGGCAATAGTTTTATCGTTACAATTTTTGGTAAAATTGTTTTGTTTGTTTATACTGTGGGGCTAGTTAATTTTATAGTTATTATTATTTCACACCATACGTTTAAAGTTAAATTTCTTAATTAAAAACAATCATACTTTAAAATTATAATTTTTATTTAATTGAATTGTTATTGTCAAAACTATTTTATAATTATTAAAGAATAAAAATATTCAGATTTACATCAATATTACTATTTTTAAATGTTACATCTTTTTTTACTTAGTAGCAGTTGTACTTAATTATTTATTAAGCGTTACTAGTTTTCTTAACTAACTACTACATTTGAACAATATGTTAAGCAAGTGATTTCACAAGGCAAATTTAAATTTAAAATACGACGTTGCCTCCACATTACTCCCCCACAAGACGAAAATTAAATTCGCCGATAACTATGCGTGTAAGCTCGAAGAGTCCGAATTGTGTGCATATAGCCGTTTTCCGAATATCCTCAGGTTCTATGGGTATTTGATTATACGCCTGTGGGGAGCTAGGTTATAATTAGTTTCCACACTCTTCTTTTTAAAATATAATTCTATTTTAAATTTGTAATATCTTTATTTACGGATAGTAAATGATGAAGGCTCCGCTCAGCCTTCATGGTTCTATTTTATTTTGGTTTAATTGAAATAGAAAAAACTAAAGTTGTTTTATATAAGTATAAAAAGAAAAAATTTGTGTTTCTTACCATCATCTATCTTACTATTATAAGGCTTTCTCATATAATATAATTTTGATTACTTTCTCTTATTAGGCACATTCAATTTTTATTCCTGCTCTACTTCTATATCTTGACATTGCTACATACAATTGACCATAAGTAAATATTGTATGCGTTGAATATACAAATAAACCACCTTTATCAAAACTTTGACCCTGTGATTTATTTATTGTCATGTCAAATGCTAATCTGACTGGAAATTGCAATCTTTTCAATATGAACGGCATGTCTATATCGCCTTTTGTGTCTAAAGTTAGTCTAGGAATATAAACTATATCTCCTTTTTTATGGCCAATTTATATTTTACAACTCAATATATTTTTCGTTATTTTTTCGACTACTAATCTTGTTCCATTGCCCAATCTATCGCCTATGCATAATTTTCTTAGTAGCATTACTATACACCCAGGTTTTAACTTTAGTTCTGCTGGTGGCAAACCAGACTTTGTTAACGACGATAAATATTCCAGCGGATATTGCAGAATAATATTTTCTTGATTGGCTTCATCTCCACCAAGAGATGTCGCTGCATTAATTAAAGTACACTGTATTATATCACCAGTTAATCTCTCTAAAATGCAATGATTTATTTTTTTCATTTCATCATTTCTCGCAGCAAGACTTTCTTCTGTATTTTTATCTAATGGATATAACTCGCCAATCAATCATCACATAACATTTCTTCAGCAATTTCTAGATTTTTTTCTACCCATTTCACTATATAATCTTTTTCACTTTGAACTTTTCATTATAAACCTATTTATATTGGTGTACTGAACTAAACTGAACTGAATGGCTAAGGAGCTTCGAAAATATAAATAAAAAATAGTCTATAAAAAAAAATAGAGAAAGAGAGATACAAAAAATAAAATTCTCGCACACCAGACTATTTTTTATAATAGAAAGATATTATACATTTTAGATATCTTCTCTCAATTCGTGGTTTCTTTATATTTTATATGGGATGAGAGAGCCGAACCATTGATTCACATTTATAGTGAATACCTAGCTTAAGGTCAATTAATGAGAAGATGAATTAGAGGGATTGGATATCTATCAGGAACAGTTTTTGAATTGAGCTGTGTAAAATCCCCGCATGGATGCCACCTACCATCTTTCTTTTTGACAAGATATAAAGGTGAAGACCAATTGAATTTAATGCAGTTAGAGGATCCACAAGAATTTTTTAGATAAATTGACTAGTAACCCATAATGGTATAAGAAATATTTAAAATCCTTTTAAAATTTTATATTTTCCCTTTTTCAAGTTTTGTATGAAGAGGTAAATAAATTATACTTGAAATCCTGAATGCTTCATTAAAATAGATGTTCTCTTGAAATGAAGGACATATTAAAAATTTAAAAATTATCGACAAAAATGTTAGATTCTTTCAGTCATTTCTATTAGTTCTGTGCAATGGTAGTAACTTTGGAATGAGCAAACATCTATCCTATCCACCCTTTAGAAGAATACTAGAGCGAAGTTATATGAAAAAATATTGAGAATTGTAAATGAAATCTATAGTCTGATTACATGACATTCTTCCCTTATTTATCGCGAGGAACAATCATTTCATAAGCTGTGGTCATATCAGGAAATGATTAATAAATATAGACAACTTTAGATTAACTCTCCAATCACAAACCTTTCAAAATATTCAAATTTTATTTTAATAAATCTCGCAACAAAATTTTTTCTAAATCGGTAACAAAAAAAAAGTTATGTTTCGCCTTTTATATCGGAATTTTCATTAGCTAAATATACGCAAACTCCACATTTTCACATAAAATGAAAATTTCAGGCAAATTAATTAGTCACAAGTTAATGTAATCCAATTTCATGGAAAATCAATAGTAGGAAATAAAATAAAATAATGACACCATTTGTGCTTTCAACGAAGAAACGTCCATCCAAAAATGACATCCTGAATAAAAGATGTGAAAAAGATGTAAAAATGGAAAGGAGAGACAAAACAACAATAACATCAGCTAAAACAAAATGAATATTTTGTTGTGGGCCTTCTCGATATATTTTCCATAGTCAACAAAAATGTTGAAAAAATAGACCGTGGTTTGAATATACAATATAACATCATAGTACAATATCAAGTTTTAGTCCTTGTCATACGGTAATATTATGTCAGATAGGAGTGGTCAAGAGAATCAAAAAAAATAAAAATTGTTTTTATTATTTTTGTTTCCCGTAAAAACAGTGCAAATAATATATGTGTATATGATCCTGTTTGAATAACACTAAAAGTGATGATAATAAAGGCAAATGAGCCATGAAATCCTTTTAACTATAATATCATACATACTACTATTCCTTTATGTCAATGCCTTTTTTGCTGACCCTATCATTAGAGTTAAGCTTGTAGAGCAATTTTCACTTATAATACCGAAAATTCATCTCGTCGTCACATCATCATCTAAACTATATATACATATATGTAACAATGATTTATTATTAGAATTGTGGTTAGCTAGGAAGAATATTTAGACAAGATATGCAATAAAGGGATAGAGGATATAAGAATACCATCGTGGTCTATCCATGATATCATCTTTATAAATATTATTTTGCTGGACACCCATTAATGATGATAACTATGTGTGCATAAGGATGAATGAGTTATCCCAAATGCTTTTACCTGAATGTATGCGAACCATATAAAATGTCCTTTAGTAAGGATAATGAGCCTAAAATACGCTTTTATTATTGGACAAAGACAAAACGGAAGAGCACCTTAATTTTTTTTTCTTTTTATTTTATTTTGTTGTTGTTGTTTATTTATCTTTTTTTGCCATAAGCTTGACTTCATCAAAATAATGAGTCTTATTTAAAAATCATATAACTAATGCTATTTTATTTAATGAAGACAGGAAGACTATCATTTATTTTATATTACGAAATAGTCTTTGGGTATATTATGTCTTAAATAATGATTAATTTATGTCTTTTGGGTTTTATTTAAAGGAAATTTTTTTTATAAATAAAGTTTGTTGGTAATTTTAAAAAAAATTAATACATAATTAATTTTTGATAGTTTCTATAGTTAAGACCCATCACTACGATGAAAAAAGATTCAGCTCTATACTACTTGAAATTATTAAGTAAAAATTAAACAATCAAAATTTTGAGTATTATTCAGCAAAATTTGATGTTGATTTTTTTATTAGGGCACAAAGCTTAGAATATCATAAGTTTTCTAACATTTGGTGATTTTCGAAGCATAATAATATTATTATTGAAGGGATTTGAAATTAACAAACTTTACCCTCATTGGGTCCAAACAAATAATTTGTTTACAAGTTTTTATTTGTTAATCATTGATTTAACCGTCTTCGTTATCGAAAACCCTTTCCCAACTGGTTAACAAATTTTCATCGACTAAAATCAATTTTTCAAATTTATATCTGTAGATAAATACATTTAAAATACCATCTACATCTACATATATTTGGTGTAGGTATACATCTCTACATTTGAATTCAATCTGAGATGGATAATTTCAGAAATTCAATTTTATTCAGCTAATATTGTGACTTATCCAAATCTTTAATTTTTTACTGGATTAGTCTTGAACTATACCTTTTATGGTAATTGCTTCTTTCCAAAGATAGTAAGAACAAATTTCAGTCTTGAAATAAAAGAAATAAATAACTGCAAAATGTTCTTCAAGATGTTAATCTGGCTAAGCATTACTTTATGTTTTTTCTGGTTTTTTATCTTCGTTGCTCTTTTTCATAAAGTGTTCAAATTAAATCTTAAGTGATACTCAACTATTAGTTCTGCATTATACCATAAAGCTAACAAATTGCATGGAGAGAATCGTCTAATTTTATTATTTGCCTAAAAACTGCCTTGTAAAAACTCACTAAACTTCGTTTTGTAACTGAATTTTATTCTATGCAATTGAATAATTTAATAAAATTATATTCGTAGCCTTGTAAGTTAGATACTGTTGCTCCCAAATAATTATTTTTCTAGGTCTAACTATATATATAGGTATATTAGCAACTGAACCATCAAACGTTGTTTTGCCAAATATAAATTATTCCTAGGATTATTTTAGTTGAAAAAAATGACTAACTTATTGTCAGTATATGAGGATTTCGTATATATGAGTGAAAGAGGCATGGACCGCTGTGAACGATGATGTAATATAAAAAATAGCACAATACCAAACGTTTATATTTTTAATTCATTGTAATTTCTTTTTTAAAATTATATATATCACTAATCGTCACTTTTTTCAGTTACGCGAATATTCAGTGTATATCGTATATTTTTTTTTTATTATTTTACCTACCTTTCACAATATCTCACAATCAGAATAATTGATGCATAATCTTTGGTATTTTAACTATAACCTTCTTTTATCAATGAGAGGACGGTTTTTTCTCCACTGGCCTGAACAGCAAGGCTAAGCAGTTCTGGCTTTTGGTCGATAAGCTCTCGTCTATGTTAAAGAAAATCAGCGATGCCAAAAGACTCTAACGTCAAAATTGATTGGATGATCAAAATTGATTGTGATCACTATAGTAACGTTAGCCGGTAGTCAACACAGAAACGTGAACCACTATCCTTCTTCTTCACCAAGACTACAGGTGATAGCCAAGAGCTTTTGATCCTTTAATTACCCCGTGGTCTTGCATAGCTTCAATCAAAGCTTCTATCTTTGCTTGTTTTGCCAAGCAAAATTCACTTTCCAAAGATTTTTTTGATAAAATAACACTTTTATTTGGTGTTTCGTTCTCGATATCTGTAGATTCAATGTTGCTTTGCTTAAAAGCTCTCCGCAACCTTCTCTTGCTTTGCTTTAAAGTACCTGTTAAAGAATGTAATTAGCATGGAAGAGGAAAAAAAATTTGTATCGATCAGGCTTAATCAACAATATAAATATAAAGTCCGACGGTGTACTGTACCTAATAGAGATGCTGCAGTTTTTAGTTGCATATCATGTCCTTCTTCAATGCAGAATTGACAAAAGTTCTGTTATGACACTAAGTCGTAAAGTGTCGAGGTTTTTCAAAGACCAATGGAGGATTTTGTCACAAATACCAGCACTTGCATTGTTTACCTTTATTTCCAGATCAGATGACAAATTTTCCAATATCTGATTATCAGTTGTATCATCTGAGTGGTATCATAGGAAATTACCGCTGGCTCTTGAGATATAAGGGGTATACCAATAGTGATACTTGAGGACAAACTTTCTTCGAAGTAATAAAATTGATGTATAACCTTGAATTATCACTTGCAATTGCAATTTGCTTATTTTGCTTCTTATTTTCACAATTCTTATTCGTGAAATTTACACTAAAACCACCGTCTATTAATTTTCTTACTGATCATCAACCTTTTCCTTTTACATTTAGGTTTTCTCCATTTCCTGCTACTAAATCACCATCTGCAACATTAATGTCTTCAAACAGCGATTTATTTGACGTAACATGACAGGTTGCTCCTGAGTCAATGATCCAACCACTATTTTTTGCTGTTAATGAAATCCCAAATAAAAACTCTCTTTCATTTTTCTGCTTAATGGTATTTACTTTATCTTTTCCATTTTCTTTATTGATTTTCCACTCCAAATATTTTCTACAATTTTTCTTTAAATGTCCTTCTCTATTACAAAAGTAGCACAGTTTTTCATTCAATTTCTTAATCGTTTTTAAAATTGTTTCCTTTTCGTGTCCACAGTTGTCTTGAACATGATGATTGTATTCTGCAATCAGCTTTTCTTTAACCATTGAAAAAGTCAGATCATTTTCCGAACGTGATTCTAATGCAGTAACAAGTAAATCATAACTTTCAGGTAAACTGCTTAGTAATAATGTGACTTTCCAATTATTGATTAATTCATCACCAAGATCACTTAACCTTTGAAACAAATCACTTAGTCCTAAAATGTGCTGTTCCATATCCCCATTTTCATCCAATTTGACACTACATATGCGGCGCATAATGCACACTTTATTTGTGAGGGTATCCCTTTCATGATATTCCTTTAAAGCATTCCATGCCCCCTTAGAAGTTTTTTCTGAGCGAATATGTCCGAATTGACTGTCTTCTATACACAAAACAATTCTCGCAAACGCTTGTTTATCATCTTCTTCGAATTTTAAAATATCATTTTGGTTGAAACTCTTTGATCAAAAAAATAGGATAAATTAATTGGTTGTTTTTATTTCTTCAATATAAAAACAATAAATCCTTAACTTTATGCTATAAAACTGACAACACACAACTAACGACTAACAATCACATAATATAAAATCTTAGGCTACTAAAAACATAACTTACTATGATTGATTCCAACACTTTGCAGCTGTATTTGATGAACCTGCAGCAAATGTTGATTGCCGTAACGTAGCTTCATTATTCTAATCAATACTTCATAATACCCTCGATCTTCATGAGATACGGTCTGTAATAATTCCGCTGCAGAACTCCTTAGAGAGAGCACCAAGGTTCTTGCCTTATCCTCGTTAGTTAAATCAAATGTTGCTGCCTCAAACTGAATTTTATAGACGGCCAATCTGTTTTTCCTGTTGTTTTTTCTGTTGGAGGCTGTTCAAATTTTGTGTTTTCTGAAGCCTTAATTTTTTCTTCTATTTCGCTCTTTGTGTGCTCCAGGTAATTGATCCGCCAGCCGTCCTTAAATCTCGTAGTTGCATTTTTTTCCAAACAATCAAAGTTTGCTTTTGTTCTTCCAAGATTTTCTCTCTTACTCCATGTATGGCCTCTTCCTGCTCGCATCGATATGGAAATCTCAACTCAAAACTCCAAATTACAAATTAAAAACTACAAACTGCAAATTAAACCGAACAACAAACAACAAACAACAATCAACGATCAAAAACACAACTAGGAATAAGACACCGCAAAATAGAAACAAGTTGAAACAAATTGAAATAAATAACGAGTTAATTAATTTTAAGTTTTTGAAATATTTGGAATTTTTTGAAATTTTTTTCCAGTACGACGAGCTCTGCTCTAGACAGAAAAAATGCGCGAATGAAAAAAATCTAAAGTTTGCAATGACGTTAATTACGTGGGCCGACTTAGATTTAAAAAAGAAAAGAGAAATTTTTTTTTCTTTTTTTAATGGTTTCTCACTCGAGCTGGTTCCAATTGATACTCGATTGGATAAATAGAAAAGGGTTTAATTAACGATGGAAAGTTCCAAAAAGATATTGGACATTATGAGCTAACGTTAAAAGAATAATATTTGAATTAATTATATTAACATCAATTGTCATGCACTCCCAACACAACTAAATTTACTTGAACTTGATTGGATGGTTTGAAAAGGGTTGCTTTCCATGAGGCCATGAAGTCTAATATTACAGCCTTATTACCTAATGTTGGTACTCCACGGTTTGAAAGCTCTTCCTTGATGTCGCTCACACTTAATTTTTGAATCCTTTTCTCCATAATTCTCCTCTTGACTGACTATTGTTTTATATTCCAGTAATCCCACTTCTGACACCAATGTAATGTAATTGGATCTTAATGGATTTATTATCAAGATCAAGTTTTGAATATATATACCATTATGAACATCAGTACAAGTAAACTGAAACTTAGGGCTTGTGGGTTATGGCTTTTGACTTTTAAAAATTTTCGTATTTTTACTCTTATTTTTAAAATTATTTTTATTTTAATGTAATTTGTTAATTTAATAATAATATTTTTATAAAAGGAGACATTTGACAGACAAACTAACTGAAAAGAATAAAAGTAAATTTCCAAAGTAAATTTAAAATTAATATCTCGCCACAGACTCCTAACTATAAAGTCTGAATTCAAAACTAAAAACTTCTCTTTTTTGTTCTTCTTCAGCTTCCTACGTTCAAATTCATAACAATATAATAAAATAGAACGTACTTATGCAGACATCTTATAGACTTCGAATTTAATCAATTTTCTCCAATTTTGCGAAAATCTTTATAATAAACTTTGAATGGATTCTGATAAGTTTCTTGCGATTGGACTAGTGAGAACATTAAAATTTTGTAGCAAAACAACCTCACAGGTACACTTTTAATTAAAAAATTGGGTGACAAATAGATAAGATTCCTTTAAGAGGAGGGTAACGTTAATTCGTGCTAAAAAAGGCACATTTTTGCGATTTTTTTTGATGACATAGTTAAAATCTTTTTATTAAAACTAATGGTACATTAAAGTATAACATTCAAAAAATTTTATGTGAAGTTTTCATGAAGAAATATTGAAAAATACGGCGATGGCAGCAAGTATTTCGAAGCTTCGGGGAAAAGAGTAGAATTTCTGTGCCCCTCATAGCTCTAAAGTTTGCTAGATTGAATGTTTAATGTCGACATCCATAAACGGAGAACAATAGATCTCATGGTATTCAACTTATCAAAAGTTTGGATATACACTCGGGAACATTGTTGTCGGGGTAACTTGTGCCCATGCAGTAATTAAATTGATAATAAAAAAATTTGCTAAAAAAACTATTATAACCACTTATATGTCAATTACACAATTTTTTGACGGCTCAGGTAATAATTTGTTTTGTTATGTACATGTATATGTATATTAGCAAGGATATCGCGATTATCTACTTATTTCTAGTGACAATATAATGTGCTTTTTATTTCAAATAATACACAAGTTAGTTCACATTGCCTTTTACACAAACTCCGTCAGTCCTACAGATTACTAGTACCTTGGAATATCTTATCATCCGAATCTGAAGGTCCATGTAATTCTTAGACTCAAAATCTCAAAATTGATTCATATTTAATTTTTATCAAAATCTTTATTATTAGGTTAAGGTGATTTCTGTGAAGTTTTTTTAATTTTGGACCAGCTATTTGCCCACAAATCCATTTTCAGTGAAATAATTAGTTGTTAAAAGCAATTTAAAAAATTTCAAATTTTGAATAATTGTTAAATTAAAATAAACAGCCTAAACCCCAAAAAACGATTAATGTTTTCATTGCTTTGTGGCAAAGTTTTGGCAACACTATTCAATTTTTCATGTCAAAATGTTTTTTTTTTTATTTTAAAAATAAAATTTATATTCTGTTACTACTTACAATTATTTCTGCTGAAACAATATGAAATAAGTTGGAATATTACTATTCTCTCCTTTATTATATTTAAATTCCATAGCTTAAAAAGATCAAAGTTTTGTATTAAATTTAAATAACTTATTAAAATAATACGCGATACGACTACAATTCAAAAATCCTTATAGTAAAAATTTTAAAATTAAATTCCTTTGAGTATTTTTAAATAGGCAAAGACAAAGAAAATATTAACTATAGGCCTTAAGGAACAGCTATTATAAAGCTTTGTGAATTTGCTTTTTAAATTAAATTGTTAAAACAAGTTGAACGACACATAATAAAAATTGCCAACACAAGAAGAAAGGGAAAGGAAAATTCTTTTTAAAAAATCTGTGCTCTATTTCCTAATATTAAAATGTAGGCAGGCAAAAAGAAATATTCCTTAGAGATGCACGCTAATTGGCCCTATTCTGTCATAGTTTTTAAAACTCAACAATAGCCAGAAAACCCAGAAAAGCCTTCACATTCTAGGAGACACCAAAACAAAGAGGGCAAGCAAAGTATATACTAAATTGTTCAAACTTAAAATTAGACACGCAGTAAAGGTTTTTATTTTATAAACGATTTGATCAACATTTTTACTGTAGATAAAATTATTGTTATGCACCTTAGGAATGAAAGCTTTTGATATTATATTTAGGTCATACTTTCTGTTACTTAAATTTATGAAAAAATACTTAAAGGATTTCAATAATTACCCGCAAGATTTTAACAAATTGATCCATTCTAAATGGCTCACTTTTCCTTGAAGCTTCCTCGCGACCATGTAGCTATGAGAAATATGTCTGTGTTTCACCACTCTTTCTTATAATTGTATACATATATTTACAATTTATAATAATATATTTTATTGTAATAAATGTTATAATTATCTTAATTTTTGTTATTTATTTTGACACGCTCAGTGCAGCCTCACACTGAGAATTTAGGCTTGGTCCCGTGTCAATGATATTTTAGTTTTTATAATTTTTAAACAAAAATTTATGTTTAGTATTTCAAACAAACAACTTACTAAGTAAACAAGTAAACTTATAAACCTTGCTTGACATATTACGTAACGTGAATTAAGAGTGCAGACTTATATTTTCCATTTGAAAAATTGATATTTTCTTGTTGTTTTGATTTTAAAATATAATTTATTAAAAATATACTGTGAAAATTTCAGAAAGGAATCTTACTTGGTGTCTAGATTAGCAATTTTGATAGCAATTTTATAGGCGATCTGAGGCGCGGTTACACTCAGCTATCGACTTCTTGTCTGCTAACCGTACCGCCTGTTGTAAATCACGATCTGCTATTGCATTCACAAATGATTCCACTGCAATCTCTTCTTGGAATTCACTACCTTGCTGTGGATAGGATAAGCGTGTTAAACGTTCTATATCCATTTGTAGTTTCGGCAACTTTTCTCCAGGTTTCTGCATTCTATTTCGCAGCAGTATTCAATGAACTTGCTGCAAATGATGATTGCCGTAACGCAGCTCCATGATTTTAATTACTGCATTATAACCCCCTCGATATTCTTTTGATACGGTTTGTAATAATTCCGCTGCAGAACCCCTTGAAGCGAGCACCAATATTGTCGCCTTATCTACGTTATTTAGATCAAAGGTTGCTGCTTCAAATTGAATTTTATAAACAGACCAAACTGTTCATCGTTAATTCTTGAATCCCTCTCTCCATAGTTTTTCTTCTGTGATTATAATAATATATTCCAGCTAATCCCTCTTCTGACACCAATTGTTACGTTATTTTGATCTCAATAAATTTTTTTTGATCTAGTTTCGAATATATTTACAATATCTCTTAATTAAGAGACAAAAATCAACTGTTGTACAAACTTCAGTACAAATAAACTTCAACTGAACTCCAAACTTCAACTGAACTCCAAGCTTCAACTTCAAACTAAAATTCAACTGAACTGACTCTGGCAGCTCCTTATATGTAGTAAGCTCACAGCCTACTTTGTAGTGATCCTACTACGCTTAAATTCATGACAGTACTATCTAATGTGGATACTTATTCTCTGTTTTACTTGGTTACTAGCAATTACTAATTTTCAATGTAGCTCAGTTACATACCTCAGTAAATCTTCATCCCTGTGCGGTGGCATCCCAAACTCCAATTATCTTGGTAACCGAATTTCTTTTCCAAATACTAGTTTCCTAGGTATGTTCTCAGCTATCAGGAGCTCTGCGAGAAAATTTAAATTATTGCTGCTTCGCTAATTTGACTTCTAATTCTTTTAATTTTAATTGTTAGTTGAGGTTAGCAACCTCAACTGAACCTAAACTGCATTCTCAGAAGTGCTTACGAATGAATTTGCACATGCAAAATTTTAGGCTTATTGTACACTTCTGTAATTTTGACAGCACATTTGGCTAATTCACATAAATTACCTGTGTTACATTATAGATCACTCCATGGGTATCACAATCTCACTTGTGCTCCCTTGTAATCTTCAAACGTTCAACTAGCGTTCAGTTCCACCATTCCGTCTGATTGCTGATGCAAGGATATTGTCCATTATTTTAACAGAACTCTACATACTTCCCGAAACATGTCTGGCTCAAAATTATATCCTTGATCTGAGGGTAATTAACCTGAAAATCTGCTAAACCAGTTGCATGCAATTTTTACAGCAGCCTTCTAATTTAAGATGGTATATAATTCCAAGCCTTGTACAGACCAATGCGTTTTTCATTCGCACGCCGGACAAGATTGTAAAACGGGTGATGTATTTGCTCTAGCTATAGCTAGAACAAAATTGTTTTGTTTTTGTTTTTGTCAGTAAAAGGACACTTTATGGCCTTCAAAATTTTTGTTGTATTTTAAATTTTAGTTCTAATGGAAATTTTTGTTGTATTTATATTAAAAGGGATAGGAAATAATGATTTTATTACTTTTAGAGGTACACCAAAAGTTTTGAAGGCCACAAAATGCTTCTCTAAAAGTAATAAAATCATTTCTTATCCCTTTTAGAATAAGCACAACAAAAATTTAAAGTAAAAGAAAAATTTTGAAGGCCATAAAGTGTCCTTTTACTGACAAAAAACAAAAGCAAAACAATTTTGTTCTAGCTATAGCTAGAGCAAATACATCACCCGTTTTACAATCTTGTCCGGCGTGCGAATGAAAAACGCATTGGTCTGTACAAGGCTTTAGATAGAAAGACTTACTGACTAGTGTATGTAATATGTCAAGCAAGTAAATTTTCAAAGCCTGCTAGACATATTACGTACCTGTCAAAAACTACTGCGTTTTGTTTGTTTTAAATTTAATTTTTTAAATAAATAAATTCCTGTCATGTCGCCACACAAATATATGAACATATATTTTATGAATAAGAGAAAGAAAATGATCTGCAATGTTAAATTCACAATGAAGCTTCTTACGAAGCCAAAGCATTTGGTGCTGATTTTGAGGCGCTTGATCTCCCGCTGGGTAACTAAAGAAGAAAACAAAATATTCCTCTGTATAAATGCTTGTCGTTTCATTTTATTTGTTGATTTAAAAAATTCTATTTATAATATTTTCTTAGCATCTTCAATTATATCAACCTTTTCTCTTAATTGTAACTTTACATTACGAACTTCTGGCTGCATTGAAATAAGCTTGATGTATACTAGAAGAGATAAACGTATTTCGACATTGTGGACAAGATTTAGATCTTACCCTAAGAACTCTTTGCTGTTTATTTCCAATCTGATAGCAGTGTTAAATATCAGGTCTGTTGTGAAGCTTAGATTTAACATTTCTGAATGTGAAATATTTAGTAATAATATTTGGTCTTTAAATTTAGTTTATAGTAATTTTCAGAAAAATTATTTATTGTTGAGCTATATCAAGTAAATTGACACAATTGAAAAATTATTTACTTGGACGCAAAATAATTTTTTTAACTTGACACAAATAAGACTTTTCGATTGTATATGAAATATAACTACTACTACTAAAGGCTTAAAAGCTAACATGATTTAGATTTTTTTTATATTTAATTGTAAAAAAACAAAAAAATTATTTTACCGCGCATCGTTACTTCCACCACAAAAATTATATATTAAGCGGAGCTCTTCGTATAATGAAATATTACTGTTGCCAAAACTTTAAATGTGCTTTTTTTTCGAAACTCCGTTTTTTGTGCTCGGCTCATAATCAAATTGAGTTCAGCATATTGTTGTATTTTCTTTATTTATTACAATTCAATAATATAACTATGTACTCATAACACTTTGACTAACGAAAAAACTATGCTGACTAAAGTACTCAAACTAAAAACTAACTCCATTTTTCGGTGCAACTCTTTATATAGTAAGCTCACAGCCTACCTTATTGTTAGCATACTATGATTAATATAACATAGATCTTCCAGAAATTGATCGTCTCAATCAACGTTCTTATTCCTTTGAATTCTCCCCAAAGTATTTTTTTAATTTAATTATTATTATTATTTTTTAAATAATGCATTTTAGTTTTATAAAATATATATTTTTTATGTTTCTAATTTAGACAGAAAGACTTACTGATTGAACTGTACATAACATGTCAAACAAGTAAACTCTGAGAGCTTGCTTGACATATTACGTAATTGTCAAAACTACTGCGTTTTGTTTGTATTTAAATTAAATTTAATTTTTTAAATAAATGAATTGGTGTCATGTCGCCACAAGTTGTTTTAGTAATTGTGCTTTTGTTCCTGTTGACACTACTCCTCTCTTCCTTAATTCCTCCTTTAATTCTGCTACCCTTAAAGCTTCCATTTTTTCTTAAAGAATAATATCCCACTTCTGACACCAATGTTGTATTTATTACAATTCAATAATATAACCTTGTACTCAGAGCACTTTGACTAACCAAAAGCTATACTGACTAAAGTACTCAAATTAAAAACTAACTCTATTTTTCGGTGGCAGCTCCTTATATAGTAAGCTCACAGCCTACCTTGTTGTGAGTCTAGTATATAACAATATTATTACACATTATGGCAGGAACCAGGATTATTCATTTAATGCAAATATTACATATTCTTTCTCTAATTAAAAAAATAAAAATCGTGATTTTTAAATTTACTATGTGCACCGATTGTAGAGAAACATACATAATAATTAAATCAAAAATATTGTAATCACAAAAAACTAAAACGTTAAGACCAAAACTGGACCTTCATTTTGTGGAATATATACATTTTTGAAAGGGTCACGTAACTGTTTGTTATTTTCTTGTAGTGACATATTGTGGTATTCCACTTATGTTAATTATTATTTTTTAAAAGATATAATTTTTAATTAACAAGTTTTATTTTCAATATAAAATCATTAATAATTGTTATTATCACAAAAATAATTTCTTTGTAATATTCTATGACAATTTGAACTCTCTATCTGACTCTCTGACCTACTGACTAACTAAAAATGAAAACTGTCAATCAAGTCAACTTTCATGACTTGCTTGACTTATTTAATTTTAATTCATACCTACTACGTAAAATAGTTCGTTTTGAATTTAAGTTAAGTCATATTGCAATATGTCACTTCTTGCTTCAGCTTGCTGATTCCTTCAAATCTTCGATTGTAAAAACGTTTACATTAACACTTGAAGTACTGGTACCAGGCTGTAAATCAGGTTCCACAGCAATACCTTCACTTTGAGCTAAGATTTCATCTGATGAAATCAAATACATTTAGACGTTAGAAATTTTTGAATAACTCATATAAGAAAATACTTGCCAATGATCTCTTAACACATATTAAGTTTATTCAATAGCTGATCACGCTCCTAGACGAAGTCACAAAGGATCGTTCTCAACTGATCTTCAAGGATCCTTGATTCATTTTTTATTGACTTCAACTTATTCTTAATACCAACTAAAATTTTATAAATTTTGGATTGAGGTAATAACTTTAGAGATTCAAAATTTCAGTATAAACAATGTTTTTAGTGAATAATCTTTCATCATTAGCCAAACGACCTTGTGTACTGTAGTCATTAATATAAAACTTATCAGTCCAATGAAAGAACGAAGACGACTTGCAGCAACATAAAGCTGTCCATGTGTAAAAACTGGTTGATGTAACAAAATTCCAAACCTATCAAAAGCTTGACCTTGTGACTTATTTATGGTCAATGCAAATGAAAAAATGACTGGATACTGAGTTCTCTGTAATTTATATGGTAAAAGTGTGCCGAAATTCAAATTTATGCGTGGAATCAAAATTCGTTCACTGCGTGCATTTCCAGTTAGAACTTCACAATCAATAACAATTCTATGCATTACTTTAACATGCAATCATGAGCCATAAACTAATTGTTTGGAGGTATTATTCCTAAGGCAGTCTTAAACCTATCCATCAAATTCTTATTACTTCCTTGATGTTGAACCCAACATCGCAATCTCTCCCTATTAACATTTCTCCCTTCCCGACCCACCAACGTCTAGGCATTTATTTCAATAAAAAACTTATTGGCGAGTCAAAAATAATATTTCCTAAATTTAGATTCTGTAACTTTTACTGAATGTATAAAAATACTTACTTAATATATAAAAACTCAATTTATGTATTAGTTGAATTTCAAGTACATTTTGTCGTGTTGACCAAGTATTACATAGTAAAACTTCACATTTCCAGAAAATATTTCATACTTTTTTGACAGTTAAAGCAAAGCAACTTAGCACAGCAGTTGTTTTGTTCTTCCAAACATTTTATATGGAAAAAACATAACTCATTTGCGAGTGACATCTGTAAAATTTTGACATTCGACACATCTTGGCAACGTCACATTTCGAATGAAACCATTTTAAGTAAAATCGCTAAGTATAAATACCTTAAAAAGGGAGTACAAAAAAACGCCTTGCGTATCAATATATAGATTTTTATCAATATTACCTTTCATCTATTGGAATGAACTTTCAAAATGTTGTAAACAAATTTTTAAGTAAAAATGTTTAATAGTTTTTTTTTATAACAATTTTGTCATTGGGGTGTGATACACTCCCATACTGTTGTTTATTTTTACTTCTAATCTTCCAATGGCTTTACCATGGTCTTTGCTCAGTTAATTTTCTTACCTATAATAT
This sequence comes from Acrocera orbiculus, assembly GCA_947359355.1. Taxonomy (NCBI): domain Eukaryota; kingdom Metazoa; phylum Arthropoda; class Insecta; order Diptera; family Acroceridae; genus Acrocera; species Acrocera orbiculus. Next base: position 21,945,083 of record OX375756.1, on the reverse strand, counting down.
ATGTTTATATATATTAGTAGTTCGAGGCACACGTTGCTGTGGCGTAGTTATTATAGTTGACGAATGTTATTTGGCGTGGATTCAAATGCTGTATGCTTTCAGCAATCGTAATGCGACACTTTACCGTTATGGTCGGGTAATTTTTACCACTTAATTATTTATTAACATTTATTAATATATAAATTAAAAATCATTAAATTAACAAGACATATTTTTAAAAATAATAAAAAGGAATTTTTTATATGTTAATTAAATAACAAAATAAGAACTACTTTTTATTTGTCAATATGTCAAGCAAGTAAATTTTCAATGTTTACTTGACATATTGACATACTACGATTTAAAACTTTTTTAATTTAAATTTAACTTATTTCGAATGCAGAAATAAAAGGTATCCTCCACATTACTCCCCCACCAGATGGACATATGGTCTAACGAAACTCAATTTTGAATATGTGGAAGAATCCACATTAATTTTTTTATAAATTATTTTTTATTATTTAATTTAATATTAATTACTTATTTACACTATTTACATTTTATACATACAATAAAAAAATAATATATTTTAAAGTAAATATTTCAAAACTCAATTACTGATAACCTATTTTTATTTGTAATATGTCAACCAAGTAAATAATTAAGGCTTGCTTGACATAATACAAAAAACTTAAAAATTACTGCGTTTTGTTTTTCGTAATTATTAAAATTAATAATTTTAATGTCGCCACACCGTTAACGGTTCGCAAAAATTGAAAAGATGGGGGGGTCCTGGAATATTAACCAACACAACATAAGCGTAATGTCCCAATGTCGTCCAATTTATCCCCAAAAAAATCAAAATTTAAGAAAAATAGAAGAAATAAGTAACACTCACCTGCTTAAAAACTTTCATATTATTTTTCACTAACTAACCAACTGACATTATAATCGAAGTAACACTCACATGTCAAATTAAGAATTAATCATGATATAATAAAATAAAAGATATTGAAGATCATTCATCGAGATGAAAACTATCCTCTCAAGTTGGACCAAGCAACGCATGGTTAAAAAATTTCATTAAAATCCTAACACGAGATTTTTATATATAAAGGTTTTCTCGTTACCTTAATTCTTTTATTTTATTATTAAATCTTTCAAGAGGATAGGATCCTATTCTATGTCTAAACTAGAGAGTAGACCGGGAACCAACGCCGCACTTCTGATATTTTTGCTTCCACAGCAAAAAATTGAAAACAAAAAAAATTAATAACACAGTTTTATAGTAGAACAGATTTCAGATTTGTCGGCTATTTTTTTTTTTTCTATAAATGTCACTTAAAATGGTCGATTTTCAAAATCCCGGTGTCCAACGCCGCATACTGAATATTAAAAGACATGGTAATTTATGTTTTAAATAAAAGATATCTTTTACTTAAATCTACAAAATATCATTATTTAAAGTATGAAAAATTAGAAAATATTAAAAATTATTAAGAAAAATATTTTTTTTTTTTGTCCTTTTTTCTTTAGAGATTTTGCTTTTGGAATTTGTTTCGGTTTTGGCTCTTTCGTCGTTTTACGAATTTTATCTCGCTTCAATAAACATTCTCTCTCGGGACTATCTGTCAATATAGAAGCTTTCCCTGGTTTACGACCGTGATTTGATTCTTTTCTTGCTTCTGTTACCTTTGAAAGAGGTCGTATTTCATGTAAAATTGAAGAAAACGATGATGTGCTGCCGTTCAATGACTCATTTACTGATGTTTTTTGTTCACTTATTGGTAAAAAGTCCTGTTCTGAAATGTTCCTGATTGAATGGATAAATTTCTGTTGCAGTGAAACCAGAAATAATGTTGCTTCTAGTGAAATAGTTATCGAATGCTTTTTTTTAAAATTGCAGGTATATCAAAAATAGTAATCGCACGACCAACATTTGAAAACATCCAAGCATCACTTGTAAAATTTTTTAAACGATCGAAAAACCCTTCTATCAAGCGGTTGAAGCTTAACTCGTGCTTCACAATAATTTCACCTAAGGCCTTCTCAATTTTTTCTGGTGAATGGTGCCGACGCATACGCTTTAAACTATCATTTTTCACTTTTTTAATAATTTTTGTTTCGTTTTTTTTTTGTTATTTTTCTATGTTGATTTAGCCATTATTGCTTGTAATCACTGAAAATGATAAAAAATTAAAAAATCACATGACATGATAATTTAATACAAATAAAAAACGTGGCATTGGTGCCGGGTTCATATGCGGCGTTGCACCCTTTTTCAGTACTTAGCAAATGATGTATAAAATGAGTAAATGGCAAAAAAACTCCTCCAAATTAATATTAAATTATAAAAATATATTAAATTTTACTTAGAATAATGGAATATTTTGAAAAATATACTTAAAGACACAGACAAAAAAAGGTTGGACATATTTGGATATATTTGACATTTGATCGCCAAACTTTCTGAATAGACTAAGTACAATATTACCAACATTCACAAGAAAGAACAAAAGTCGTCTCGCCGTTTCGAAAAAAATGGCGTTGTGGCAGCATTGGCTCCCGGTTTACCCTATAACATATAAAAGTCTTCTTTTATTGCTACTAAATGTATAAATGGAAAATTAATTACATTTTTTTGCTCAGTACATAAACTTTTGTTTTCTCAAAACCACACTTTCAAATAAGATGATCACTGTATTCTCAGAAAATATTACATAGATCTCATCGAAAATCATTCAGTATATTCTAGACTAGACATTATGTGCGAGGACCTGATCGAAGCTCTTGTCATTGTGACCAATAGTTTTTTTGATCATTCAGAAAAATAAAAAAAACCTTTCCGCTCTCTGCTGAAATTCTTCATAATTTGGGTTTGAAAGAGTAAATACAATGCTTCAATTCAACGCGGAATAATATTGAGAGAAGGGAAATACTTTTTTTTCTAATACGTTAGAAAGTTCTGTTGTTGCTCGAAATAGCATTGTATAACTATTATTCTTAGAGATAAACTATTTTGTTTTTTAACTGTTTGGACATATATTAAATTCATAAAAATATTAATGAAGGCTATGAAAAATGTGTTATTTTCCACTTTCTGACTTCCTGATAAATTTACAAGGTGTATCCCTGTTAGTAATCTACATGGTGCATCAAAAAGGATTTTTATGTAACTACATGTGCCTTAACACATGTTTTGGCTTTTACCTTTTTTTTAATTTCAATGCTATCAATCATAGTAAATAATAATTTTCGTTTGAATTAAAAAAAACATTATGTCATCTACAAAAGTTTTCAATTCAATTGTGAATTATCTACGTTATAGTTTTAAATTTAAGGCGCCGGATGGCAATTAAGTATTCAATAATTATGCTTCTCATGTATCCTCAAATTGAAACATAAATCAGTTACACTCTAAAGCAAAAAGAAAAAGAAAAATAAAACTCTTAATAAGCATAAAATATTCTAGCCATAAAAAACTCTGAACCAAAATTTATTTCTATCCTAATTACTTGTTTTAATTCATAATCCTCCATATTTCATCAATTATTATAGCTGGCAATAAATTTTTTTCTTTTTTCAAATCTTACTCTATAAAATCTAGAAAAAGAGGATAAAATCCTGAATATCAGCTGAAGAGTTTAGTACTTGTTCCATATAATTCTGCATTTTTGGTAAAAATAAAAAGACGAGAAGTTATGTTTTTGTGCAAGCTCAGCTTTGACATTAACAATAAACTGGCATATTATTGATGATATATATATGTATATATACATGAATATATGTATGTTTAAGTATGCATTTAATTTTTTGATTCAAAAAAATTTTAAGCTGTTGTTAGGCAGAATGAAGATAACAAGTTTTTTAATTTTAATTAATTTCTAGATACTCGAATTTAACATTAAAATTTTCAAGTAGCAATCTAAAAAGGTTTATGTACATGGAAAAAGAATTATAAATGCATATCCTTGTATAGAAATATTGGTACTTTTAGTTATATAATTGAAAAGAGCTTCTTTTTTTTGTGCTAGCAGTTAAACCATATTAAAGCAAAATTTAATTTGCATACAACACTAATTAAATTAAGCTCTAAAAGATATTAGTTTAATATTAGTTAGTAAAGTATTTGATATTTTGTACATAGCAAAACCAAACTTTGCTTGTGTTTCTTATATCTTTGCTCTTAGGATTTTCAAATATTGTTGACGACAATCTACATTAAAATTCACTCGTTTATTAGTGATTTCTGTAATGTCTTTATTAAAGTTTCTTAGTTAGTAAAAGTATTACAACTTTTAATGGCAATGATATGGGTTGATTTTATATCCTTATAGCTCTAACAGTTGTCCATTTAAATACTGAGCTTTAGATCATTGCCTAATGATGCGATAAATAACATATATAAATTATCTTTTAGTAAGATTCAAATTACTACAAAATACCAAACTTTAAGGGATAATAGATATTTTGTCATTAAATCTCCAATATAAAGGTCCTTAGGAATTTTAATCAAATAAAATCTCTTTTTCAAGGCAATTAAATATATAATGAATAACTATTGAAATGAAAATATATCTTTTTACTTTAAGAAACTTTTAAGTCGATAAAGTAATCTTAACAAATTTTGATATTAAGGCTTAAATCCATTCCTAATTTTGTTTGAAGAATATTGAGTTTTTTCATAATGAGAGGTCAAGTAAATTGTTTTGTGTCTTTCTGTGGCAGTTTGCTGTTTTCTTGATTTCTTGATATTAAGAGCTACCCAACAGACCTAAATATTTTTCTATTGTTATCGGTGCTAGTCCTGTTCATAAAAACTTTATAGAGCTCTTGGTTTTTTGTAAAAAAAAAATTTAAAGCATAAGCTTAAAACCACACGGAAGAAGTGAAGTTATTATTTACGTTAAAATAATTTGAAAGGTAAAAATTATACTTTTTGAAAAGATTTGTAATGTAATTATTGCAGTCAATATACTTCTGAGTATAACCGTGCCTCAGAATTTGTATTGTGGGTTTAGCTTCCCTTACTCTTCTTATTATTTTACTAGTAAATATGAATTCATTCTTAATTTATAACATTTTTATTTATTTGCTATTTACAATTTAATTAACTCTGTTTTAAACTAGACACGCCAGTGCATCCTCACACTGGAAAATAAGGCTTTGTCCCGTGTCTAAAATATTTAGTCTCTTAATATTTAATTATTTAATTAAAAAAAATATTTTATTATTTTTTTGAGTTGTTAACTTATTTTTAATAAAATTAGCTGATTGACTAACTAACTACTGTGAAAAAATTCAATTTCAGAAATTAAATTAAACACTTTGTGATACGTTGCGCTCATGGGAGTCCATTATAAGAGCATAAATAAGTTGAAAAGAGTTCAAAATGCCTTCAATTCAATACTACAGGGAAATCTGTATTTGAATTTTTGCTATCTTCTTTTACTAATATTCTTTAAACTAATATTATTATCCTTGATTTCATTTTTTTTATGGTTTTTTTTTCGTTTTTTAACTTGGTCGACGCGAGGAGCTCCTAATTTTGGTTTTATGTTATTTTAATATATTTTTAGTTTATTTTTTCTTATTGAATTATTTTGTTTTGATTTTTTCTTTTGGGGTTTTTGGGTTTGGGGAGTGCAAACTGAATTAAAGGAATTTAGATACTCCCTTGAGTTGTTTCTGCAACTGTCTGAGTCCATTTAAAGTCAAGTTAAATCGCCCCAATCCGCCAAAAACTAAAATGTTATGAATTTGAAGAATGCGATCCAATGGAGAAAACCAATGATATCAAAGAAAAGGTATATATTAGGATGATATATAAACATAGTCTTATTTGAAAGAAATGGCACCAGTAAAATTCACTACAAAAGTTAAAAATCAAATAAAAACAAAAAAAGAAACTTCTTTATTTCCCTAGTCACTAATTAATTGCTTACTTTAAATTAGTTAAATTACTTGAAAAATAGGTTGATTGATGATGATGAGGATGTAGTCTTCTTAATATTCTTGCTAATAATTCTTCAGGTTTGATTGTTGTCGTCAATTTAGATTTGATGCTCGCTCAATCCTTATTTGAAGAAGAAACAAAATCAACAAAAAATATCAACAAATAATATCAGCAAAATAATCCCAATAAAACATTTCCTATTTTTTGTTTTCTCTCAATTTTAACAATTTTAGCTATTTTAATAATGTATTTGACTTTATATATGTATAAATAGTAATTTTTTGATCAAATTATTGGCTCTTACTGGGAATTGGGGATTGGGTTCTATACTTCTGACGTTCTTTTCAATTCTTTATTTCCCCTTTTTTTTCTCCCCATAAACCTATGAAGTCAAAGATAATGACTACTCTTAGGTCTTAATTATGATAGGGAGAGCTAGATACTCTCTGGGGCTGATATGCAGTTTGCCAGAATGAGTGGTCTAAAAGGAAACTATCAAGTTTACATAAATGTCATAAAAAAAATTTTTTTTTTCTTTTTACCTGCCGAGTAGGGCCTGGGTTGTCCTATAAAAATTCAACAACAACTGATTTGCTTATTTTCTAGACCTATATATAGGAATAATAACAAAACCTAAAAAAATAAATAACAAAAGAAAAGGAACAAACAAGAATATTAAAAAATACAACTAAAATTAAATCAAAAAGTACTTTTAGATGCCTCAGAAATTCAGCTCTCAAAAAAACAATAAAGTTTATTCTTGATTGAGTTTTTCTTGTTCTTCTTTTTTCTGGCGGTTTCTTTTTTCTTTTTATTTTTTATTTTTTGATATTCGTGATCTTTTTGATCGCTCTGCTCTTGATTTGAATTCAGTTGAAATGTTTTTGTTTTAAAAGGTAACGCTTTTTTTTAAAAAAAAAAGAAATGACGGTAGAATTAAATTTATCCCCCAGAAAAAATAAGTTTTTATTTCAAAAACATTCACAATTTTTATAGATCTCTATGAAAAACTGCTATTGTGAAGTGGTGAAAAACTTTATTTTACTTTTTAGGTTTTGAATTTTTGAAGATTTATCTTGCTGCAAAATAAATCTTTTTCTTAGTATAACTCAAAGCTTTGAAGTTTATTAGAGCATCTTGATCGCTTAAATCGTATAATTGCTTCCTTCATCCTTCACGCATCCTTCACGATTTAAAGGGTTTGTTATGATCATCTACAAATTGGTAAAAAAATAAAATACTATTCTCTTCAGTTTTATGATTTTACATCATACAAGGTTCAAATTAAGGCATATTTCGTAGCAAGTTGTTTAATATATTTAAATAAAGCTTTCAACCGGTCTACATATTTTTATAAACTCAAAATTTTTATACTATTTTAACGAAATTTGATCTACTATTTTATTAACAACACCACTAGGAATATATAGTATATCCAACAATATATCTTAACTTCCACGAAAATTAACTTCCCTGTTGTAAGGAAATCAAAACACAAAAACTAAAAACTCCTACAACCCCAAATAACAGCTGCTTATATACCCCCCTTTTTGAAAGCTCTCGCCTACTTTATTTTTCCAGTTTCCGACGTTTAAATTCGTAACACTATTAGAAAAAAAAATAAAACTAATTTTTATTATTTGTTAACATTTTTGAAAATATTGTACAATTTAATAAAGATTTTTTAGCGAAAGAAAACTTACATTAAGTAATTGTATTATATGCATTATTAATATCAAATAAAAGTAATTGTTGTCTGTATTACATATTTGTATCAAACATGATATCAAATAATAATTTGAATCAATTAAAATTTTTTTTTAGAAATAATCAAGTAAACAAATATTGTTCACAGGAAAAATTTTTTAATTTAAAGAAGTTAAATAATTTTTATAGCAAAAAATATTTATTTATAAGGATTGTTATAAATGAAACGTAATTTGTTATTAAATAAATAAAATAAATAAATAAAAAATAAATAAATAAATAAACTTTATTAAGAAATACTAAATAAGATTAAGTTGATAAATTAGTACTTTTGTTAGAAAAATACTGTAAAAATATATGTATAAGCAAAAATATATAAAATAATTTCTAATTTAATTTAATTCGATAATAAAAATTTTAAAACTATACCAAGCTTTTTTTATTCCATTCTAAAAATCGCTAAAAATCATATATTTATGAGATTAAATTTTTAAAATTGTAAGTTCCTTCCTTGCAATACTTTTTAAAAAAATTAGGAGGGTAGTTTGAAGTTCTAAGTCCATCTCTTAAATATAAAAAAAGTTAGTCTGCCAGAAGTTTGATTTCCTTTAACTCACCATTAGATATCCAGAAACCAATTAATTAAACAGCTACATTTAAGCCCTTTTATTTGAAATACTTTTAAAAAACTAAAAAGAGTAGTTTAAATGATGTAGAAGTTTTTTTTATTTATATAAGGCCTAATTTGTTCTTTTTCCACAAATTGCCTACCTTCAAGCGCTTACAAACATTTTTGTTACGCCTGAAATTATGTATACTAATGCCAATTAGAGATTATACTTTTTAGCTTCAAGTATGATTTTCTAGTGTAGATTTTTTATTATTAGCCTCGTTTTTAATTGGAATTCCATAACTTCCACTATAATTACTTAAAATATTTATATCACCAAAATAAATAAATAACAAATTTGTTTCTATTTGCACAAAAAGTCAAATTTCCCTCCTTACATATGACTTCCATTACTAACACTACTCATTTCTCCATTCGCGTATACTTTTTCGTTTTCTTCATCTTTGTTTTTTTCTATATCCTTTTTTTAATTTAATTGCGATTTTCTCTTCCTTTTATTTTCTCAGCTGTTTGTTTCAAAGTATTTCAAACAAACATTTAACTTCTTTTTTTTTAATAATATAAAAAATTATTTGGCCCGACTTACTACTCTTTAAAACTTGTACTATATAATTTGGATTTTGCAGGTTTTAAAATATGAAATAGATTTTTTTATTATTTTTTCATTGTTCTAAAATCATTAGATTACCTGTAGGCATATTTCTAAAATGCTTTCGTTGCAATTTTGTGTATCGCCTTCTGCTTATATACATATATCATCAAACATGACTGCTGACTGTATGTATTTCACTATGAATCATTTGTATATTTTTATATAAATACCAATGATAAATAATGCAGCCAGTGTGACTATAAAATATTGTATGAAGTATTCCATAATTTTTCACAAATACCACAAACTTTTATCCATCAATAATTTATTAGTCAATATTTGTCGCAATACTTTGAAATAAAAATTGTATTGTGTGAAAATTACACTTTACAAGAGAAAACAAGAACTTTTAAAAACTTAAATATTATCCTTTCAGTCTTTAAAAGTATACTCACAGAGGATATAACATCTGCTCCCAGCCAGGACTATAAAGTTTAAAATAACCACATGATTTAAATTCATAACAATAAAAATCCTTTCATAAAAGACAATTCCTTTGAGAATGGAATTTCATTCTTAGCACGTTGGTTTTTAAAATTGATTTAGCTAACTGTTATTATTCTTTCAACGAAGTTTTGAGTAGAATTTGTCATATTGTGGTAAAAGTAAAATAAAAAAAAAAGAAATAATAAAGAGAATGTAGTACACTTTGGTAAGTATATAAAGACAAACACATTGATACTCCACGCTAGGATTACATTTGAAATGAAATATAAGAAGCGTTTGCTTGAGGATAAATATTGTTTATTAGCTTTTGTCAGTTGTAAGGAAATATTTTTTAAGACAGATACAATGGGATATTAGTTTGCTTTGCAAATTGCTGCTAGATATTCCTTTTATTAAGATAAAAAAAACTGTTGATGATTTTTTTTTAAGTTTATACTGAATTTAATATTCAATACACAAAAGTGATTGATTTTTTACGATATTCGAGTTATCACGAATGTGAAGTTTAGAAAAAAGGGGTGATAACAAAAATAATGACTTTTTTAGAAGATATGCAGAAATATGGAACTTTATTTGTTGTAATTTGTTTGTCTCCAGGAGTGACATACACCAAAAAACATTAATAAAAACTTAAAAGAACTGTAAATAATGGATGGTTTGGATTGTGTAATTTAGTTCAGGTGAAAATGAAGTAAAATTTTATATTACTATATTTTTGTCTTGTTTATTCTTATTTATATATAAATAATGACTTTAGTGCCAATTGGTAACCAAATAATAAATTTTTAACATCTTAAATTAAAACTAAAATCTTATCATCATTAACACTCTCAAAAAACTATTTAGAAATAAATTATGTGATTTCAACAAATTTAAAAACAGTTTGTAAAACAAAAAGTTAAGAAATTATTCATTAGAGTGTAGCAGCTTCGCAGAAATTATAAAATAAATAAATTTGTAAATTGCTAAAAGAATGCCACAAGTTGTCAACAAAAATTAAGAACTTGTAGCTTACAAAATAGGAAACTTAAATACAATTTTGATTTGTTGGAAAAAATTGTATTTTTTTGTCCTTCCTAGCATTACCACGCATCTTTCAAAAGTTACAACTAATAAAACTCTCAAATGTAGCCCACAAAAACTTTCCATAAACACTTGAAAAAAGAAAATAGTAATTTAAAAGAACGCGGCAACTATCTAAAAAGGAGATCTCCCCGGCAAAGAGCTAAAATCAGTTTTAATTGGTTTATTTTAAAAAATTCTCGGATTTTAAGAATTTTATTAACGACTTTCAAACTGGTTAAAAAGATTATTCCTTTTAAAAATAACAAAAACGAAGTAAATCGTTGTAGAAGGACCACAAGGGTAGCTTAAAATGTATTACAGAAGTTCTTTTGGTGAGTTTTTTTTTTGAAAGATAAGTCTAGACTAGGAAAATCATTATTATAGTAATATTTTTGGTGATATTAGACAAAGAAGGATATGATGAAAGCAATTTTCTTACTTCAGTGGAAGGCTCTTTTCCAATCTCAATGTTTTTATAATTATGTAAGTTCAGATTGCAATATCTATATATCTAGCATTTAAATAGAATTTATGATCAACTTTGTTGTTGTTATTTTGCAGTCAAAAATTTGGGAAAGTGTAACAACTACAATCATATTGTAGACTATAAAGAATTTAATTGGCTCCCATAATTTTTGTAACTTAAAAATAATTCAAACAATTTACCTTATATACCTGCTATGAGCTACATTCTAAAAGTTATAGTTACAGCAACTAAAGGTAAAACCAAGAGAAATTGCAGAAACAAGATTTAGCCTTTTGAAAAATTTAATAGAAAAAAAATATAGAAAGCATTATTTAAAAATTTTTCTTAAGTATATAAAAACAACGCAGTTTCAAATTAAATTTAGGTTAAGGAAAAACAGAAACTATGCCTAAAATTGAAATAAGAAGGAAAGAAATATTTAAAAGGCGTTTGTATGCTCAACAAATATTAAATAAAAAGAAACCAGAACGTCTTAAACACAGCTCTCCAGTATTGTCAACACTGCATGCGTTTTGAAAGTTCTTTCTTAATCAAAAAGAAACAAAAAATAATAAAAAACACTGAAATTTTAAAAAATACTTCAAAGGATACTTGTTACTTATAATATGAACTAAAATAGCTTATACCATATAAACAAAAAAATGACAAGTTTTAAACAATATTCAATTAAAAAAAGAAACAACAATATTATTTTTTATAATTCTGGTCCTATTAAATGTCCAGCGAAATCTTTAACAAATGATTTTAATTTCAATTGATCCTTATCATTGATATCCTTCATCAAATGAACCAGCTGATCACTTATTCCACCAGAAATTGCTGATGCAATTCTACGTTCAAATAAGGAGGTAAGTGGTGTTAAAAAAATACTACTGACCGTACTTAGAAGTGGATTGAGATTTAGGCGTACTTGCATATCCCTAAAATATAAATAATTTTTTTTTTTGTTTTAAATTAAGATATGTATAAACATTTATAAAAAAATGACAAATGATAATAAGACAAAAAATTAGAAACTATTAAATAAACAAAATAACACAAAAATAAAATGAAAAACAAAACAAAACTGAAGATTAATGGAATAAATATCTTGATTAATGATAAGAAAATATTGTTTATAGGTTAAGGCAAGAAAACAAAAAAGTAAGAAAAAGAAAATAATAAAAAATTTATTACCCAAGAGATTTAATCTCAAAATCATTCAACTTCAAATGAGCATTCTCAGCTGATATTGAAAATTCGCCTGTCGATAAAATATTACGCAGGATACCAACCACTTGACCACTAACATGGAAGCTCATGAAGTTGACTGTAAAGTCATATGTGAACTGAAATTTATAGAAAAAATATTTTGTTATTAGAGACGATTTTAATAAAATATTTTGAGAAAATAGAAAGAAAGAAATTGATTCTTCCTTTTTAAACTTTCTAGCCAGTTAATTATTCCTTTTTAATCTTTCTTGCCAAGTTAATAAAATTTTTATATATGTATTTCTATTTAAAGCTATTTGAATTATTAAGCCCTAGAGTCATATTATCAGGCAATGAAGTAACCAAAACTGTAATACTAAAGTATTAATTACTCCCAAATAGTAGCCAATGCTGATTGAAAAGATTTATCTGCGATTTGATCCTTTATTAGGTATTTTTGCCAATTGTTCAACCTTGGCTTTGATCAGGTATTACAGGCAGCTATAAAAAAGCTCATTTTATAAATAGTCAACTGTGTTATGACTAAAAATCTGTTGACACTTTGCTCGCTTAGCTTAGATTCCATACTAGAATGCGTTTCAGATTTTCTACCTCATAGTTTCTAACAGTTTCATATGTATAGAGAGATTTTAATTACAGTTAGATTCTTTTTATTTTAAGGTTTATGATTAATTCCAAGACTCAATCGGTTCTAAAACTTTGTTTTACTTACAATTGGTTTTATTTCAATTAAAATGTCAAAACCTGCTATGGAGGCTTTGGTGTTTTTTGCCGTCATTATCACACATGAGAAAGCTATCTTTTGAAATTTTTGTATCAAAAAACGTACATATTTTTCTTTGTATTGATCCATTGTTACAAACTAACAAAAAAAACTTATTAAACTTTTCTTAAATATGTTCAAAATTACTGAAAATCTTCAATGTCTGCCTTTTAATTGAGTTAAGGGCTTGAAGGAAACCATATGAGAATTATTTAAAGTGAATAAGAACGCAACACTCAACTGACAAAGCTAAAGAAAAATTAATTATTTACAAGCTTTTACACTGTAAAGTCCGTTTGTTTTTTTCATTTTTCACAAAGAGACAGAAACAGCTTTAGGACTTTAATGCAATCAATAGGAAATGATCAAAACGAAATAGAATTTTGGTACTGCTCGTTTTAGTGTAGATAAATTCGTGGAACTTTTAAAGGAACTGGATATTTCTTCATAACTGGATTACTGGATATCTTCATGTGATCCCTTATAACAAGAAAATGGTCTATTAATAGTAGAAGACAGCAGGAGAAGGCTAGGAAAAATTTTGCTCCAATTTCGCACTTTTTATGTCAATAAAGTTTTGTGGAGTAAAATTTTACTAAAATAATAATTAGTTTTTTATTTGATATTTTGAAACTTCAATTCAAATGCTACAAAAACATAATGAAAAATGAAAACAATAAACTAGACAATGAACAATTCTCTTTGTCCTTCGTAATTACCAATCTTATGAACTTCGATAACACAGTTTTAGTCCTAAAACTTTTATTAATCAAAAGAGAAAATCTTTTAAAGCTGTCACAAATGATACCTAAAATACCTTGTTGATTTTATTTTTTTTCCGGTAAAAATTAACAATAGCAAAAATCAAGAATTTAAATTGATCAACACCAAAAATCTTACTTATTAGAGTAGCTACACACCAATAAATTACTCATATTTGAATGACTATAAAAAAATCCTGGTCACTTTTGTATATTACTGAAACCTTAAGTAATTGTAGTAGAATTCTAAGGACGATGGTACAGTATAACCAAGACAGATCTATTGTACTCTCTAACAGATTTTTTATGTTAGAGAACTCATTCCAAGATCTTTAGCTAAAACCATAACATTTTTTAAGTTGATCTGTATTCTACTTTTCTGGAGCATGTAGTGTTGGTACTTTGTTTTCTTCAATAGTCCTATTTTCAAGCTTACATTTTGGTTAATGAAATATTTTTACATATTAGCGAATATCCTATTCTACAAAGTAGACTTTTTCTAATTCTCTTTATATTATTTTAAAATGTCTTTCTTGCTTGAGCTTATATATATGTATATATATATATATATATTTATGTATATATGTATATACTCGTATATAGTAAAAACAATTTTACAATTGTTTCTTTTCAATCAATCTTAAAAGTTGAACAAATATTACTTTAAAGCTTACAAAAATATAAAATATCTGCAAAAAGAATGATTTTCTAACTTCAAATAGTCATATAAAATGAAAAAGCTTTAGAAAGTTATTGATTAGCTGTCATCTTAAGAAGTTAAATAATAAAAAAAAAAAAAAGAAAATGTTAACAAAAATTTCCTATCTCATCTGCATTCAATCATAAATTAAATTCAACAATAAAAACTTTTTTTCCATACAGCTGCTAGCTTCAAAAAATTTTGATTAATAAATAAATTACAGAGATTTAAGAATTATAATGTTCATTCACTTATGTAACAATAACCGCAAAAAGCATAAAATTTTAACTCAACAATTTATCATGGTACCTTCAGTGTTGATCTAACATGAAACCAAAAACTTGGAATATAGAACCCACAATCCATCACACACTAACATATGTATAAGGTTTTTATCTAATTCTATATCCTTAAATATAGGCTTCTAAGAGGCATCAACTTGATGGCTTCATTATATCAAGGAAGTAACAAAGTGCTAAAGCTGGCATAGATTTTGAGGATTATAAATGTAATATGATCCAATTCATGTTTTTGTGTATTATAAATTGAAATTTTTGCCATTAATAAATAAATTATGTAGGTTCTGTCAATTATCTATCAAACTAAAGTGATTTTAGTATCTTTTTTTTTTATCTCTTTAGATAGTAATCATAATTAAGTTGTAAACATAAAATTAAAATATCAACAAATATTTAGATACTTTTAGACAAATTTTTGTCAAAAAAGGTCATAAAAATAAAACTTGACAATTATTTTATAAGAACTGAAAAAAACTGGCAAAACTAAGGAAACATCAAAAAATTTAACAAAGACTTTTTCGGTTATAGACTCGCGAAATGAATAAAAGCCGGAAAGTGCTAAAATGTAATAAAAGCCAATTTTCTACTAAGTATATTTCAGTTTCCTTAATACTAGAAAAGACTGAGTTTAGTGTTTTCTTTCTTTAAATATGATAAAAGATCTTTTGTATTCTCAAAGTTTTATATAGTAACACGGAAAAGGGTATTAAACACTTGTTTTAAACAAAGAAAATTGAAAAGCAAAAAAGATTCCTTGATGTCAACTTACTAAGAAATAACGATTTGTTTGATTTTGAATTTGGTTTTATGAACGGTGTTATATTTGATATCAAAGAATTTATTCGAGTGATATTCAGAATTTTTAATTTATTATTAGAAAATTTTTTAAAAATGAATATGAATCCACTAGAAAAATTTTATTTAAATCGACCTGCTTAGCTATGCTCAAAGCCGTCTAATTATTTGCATTTTTGCGCTTAGTCCTGATTACTCTAAGAAATTACAAATTCTATACTACCGAGTAGAAGTCAGATCAAAAATGAGTAGCCTTTTAATGCAATTAGTACGAAATCATGACACAAGTTAGAAACTTTTTCAGGAACTCAAGGTCAATATAAAAATAGCTTAAAGTAACTAACCAGTTTTACTTCGTGTTTTAAAATGAACCAGGAAGTTTTTATTAGTTCAAATAGTGAGAGTGTTTTTGATAAACTTTTTTGTAGTTCGCAGATTTCCTGTTTTCTTCTACGCCTTGCACTTAAAAACTTGCAAACTACTTCAAAATCATCAAATCCCGCTCTCAGGCATAACATATCCAACGTAAATTATGAAAAGAATCGAACCAAAAAATAAAATTTCTTAATTACTTTTTATCTTATTTTATTTTCCTTCAATTAACTAAATTGAAAGCTTCAGAGTTAAATAAAATTGATTGTTCAACTATTCTCGCAATGTTTGATGGAACAATAAAACGATATTATTTTTTCCAATTATTTGCTACTAGTAAGGATGCAACTTTATACATAAAGATAAAAGTAGAATATCGATATCGAAAGTATGCGAATTTATGAACGATATCGAAAATATCCGAATTTATGAACGATATATTGATAATTTTAAATTTTTTAGAAATAAGAATCGTATAGTATAGTATAGTATAGTGTAGTATAGAATCGTTTAGTATAGTTATCTTCTGAAACATTTTAGGTTAACCTTCTAAAAGATTGTAAGAGTTATATGATTTTGCGCAGACAGCGCACCCAATGTTATAATTAGTAAATTAAGTATTTGGCGAGCAAATGCAGCGATATATTCTCAATGCGTGCATTGCGTTCAAATTCTTGCTTTGTTTATTGTTGAACGAATAAAAAATCAAAGACAGTGATATTATGTTTAAAAAGATCAATAAATATATTTTGCATTCTTGGTTACTACTAAGAGGTTTTACCATTTTATTTTCTGACCAACTTTATTGTAAGCAGATAAATGTCATATATGACCTTTTTATATTTTTGTAAAATATCTTGAAGATCTATATGAAATTAAACACTTTGATTTCAAGTTTGCTTGATTGTGTCTGAAAATTAGGGTCATTCTAAGCTAATTCATGTGATGAGTATGAAAATATGGACTAAGAAATATTTAATCAAATTCAGGATACGCAACACAATAATTCCCAATTAAAAAATAGGAGAAATCAGCACATTAATTCTTGAAGTAATTGGTACTCACACCTTAGTATTAAATATTTTTGCAATAGTAAGAAAAAGCTAGTAAAGTATTAACAACAAAAATTACATGATAAAATCCACTACAGTATAAGTAAATATATATTTTTGGATGAAATCTCTAGGGAAGTAATTAATGGTAGAAAAAAGAGTAATATCAGAGTTGTCGGCATTTCATCTAAAGCATCGGATTTGCATGTTTAAAGAGATATACGGATAAACTTACGGCTCAGCATAGAAATATATATTGATGATGGAACAGCAAAAACGGGCATAATTTACTATTTCATCAAATTCAACTTGTCTAAAAAGTATGCGCAGTCGTGAGTACTTTGGCATTGTGGTGGAAATTGATTGCAAAGGGCTATAACTTTATAGGCAATATAAAAGGAATAAATGAATACTAAACGGATAAAATTAATTAATCAAACTATCAATCTACGCTTTACATGAAATATTTATTAAGTAGGAGAGACTAATGATTTCGTATCGCCCAATTTAAACAGATAAAAACTAAAATATAAAGTTTTAATGAATCTGAATAAATCCTGTTAAATCCTGAATTACATAAAGTTTAGCGTTCAGTCTCATTTTAATTTCATTCTGCTCAACTTGATATTGGAAAAGTTGGCACTTTTCAGGACGAATAGTATAAATTGGTTTTAAACTCAGTGCATTCAGATTAAAATCAATTAGCTTTAAGGTTGACATACATCAAATCATTTTGAAAAATTTCAGTTTCAGTTGTGATATATGAGCTACCACACAGTCATAAGTTTTTTATAATATAAACTTTAAGGTTTTTTCTTTTCTCTCTAAAAAATTTGCTTACTTACATAAGTACGTTTAAATGCCATGGTCAAATGCATTTTCATCAACACCTACTCTTGCCGTTTTATAATTAATTCACCTTTGACAATGCTGAAGAGTTCACCTTAAATTTGATGAATCTATGAAAAAACTGAAAGATAAAGTATATAAGTCTGCTTACAATGGTTTTTTATTCTAGTTGAGCTCTTAACGTGTACTCAATAGATAAAAAAAATTTGAAGTGCAATTTGCTGCAATCTATATACCACAGCTTTTGAATAATCTGGGTAAAAGGATTAAATGGATATCTAGGGTGTAGAAACTTCTAGATGACTGTATGATATTCTTAAAAATGATTGATACTTCGGATGAATACATTCAAAAGAAGGTAATTGCTGACTAATTGCTTTTCAAATGCAGTAAATTATTTCTACACGAAATAGTTAAAAAAGCGCATTTAATTGGTTTAATCTTCAAAGAATATTGAAAACAGTTTAAATTATTGATTAGGTATTAGTTTCTAATACGTTTTGAAAATAATGAGCAGACGAGTAGTTAATAACTGTAATATTTACAGTAATATTTTTAAGCTTAAGCTTTAAAACTAGAAAACTTGATTTACCATACTTTAAAAAGAGAACTTAAAATGTTGAGACGAATTTTTATTGGAATACCTTCAATTAGTGAAACACATTTAATACTTTTGCTAGGTTTCTGTTTCAAATGCCTAATCAAAGATTTTAACAAACTCCAAAAATTCCCGATTAAGTATAATAATAATTAGCATGATATTAAGATATTAAAAATTTTAAAATACTTTTATTACTAAATAGAAGAAAAACTTGGTTAATTGTCATATTTAAGGTCAGAAAAACCATTTATAGAACTCAACTCCAGTCTAAGCTTCTCAATCTAAAAATCTATACTAAAAAATAAATCAAGGATTTTAATGCAAGCAGACACTTTTCCTTTTAACAAAAACTATAATTATGTAATTATCTCTACTGAAAGTCATGACCCAAATCATTTAGCCAAATCCAAACAAAAGATCTTTTTTTGAAAATAAACTTTCCTTAATAAACAAAAAGGAGAAAAATAATTTTTCATACCCTTAAGTGAGATCTAAGGATAAATAATGCTTTTTACCAGATTCATTTACAATTTAATATCATGAACAATAAAAGCGTGGAGCGTCCTTCATAATTACTTCAATTAAATGAAATAATTATAAATTCATATATATCATCCCTCGAAAATTTAAATAAAAAATTAATAAATTGCATTGGATGCAATATTTACTGATTTAGGAATTATAATTTTGCAAGGCTCTCCACTTTTATTTGGACTCTTTGTCAAAAATTTCCTACTTTCTTCGCCAAGTTCCACTGTATACCAGAATAGAGACTCGGCTGAGTGATCTACCACAATTTTTTTTTTCGCAAGATGATACTATATACTTGTTTAGAGCTCGAAACGGGTAAGTTTTTTGGCAAAATTTTTTATTAAAAATCACATTTTCATCCAAGCAGTTTACGAAAGATGCAATTTTTTTTTTTTTATTAAATTACAAGCAATTTATGTTAGCAAAATATAAAGCAAAAAATGTATTGGCAAGCAGTTCAAAAATCGATAAAAACCCCTAACAAAACAAAAAGTAGGATAAAAAAAAATAAGCAAACTTAATGGTGCGAGTAAGCTTAACCATAAGTTTCTTTAAATTGTCACATAGCTTATAGATATGACTAGAATTGAAAAAAGATATTAACAAGATTGTAAAGACATTGAGAAATAGAGATTTTGCCCGAAGCACATTTTCAACTTGGTTTGAGTTGCATTGTGTTACTATAGAAAAAAATGAAGTACTTTTCCTTTTCCAGCTGTGAACTGAAAAATTAAGAAATTTGGGCCTCAAAAAATTGTGAAAATAAAAATATAAATCACATATTTTGGTTTTTATTTTAGATATGTCTATTAAGGGTACCTATTGTGTTATCTGCAGGTCATAGTATATCGTCTAAAAATAGGTTAATATGTTAGTGTACACACAAGTAGAAATAAGCTAAGAATTTTTTGAGCTGATTTTTACACTTCTTAGCGTTCGAAAATTTACTTTCAATTAAATTAGACTTCAATTAAAATCTAATGTATTGATTTCTATCAAATATTTTAAATTTACAGTTTTCAGATTAGATCTTTGAAACCAACCCAAAAATGATTGGATTCTACTAAAATGTTTCCAATTTTGGAATTGTGTTTTTTTATGATACATTGCAAAAACTGTAATAATTTTTAGACTACCTTCACAAAAATCACTGCTACTAAAAATGCAGAATTTCGCAATAGATTTAATAGATGAATAAAGAAGTCTAGCAGTAATACATCAAACAAGAAACAAATTTAAGATGTAAAAAACAGTTATAAATTCAAATTTTATGGGGTCAGTCATGAAACATCAAAAAAAGAAAAGGAAAGAAGTACTAAAAGTGTTAGGCTATTTTTATTGGTTTGAATTTTCTATATGTAAAAGCGTTTAAAAGTGTTGATATTCTAAAGTCAAAAATATATAAACAAAATTTTTACTTGCATAACATAAAATCCGGTTCAGTGGTAAAATATTTTGTAGATATTTCGATAGTGGATTTTATCTGCTTAATTTTTCATCTTAAATCTTCTCTGTGAGAGTAATTTATCAGTTTTAAACCTAAGATTCATAAAATTATAATTCTTTCTATGTTCCGAAATCATTTAAAACAAATTTTTATATCCTTCTTTATTAAATATAAATTGCAATCATTTCATGACTTGACAGACATTTTGTATTAGAAATTTATTGCAGTATTTAGGGCGTTTTATAATTCGACTTTTGCCAGTCATTTTGAAGTTTTATGTTCATTTCGGAATTTAAACTTTTTTATTGAATACTTTAAAATTGTCTGAGTATTTTACTAGAATCTAACATATTTTAATATTAAAGCATAATTTGCGTAGACTAAAATATTTCATTTATATTATTATAATTTTAGACTATCATTTGAGCATTTTAATTATATTATTAAAAGTTTGTTATTCCGTTAAACAAAACTCCAGAAAATTTTGGAACTATATTTAATTTCTACTTAAGCTATAAAAGAAGATATTAGAGGAAAAAAATTCAATAATAATTTTTTTTTTATAATAACTTAATCAAATTTAGCAATCACCAATTCCCTATTGCCACAAGCACGTGAAAAATAAATAAAGCTAATACTTTTTGTGGAAATCTTCTTAGTACAGTTATTTGTTGGTTAACTCCCCCTAGCTTTAAGCTAATAAATAATATAAACATTGCCGTAAGCTACTTAGAAACACGTTTAATTCATAGCATCAATCTTTGTCACCCGTAGAGATATACAAGAAATAAACAAACAGAAATAGAACTCTGAACAGTTGGTAGCTAATAAGGTCTTCTTGCAGGAATAACATAACATTTGAAAATCTTATTTAATTAAAATCAGTCCAAAGAGTAAGAACTAGCTAGCTTAAAGGCATCATCCTTCGATGTTTGTGCTATCTTTATTCTCTCAAACAGTATATTTTACTATAAATTGCTTTTTTGTCACCACACAGCTAACAGTTTCCATATGGCTGTATATGTTGAAAGAAAACCAGCATAGAAATGTGTCTTCCTGACATATAAAATGTGCTTACAGATAACATTTACTGGTGACTGCTTAAGACAGAACTTTAAGGATTACTTCATTCGCTTTGACATCCATCTATTTACTCTAGATGTCAAGCAGGAATATTTTCAGCTCGTTTGCATAATCTTAAGTTCCGAAATTTCAGTATTTTTTTCTTTTCTTCATTTGGGGTCGTTTTGTGATGCCAAAATAGAAGAGAAAGGATAGAAAAATAAAATGATAAAGTTATCGCGTGACATGGAAATAGAATGTCGGATATAGTATTAATAGAAAAGATTTTCTGATCTTAATATGATAAAAATGAAATTTTGTGAAGTTTTGTTTGTTTATTATTTTGCAAATTTTATATATATTATCCGATTGCGAGGATTTGTTTTTAGAATTAAAACAAACTAAACAATCCCAAAGTAAACAATCTAATCTCAAATATTATGCTTAGCTGTGAAGTTTACCAAATAAGTTCTTAAAAGCACACCAGTGCTTCTTTTGTTTTTAAGGCAAAAACTGCATAAATAATGAAGAGATATCTACATCTTTTTATATATTTATCAGTTATTTGAAAACATCACATGATATCAAAACTGTTAGGTATATAGGATAGTTATGAAGTTCGTGGTCTTTTAAATACACTTCAAAAAATAAACGGTACAGTATTTCAAATTACACTGGAGTTTTGTAAAGCTTACCAAAGCAATTTTTTTCAATTGATTAGCTTACTTATCAAAAATTATCAATAATTATCAATTATTTTATTGATTAGAACAATATTATTACGTAACTTGCTTTTTTCCCTTATACAAAAAGATTTGTAGGTATCAGACGTTTCAAATGTCCTTTAATGAAAGAAACTGAACAAATTATTAAAGAGATTTTTTCCAATTTTTTAATTTCTAAGTCGCACTTAGTAGCCGCCATGAAAAGCCAAATTAATTCGATTTCAACATAAATGCTTTTTCTTAAATTAAGACAAAAGGAATATATAATATATCCACATATCAATTAGAAATTAGAAATCTTATAGGTGAGTGCTTATAACTAAAATGTAATGACGTAGTTGTAATCCCTCGCTACAACTCTTTGCTACTTATAAAAGTACATTAATCACAGTCACAGATAATTTCAAGTAAGCTGCTGGTTTTACTTAATTTTATTCATATAAAATCATTTATTCAATCAAAAGAAGTAAAAACACAACTTGGTTTGGTTTAAACAGAGGAAAAGTTTGATGGTATGCCTTTCACTAGAAAAAATTTGATCAGATCTAAGTTTTAATGTATTTTTTCTTAACCTGATATTAGACGGGATATCAAAAACGTTTTGATTAATAAATGAAACTTTAAAAGATAATCTCCGTTTTCAAATCTAAAAAGAGAAAAGAAACTGTTAAAACTGAGAAGTAGCTTTAAAAGCATCATGGAGACTGATTAATAAAGAGAATCAACTATTATAGACTGGTTGCTAAATGTGAACGCATATAAACACCTAAGTACTGCAGGCTCAGGTCTATAAAGTTGCTATATAGCAAAAGGAGTTCTTAAAATAAAGCTGGATGAAGCTAAAATGATAAAAGATAAGTTTTAAATATCAAAACGTAGTGTGTATATAATCTAACATATAAATTTTAACTAAATAGCTTGCTTTTTCAGTGAGTGCACCTTTTACTCATGCTAAATAATACCACAATGATTCAGAGTGCTATTTGAAACTATTCAAGCTTCAATATTTCAACTCTGGCCCTTTATTACACAAATATTTTTTATATAAAATCCATGATTAAGGTAAGTGATGTGAAGATGTTAAAGACTTAACCGCTTCGTGAAGATTTTGCGCTTGAGTAATTTCGAAAAGTATTAAAAAGAAACTTTTTCATTTATTAAATCAATTGAAAAGTTCTATATTTTGTTATTTTTTTGAAAATTTTGTGCTTTAGATGAATAAATAATCAACAAAAGCTAAGAAAAAAAAACAATCTTAGATTTTCATTGTTAGACCAAAATCGCTTTAACCCCTGCAAATATCAATAACGAAAAACGTTTCTTGTTCTTCTACTTAAAGACTATCAGCTTAGATTTTTTGTTTGTTTTATTATCAATTTAAATTTGAGTTTAATATTCATTTTGAGGTTTCACTGCCCATAGAGGTCAAAATTAACTATAGTTAATTTCCAAAACTTGTTAATGCTTTTAATATTTTTTTTATTTTCAGTATTTCTCTTTTTGGCTTTTTTAATCTATCAATTAATGTTTTCCAAAAAAACAAAAACATTTTTATTGCAAGCATAGCATAAATAAAATTTAAATTAATTGCTATAAAAATAAAATGGTTATCAATCTTATTGTCTCAAAAAAAAAACTCTTTTAATTTGTTTGAAAATAACAAAGAAGTTTTAATTACTATCTAATAAACTGCTCACGTCTTCTAAGAAAAGAATGTTTGGTATTCAAAACTTCACCCCAAATTTTTATTTTTTGCTGCTTTTGTCTTATTTTTCTTTATTGCAATCAAAACATAAAATGAAGGTTGTAAATATTAAGTCTTAAAAACCTCTAAATGAAAAAATATTATATATATATATATATATATATATATATATGTATATAAATAAATTTGCAAGTTCACATGTACATTATATCTTTTATATTAAAAATTTTAAGGTCAAAATAGGCTGTTAAAAGCAAAAATATCAATGCCTGAGACAAGTTCAAGTTGCTATCTGTTTCTTAAACAAATATTTTCTTTATAATTATGGTTCAGGTAGCATAACTAATTTACTGTAATTAACTAAAACATGAAATGGTAAGAAGAATTTTATATAATTATATATGTATATATAATCTATTGTTGTTTGGTATCTTTTATATTCCCATTTATGTCTCAAATTACACATAAGAATCAGTATAAAATAAGTAAACTTAATATGGTTCATAAATTTTTATATACCAGAATTTAATTTAGTCTTAGATCGTTCCAATATTACAAATGTATAATAATTCACTATTTACCGATAAAATTAATAGCACAATAAAAAATCCAAAAATTCAATTATATTATTTCTGTTTAGTCTATAATAATAAATTATAAGGATGTCATATATCAAAGGAGATACTTAATTATACTAATATCCGGACAACTTCTCAGTTAATCATTTTCAATGTCTTCAACTGAATTCCATGTGTGACATATAGTTCATTAACAAGGGTGTGAATTACAAGAAACAAGTTACTGTTTAATATCCTTAAGATAATACATAATTTTCATAAATTTAATATAAATAAATAGTTACATACCTCACCATATTCAACAACAGGACTTGTTTTAATCAGAAATGATTTATTATTATATGTCATGAAAGAATCACCAGATCTACTAATTCCTTTCACATTGTCCAAAATTCCATTAGTTAATAAAAATCGAGTCTTATAAGTAAAAAACAAAGGTTTCTAAAAGATATAAAAAGTGGAAAAAAAATATTTAAGAAATTCAAGAACTAAAAGCTCAAATAAAATAAAATAAATGAACACTTTAAGTAAATTTTATCTACTTACGACTGACACACTTTCATCTACATCCGATAACTTTAGGCGAGTATATCCTTTTTCAACCATTACTGGCCAAATTGAAACTAAAGCCATATCGATTTCTTCATTTATATTCGTCCATTGAATCTCATCATCTCTAAAACGGTTTATGTCGTTTGAATATCTAAAAGTAATAAAGAGAAAAACAAAAGTGATTTAGATGTTTATTGGGTAAAAATATTTAACATAAACGAAAGAATGCCTTAAAGCATTTTAAAATGAAATTCATGAATAAAAAAACAAAGGTGTCAGTGTGTTTTCTGTTTTATTTTTGCTCTATACAAGTGATGACACCTGACTAAAAAAAAAATCATCTAAAGTAAATGTTTACTGTTTGCAGGTTTATACCCGATAAATATTTCCTTTCCAAATGATAAATATTGTTTACTAGATGGTAAATTTATATTTTTCCCTTGTGTAAATTTCAGGCAAGGACTATTGTTTGAATTTATTTCCCATTTAAGTTATCTATTTTATATTGAAAACAAAAAAATAAAAGAAAACAAGTTAGAAAATATAAAAATTTAGTTATGAATGTGTTAAGGTTTATAGAAAAATGATAGATAGTTTTTTGTTATTGTGAAATTAAAAAAAAAAATAAATAAATAAAACAAGGAAAAACTTGAACATCATATTGACCTAATTTTAATTTCAAATATTGAAAGTAAATGAAAATTCGTCCTTTGAGACTAACAAAATTTAGAGAATTCTAAAATTTAAGCATTATTGTTTCAATAGGTAATTTTTTAATAAATTGAAAAAAGAAGACTTGGTGATTTAAGATATTTTTTTTTAACTGAAAAAATTGAAAATATAAAAATACGAGATTAGCATTATTATGAGCATTGTATGTAATATAAGATTTAGAAAAACTTTGATCCGATTAAATCGGTTTCTTAAACTTTACTTTTACTATGGAGCTTGTGCATGTATCACAGCTTATAAAACTCTATTTTGCACCTAAGAAGCTATTGTTAGCAAAAAAAACCAATTCCATGATTGGCAATATTATCTCATACTTTTTTACTTCTCTTTTTAGATTTCGCAGAAGGCGAAGGCAAGATTTTTTCCCTTATAGTATTGCCTATAGCTCCCTAACATTGAAAAATATTCACATACGATTTGAAAAGTTACTTGAACAAAGAAATGTATTTGGATTTAGAAAAAATGGGGTAACTAAGATCATATGGGCAAACCGAAAACTTCCTATTATCTCGGTCATAGCCACATTTGTAAGAACTGATTTTGTATTCTGAAAGTCCCTTTTCTACATAGTTTTTGGCAACCAGGAACCATAGCTTAAGATTACCTACGGATCTATGGAAGAAAAGTTTGACTTTTTGTAGGTGTGGATAAAAACTATTACAAAATTCTTACCTTTAAATTTATTCTTTCTCTGCATTAATTGACAAAATTTAGAAAAAAAGAAAACTTTGTTTGATTAAATATTTCTTCAAATAAGTTTTCTTTTTTAAAAATAACATCCTTTATTGGATATGGCTAGTACGATTTTAACTAGTGAATTGTTGAAATATACTTTATATAAAGTAAAAAGGTGTGCAAGTGTGCTGAACAAATGCTCAGCTCCTAATTTACTCAGGGAAAAATGATAATGAAAAGAACTGTTTTCATTATAATAAACATTTTCACTTTTCACCAAAATGCGATTCTGCCTTGATAAAATCTGCTAAGTGATAAAAACAAGTGCTGAATTGCTGAGTGATAAATTCTTGCTGTCAAATGTGACAAAAATATTTGTAATTTAGAGTATTCTGTATTACATATTTATTTAAATTATTTTAAATTAAGGTATGTTGTTTATTTTCTAATAGTAAACAATAACGCTGGTTATATTACAGAAAATTCACAGTATAGACAAAGGTATGTATAGAATAATTTGCTTTGCTCTTTTTTAATATATTTTTCATTTCAGTAAAATAATTAAGCTATTGTGAAGGAGATTGCGGGATGCTTATAGAGTGGGTGTAAAAAATCTTTATGGAAATTTCGAAATCTTAGAACTATTCAAAATAATGATCGCCTTAATATGAAAAGCATTTATAGTTCTAGGAAAAACTACTTAAATAAAACATTTAACACAGTAAATTATTCTAAGAATATAATGTGATTTTTAAATAAATGTGAAGGATTAATAAATAATCTTTAGAATGTAACTTTTAATAATATTTAACCTAATCTGCTAATCCCATAATTGCACCTTTTGTGAAATGTAAAATTAAATAAATCATGCAAGATAATAGAGCAAAAATACCATCCAAAAGCCAAATAGGCTTATTTTAAGATAATCTAACGAAAAACAATTTAAAACAAAAGGTAAATAAAGAACATAATTTTTTCTCAAATTTTAGTTGATTTTCATAATTTTAAATATTGATTTCAAAATTTTTATTCGTTTTTAATAATTTATCATTTTATTTCCATGGAAAAAATTTTGGTGATAAAATATTTATCAAAATGAAAACTTTTTAGCAATAGTTTTCATTATCACGGCAACTTAGAATCGCTCAAGTGATAAAATACGTCAAAATGGCCCCTGGTTTCATTTGCAATGTCCAAGAGTTGTAAGAGTTGTAATGTATTGCTATATCCTAGTAATCGTTTTTCGTGTTTAACAGCATTCCTGGATCACTTGATTAACCCATTTTATGTCTAAACCCTTGTGGATTTCATGATTGCTCACATATCTGTAAGCATTAGTTATCATGCGCAAAAATTTGTTTTGAAATCGTTGAATTAAATTTTGATTTGTCTGTTACAGTAAAGGTTAAATTGGGAATAATGTCCTATTAACCAGTACATTTGACGCTGTTGAGTTTCATTTGTATTATTTTCATGTCTTACATGATGCTTCCAGTTCAATCTTGAATCTAAGTTAAGTTCAAGATACTTTACAGGTTCTGCCACCTGATTCTGAGCACCATTCAGATATGTATACAGATTTAAAATAAGTGAAAAGTTAAAATTATTGTGTAATTAAAACCTTTATATAAATAAATATTATGTAAAGAAAATTATTTTGAATAATTGAACACTTACACAAAAAATTTGTTATTTTGTATGATAAACTTTCTATCCTTTTAAAAATATTTTATATTAAAAGTTTTTGTGTAACTTCGTAAACTTTAAATCAAATCCAATTCAAAGAAATTTCAAATATTCATTGCAATTTCAGGTCAGGCATATTTTTTGTTTTTAACTTTTGAAAGCATTCAGCATACTAAAATTTTTATGTAAATAGCTTAGATGTCACGTTTTTTTAAGACATTTTTTTTAAAAATTGCTGACAGCAATACCTTTGAAATGAACTTTTGTTGTAAGAAACTATTCTAAAAGTCTTAAAGTTTTGAATATATCAAATAATCTAAAAACTTTCTTTTAAAATAGTTTCATTTTACAATTTAGAATTATATAGTATAAATTCAATGATGAAATTTTGTTAAAGATGTTGAACAAACTTCATTTTAGATACCTTTTTATTTGAAATTTAGTCTCTCTATCTTTAAGCTGGCATAAAAATGCAGCTTTCATTTGAAAAATGTAAAAGATCTTTAACAATAATCATATTTTAAAGCAAAACTTCTTGAACCTGACGTCTAATTACACTCAAACAAGAAATTCATTACATTATTCATTTTTTTTTTTTGCTTTTATTCTAATGGCCGTTGATTGAATCTGTTCATCGCAGTGCACTATTTTGTATAGTGATTATTAATACCATACGCATACTATTTAACTCAAAGGAAACAAACTTCACAGTAAGTTCAATTATTTTTCTATTAATCGTGCTGCATCCCAAAGGCTGATCTAATACCTAAATATCGCAAATAGTAATTTTAACCATAAGAAATTAAATAGCATAAAGTCATTATTCATACTATAGGAGAGGTTATTACAAATATTTCTGGTTCTAAGTCGTAATAGAGGGCATAATTATCGATATGAACTGTTATCTTATTAGAATTACTACGTGAGAGAAGAATGTAATTGTATTTTAAACCCTTTGGTTTACAGGTGCTTTAAAGCAATACACTTACAGAAAAGCTTTTTCCTGGCTAACATTTGAGATGTTGTTTAATTACAAGCTGTGGCTATATATTAGAGAACTTTGATTTACAGACATTGTTTGCTTAAATTACACAGTACAAAAAAATAAATTTATTTGGTTATATTTTTACACTCCATGAAAATGCGTATTAGAGCTCACGTTTTTGTTTTATAAAGCATTTTTACGGGAAATTTAAAAAACTTTACTAAAATGTTCCTTTTTCTATAATAATGAAAACTTTTGTGACTAGACTAACAAGTTTTAATAACCACAATAAGTCTTAATTTTTCATTATAAAATTTAATTTTTTATTTCTATTCAAATGAAAAAAATTGTTAAAATTTTTATAGCTCTAATGAGAACAAATGGAAATTTAACAAACTTAATTTTTTTTTTAGTTGGAAAAAAATTTTTGTATTCTATTAACAAAACAGCCATAAATCTTTAGAAAAGCAAAAAATATATAACGTCATTTGAAGTAAAATTGTTCAGTTAGAAATTTATATAAGCTTGAATAGAGTAAAAATACTGTCTACTTAAGTTTCTTTCTACTATGACCGGCCCATTGCCTAAGTCTTTAGATTAAATGCTCAGTTGTCCTAGTACGTATTCAAATTAAGTACGTAAAATCCAAATCTTTATCTTTATGTTTTAGAATATCTGCTATAAAGATATCATTAGTATAGATATTCTTAAGGAATTGTTGACTATAAGCTGTGTTTTAACTGAATATAGAAAGTTATTATAGAAAAGCAACGACAAGCTTATGGCACTAAAATTGTTTAAAAAGCTTAGAATTAAAAGTAAAATCTAAAATAATCCAAAATCATAAAAGCAATATCTTTAATAATTAAAATTAAATATTTCTCTCTTTAGCCAAATTATTGGCAAAAATTTTTTTGTTCAACCAATGTTGATAAACTATAAAATTTTTAGGGGTAATATTTTTATTTTATTCTTAAGACTATGTTTTTTATATTTTGTTTATTCTCTTAATGACCTCAGAATTTTTCAGGCCTTGAAAAAAATTTAAAGCTAAGTAGACATAGGTCAACAGATGTGAAGAATGTATTGTAATGTCAAACCGCGTAAATCAAATAAAATTCCAACTTTTTTGGTCTAATTTACTGTTGTTTTTTTAATGAAATAATATGAACAAAAAATGAAAGTTTGAAATACTAGAGCTAAGCTAATGTACAATTTTTGACAACATAAGCTACAATTTCCGGCGACTAAATTAAGTTCATAATGGGCTTAGATATTGACTTAATTCAAATTACATAGGTTAAAAAATCTCTAATTTATACCGAATACACCTACACTAAAAGCATTATTTATTTGTATTTCCGAGAAAAATATTTAATTAAAACTAATTTTACCTTGTAGTACTATTATCACAAGTGACAATTTTGAAAATCAAAAAATACACCACTAGATACAACATATTGATTAAATATACAACTATACATATGATCCTTAAGCATTTATCCTTTTTATTATAAAACAAACTTTGTTAACTTCACTTTTATTATAAGCAATGATAAAAAGTCAAATATTAATTGTTATCATTTGAATTTGTACTAAATAAAACATAAACATAATAAATTCTTTAAAAAGATAAAACTGAATCACTGACTGCATACAAAAATATTGCACTTGACGCTTTAACACCTTGATCTCTCACGTGGTATTAATCAAACAATTTGTTTGTGTTTTGTTATTTTTAAGCTAAGTCAACAGGTTTTTAATTCACAACATTAAACAATCAAAGCCCGTAGATTGGACTCATTTGAATCAAAAGTAACATGAGCTTGCACTTAGTAACATAGGTGTAAGTATCAACCACGACCGGTAGTTAATATTATTCGGAAATAGCAGAAAATTAATTGAACTTTACAATAAATATGTGTTACATATGTCAATTAAAACTAAAGCTCTTCTTCTTTGTTTTTTTTTTTTTTTGGTGTGTATTTTCTTTTTAAATCAAACACAAAACGACAAAATGTTTTTAAAATAGCTTCCTTATAGTTTATCAGAATTTCTTAAACAATGTTCACAAGAGGTGTCCACACCAAGATTAAAAGCAACTGCTCTGAAGGTCAGAACCGAGGTAGCAAGTGACGAAATTAAAAATTAGTTTCATTTAAAGCACAGATTTTGTGATACAGGTAAACATGTTTTAGTACTAAAGATATTTGTGAAAACAGCTGAGACGACACATGCCCCCAAACAAATGTGTAATGACGCTTTGATTGCTATAACCTTTGACTAGAAAATATTTTTCTTTAATTTGTTTGCTTCTCAAGTTATATTTGTTTTTCTTCTTTTTTTTTAATTTTATTTTTTTTATTTGATTAGGCTTACAAAAATTTAAGCGGAAGCTTAATTTTAAGTTTGTCTTCTATTGAAGTGCGAATCGACTTTATTAAAAAATTAGTACTCTTTCTTTGTTTGCAGTTATTGTGGTTACTAATTGGTTATGAAATTTTTATAATCAAGTTATATTTGAAAAAGGTATTTCAACTAATTGATTAAATAACTGATTGTTATACTAATTAAAGAGCTGTGAGCGACTAAGTAAGTAATTGCAAAAACATATAGAAAATAAATTACAATTCAAGGTGGTTTGATACAATTAGTTTAAACTTTAAAACTTCTTTTGCATAAATCTTTTCAGAATATGACAGTATAAAAGTTTTTAAAGTGAAACTTCTTATGATGGGTTGTGAAATGCCGTGAGAGGGGAAAAATTAAATGTTTTTTTCTAGGTTCCTCAAACGCTTTTGTTTTTATATATCTATATGTGCTCAACAGTTGTAAATATATATATATATATGTAAATAGGTAATGTGATGCACCAAGCTAGTCATACAGACAGCAGAGCAGAGGGATATATTTGAATTTTTTTGATGATTATTACCAAAACTCAAGCATTATTTGTATATTTTCAACACCTCTTAATTGAATTTCATACAAACTTTACATACATAAAATATAAAACTGTATATATTTAGATTTTTTTAAAAATAATTTAATTTTATACATTTGCATATGATCAACCTGCTATTAAGATTATATTTAGAGAATATCAAAATATCAATTTGTGCAAATTGCATAATTTAAAAAATATCAAATGTGCAGTGAAAGTAATAACAGAAAACTCTTTACTTAAATTTATTAAAACTATTCGAACACTTGAAAATAAATAAAAAACTTTTATCATTATCTTTGAGCTTGTATGAATTTAGCAGGGGTACCTCTAACGGTCTTGTCGACGTTAATTATCCACATCAAATGCTATACCATCATTGATTTATCAGACATTTTAAATAGTTTTTTATTTGATTGTCAATGCATTACATTACAAGAAAAAAATCAAACCTAAATTCAAAGTAAGAGATATGTACCAAAGGTTAAATAACATAATACTGAATAGATAATTGAAGCTCTGGTTATTATGTAGCTTTTAATATAAAAAAGCTCTGATAATTGAATTCCTGGCATTTGAAAAATTTTCACATGAAAAAAGGAAGACTCTGCGTTAAACATAAATGTTTCAAATGATAATAAATGCCAATTGGAATTTATTTAAATGTACAAGGCTAACAAGGTTTTGTGAGGAACTGATGTTTGAGATATTCAAAAAGTTATCCTAAAGTCATCCTGAAAAAGTTTTTAACGGAAAGCACAAAGTTGGTTTAGAAATTACGTTTTCCAGTTTAAACATGGTCTAAATCTTTCAAATGTTACAATTTGTATTTTATTCCTTATTTATAAATATAACGGACAACAAAAAGTTTTGATTTCTTAAGTCTAGAAGAAAATGTGAGGTGAGAAATGCATAAGAAAAATTATTTATTCAAAGTAAGGAAATCATTAAATTCTAATTAAGGAAAAAACAAACCAATGATGTCAAAGCCTTTGTATGCTAGCACTCCTTTATTATCAAAAAAAAAATGTCATAATAATCCTACCTTTTATATACTTATAGCTATTAAAGCTATACATAATAAGTAAACTGCTCTTGAAATATTCTTCAATTCTTTTTACAATAAACTTAAGTTAAATGATAAAACAATTGATTGATCTTGCAATGTAGAATTCTGTAAATACTTTGGATTAATCCAGTCAAATGACATCTGTACGAGTTAGAATGTTAGAATACATATCTAGTACTACTGAAAAATTTCCTTTTGTCTGAAGTTTACAAATCTATTAAATGAATGTAAATAGAAATGCAAGAAAATACCAAAGGAATTTGAACAAAATCTATTATAGAGAACTAAAGAGGATGTTTTGAATTAATTTAACTTTGGTATTTTGAACATCAAATAAAGGAGAATTCTAAGAAATCTATTTTTAGTTTATGGATATAAAAATGATTAACCCTTTAGAAGTGAAATAAACTCAATTCCATAAACAATGATATCAATGACTTCCAAGAGTTTTGTTAGTTTTTTATAAGAATAAATTGAAGCTGGATACAATCACATAACTTATTTAAAGAAAAGTAATACGAGCAGTTATACCAACCAGGATATATCCTTTAGCATATATTCCACAAAAAAAAATACTTAGAAACTAAGTGCCGTATGTAATTTATTCATTCAAATGAAATAAATTCAAAATAGAAAAGTAATTGATTTCAACATTTGTAAAAAAAAGGCATTGTCATATTGAATAATACCAATATTCTCAATATTATCCCACATGAAAGATTTTATTTTATTTCAAGGTTTAAATATTCAAATCGTTTCAATCTGTAAATGATTTTCAACAGCCCTAAGATATGCCATCGTGACCTTGATAACACGATCCAATATTGCCTAAGTCAAGTAAACATGACCCAGACATAACAAATATAAATATTAAGAAGAAAACGAAAAATTCTCCTCCCTTTATATAATCCATGACCCTCAGGACAATAATTATCCTTCATTAATTAACATGCTTGAAGTTACCCGCTTTTTATTTGTCCTGCAAAATAGTAGATATCAAGTCTAATTCCATGAGATGTGTGAGAATATTTATTTTTACCCTTAGTAAAGAGAAATAAGGTAAATCTCTTGTAACATTTATCCTTCGGTTAAGGTACCAGCATGGGAACACATTGATACTGTAATTTCAGAATTCAACCTGTGAATGAACTGTGGAGGGTAGAAGTTGTATACATTGCAAGAAATGAAGGTACATTTATCCATAACAAAAAAAGTAGTTAGGGTACCAATAGAAATTCAAATATATTTAGCAAAGGGATATATTTGCCACAGTTTAGTAATATTTATAAGGAATTCTAAGGGATTTTGGTTACATTCGATGTCAGACGTCAATATTAAATAAAAGAAAAGTGAAATATTTCTTAGGATTTAAAGATCTTTTATCAAGTTTAATTTTATTTTTTGAGAAAAATATTAATGGCACTGTACTAAATTTTTATTAAATTTATGATATCAGATTGCAAAGGCAATATATGAAAGATTGTTAGTGTAAATAATTGAAGGATACTCTTTTATTAATACTTTTTCGATCAAATTTTTGATCAATTAATTATCTAGACCAAGATTTTCTTTTATAAGTTTTGGAGGTAAGTAAATTCATAGTATGCTTAAATTTTTGTAAGTCAAGTTTGAAGTTTTGACACTTGTTGCTCGTTATCTCAATATTCCAAGGTTATTCTTGAGAAAGTAAGATCCTGTCTTGTTTGAATACAAAATCATTAGATTTCATGATAAGGTTTTCTCTTGCTATTGTTTATACAATGATGATAACTACTAAATCAAATATCAATTGTCAAAAATATTGTTGCAATATTATTTTATAACTTCAGCGATTATTTTAATACCTTATTTAATTGGCTAATTTCAGCCATTCAAGATACTTGACTGAAAAATATTTGCAGATATCTACATTTTTTAGCTTGTTGACAATTTGCACCATAGAATAAGTACAATTTTATCAAAAGTAATACCAAGTTAACAAGGTTTTTCATCACATTTATATAAGTAGAATTTCATCACAATAAGGATTGTGCAATGCAAGCGCTATTGCATGATTTTCCATTGATTTCATTGCCTAAGAAATAACGTTCCATAAGTATGTTAAGGACCTGCAGAGCTTTGGGCAATGATACACATTTTCCAAAGATCCTAGTGCACTGTATTACAACACACGGAAAAAAATTTTTTATGAAGAAGCGTGTACATAGCATTTTGTAATCATGTATGAAAATATAGCTTTTCAAATCCTGTATACAAGAAAATTTGGGCATTTATTGTGAATTTACAAGTTTTTTAATAATATAAAAATTAAATGCCACATTATTTTTCCTTTAAATATATCATTTATTTATTATCTAAATTACTATTTGCTTTTATTTTATCTTTATATTATTTATTTAATTAATTAAAACACTTTTTTTGACACTTCCATCATATATTCTAATACAGTATATTAGCCCGTTGAGAAGCTTTTTTTTGTACGCAAGTTAATACAGTGATTAGATGTCTGTGGATAAAAGATATGACACAAAAAAGACTTGCATGATTTTCTTTAACAGTAAAATAGTGAAATTAATTTTCAATCTTTCGGGGTTAAAAAATGGACTGAAACGGTTATCTTCACTTTAATAACAAGTTTTCTTTAAATTATGCACCTAATTAAATTTCAACTACCTAAATCAACACTATTTGCTAAGAAATTTGTAAATTAATGCAAAATTCTACTATAGTACGCCTGGTTATGAAGAAATACAGGAAAATAAGAAGGCCGATGGATTAGCAAAAATGGGGCCAAGAAAGTTATATATTGAACTGAGTCTCAATTTTACCTAATTGATCCGCATTCTCGACGAATACATTAGTAAATAGGCCAAGAGCTTAAATTTTGTTGCTGCAGTCAAAAATGTCAAAATGCCTCTTTCTGTATTAACTGCTGCGAGAGGGAGAGAAAGTCTCAGGTATATTATGGTAATACTGAAATTAGCTACCTATCATAGGTGCATCCATCAAAGATAACAATAGAACTACAGTTCGTAATGCATTTTCCATGCCCAGATTATTCCAATTTATTAAAGCAAACAAACGATTCATTATACCTAAAATTCCATTTAATTAGAATTTTACATGGCGTAATATAAAAATCAAGCATTAAGTTTTTTGTTAAAAAGCTTAACTTTACATAACCGTCATCCTTGTAATTAATTGCTTATCTAAAAATTCCTAACAAATTAGATCAGCTCCACTAATTCAAAAACAAACAAAAAAAATTACATAAATACATTTATATAATGCTTCAAGGGACTACAAAAAAAAAACTTGAAATTTTTCTATTCCAATTATAAGTCAGAACTGTCAAATGCTAAATCAAAGCAAAATTAGACGAACGACTCTAGCTCTCAGATGTGAGAGTCCTAAAAATTTAATACAACAACATCCCATTTTTCTTTTCTCCATAAAGGAGTTTTGTTTTTGAGTTTTACACTTTGGACCAACATTATTTCACCTTAGGTTCACGGAACAGGCCACAAAAATTATCCATTTATGAATATTAAATGGTCCCACCTTAAATCAAAAACACCCAAACTCGTTGTTATCTGTCTTTACATAGCTGGCACTTAATATTTGATGTAGTTTTTTTTATTTATTGTTATTTTTTTGGGTGTAGTATAAGTTTAAATGTTGTTTTGGCAAACACTCGAAACTCATTAAACTAACATTATTTTAGACCTTTCTAAGTTGCCCTCAATCAGCCGTTTAAGATTCTTTGTAAACTTCTTTTCTTTTTGGTCCTTCGGGTTAATTCAATCATTTATTGTGAATGTAAAGTTTTGTTTTTTATTTTATCTCTATAGTAGAAAAAAACTTTTATGACATTTTTTAAGAAGATTAAAAGAATAGCATTTTTCTTTTAAATTTTTAAGTCAAAACTTTAATTAGTGTTTGTTGCTGACATTTTAATTAAAATTATATCTCTGTTGCTTGGATAATCCTGTCACCTGCCCTAGTTATATTTAAACTTGTGCTTAAGGTTGTCTATAGGAGAGTATAATAAAATTTATGCTTTCTATTTGAATTACATATTTGAAATTGTAAAAATGTTGAAAAAGTATATTCAAAACTGAACAATAACAAAAAATTTATTCACAGTAAAGATATATCAAAATATTTAAGTACTCTGATAGGATAGTAATAAATGAATTAATTGAAAACATTAAAAACATTCAAAATATTGAAAGCCAGTTAGAATCTACAGAGAACTACTTAATTCGTTTTAATAAATAATTTCTTTCATAAATTCAGAATCTATAAAATCCATGCATAATTTTGAAATTAATCATCTCTAAGTACTCAGATAATTTCAAAATATTGTATAGAACATTACAATGAAGACCAATCAATAGTAGACTAGCCGGAATAATACTACAAATCATATTAATGAAATTTTGTAAAAATTATGTATGTGATCTCAATAATACCTGAACATATTCTACAGGTAGACAAGCAAAAATTCTGTAATATATCAACAGTTCCAAAATGGTTTTAGGTATCTATTAAACTGAGACTAAATGTTCACATTACAAAATTATTAATTACTCTCGAGGTTATGACAATGATGCAGAAGCTATTTTCGATATAAAACATCCCTCTATAGCTAAATACCATACAGAATATCAATACAATCCCTACATATCTATGATAAAAGATCAATTAATGCCCACAAATATGCTTCATAGGCTCGTTAATCACTTTTATTGATTAGATATTCAATAATAAATAAAACTATGGAGAGAATTTCATCCTATGGAAAATTAGATATAAACTTTACCAGTCATATCAAGTGAGAAAATAATTTTTAAAGACATTTTTATTACATGAATTAGATAAAATTATTAGAAAAGTTTTAAGTGCTTATTTTTTGTAAATATGCAGAAAATATGTGTTACCTTTCGTTATGTTTGCTTTCCTTAAAACGATGATTCTTTTATTATTATTGTAGAAATTTTTTTTTAAATTTAAATTTTGATTAAATTAAGGAGATCTGTAAAGAAAGTAGACATTTGAATTTTTAAAAAAGTACTCAAAACGATAAATATATTTAGTAAATACTTTAAGCAGCGAACTTCAGTACTGCATCTAAAAAGTAAATAGATCTTTGCAAAAGGCTGAATTATCTTAAGCTTCAGAAAATGAAACAAATAATAAGAATCAGGATTTAAGACTTGTGTATAAATTCCAAATTAAATAAACTTTAGCAAAATTTAGCAAAAAAATTGCTAAATCGAAATAAAATAATAAGATAGAAAGAAGAAAAGGACAATGAAACAGTTCTTCAATTAATTAAAAAATGGATGAAAAATGAAATTTTATTTTATTATAAAAAATTAAATAAAATACGGTCAGGATTATTATTGATTTAAAAGTATTGCTCTTAAAAATGCGTGGGAAAAGTAAAAATTAGATCATTATTGATTTACCTTCATTAAAAAAGTTAATCCATCCATAATATTGCTAAAATTCTACAGTTGTGTAAATCAACCTTACAAGATATCAGTAAGAAATATTTTAAGGATGATGTAATTAGGGGATTAACCATGCTCTAGTCGATTGAAGAAAATTACAATTTCTAATGAAAAGTTCTTACTTACCAGAAAACTTCACAAATATTTTAAAATGCTAATATAAATTGGATTTATTCATTATTTTGAATAAGGGATAGTCCACCCTTGATGATGTTTTTGAATATTTTAGTTTGTTTTTGTCCATAACTTTAAATTTCACTTCATCAGTTTTTCAAATATATAACTTCACTAAAGTCCTTTATAATAATAACAGTTTTTATATTATTAGCCTGAAACACTACAAAAGGAAAAGATTAGAATAGAAAAAAAATAGAAATCAAGCAAGTTAATCATGGGTCGATATTAAATGTTAATAATAGTTATATTTATATAGATTTTTTAGATAATAAAGTATTTTTTATCATAGTTCCTTTGGATGTATTTTTCATTTACATAACTTTTGAAATTAATAACAAAGGAAGTCTTGCAATGTTTTTTATACAAAAATTACTTCAAGGTCATTCAAATATCAAACACATCATCACCAATTTTTAACACTGCCACACTGAGAGTCTCCATCGAAATCTAACTAAAACCTTGAATTCCTATTAGGATTTATATCTTAATATTCAGGACCTCTAGGAAGCGGACTTTCACTTCTACTTTTCAAAATAAAAATAAAGCGAAGGGAAAATTTCGATTTCTCATATTAAGTGATTATCGATTTGTAAATATAGCTTTTCTTCTGACTGGCTAAAATATGAAATTTAAAACAAAAAAAGGAAACTAAACAAATTATTTACTATTATAAATCTATGATTGTCACTCGGATCACTCGTCGGGGATAATTGTGCTGATTCAAGACCGTTAAATATTTATTTATAATTATATTTCAAAATAAACCCTTAGGAGATATTTTTTAATGTATTCTGATATTTTAAAAATATTCCACAAATTGTTTTATGAAAACTCTCTTAACATCAATAAGATTAATTGAATGACTATATCTTCAAATTGAAACCTATTATACCAATCGGTTTTATACTTAGCGGACTGCATGTAATGATTTCATTATAAAAGGATTATCTAGCATATTAACAAAAAGTACAAGACCATCTATCTATATTTTCACTTTATTTGCTAAACAAT
The DNA here is from genome assembly GCA_947359355.1 of Acrocera orbiculus. Taxonomy (NCBI): domain Eukaryota; kingdom Metazoa; phylum Arthropoda; class Insecta; order Diptera; family Acroceridae; genus Acrocera; species Acrocera orbiculus. The sequence continues at coordinate 21,905,357 of OX375756.1, read as the reverse complement.
GTAAGCTAAATATAAAGATACACCAAAATCACATTATTCATTGATTATGTTTTGTTTTGCTTTTAACAAAATATCCTTCAAAACTAAATTTCTCATTAATTTAAGCCAATAACATGTTGAGTTTATCTTCCACATAATTTCTGAAGTTTAGTAAATACCAAACTCCAACCATAGCTAAAATAATCCCAAAATGCATCCAAGCGACTTTTGTGATTTCTTCAAATTACAAAGAAGAAATTAAAAATAACAATTGGGATTAAAGTATACGCATACAGAGTGAGTAAGAAAAAAGAGATCATATTATAAATATGAAAATCAAGTGATTAAAAACGTTTTGAAGAAAGTTGTTGTATAGTTATTCTTTTGATCACAGGTGATATGAGCTTTAATACAATGCTTCAAAAATAAAATTTTATATCTAAGACTTTCTACTGATATTTTTTTGTTCAATATTGTTTGCGAGAAGTAAATGCCACTTTCTAATTATCTATATCAGAGCATTTGTTAGATATCATATTAAGCTGATTTTGATCAACAACAAGAAATAGATTAATAAAAAAGGCATGTGTATATACCCTCTCAAACACTGTATTAATTTGTTATAAATTAATTTATTCACTTTTTCTTTAACCTACCAAAATTCTTCCCAATCGATTTCTTTTATATCCGTAAATGTCTTGAAAATATTTTAGCTCTGATGAAACCGCAATTATTACTCATTGTTGATAGCAAATTTATTTTTATGTGACTAGAGGAATGCTTTATTACATTTTCGTGGATAGCTTTCTTAAAATGTTCGTCTTACTTCTTGAATTTTGTGGTACCCTTAATTCATTTATAGCACTTCGTCTATGAGAAAAGAATTTTCGATTTTCAGTTTTTAATAGTCTCAAATGGCATTGACGGCCCGACATTATGGCAGCATATTTTCGAATCATATTGTAAAATAATATTTTAATAGTCTTACAATAACATTTAATTTTGGCCTTACAAGTTTTTAGTTGTCATATATTTTTTCATATTTCATATTTCCTTGCCCCACAAAAATCATAAATATTTCGAGGTTTGTATTTTATTTAACCAAATGCAAATTTTTCTTTTTTTGTAGTTGTTTTTTCATTTAAGAAATTAAGTATTTAAAAGAAGAACTGAAACATTAAAATGCAAAAGTACTTTCTATTTTTTTAATAACCAAAGTCAAACGGAAATTTTGAACAATATTGTATGGATTCTTTAAAGAGAATTTCAAGTTCGAATATATTGTGTATGATCTAATTGCTTATGCACAGTTTCCAATTTGGCTAGTAGACAGTAAACATAGTTTGAGCACTGAATAAAAAATCGTCAAGCGCATATTTAATTAAAAAAATTGAAATTCTATGAAATAGAGAAAACACATTGTGTAATAAGTCCCAAGGCTGACCCATAAAAATATAATTTTCTGACAAAACTTGACTTGATGCCATAATTTCATTTAAAAGTAATAATATACATTTATCCAAAACATGTAGAATTTTTGTAAGCCAACCGAGTAAAACCATTTATTTTAGGCTTCAAGACAGCCTTTAGTTTCAGTAGTGAAACCTCCAATTTAATCTAATCTCTCCTGTTAAATCAGTTTGTAGGAATGAGCAGTAGTAACTAAGAACCAGGCTTGTACAATATGATAGATACACAGGTAACTCAAAACTCAATTTATGTTATTTGGTAATCCCTTAGATCCGCTTTTAAGGTGGTACATAGTTTAGCCGAAAAAACACTTTGCTTTTTCTCATATATGCCCAACATTTTAAGATTTCTTCACTTAAACATTCCAATAAGGCAACTGCACAATCGTGATTAATGACTTTTGCTTTCTTAAGGTATTTAGTGAACAGAATACTGAGAGAGCTCCAATATCAGCAATGCACTTGCCAGCCTTAGTCAGCTTATAAACAAATGCTGTTTTTGTGATCGTCAACGATTTTCAATCATATTTAGTAATGAAAAATATTATCACTTAAAACAAAATATTAATCTTAATTTTTTCATAACCAAGCGAGGAGTTTGGTGTTCTCCAAGTAGACTTTTATTTGCTTGATTTCTTTTTAGTCTGTAAACGTCTGCAAATGAATTTCAAAGTATTTCCTAGTCATTTTTAACTTAAAAAAGCTGTGTTAATTTATTGGGAAAACAATACCCACATTTAGTTCCTTCTTAAAAGGCTGGATGCGAATGACCTTAGAAAATGAATTCCGCAATAATTTAGTTTAAGATTTTTTGTAGTGTGGACAATAATGGAAATTTTTAGTTGATAAAGTTAACAACTCCTGGTAAGTAAAGTAAGTAAAGTATTGAGTACTTTATAAATTGCTTTTGGGGTTGTAAGGCAGGACTATGATTATGCCTTAGTATATATATAAGTAACATAATATTTGTTGCAGGCTAAGGCTAATGGCACACAAATAATTTTATCCTGTAAGATTTTAGCGAGTAACAACTTTGTTCAGGTAAAATGATGCATTTTCTTAAAAGTTAACTACAGCATATTAGTGCAAATTTCATCAGGAGCAAAAAGAGACCTTTCCTAAGATTGCCTTCTATTTTTAAAAGTATCAAACCACATGATCAGCTGTCACTTGAATAAAACAACTCCTAGGCCTAGGGACATCTCATGTAAAAAAGGATCTTGCACGTGTGCACTACCTCAGACGTGTCCTTTATAGAGCACAAGAGATCTATAGATTATAGTGTTGATTTTTTTCTCAGATAATAAAAAACACTATAAAAAAATTAAAAATAAACAAAGAAAGGTTTCAGTGGTTTCACAACTATCACTATAACTTGAATTGAAGCTTCCTTTAGGATTATTAAAAATTCGCAAAAGTCTATTAAAATTTTGAATTTAAATATTGTCTTTTAAAGTAACAGAAAATTTTCCCGCATAAAAAGGTGGAAAAATAAATTGAATACCAATTTTATGGTATACACAATTTTGTGTAAAATATTAAAATAAGCATTTCAAATGGAAAATATTCAAATTTTATTTATATTAAATATTTTGTAATTAATATTTTTAGATAACATAAAATCCTCTCTATGCCAAATACCTAGTTTCATATATATACCTGCCAATTTTGGAATAAAAAATGCAAAAAACCTTGATGTTCTTAATAAGAAAATAACAAATAACACAATCTTGAACATAGAATTGATAATCTTTTAAAGTACATAAATTAAATAAAATTTTAATTGTTCAGCTCGCGTGTAACTAATTTTAACAATTTATGCCGATTTCCTGTCACATGCTTACGCAAATATAATGTAAAATATAACATTACTTCTCAGGAATATTTATATGTTTGTCCGTGTATATCTTTTATTAGATTTTTCTTAAGTTTATTCCAAGTAATATCTCCTCACTAGTAGATATCATCAAGTCCGGAACAATAAACAACTAGAAAAATGGGAGTGATGTATATGTAGAGTTTGCATTGTTATTCAATTTTTAATTTTACTTATTGTTGTTTGTTGTTCTGGATTTTTATTATATTTTTGTTTTTTTCAAACAGAATTATTGGTTGACGTTCACAGCACCAGCAGAAATCGGACATTGTCACATAAACTCAGAGTTGTGTCATCCATTGATAACGGACGCTTTTATACTTTTTGGGGTATCGAGCTATATTTGTATAGTGGCGACTTGGACGACTTTGGCCTAAGAGCTCTTGCCTTAATTGATTTCAATTGAGCTTAATTGGTTAATGGGCTACTCTGCGGGCCGACATTTTGGATTGAATACATAAATATATATACATATTTGAAAAGATAGTAATCTGTATAATATATTTATATATATATATATATATCCAAAGCGTCCTCGGTGACAAATATTGTGCTGTCAGCAACTCAAAATGGGCCTTCGTAGTGCAGATAAACAGTACAAAAGGTCCATCCCTCATAAATATCGCGTTTTGAAATTCTTTTTGATGTTGGTTTTTTTTTTAATTTTACAGTAATAATTATTTTGTATTTTTTTTTTGTGGGTTGTATCAAAGAATGTGTCTGACGACATCCACTTGGGGTTATTAATATATCAAGCAGCCTCCGGCATGGTTGTTACATTATAGTTACCATCCTATTGTGTCATTTGGAATAATTTGATTGTCTGTTATTTTTTTATTTTTTGTTTGTTTGTGTATAGAGTCAAGCTGGGTAGAGAATCTATTGAAATAGTATTTTGCAATTCTGATATGGATGCTTCGTGTCGTTAAGCGTGTGGGCATCTACTAGCTTTTAGTTAAAAAATATTGTACCTTTTTGTGTATTTAAGTAGCCAAAAAACAAATCGAATGGATACTGACTATTTAAGAGATTTTTCAATTGTGTTTGCTAAAGGTTATTCTGAAAAAATTTTTATAAATCTCGTTAAAAAAAGACTTATTTTCTTTAAGTATGCAGTTGAATGCTACACATATTGTGGCCAATGTATATTCTTACTAAAAAAAGGTTTTGTTTATTATATCAGCTTTTTTTGGAAATTATAGAAAACAGGAGTTTTTCGCAGTCCAAACTGAGAGTAATATAAGTGTCACCTTGATTGAAAACTTTTGTTTTGATTAAGCCGTCTAGGTTCAACATGATTAAAAAAATCCTCAATTCCAAAAAATTTCATTCTATGAGCTAGAACTACTTTTTAAAAACTCCTTCTCAAGCTAAATACATATAAAGAACTAAGATATTCCATAAAATATTTTTGGGGTTACTTAATTTTTATACTTTTGTTTGGATTTTGACATTGTATGAGATATAAAAGATTTGAAAAAATAATTAAGCAATGTAAGGCTACAATTTGACACATGATAAATATTCTTAATGAAAATTTAAAATATTACATACGAGTTGTTATGAACCTCATATTGGGAAAAGTTAGTAAATTTCGATCGCCCAAATGAACCACCGATTTATTATAACAATTTTCATGATAGATTTCTAACTGAAGAAAGGAAACCTTGAGGAGTAAAATAAAATGACACAAATATTTCCTATTTTAATGGTTCACCTCTTATTACGACTACTTTAAGTTGCTTCGCTTACCACATCAAAAAACAACAGTCCGTGGATTGATTTTAAAATGATAAAAGTAATTTATCCTATAATAACTTAACTTCTAACATGTAGAAAAACTAATACTAACGGCAGAGATACTAACGGCATTGGCTCAGAATCTTAAGACTAATTTTTCTATGAAATTTAATGTTAATGAAGCAAAATAGATTTATTTTAGATGCTGAGCATGCATAGATTTAAAATTAATATAACATTATCAATATTGCTATTTATTATTAATCTAAATTCATGAAATATTTTAATAGTTTCAAATTAAGAGAAAAGGTACATCAAATCAAGAGTTATTAGAAAATAAAAAACTACCGAAAAATTTACACTTCAATCTAAAATTCAAATTCAGAACTATATAGTAATAACATTATAGCTATCAATTATGCATGCAAGATTTGCAAAACGAAAATTATAAAGGAGTTTATAAGGCAAAACATTAACTTTTTAGGCTGCAGACATAATATAAGCGCAATCAAGGGAGCTATTAGTAATCTGAGCTGCTTTAAAACACTAAACACTTTCCATTTTGATAGAATTTACAAGAACATGTCACTTAAATCAATGACTTTGAGGAATCCCATAATCAAAAGTCTTTTATACTGTGACAATATCTTAAAGCTTTTAAATATCAAAAATTAAATTACGAACCATGAATAAAACTCTAAAATACATTGTTGGCCAGTGTAGTAACCATTTGCTAGTTTTGATTTATTTTTCAGAAAAGAATTTTCAATCTAAAAGAAAGAATATAGCGAATTCATTGGTAAAATCAAAAAACCGCACAAGAAACATACATTGAAAATCTATCTAATGCTATCAACTGAGAAAAACAAAAGTGGTCTTTATATCGCACTATAAAAGGCAAGTGAATGATAAATTCACTATTATAGTAAATCTCTGAAGTTATCGCTAATCATACCAAAGAATATCTACAATTATAATAACAAACAAAAAATAAACGTAGAAGAGTTCTTAGTTAGCTTGGAGTAAATTTTTTACAACAATCGCTTTTGTAGTTAAAAGAATGATTGGGCAAGTATTCAAATCTAAACATCGAAAGAAGAAAATGAAGAAGAAGGGAATTGATATGGTGCTCCCAAATTTAAATAAGAAAAAACGTCAATTCGAATCGAAGGTCTTTCCAAATATACGCCATGGAAATCATTAATCGAAAAGCAATAGATGCATTTGATATCACTCATTTAGCACAATGAACATTTCGTCATTCAAAAATTTGTTCACTAAAATAATTACATTAATCATTTTATTTATAAGATTTTTTCTCCTACATATTCTGATTTCTATTAAATGATCTTGATTTTTAACTAAGGAAAAGTTGGATTTTAGTGCCAATATCAATTATATCGCATTTATTTAAGTTACGAAAATTTTCTGGCTAATAATGATTTACAAAAGTCACTTTTGTGGTACATTGTGAACATGGAAAAGGCTAACAAAAGTTTGCAAGAAAAACTGATGAGTCTACAGTCTACAGCTCAAAAACTTAAACAGTTCATATAAACATAAGATGAGTTTCTTTTAAAAACATTGTCATTTCTTAAATTACTTTTCTAGTAACTAAAATAGTTTGAAAAATTAGTAATTAATTAACTATAAAAACAGGCTATGGTTAATATTACAGTAAATAAAACTTGTTACGCTCTAATTATTATGAAATCGATTAAGTCCTAGAATCCCAGAAAATTGGTTTCTCTAAATAGTATTCTTCAAAGAATTAGAAATTTCTTTGACATAATTTCCGTTTCCTGTGAGAATTTATAGAGTGATTTTCATACCAAACACTTTCATTACCAAATTTTCAAATTAATCTTTTTGAGGGTATCATCTGTTTCCAGATATTTTCTGGGACTTCGATAGTAAACTTGTCTCTAAATTTAAATGATAGTCCACTAGAAAGACAAAATAATTATCTATTAAATGCAGGATACGTTATTGTATCTTAAGATGTTCAGAATATAGCTATTTCCCTGACATGAATTTCAGGATTTCTGTATTAACTTTGAATTTAAGATATTTAAGTAAATTACTATAGAAGTCAATTTGTATTAATGTTATTCTTTGGTAGACTGATCGCTAGATATTTTTTTGCTAGAAAATAGAAACTTTTACATTTAAGTAGTTTTTGGAATGATGCTCTGTTTTTTCTGTGCATTTTTTATTTCAGACTTCTTCTTTCGCTTAAGAAATAATTTTTTCTCGTCGTTTTCTATCTTTTCCATGATTCATTCTGATAAATGAGGTAAGAAAATCTATTTTAAGCAGTTTACCAAACTGAGTTTTGTTTTCCATCAGTGAATTAGGTGATAAATGAATAAGTTAAAAATATATTTTTCTCTACTAAATCTAGTGAATTTAAGACAAAGAAAAATATTCAAACTATAAATTTTCTTCTAAAACAACTAGTTGAAGTTATAAACTGTTCAAAAAGTAAAAGTAGAACTGGTGAAATAATTATTTATTGGATTCGTAAGCTTTTTTTTATTGCCTTTCGAATTTTACACTTTTCTTTGTTAACTAAGTCTTTAGTATGAGGTTTAATTGATTTAACCTGCAGAATTTAGCAAAAGAAACATAAGAGAACTACTCACTGGTCTGGGATTTGCTGATTACAAAAATAAGCCTAAAAAAAATTCCTCAATTTTGTACACTAATTCCGTCAGCCGTGTTATCCTTTAAATAGTTTGATTTTTCTTTCACTGCTTACAGTCTTCATAATACAATTTAAGATTTGTAGGTTAAGTTTTTTTATTAAAAACTTTAATTAATTTTTCAGATAATATATCAATAAAGGCAACTCAGCAAACAGCTTGTCGCTTTATCCACTGCATTATAAATTTTAGTCTTGTCATTTTAGAAAATGTTGCCTATTTTTGAACTTAATGGAATGTAATTAAAGAGAACTCTTACTTTCTCTAACTTACTCTTCTTGGTACCACCGTCAAAAATTCTAGTTGGTAATTGTAACATATACCCTGGACTGAACCAAAAACACCCTTGTTAAATTTCGCTAAATTATAATACTTTTCTAAAGAAATTTGAAAACCTATCAAATACTTTCTGGTTCTTAATTCATGAAACAAATTCTAAAAGTGTTTGACGTATAAAAATTCTTAAACGATAGTTTATTTGTCGTCAAAACTAATAGTGCAATTAAAATTTTCCCATGCAGGTCGTTAGAACTGTATTTAACGAATAGCACTTTTTTTTGTATATATTGGAATGATATATAAAAGCAAAATAAAATTTATTGTAGAAAAACGTTTTGTAAACTGACTTCAATTGCTCCATATACAGTCTTAAGGCAAAACTAAGTGAAATATTTTCTAGTAATTTTGACCAAGCCACAGCTACTTGGGTAAATTCCAAAATGTTTTAATTTTTTCTTTTTACTATTCATTAGCATTAGTTAATTGTAGTAATGTTGTGAAAGTGACCTGAAATAAATTTTTCTTTTAATAAGTTAGTTTCAAGTTAAACGCTGAATCAGATACTCCGAGGCTACTCATGGCCTTATTAATTTTTGAAAACTTTAAAATCATTAGCGCTATATGTCGAATATAGGACTGGTTTGAAATAGTTAACAGATTTATTTCAGATATGTGTATTAGATATAGTTTATATGGTTTTTGAAAGAATGAAATCCAAATGCTTGGCATCAATTTACTACAGCAGTATACAGAGAAAAAACATATTTTTCTGAATCTTTTAGTGAATTAAATTTTTTTAATGAAACTAGTAGTCATGAGACATTAGTGAGAAAAATAATAAAATATCCAGTTCCAGTAAACAAGTTAATATCTTCCTCTTAAAAAATCAATTATTTTTCATTGCAATTTTAATGTTTATCTTGAACAAAAATACATTTTAGGAAAAGTTAATAACAACAAAAAGGGAAAAACACCACATAAAAATGAGAATAAGTGATCCATAAGATCATTCATTCCATTAATCATTAATATTGTTTAGTAATTTAGGGAAAAGGGCTTTTTAGGAAAAACCTAATTTTGAAAAAGGAGCCATATCTTGAATAAATTAGTGAACTATTGCAATTAAAAATATTCCAGAAAATATCACCAAGAAATTTTAATTTATATTTTTTAATTTAAATTTAATGTGAAAGTCAATGTTTATATGTGAATGACAGTGCAGCAGATTTGATATTTAGGATATTATCAAAAACTTATCTCTAGCAACCAGACTTAATTTATGAATAAAACTAACATCAACGATACAAAAATATTTGTGTACAATAAATATTTTTGTAATTTTAGCGGGACATTTGCAAAAATTAGAAAATAAGAAAATAAATATCTCAAACATAAAACAAAAATTAGGTCATGTAGGTAGATTGGTTAAAAAGTATTTGACCCCCTAAACAACCTGACTATGGCTACGTGCTAGAAAGCACATTCTACCTGTGGTAAAGGTACATAAACCTGATGTATTCTTCTCCATGTTTTTTTTTCTTTGATTGTTTTAATCTCATTTCTAAAAAAGTTTTAAAGACATTAAGCATTGCTCCTTCTCTTTCTGACGGTAACATATAGAAAAATTATTTTTGTCTTCCATTCAAATAACAAGATTTGTCGAGAAACTTGCAAAAGTCTATGAGCAACAACCTAAAAGACTTTTACAACATAAATTTATCAAAATCTTCGCTTTTAACTAAAAAAAATTAATAAAACGACACAAATTTGGATGTACTTGAACTTCACAGAGATAAACTTTTTATAGTGTTTTCACTAGAAATCTGTAATAAAACTGAAACAAATTTATTCCATGAATCATATAACCATATTGGATTGACTCCTTTAAGCTTAGTATTGGTATTATATGAAATTAACCAATTTCAATTATAAAAAAAACAAACACAAGAATAATTTTTTAATTAATTACAATAACTTGATCTAGTATCCTTTATACTCTAAATAAGCAACTGTCACTTAAAAAAAAATTTTTACTAAAAGAAAAATTAATATCATTTATCTCAGTGTCTAAATATCCTTGAAATTTCATGAAACTTGAGATTAGCTAATTTTAAAATTGAAACAAAGCAAGGATAAAAGCGTTCAACTTTAAATATCTTGTATAATGTCCTTTAAGTGTTTTTGATTTTTTTCCAAAGGATTAAAATCCTCCCTAACACACGCTATTAAGCTTGTGTTTATCCAATGTCCACAAAAAGATTTAAATAAGAGAAAGCAAAAACAAGGATCAACACACTGACAAATAACATTCATCACCAATTAAGAAAAGGAAAAATTTACTAAGCCTTTTGTCTTGTCGCCTTTTTTGTGTGGTTTATCTTTTGCGAACCACTTTTTGCTCTATAACGGGTCATCTGGTGTCTTTGATGTGTAATTTTATTATAGTTAAGTTCGCAAAATTAAATTTTGTTACGATTAGCACTTGAATTATTGCTACTGTCAAGTCCAGTCATATAATTTTTTGATAAAAAGCAATGGGAATTTATATAAGGCATTTAAAAAGAGTAATTTATTAAGATGTTGCTTTAGTTTGTCTTTGTAAAACTTGAAACAGAGGCTGGAAAAAATTGTATAAGTGATATCTTCAGTTAAAAATTAACTAACATATAAAGATATTCCAAATTTTAATAACTTTACTTTCATCTAGTATTTTTTAAAAGTTAGAAATTTATCATAAAATAATTACCTCTATCTATAGATAGAATTAAAGATTTGAAAATTCCTTATACCTTTAAAGGTTAGAAAATTAGTCACATTTTCACAAACAAAAATAACTTAATGATGGATACATCCAAGAGCCTACGGCAGATTTTATTTCTTCATGATGATATTTATAAGAGAAAACTAAAATCTGTAATTTAAATATTCTTCTAAGCTACAATAAGTGCAATTAGTTCTTAATTTACTTATTTTGAAATAAAGTATTCTATTTTATAATGTAATCATTACAACTTGATTTTAAGTTGGTATCACTGAATTCAATTTTTTTCCTAATTTTTCTAGAGATTCATAAAATAGAAAAGAAACAGCAAATTAACAAAATGTTGATAAAAAAAAAGATTTATTGGTTCTACAAACTGTAAACTTCCGGAAACACCAACAAACTAGTAAGGAAACTTTCTGCTTTTTCCTATTTACCTTTTTTTGTTAATTTTTTTCAAATCTTTGTGGTATTGTACAATAATTGAAAGAGGAAATAAAACATGGAAATGAGCTATAAATTAAACAAAATACAAAGTGTTCAAATTGTTAGGTTTGGAAAAAAATTAGCCTGAAGTTTAGAATTGGACTTAGGCTTTGTTTCAACATGAATTCTTTGCTTAACTGCCCGTTCAAATATCTTTTGTTACGACTAAGGAGAAACTCTCTGTAAATAATGCTTTGTTTTAAGCTTATTTTAGCTAAAAATAATTTTCATGCTTTTAAATGTAAGTAAGTGAACACTCTAGCTATTGTTTTAAATTTATTTAACGCATTTACCAAGATGAAAAATTTTAACAAACTTCTTAGGAGCTTTGAGGCCCCAAATATCAATTTTCGACTTTTTTGTAGGTCAATTCAAGCTAAAGATATTTGAAAAGTACTTTCTCAAAAATTAGCAAGTAAATTATTATTTTGTTATAAATATTGCTAGTGTCATAGCAGAAAAATGTTCCAATTTAGCCAGATTTATTTTATTCCGAAGATCCTGCAACTCACAAAAATCGAAAATATTTTTGCGCCATACTCCACATTGGAAAATTGACAAGGAAACAGCTATATTCTATTGACTCTCAAATCATTTTTTAGGAAATTCTTCCAAGCTTCGTCGATGTAACAGGAATGTTTTGACGTCTTTTTCAATTCAAAATCAATTTAGACAAATTATTTTGCTCGTCATAAGATTATTTACTGTGTTCTAGATAATATCTCGAAAAACAGCTGCATCGAAGATTTTAAGCTTAAATTTTACTATTTTCTTTTTAGAATAAAATAAGAAGTTAACTTTCGGTACACAAAAAATAAGTTTGTTGCCTGATTCAAAAATTAAGAATATATATAATATTAAAAGAATACTATTTTTCCGTTAAAGTAAAATATTTGTGTATTATGTAAGGGCCAAAAAGAAAATTTATTGTTTTTATATAGTATTTTTAGTAAAAATTCAGTTTTGGAATAAATATAATTTAAGAGGACATTAACTTCATTCAACGCGGTCTTTAATTATTATTCTTCTGTGAAATATTTTTAAGTTTAAAGTGTTAAAACTCAAATCCAAGGAATAAAATTGTTTTTTATCAAATATTCTTAGAAACAACAATCACACCGAACTAAAAACAAAATAATTTAACTTATCTAAAAGCAAAGTAAATCCAAGAATTTATGATAATATTGAAGCAACTTAAATGATGTCATCAAATTTTCATTTTTCATCTCTTGAAGAAATTTTAGCATAAGCAATTTTAAAGAGACCTCAGATGAGCCTCCTATATGAAATCATCCAACACATTATCCTTGAATTAACATTTCTAATGTATTCATTATCCTTAATATGTATGCATATACTCGTATCTTCAAAGCTCCCCAATTTTTTGACAAGAAAGTGAAAATTTAGCATGTAAAAAAATTAATTTTAGCCTTGAAGAATAATTTTTTTTTACATTGCATTATTATGTTCTTTAGATATTAAAATATTTGTATACCAATAATAAAATTAAAACAGTTTACCGAATGATTAATAAAAATAATTGCGCCTTAATGCATAAATATGGGAAATAATATTGAATACGGAAAAAATAAAATCGCGATAAATTGAATTGAAAGCATATTAGTATGGAAATATTAAATTTAATTTCATTCTGGTTCAGAATGATTTTTGTATTACACTACATTAAATAAAATTTGGTAATATATTTTCCGGTTAATATTCATGCCATAGAATTATATTTAAGTTAAAATTTCTGTGAAAATATTTAAATTTTCCAATAGCAAATTATCATATGCGTTTATCATTGTTTTCAGTAGAATGCTGATTATTTTTCAAAGCTTGCATTATTATCCGGAATCAGTCTGGTAGTATTAATAAGCCGGAAGGAGAAAATGCATTTTTCGCTATTCAATTCATAATATTCCTCAATATTTTCAAAATGTGATGGAAATGACTTTGAAAGAGTAATGATTATTGTTTAAAAGTTATATACTTTTATTATTTTTTTTTTTGAATTTTCAATTAATTTAATTTAAGTATGATAAACAGCCCTGTAGTAAGGTACATACAAACCTAAATTAAACTTTAAATTATAATCAAAGAATTGTAATTTATAGAATACTTCATAATTTTTTAATTTAATTTTTTCAGCCATAATTTTATGTTATATAAAAAAACCAATCTATATTTTTAATGCTATTTTCATCGATGAGATTGTAGGTTTATAAAGGAACAAATATCAGTAATTTCGCCCCCATTTTGAATTGTATTATTAAATGCTAGCAGAATTCAACTTAGTAGATTTCCATTATATTTTTATTCATATTTCTTGGTCAGTTTTGTTGTTATTCACAGAAATGCATAATTTGAGGCAAACATTTTTGCCAGCTTTCAGGATGATATTCTAAACCAGTTTTATATAATTACATTAGGTTTCCAGGGCTTGATGTGTAAAAAATTCATTACACTATAAGTTGTATTTCTAATTGAATATATTTTTATCTATTTCTTCTTAATATAAATCTTAAAAACCTCCAACAATATATTTGTTTTGATCGAAATATGCGCAAGTGTGGATTTTAAGTGTATTTTCTCAAAAATCTAAAAACAGCATAAAATAAAGATAAAATATACACTCATCTAATCAAGAAACATTTGTGCTTAGAAAGGTTTTGACACCTAAAACCACTGCTCAAAAGTCCATTCCCTTTACCTTCTTATAATCACATATATTAGCTATTAAAATAATATAAACTTTTTTACGATACATAATGATAACTCATTTTAAAATATTTTTCCTAGATGCAAGAGCCAAGCCAAAAAACAACAGATGTAAAAACATATCAGCAAGAAATGCTAATCCATACGCTTACGACATTTTGAAAAAGCCAGCACAGAATTCCTACAAAAATTTAAAAGCAATTTAGTAATAGCCTTTACTTTTAAAATATCAAAGGGAGTTATAAAACAAATAGATCAGGACTGGTCGCAGTGCATTTTGTCCCCCTTTCTTTTACTATTACTATTATTATTATAAAACAAAACAAAAAAGATTTTAAAACTTTTGTCCGAAATTTTTTTCTAGTGTTTAATATAATTTTTTTGTAGTTAGTTGAAAAAAAATTTTAAAGTCTTAAAATGTTACAACAATCGATGTTATAAGCCTTTCGCAACTATTCAAGCAATAAAAATTACCATTTCAGAGCTCTATAAGTAAGTCTATTCTATTTGTATGTATGGTAAATTTATATATTTGTTATTTATATTTCAAACAGAAATAACTATAACAATAAATATTTGCAGCATTCCAGGAAAGTAAGAAATTAATTGACACTCGTAGAAGTTTTACTTTTTTTTACTTTTACTTAATACCAATAACAATTCTTAGACCACACAGTGTAGTTAATAATTAGTTTTTATAGAGGGATATTCCTACGAAAAATAACAATATTTACATGCTATAACTTTAAGCGGCTATGAGTCCTAGTATGATATATTCATTTCTTAAGGCTTCTTTGCACCATTGCCAATTTAAAATCACCACGCCCGAATATGATTTATTCAAATAACGGAACAAGCCAAAAAATTATTTCAAGTTAAGAATATAATTAATAAAGTTGGTGACAGCTAACGCTATTTTTGTTATTTTTAAAGCCATTAAATACTTATTGCGATTACTTCTTTCTAACAAATATTGAAATATTGAATGAAAGGCAAGCATAGTGTTTGCCCTCTTATTTATTAAGTTATAAAAAACTTTAAGTATGATAACTAAACTAAGTTCAAACATCCACACTTGAGAGATAGAATTAAGAAAGATGTTACTTCTTTTCATTAGGATAAATTCTTACAATAGAAAATAATCAAATTAGTGTCATTTAATTTGGTATATATTAACTTTATTTTGTTACAAACGGCAATTTAACTTCCTTCGATTGAGCTTTAAATAAATCCCAAAATATTGAGTATTTTAGAAGTTAGAGTCAAGTTGCAAGAAATATATTGCACAAAAAGTCTTTATGATAGCTTAGCACCACCATTTAAATATTGGTAAAAATAGATAAAATGTATAACACATCATTCATGAAGAACCAATGATTTAACACTTTTGATTATAATTACAATTAAATGCGTAAAAGATTAACCCAACATTTTACATACAATCCAAAAAATGTTTAATGATAAAAATTAAATAAGCAAATATGCATGCATAAGCTGTACATTTAGCCTTATCAAAATTATTTCAGCTTTATATTATTAGCAAAAAAATGACAGCTGTGTAATTGCTAAAATTGTTTATCAGTCTTTGTATATTATAAAATTCATTTTTCACAGAATTTTTTATTAAAAAATATTAAAGTATTCATTTGTCAAGGGCAATTACACTCAAGCAAAAATTATGAAATAAATGAGAAATTATGTTATTATAGTACACGTTTAGCAGCATGTCATTTTTTATAAAAAAAAGTAATTGTTAAAACCGAACAAAATGGGTTGAATCCTATAATAAAAGAACACATGTACTACTCGTGTTTTCAAATATATTAAGCCTATCGTCTTCCCAACATTTTATCTAAATGAATTTAATATTAGTCTAAATAAATTTTATCTACTTTAAATTTTCATAAATGTTTCAGTAGCTATTAAAGAAATATTTGGCTCAGATGAAAAATGAACTAAGATTATTTTCATTTTATTAAATTTTCTCCTTCTAAGATAAACAGGTGTAACTTTTTAGAGATTGCTAACCCAGATTTACAAAAAAACAAAAAATTTATGGTCTTGTATGAAAATAAAATTGCTTTTAAAGTCGTTCAAATAAAGTATAATATAATTTTGAGAAAAACAATATCTAATATTCCCTACAAGGGTAAATGACTGCAGTTCAAATAAAAAAAAGCTTGTCAAATCTCAGCTCATTTTTAGGATAAAATAACTCGTTTGTTAATTAAAAGAATTTTGCAATTAAAAGACAGACAGAGAGAGGGAGAGAGATGAATTAAAATTACTAAATTCCAAAAATACTTTAACGCTATGAGTAATTCATTTTCAAAAACTTTTAGGAATAAAATCCTTAAAAAATCTCTTTTTTGAAATAATTCAAGTTCTAAAAGTAAAAGTAAAAAGTGCATATGTGATCCTTCAAGCTATTATCTGAGCGCGGTTACACGTTTCTGATACATATTGAATTTATTTCAAATATTTCAATTTAGGAATAAGTCTATTTGTGTAGGTATTCATTTTAAGAAACTATGATAATAAATATAAGCTAACCAAATAACTTTTAAGAACACATTCTTCAACACGTTGGTCAATAAGTCTATAATCAAATTGCAAAAATAAATTGTTTAACACGGCTGGTATTAAAAACTAAAACAGGAATTGAAATAAGTATATTAAGCTTGAACATGATAAAGTCGATAAATAATTTTTTTTGTAAAAAATCTGTATCTTCTTGCTTTGATAAATTCTAAGCGAAGTTTTGAAGTCTAACTTAAAAATAAACAAACAAAATGACAAAGTTATGATAAATGTCAATTTTTTTTAAATAAACAGATAATTTTTCCTTTTTCAACTCTTTAATTAAACCTAAAAGCAAAGAGTGAATTACGTATTTTGCTATCGCTTGGGAAAATATACACCAGCCAATTGCTGTAAACACAATTCAAAATCATTTTTAATAAAAGCAAGGGTAATAAAAAATTAGATTTGTATTAGTAAAATATGTTCAATCTTGTTTCCTTATCTTGAGAATATTTTCTTTTGCTATAATTGAAGAGTTTTTTCTTGATTCTATCTTTAGAAGGTTTGACATTATATAAATTTTCTAAAAACAACATCTTTGAAGTTTTAGAATTTAATATTCTACCAACATTAAAATTAATTGAGCAACGCTTTTATAAATTTTGATACTTTAACTTGATACATATGAAATTTGGATTTAGTAAATTTTTTAAAATCTCGTTAACAAACTTATTATTACTTATTAGGTAATTAACCTTAGTAAAACATAGAATAGTATAAGAAAATACATTGCCATATCTAATATTAAATCTTATTTTTTACCCCAAAACATTAACCGTTTTTTTTATTATATATCTACTATACATTCAATTAATCGTTATAAAAAAATATTTTAAAAATTCAAGTAATACCTTAAGCTCACTTTTTCCAAATTAAAGCGGGGGAAAACTTGATTTCAGGTAAAATAATCCAAATGATTAACCCCTGAAAATTGCAATCTTTTGTGAAAATGTAGGTAACATACCTTTGAAGATCTCATAACATCTGCAAAACAATTTTCTGGTAGATGAGAACAGATTGTTAAAACAGCATAAATTATTTGGTTAGATCTCTTTTTTATTTGTATAAAAGTTTAACTGGTCTAATGCTTACCATTCAACATTATCTATCGTTCAGAAATAATATTTTAAGGATGGAAAGGGCAAAAGAAATTTATTTAAAAAGTATTATTGGCGGACATTAAGGAAGATATAAGAGGGAAAATTTTCTTCTGGTTTTCATATAAAATGCTTGAAGGTAAATGAAAACGAAAAGTATACCGTCACGGAGAATGGTTCCTTATCTTCATTTCTTTTTTCTTTTGCTTTTTTTTTCTATGCCTCTGATAAAAAGGATATTGAACAGGAATAACTTTGAAATAGCTTTAACTTTAGCGATAAGATGCGCAGAATTAATGAGTAGAGAGGGTGCGATATCTTTATTACAATACATTTGGTAGCTTTAGGCTGTATTAGCTGTTTGTATATATATACCTGCAAATATATACCATCCTGGCCAAGTTATTGGTATTATAAAATTTTAAAGGTGATTGCATTGTAATATTGGCAGTTAAAATTTAATTTTTCATATATTTTTTGAGTGTTTTTCTAGATAACATATTTATTGAATATCTCTAAATTGGATCCTTGTGCCTCATAAGTATTTAATTACAATTTAAAATCAATATTTTATTATTAAAACTGTTTAAAGACTTTTCATTTATGCAATTTGAAATCTTTTCAATTATAGTAAGGAGACGAGTAGATTCCGCTATTTAAGTTTAAGGGTATTTTTGTTGACTGTATTAATGTTTTAAATTTAATCAAAGGACTGTCTTACAAGACAGTAGGAAAATAGGTCCAAATGTTTTCAATTTCAAAGTATCACAATTTTAAAAATATGATATCTTCTGTCAATAAAAACAAGTTTAATTTTAACTAATTTTTTTATTACTTTTCCTTCTTTATAGGAGAAGAAATCAGCTAAAATAATGCATTTGATTTGAACGACTGGTAACGAACGGCTTTACTTTCCAGTATTTCATGCTATTTTGTAAAGATGATGACTAATTTGAGAAATAAGAATAGAAAAATAACACCAAAAATCTTGTATCTTGTATCATTTTATCCTTTTTTAATACTTTATTAATTTATTTATTTATAGAAATATTCTACACAACACAAATGATCTGTATAAATATACATATTACACTTGCTCTCTAGATAGACATTTGAAATCTCTTTTTCAATAGATGACGTATGCATATTTCCACTTAACTTCTAAAAAGAACATCTCCTAACATCCAAAAGAAATGGATTATGCCCTCTGGTATATTTACAGGAAATTGAATCTCAAATACAGAAACTTTTATAAAACTGATATTAAATGTATTCATATAACTTAGTCTTCATTAAATAAACATTTTAGTCATACGAAGAATTTTGAAAGCTCCTTAACACGTGTTAAATATCCTTATAATACAAAAAGAGATGATTTTAGTTGTTATTGCTTTCACAAAAATTCAATTCACCAATTGAGTTTTGGGTATAGTATCCATGTAAAACTTTACCCAATTTAGATTATACCCTCCCAAGATACATTTTGTGGTCTAATTTGATATTGGGCAGATTGATAATAATGTATAATGTGGGTAATAAAAATAATTGCATTTTATTTTATATGATGATTTAATTTTTTTAGTGGAAAATTTGCTAAAAAATCTGTTAGCTCTCAAACTAAGACAACTAATAATATTTAAAATAAAATGGTATTCAAGGGTTGAGAAATAAGACTAAAATAAAGTATTATTATTATTAGGAGGATTAATACTTGAGTGGTTTCAGTGTAGTTTTGAAATTTGTTTATGTTTTATTAGAGTAATTATTTTACTTAAATAGAACCTAAGTTTTAGATTTTTTTTAATTTTAGAAAGCTAGGGCTTTTATATTGACTGATAGTATTTATTAGAAAAATGTTTTTCTAGATTTTAGCTCTAATGGACTATTAATTAATGGATAAAAAGGTTTGCATTTTGCTGAAAACCCATTCTTTTTTTTTTTACTATATACAACAGTATCAGCAAGATATTTTTTAAAAATAATACTTTTTTTAAGGCATAATCATACTTTTATTTTAAATGCATTACGAACCACATAAACAAATTTCAAATCTTTTATAGATTTATAGATTGCTAGTGCCTAATTTTTGTAATAAATATCCAGTAGGGTATATTTCAAAATTAAACTCTAAACATATATTAATTACTTAAAAGCTGTATTCAGAATTCTTAAACAAAAATTCCCCAAGTTTTATTTTAAACAGACTTTTCAAGTGCAATCAGTAATTTTAACTCATAAAATACATTTGATTGCTTCTATAGGAAATCAATAATATATTATATTCTTTATAATATATACAACATCCTGATTTTCTGATCATAAATTTCTTTCATTCATCGATAAATATAAATTTTATATGGTGGTAGAGCACGTGTCTGCCATATAATGCAACAAAAATACATTTTATGATGATGACCCAACCTGTTCTAACAGCCGTGAATAGATAACAAATGACCATATAAAAACATTATTAGGATTCAATATTTGTAATACGGGCTACATGGTTTATTTAGTAAAAATTATTCATGGTTGAAAGGTAAAAAGTACTGTTACATAGGGTGCTAGTTGCAATAATATATTTAAAGAAAAAATAATACGACTTGTTTTGTTGGGAGAGGAATAAATGAATAAAAGGGATTCTAAAGTTCAAAAATGGCTTAATTTCCAAAATTGTTAAAGTATTGATAGTAGAAATTGTACTGGATAGTGCCCGTAATGTATTTTACATGCAAACTAAACTTGATTTAATTCCTGATTATCATATATAAGTAAAAATAATAATAAAGAAAAAATGATAATGAAGAACCAAAGGTTGTATTTTTAAAATCAAAAGCTGCTTTGCAAAGAAAAAATAGCAACATTTAATTAATTCATTAAAAATATCAGTTAGATACCAGCAACACCACTACTAATAACAATATATTTTATTTTAAATAATTTTAATAATTTAGCATCCACATATTTTTGTGTATTCATATATTGCCTTCTGCAATACAATTCTAGAAGTTAATGACAACAAAATTTAAGAAGCACCTTGAAATGTTAGGGGCATAAAATTCTAAAGAGACAAGTATGTATACTATTACTCTGTAAATTTTTGCTTTCTAAGGATATTGTTAAGTTCTCCAGGCGATATAAATAGAAAAATTTTTTTTACACAACGGCATATTTATTTTCATATTTGTTTTAATATTCTGTCTACACAAACGAGAAAAGTGAACTCAACAAATTATTTGATTTTAAAACGTATTTATAAATGTTTTAAATAATATTTACTTCTTTTAACTTAAACCCACTATTTTTTTGTTCCAAACAATATTGATTAACGATAACTAATTTTTCATTGTGATTCATTAAACTTCATTATTCAAAAATGAAACTGTATTGAAAAATTGTTTGATTGCGTTTAATTCAGAGTAAAATTAGAATTTTGCCGAAAAATTTGATAGAAGTCGCCAAGCATTGTTGATGAATTTTTAATTTTAGGATCGAGTCTAATGTTTTGATAGCAAAATGATAAAAAAACAATAACCAAAATCATCAAAGTTCAAAAAATCAAGTTGCAAAAAAGATACTGAGGACATTTATCGAAAGCGCCCATAATACTTTTTTGAAAATAAAATAACGTAGTTTTTCGACTATTATGAGCTCTGCATTTCAAATTTTTCGGCTTGTCTTTAAACTGCAAAATTTCAAAAAAACAAACAAATTTTATTATAGTTAAAATTACTTTGGCGAAATTATTTTCTAATTTCAGGTGAATTCTGGCATATTATCCTCTTATTTTAAAGTAAGCCCAAGCGTTTAATAAAAGACTGAAATATATTAAAAATATTCTAAGGTTAAGTCCCGCAAGCAATTTTATTTTACTGGAACCCTTTGGATAGAAAAGTTAAAGTTTTTGAGACAAATTTTATAATTATAAATTTTATTTGTTCACCAATCAAAGGAAATGAAACAAATCTCTAAGTGTGGTAAACCTTTTTCTATTTATTTATATTGTTTCTGATTCTTTGGAAAAGCCAATTATATTCAGCATCTAAAAATACCAAAACTACTTATTGCAAAAACTATATCAAAATGAAAAACTTCAAGACGAACTAAGGGCTATCTTGAGACTGAAATATTAATTTGTTCAACTCAGGAAGAATAGAAATTTTGAGATACGTTGAAATCAGCGTATCACTCATCAAAAGTGAAGAAAACAACTTTATGAATAAAGAAACCCATTTTAATATTTATTTAAAAATATCTGCTCCCATTTTTTCCCACATGAACAAACGCGAGATACACTTTAATATGTTTAAAAACAAATGCAATAAATAAAAACAAAAATAATCGGAAAAATACTATATTATTTTAACTTCACAAGCAGGCATCATATTTTTACTGTGAGATATGCATAACCTAGTAAACGTTATAATATTAAACCAATTCAAACAACATAATAAAAAAAAGAAGCTAAGCGAATACTAAATTGAAACCTTGAAGCATAATCAAATTTGCAGTTTAACTCTAGAATATCGAATTTCATAGCTTACAAAGAGACTACAAAAAAATGGAGTTGTATGAATAAAATTGTTCCTTAAAGCTTTTAACCACAAATTTAAAAAAAAACTTTTTTTGACAGCAACCAAGTTTAGTTTATGTTTATTCTTATCATCAGTCTTCTAAGCTTGTTAAAAAACAAAATAATAATTTAAAATAATGTTATTTTTTAAGGATTCCATTACTCATATTCAAATTGAATTTAAAAAAAATAAAAACATAAAACCTCCACTTGATACTATGAAAACAGAAGCTAAATTGATTTCCGTGGTTAACTTTAGCAACAAAAAGAAGTTTTCAATACATTATGAAGCAGTAATAGTCAACTCCTTACTAAATTCTCTGAAACTTTTGTATACAAATTAAAAAACAACTTAATCATGCTTCATTTCCCATGAAGATAAATTGGAGCATAGTCAGTTCCATAACATTTTCGATACCTATGAAGTGAAAAAGGAATCATTATAAGACAATGAGGAAAAATTAAACGAAAGTGTTTCCAAGCTTCTATAAAATACCGAAGCACTTCTATGCAGTAATCAAATGAAGCAAGTATTTCAGTCATGTCTCTCATGAACAATATAAAAAAAAAACGCAAAATTTGTCTGCTCGAGAGTTGAAACTTCCAACTTAATTTTTCCTTAAAATGCATAAAATATTAAAAACAACTATTGTCGATTGATAAATATGCCCACACTTTCGTAGATTATCTCAAAATCTTTACGTTTATTTATCGGAATTTATATTTTCTTTGACATAATTTCTTATTTTATTTTGATGATACTTATTCAGTAAAAACACAAAAAAAATTCTAAAAGTTGAAAAACCACAACATACAAAACAGATAAAAGCATCTCAAAATATTGTATTTTTTGTTTTATTAACAAAAAGCAACCTGAAAGTTATTTCTATCTGAGCCGCTTGAGAAAACATTTAAAAAGTTCGTGCTCAAGACTCAAAGGAGCTTAAAAATCGAAGAAATATGAAATAAAACCACATTAGTTAAACAGCGCACTTTTGACTAATTGAAATTAATTGAATAAATTAATTCAAGAATTTTAATTATTGCATTTCAAAGTACCTTTTTCCTTACCCATATTTTATATTTATATTTTACTTCATTTAACGTAATTGACTTCCAGGAAAAATAGAGTAAAATTTATTTTCCACAGCTTTAAATAAATTTAATGAATAAAAATTGTTGAACTTCGTGAAAAGAATGCCTACGGATAAAACAAATACTACTCTAGTTGAATATGAATGATACGAGTATAGAGTTCACCAAAAAAGGAAGAATTTTCTCTTAAAATTCACAGGATTGCAGTTTGCATTGAGAAATTTTGAGGTAGTATAGATATATACTATCACAAAAAGAAATAAAAATACTACTGTGATACCATTTTTCCGTTATAAATACTCAATTCCACTGTAGACTAATTATTTTCATTGCAAAAAAACTTTACCTGCTCTTACTTATTATAGAGAAATGTATGTAAGACCCTTAAAAATGTTTATCATGCATATACAAAAGGACATAAAACAAAATCTCTAACAGAATAACTGGATATTTAGTCCATGCTAAAATTTATTTTTCAATTCGAAAAGCATAAAATACTACTTACTATGCAGCTTCTTAACAGGGATTAAAGGAATGTATTATGATGGGAAAACTACGTTGCTTGTATTTTTAATACATACTATCTTTGAATTTGACTAACAAAGTCTTTCTTTCTAAATTTTTGTATGGACGATGTGCAAAGCATTTTATATTCATGTGTAGCCTGTCAAAATTTATTTTAGTTATTAGTTTTACTTATTTAGTGGCCTTAGCTAATTCTACCTTCCCCTCATTGCATTTTATGTCATTAAATATGCTCAATAATTACTGGTAAGTACGATGAAAATCGGATTTTGTATTGGAAAGGAGCCAATACGCTGTTATGGTATATGATCACGGATAGTAGACTAGACTCTCAATGAATTTTTTTCGGAATTTCAACAGTAAAAGGTAGTTGTAAATATTGAAAAATTGTTTATATGTATATTATTGACTTTCCTGTTGTATTCCTTCAACGTTGTATTCGATAAATCCAAATGAAATTTTTTCAAAAACAGTCATTTGAGAACGCTTAGTAGTTTATGTGTTAAAGGATGAATGCGAAGATTTCATGCACATTTTTTACAATTATCATGTGGTAGCACTACAATATTTTCGTTTTAAAGCAAATCATTTTGCAGTTCATTTGACAAGCATAAAATAAGTAAATTTTAAGTTAATATGAGAAACATTTGTGAAATTGATCATGGTAAATATTTTTGTAAAGTTTAAAATAGAATTTTTAGAAGATAAAGATAATTACCGAGATGGTGAATTAACCTAATTAATACTTAAAAAGAACAAAACGTTCCTTTTCATTATGAATTTACTATGAAGGAAAAAAATTATTTTCTTAAAAAGTTATTAGAACTTGCATAAGAAAATTCTTATATCATTTATTTGTAAATAAAAAAAAAACAGTTTTTTGTAAACTTTCTGTATCCTCGTTAGCATTGGACTTAATCTTTTTTTTTATATATTTTGTCATATCTCAAACAAATTTTTTTATTCACAATTTATATTGCATATTATATAGTGGAAAAGTTTATTTTTTAAAGTTTTTTTACTGTGAGATATTGTATATACAAAGTTATATATATTGTGTAATATATTCTATATAATGAATGCTCTAAATAGTTTTACTAAAGTTTCACTTTATAATCTTACCATCATACAATGAAGTGCACTAAAAACTGTGGCCAACCCTATAATCCTTGATCAAAGGTATTTTTTCAGCTCTTTTGAAGAAAATAGCAAAAAAAAAAACATGCAAAGAGTAACGATGTTAATAAAAAGTTCGTATTTTATACCTAAATATTCTTAAATAATTATTCTACATGTATCCTTATAAATATGATATTCGCAGCAATATTTAGTTTAATATATGTATATATAAAAATTTACCATATGTGAATGCTATTTTCTTAATTATTCCTTTATAGAAGATAAAACTTAGTAGTAAACAGAAATCATAAGCGAAATCCATTAGAAAGATAATTGATTCCAGTATCATAGAGTCTAGTATATACAATATAAAAGAAAAAGGAAGCATAGAACAGCATTTGTAATTATACCAAGTATCCTCTTTTCATATCCTTCCAAGAATGAAACTATGCAAAGATATTAAAGTCAGGACATGTTTCAGTTGTAATATTCAAAATGAAAATTTGCTGAAAAGGATTCATAATAAGACGAAAAACAACAAAGAAAAACAATAAAACCTTAAAATAAGAATTTAATGAGAAATCTTTTAGAGAAGTGTGCCTGTTATTTTTGTTACATGGCTCCACTTAGAACTTATTTAACAAGTTCAGTTCGTAGGTTTTTTTTTATTTCGAAGTTACAAAAATAACCAAAAAATATTTCAAAATATTATTATTTGTTACTATTGTAAAAATTTGACCAATTTATTCTTTTCTTAAATAAAATATCAACAAAAAGTTTATCAATGACGTCATTATGACATTTATTGAAAAAAATTGGGTTGTGAGGATATGAAAAGAGCCCTAAGTTAAGCCTATATAATAAGTTCATACCTTTGAATTTCAATGAATGAAGGAATTTTGGATTTAATGCCTTTAAAATCCATCATCTCAAAAATATTAAAAAGGGTTTTTGAAAAGACTTATTCTTTGCTAGGTTGCCAAATTAAATTTCTTTAACTAAAAATAAAATTGATTTTATACTCCAATAACGGACCCTTTGATATTTTCCATGCAGAAAGTCTCATTTATTATGAATAAACAAATTCGATGTCATAAAGAATTTGGAGAAAAAAATCCTATGTCCACAAAGAAAAATATATTTAAGTTTTACAGTCGTAAAAGTTTTACTCATATGCGCCATGCAGACCTTTAGATCTCAAAAAGCACAATTTTAATTATCAGTTATCACTTTTACATGGCAAGGTTGAAATACTGATAAATAGGCAGTCATACAATTTGCTAATAAAAAATTCCAAATTTCAATTTTTTTGAGTTTAGGGATTAAAATTTGCAATTTGCAAGATATGAGAACATTCTACTGTCATCTCAAGTGCAAAAAAAACTAGAGACGTCTCCTCATCTCCACGAAGAAAGGTACTGTCTCATTTTATTAGACTGCATGGTCAAATTTGAAATCACACTTACTTAATCCATAGAACAAAATGCTCTCATCTCGGTTGTAAAATATCAAAATATTTAAACTCAAAACATTAATGAAAAGAGGAAGCTTCTTTTATAGAATCAGAGTTTATCTATATTTTTTGAACCAGGTAGCTTTATCTAAACTGAAGGCTTATACTATAGTTGTTTTATTTATTTCACAAAAACCCAATTTTAAGTGTGAAAATGGCTTTATCGTTTTCAAAGTATTTGTTTTGATGATCAATGTGCTTAAATCATTTTTCAAAATTTTTAGAGAAATTTAATTTAGTACTACCTAAGCGAATGCTTAGGATTGCTTCTAATTAAGATAATGCTCTTCTATTATTGCATCACGAAATACATTTTCTAACACACTTGCACAACTGCTAACACAACCAGACAACAACTATTCAAGCAAATTTTCAGCTACTTAACCACGACTTCAATCGATTACATTGTACTAACGATACAAAATCGAATTATATCGTTTCTTGCCATCAAAGGTAGATTGCAGGAAGTTGATGAGCTCCTTACATAATATTCCCTCGTAAAAGTATCATAAAAAATATGCAACGAAAATGTTATTTTTGGCCCACAAAATCTTTAAATTGACTGCAAACAAACAAAGTTGTGTTGCTCTTGAAATATTCTTAGTACTTATGTCATAAAAAATGTCTAACTTTATGACGTCATCCATCCATTTTTCAAAATTAGTGCTGTACTGCCTTTGCTGTGATGTCTTAAAGAAAATATAAAATTATAAAAGTTAAAAACGAATTTTTCCTTGCTACATGTTAATTTTAACCCTAAAACATGCCTTTCCTTTTAGCATTTACGCATTCAGTGATATTTCGCAAACTTATAAAGATATTTTTTGAATTAAAGTTACTCATAACCTCTTATGGAAAGTTTTGACAAATATTTTCAAAAACCTACTGCCAACAAAAAAGTATTTGACCTTTTAACTAGTATTTGTTTTATACAACTTTATTGTTAAACTTATATAATTTTTATAAAGATAATATCAACTTCTGCTTTGGTGAGATCTTTCAAAAAAGGAAAACAGCAAACATTTGTGGGATTAAATGAAATATATTATCTGATTAAAAATAACACTAGGGATAATACTAAAACAACAAAAATCAAAATCTATTGTTCAGCAAATGGTAAGTATTACTCCTTTGAGGATTAATTTCCTATTGTAAACTATAAAACTCAGTCATTTAAATGGTAACTACAATTCAAGAATCTTATATTATCATTCTTTAATATCTTTTTTAGTTCAAATGTGAAGCGTTTTAATATTTGATTTTAGCCACCATAACCATCAAGTCGTCTTTGAGTAAAATAAATCCTTTTAAAACTATAACAAAATAATTTTGATAGTAAAAAAATTAATTGAGATAGGTAAACTAAATAAAGAGTCCAGAAGTTTGATTAACTTTAAACTGAGGAAAAATATGTAAATTTTGAAATTTTTGTTTTTAATTAAAAGTCATGTAAGAACCTTGAACTTTCTTTAGTAGAGACAGCATCCTTAATAAATTTTCAATTAGAAACTTTGATTAAGCTTCCTATGGCCAAAGAATTCATCATCAAAATGTTTGCTTCAAAGGGAAGCTTATATTTCCATAGCATGAAATTGTTGATTTGCAGCTGGACTCTAGAGCTTAAGGGGATATAGATATCAAATTTTTAAAATATGCAATTTATGAATTCCATTGCTTTTTATTTACAACAATAATATTATTCGTTAAAGCATTCATTGCATTGAGCAGGAATGGAATTTTTGTTTAGAAAAATAGAAACAAAGGAACCAACAACAATAAAAAAAAACTTTTGCAAGCTGCTACTTAAAATATTTTCCGGGATAAATATTCACTAAAAACTTTCGTCAATTATCTAACTAAATACATAGAATTTTATGAATAGTACTTTTGGTACAATTTTTTTAAAGAATCGAATATCAAATTCAACACAAAAATATACAGATATACTTATACAGTTACATCCAATTAAGCCTTGTTAAGACCAATTTAAGTTCCCGCATATTTTATGCCAGAATCAACCAGCTTCAATGGGCTTAAAATGGAGTTTTTTGTTCGTTTATTGTGTGATTTTATTTTTGATATAAGAGCAGAATTTTATTGGTTTCTTTTTTCATAAGTCTGTTAGAGGCAATAATTTTTTACATATAAAAATATGAATTGAGAAATATATATATACAAATAGAACTACAAATCCCAGGACATAAGCCACACTTTTCTAAAGGAACATTAGTACGTTGAATCTCATACTGAAAAAACTATAAGGCTATAAAGCTCAGACTTAAAAATACGGTAGATCCATATAGCACGGAATTAAATGCCTGGAAATTTGCATACAGTCATCTTCGATTTCTAACTTTTGACTATTTGTAAAGGATGAAAACTTATATCGTCTGCCCGCTTTTTATCAATTGGCTAAAAGTTTTCAGTTTCTACATGAAAAATTTTTAAAAAGAAAAACAAAAAATATTTATTTTTTTTAAACTTCTATATAAAATTCAATGAATCATCACCGGAGAAATTTGGTATACACGATCTCAGTAGTTCAGCCAACATTTTAGTTTTTAGCATGAAGATTTCACTTTGTCATATTAATTTTATGAGAATTTCAAGCAAGTAGTTTTGTGTAATGCTTTTTTTGTTAGCAATTAGAATAATAAAGAATTGGGTAGACCGTAATTAATTGACCATTTCAATTTAGTACTGAAAATATTACTTTAGTTTATTTTATCTTAATAAAGCTATCACTCCACTAAATCATCGATTGACTTTTTGAGAAATTTTCCCTATACCTGTGGCCAAGAAAAGTCTTTGGGGGTCTATGAAAATTAAAAATATTATTTACTTTTATATTCAAAACAACACACTGCCGCTTAGCCTCCCAGGAACGCTACCACGCCATTCCAATTATCATATTAAAAATTATCAACCACACAGATACCATTTTAATTTAAAACACTATAATAATTGATATTCTTCAGTGTTGTAAAATTTACATCTATTCCGAGATTGCTTCTCACATTAGCCATTAAATTTTGTGTGTTCTAGAATCAGCAATTGGTGTCTATATCTACTTAATCAATTCAGCAAAAGAAACTACTCCCGTCATTTTACATTTAATCGTAACATATTAAAAAAAAGATCCTAAAATAAGAGAAATCAAAGCAAAAATTTGCAAGCAGTTTATCTCATGGATAAAAGTATCATTATTTGTTTTCTAAAAAAATGTGTTTAAGGTAAAAAAATCAATAAATTGGATTAAAATGAAAATACAATATCTATAAAAATTCGATTAGATAAAGTAAAAAATTGAATTTATTTGCTGTGAAAATGATTTCTCAAAAAAATTTAATTTTTCTATTATATTTTTTTTCGTACCTTCCTTTAAAATGATTCATTTTAGCTCCATTTTTTCCTCTTTTTTACTAAATAATAAGTTCTTGCCATTTAGATTATCGGCAGTCTTGAACTACAGTTTGGGGAATTACAAATTTAAGAATAACATAAAGTATCTATAGCACCTAAGGGATAGATACAATCACACATTTTCCTGTAAGTATGTCAGTATGAACTTCGATATAGTCACTTAAAATAAGGATAATGCCATTTCATACATACCTGGTGGGAGTTCAATGAATTTTTTGTTGTTTTTGAATTTTATTTTGTTTTTTTCTTAAGCCCTAAAGTAATATGCTAATTTTTAATACTCAATTTTTGATTGCTTACTTCTACCAAAAAATGCTAATTTTTCTTGGTGATATTTTAACATAGCAATTTAAAATAACACAAAAAAAAAACATCCGAAATTATTTATTTTGCTTAAGCTACATTTTATATTGAAGTCTTTTCAACACGTAAAAGGAAAAATTCTTCCAGTAAGTTCTTTGTTTAATAAAAGTTTTTTTTTTTAAATTCACTCTTGAGGACAAGAAATGTGTCAGTAAGCCATTCATTATACACTATGGCTTCATTCAAAAGATAATGGCTCTTAAGTAGCAGTAAGACGAGTAAAAGATTAATAGTTTTAAAATATATATATATATATTATCTCCTGTTTTTAAGACGAAAAGAAAATCACTTCCCCATCTTTTGTTGTCTTATACTTGAAAAAAACTTTTAAAAACATTTCCAAACTCATTGTTACTTACTCTTTCATCTTATCTAAAAACAAGGGTAACTATAGTAAAAAAAAAAAAAATAAAGCAATTCAGATGAATGCAAATTGAGTTGATTTCATAGAAAACTTTAAAGGAAGTAGGGAGAAGCTTTTCATCTTTTCATTATGGTATTGTTTCATAGTTATCAAGGTACTTAAATTGTACACAAAACAAAAAAAAACAAACATTAGACTAGTAAATTATAAATAAAACTAAGCCCTCAACTAAAAACGAAATTTATTTTTGACTATAATTTCCACTAATTAGCTTTAATTGAAGTCACAATTAAAATAAATTTTAAAAAGGAATCACAAACGCTGAACACTTATAAAC
Source organism: Acrocera orbiculus (assembly GCA_947359355.1). NCBI lineage: Eukaryota > Metazoa > Arthropoda > Insecta > Diptera > Acroceridae > Acrocera > Acrocera orbiculus. Next base: position 21,874,352 of record OX375756.1, on the reverse strand, counting down.
ACAATACATATAATTAAAATTAAAATGAAATCTTGAAAATAAAAGTAATTTGAGGTAAAAATTTCTTTGTTATAATGTAAGAATTGAATAGGAAATATCAAAAAACTGGAAAGCATGAGCAAAGAGTTGTGATTCTGTTTTATGTTAAGTGTCTCTTACTTACTTTGTTTGACCAAAACGTAAAATCCTCTAAAGTTTTCAAGCGAAAAATATGCTGATAGTTGAAACTGTAGAACTAAATTTCTCAGCAGTAAATATTGTAAGAGTTTTTTCTACACTTTAAAACTATTTAAAGAAAAAAACTACATAATTTTTAGCTAAGATTTTTGTTTTCTCCTATACGACCATTTTAAAGATCTCCTGCCTAACCAATAATATTATTCAAGCTAATTTTCAATATTTAGCCCCTGCATTTAAATAGCAGTTGAGTATGAACTTTTCTACCTTATGACAGAATCAACGTCTTGATTTTGTTCATATTTCTCTTTTGTAAATGTGTTTGTGGGAAGGTCAACATTCTGACCAATCTTTTTGCTTTACTAAAATTGTTAAACTTCAAAATTATACATATCCTTCGGATTGTACCAAGCGAGGAGATTCAGTCTAGAACTTAGTCTTTACCATAAAAGTAGTCATTTTTTATTTTTAAAAAATAAGAAAAATTTTGAAGAAAAAATTATGCAGTTTTTTATGAAAACTGAATTTTCTATGTATAACTCCTCTTTTTATTTTCATAAAATATAACGCTAGAAATTTTTACTAATTCGCCGTATTTTACTTTTCAGTGTTTTTGTTCACAGCATTTCACAGATCACAATAAGCACGCAATAAATGTTATTTATTCTTGATATAAGCTTTAATAACGTCGAAATTTAAAACTTTACTAAAGTTTCAAACCAGTCATCTGGATAAAACTACCCTTAAACATTTGCGTTTACGATATCAAAATTGGAATTCATTTAAAATCGGTAATTATTTCAACAAAAGATGCTACAGCTCCTTAATACCTTAACTTATAAAGTTTTATCGGTAGTTAAACCTTTGTATTAAAAGAGATAACCTTTTTAAAATTGAAAAAAAAATATGTAGTTTAATTGAATTTCACTACGAAAAATGAAATCCTTTTGGAAAAACGTTTTAACTTTATTGATATAATGATTTAATACAAAAGCAAGATCTTATCACAATATTCATCAAATATTTTTTAAACTTTTCATTTTTTATATATGAAAAAATCTATTAGAAGATTTTATCCGTTTAATACCAACTCTTCTATTTTAAAATATAAAAACCTTCGAAGCTTACGTTTATACACATTTTTACCCGCAATCAATCACTTTTCAAATCCTGTAAGCTCATTACGATTAAGTAATGAAAATAATTATCAATCCAAATTTGACAATTGTATTACTTAATTCTATTAGAATGAGAGAGGGTAAACATTCCTCATAGCCTATTTGTATTCATTGCACTGCTATCCATTAATTATATTAAAAGCTAAATGAGTAGTTTGTTAGTACTTCATTAAAATATAATTTAGCTTGGAACTGATATAACGATTGAAACAAATTGGTGATATATATATTTATCTATAATATGTATGTAGATATATATATATCTTATTTATAAATTAAAAAGTCCTCAAGGGTGACAAGCCCCTTTTTATGTGAAAGCAATTGGTACATCATCATCATCCGGCTAATATTTTGATTGACTTGATTAAATCAAATTAATAGTAAAACAATTCAATTTCGTTGTTTTTTATTCTAGCAAGTATTTTAGTTTAATTTTCAATGAAACAAGAAATTAAATTCTATAAAAAATATTACACATTTTTATAAGACAATCATCCCTCTAAAGCCTAAAGCAATGCCTTTTTTAATTTGATTTCAAATGTTAAAAAACACAAAAATGAAAAATTCAAAGAAGAGGGTTGCTGTGAACATTTTGAAACTGTTAAATGCTTTTAATTAATCCAATTGAATAAACGCCAATTTTAATTGGAATCAGTTGGTTGAGATTTTATTGCTGCTCTTTACTACCCTATTTTCACATTTTTTTTTTCTATCTCGCTATTCGCTGTGTTTCTTTGTCTCCCTCATCCGCAAATATCTATTGTTAATATTATCCCCATTTTTACTGGTTTGAATGGTATTTTATTCAGTTAAAATATTTTTGGTCTCTAATTGCAAACATAATTGAACATGAAATTTCATTAAAATTTTGAAATATTTTGAACTGATTTCATTATTTTTAATCTAGTTCAGATAGAGATCAAAGACTTAACTATTTAATGATCTATGGTAATAGAATAGACTGATTAGCTGTTAATTTTAATTGAAGGTTTGTGTAAATCAATTCATTATTATTGAATTATAGTGTAATGAAATTTATTATTTACATTAATTTAGTTTAGCTATGATAATATTGTACAAGACTTATTCGGTAAAAGTTTTTATTTCTCATAAAAAAAATGAATTAGTTTTATAATATTTACAGAAAATGAATTCTTTTAAAAATTAAGAAAACCCTTGCAAAATAAACTGCAAGTATAATAAGATCCTATTGGTAATTATAATATTTATGTCCTTTTGTGATGAAAAAGCTAATTTGAAAATTGACTTGCTTAAAGTATTCTACAACGTTAGACATAAAAATAAACCCCAATGTTAAGATAGTTGAAAAGTGAGTACTTTAAGTTCAACATAAAGATACTGCTTTGTGCAGTTACAATGAGACTGATTTGTGCAAAGTTTTAAACAAAACAACGAAAGGAAAGATGCTTGAAGCTCCTACAACCTTTTAACATATAAGAGCATATCATAATAAGGAAAATAGTATTAAAACTAAATATAAACATAAAACTTAATTTAAGTGTTATACATACTTGCCCAGGGACTTACCTTATTATTGGCTTCGTATCTGTTAAATTATTCACTTAAATGAAATTTTTCCAGCAAGTTCAATCAGTCCGTTATTATTCAACGTATCTACTTCAAATATCACTGAAGAAATACACCTGTACTTCAAGGAAGCCACACTACAGGCAAGTTTTATATTTATAAAAAGCCTAGGGCTAAATTACATTCGTTATTTCTAAAAAAAGTAGCTCTATTGCAACATTTGAGAAAAATCCCTTAATTTAGTTTCAAGGAAGAAAACCGAAGTTGAAGGTGATTTGGCCAGAACCTTTTTATGGTGCATCAGTCAAAATCAGTTCAACTAACGTTAGCTTTTTCTTTGCACCTTATATTTGTGATAATTGCTTAAAACAGGGAATTCAATATGTTACCAAATCAATGATTCGGCTCTTTCATCCCTTATAAAATATATGGATATCACGATTTGTGAGTAAAATATTCAACATGTTCAATATTTTGCTCACAACACTGATGTGGTGTTGGTCATTAATAACACACATACGCGAAAAGTTCATTTTAATTTTGCTTCCATGCAGTGCAGATAGATGTCTTATCATATAAATTTGATGAAAAAATGAACTAACAAAAAAACTGTCAAAGAAGAAGCGAAAAGTTAGTCACCAAATTTGTTTTACTGACATATTTCATGCAAAGCGTAGCCAGTACAGAAACTTAGAAAGACATTCAAAGTCTTAGAGCAAAATTTGTTTGTATTTTGACCACGAAAATAGCAGTAGCAGTTTTTCATTAATAATTTATCAGCTTACCAGCTGAGCTTAGATCTACTTGATGCACATATTAAAAAAATTTAGCTTCAAAGATTTATGCTGATTTCTGCATAAAATACCGTTCTTCAAGGGATAGAGTAGAATACAAACTGCAATCTATAGATCTCTTGCGTTTTTAAATGCAAATATTATTTTACAATCCTTTTTAAAGCTCACTTTAAAGCTTTTATAGTTTTAAGCATAACAAATTCATTTAAACTAATTTGATAAAATATTTTAATTCATATTAAAACCATTCAAATTTTTAAATTTATTTCTGAAGCGCTTATTAAGAATAAATACAAAATCAGTTTTCTTCCTAACTTATATCCAAAAAATAAATTTTATACTGTATATAGAATCAAAAACAATTAGTGCTCTAACCTACCCCAATTTCGATAATAAACTACAATTTTTCCCACAAGGATCAAAAGTCATACATATTAAGGTAGGGTTCAAGAATACGGGTCTATATAAGAATTATACCTCTCTGTTCTTTTTTTCGATCATGATAAGCTCACGCTTCAGAATTTCCCTTATCGTTGACTTTAGCTGACTTTCTTTTTCAAGAATCCCGTATAAGAATAATAACTAAATAATAATAAAACTTGTAATAATAACTAAATTTTGATTTGATTTGAAATGAAATTATGTCTGAAAAACCATGTAAGCGGGACAATTTTGTTTTTTTTTTTCCTTGTGCAAACATAAGAAACATTAACCATAACCATAACCATAACTCAAAAATAATTTTATCGATATTTATTGTATTATAATTTCTGTGTTCGTTGTTTTTTTTTTCTTAAATACCAACACAGGACAAGGAGTTTTTAAATATGAAACAGAGTAAAACAGCAGGCTTTATAAACTAAATATTTTTAAATAAATTCATCCATCTTCAAAAATGTAACGGGAAGTACTTTAGCCAACGAATTTTACACTTTCGAGTAGATTTTTTACTAAAGGAGAACAAATTCTGTAAAATTCAAGTTTTCTAAAATGTAAAAAATTTCACTTTTTTCTTTTTATTCTTGTAATTATCATTTATTCAAAAGTACCTCGTTGTAATTATATGAAATTTAAAAAATTTAAAAGGACTTCAAAACATTTTGAAGACAAATCAGTAAAATTTTATACAATTTTAAATGATTTTTAGTATCACGTTACAATTTAAACAAAAGGATTAGGACATAAAGCTCTGAAAAATTTTAAATCCTTTTAAAGGATTTGTTATACAACGGATTTGTAGATTTTAATTATTCCATATAAATTGGAGGCTATTTAACCAAGATATAATCCCAAGGTGAATCTCTTTTCAAATGAAATTTTACACAAGTTTGAATAAATTCAACGATTTGAGGTTAACCGCTTTTGTTAGTTGTTACTTTGCAATTAATTTCCTCAACATTTTAACTAGAAATGTGATTTTAATATTGAAAGGAAATTCTTTCAAATAGAATTTCCGATGATGGATGATGAGAATTCATCTAACATCATTTCGAGACAAAAACAAAGGAGCCGCAATTGTTGGTCTTATTTTAGGTCTTTAAATCATACGTCTACAAAAGAAATGAAACTCTCACTTAATAAGTGAAATGATACAGATATTTTCTGACAAAGTAAGACTATAAATTATAAGACTATAAAAACTTTTATTTATTTTTTCCTTTTTGTAGATCTTTTATTTCTATTTTTAATTTTAAAAAGTTATCATGAAAACATCAATTAAAATCTGCAAAACTAATATCAATTCCCATAAATTCATGAACGATGAGTTTCATAGACACCCACATGAATTTGACAAAAAAAAATTGCACAGCAAAAAAAAAGAAGCATTTTATTTATTCCTCTACTTTCTCAACCCCTATCATTTTCAAAATAATAAAGCCAGCAAAAGTCAAAAGCATTTCACCCTAAAGAGACATAAGGATATAAGCGGGTCAAATATGATTTTTTCCCCTTAAACTTAAACTTATGGACAGGAGCTCTGATCGTACATATGGGACACGTGACCCGTATTAAAACTTATGGCTAGGCTAAATTTCAAGTCTCTCACGCAATCGCAAAATAAAACTACCAAATATAATAAAATAAGCCACACCTTTTCTGTTTATATAGTTCTAAAATAAACAAACTTATAAATTATGACTACAACAAATTCGACTAACTGTAATGATCGAGGGGACGAAAAAAACTCCCTGATTCGTTATATTATCCGGGTATTCTGATCCGTACTGTATAGAAAACTCCATTGTTATTTTCTGATTGGTTGCTAGGGCGTCTCTATTAATTTACTTCTAAATTGACTATAAAAAGGCAATCATTGGACGAATTGACTTCAATTAATCCACCAGACTTGTATCGTAAATCGCTTTTTAGGTAGAAAATTTTTATCTAAATCTTTGAGATAAAAATTAATAAATCGCGAATTATCTTCTCAGCGGTATCACAAAAAATTTTCGTCTTCCTAGTGATATTCATTTTGTGTATTGGTCTTTTTTAAGTGATATTAATTAGAAAGGAAACTAGTAATTAAATTAATTAATTAATGCAATGATTGTTATTGAGTGGAACATCATAGTGAATTGGTTTGTGTAAGTGAATTATATTTAAATCAAAGGTGTAAAAAAACAACAAAAAGCTTTAAGGCAATTATGGAGCCATCGAATTTCGATGAACAAATATTTGGTGATTTTTCTAACCAATTAAGTCCACTAGGGTCAAAAGCAATACAAACACAATCAGGGCATAGTATACATGTAATGCTTGGTATGACAACTGTACCAACATCCTCTTCAGGCTCAGAATTATGTTCACAAAGATTACCAGAAGTACATAGCTTATTACCAGGATCACCAAAACTTGATCCATATAAAAATTTAGATTATGGTGGTCAAAAATTAGATTATACTTCAGTTACGAAAATTGGTTGCTATTCACCAAATCAAAAATATGAATATGTAACATCAAAAATGGATTTTTCACCAAATAGTGGACAAAAAATCGATTATAATAAATCATTAGATTATCAAAATCCAAATGGGAAAGTTGACTACTCGCCAAATTCAAATAAAATTGACTATGAACATATTCAAATGTTTACAACACAACAGGCAACATCACAGTCTTGTACACCAACACAATTAGATCCAAATATGAATGGAATTATTAAAAAGAAATGTGAGGATACAGTTAGTACATCTGTTTCAGTATCTACAACTAATTCGGTTACAACAACTAATGATAGTAATACAACAACAAGCACAAGTGTTAAAAAAAGTGATAAAAAGAAAGGTGATCCGAATGGCGTTAAAAAGAAAAAAACAAGGTAAGTTTCCAATAAAATTAAATAGCAATTTTCTTATAAGCCTTATATTACCGATCGTGTATTTTAGAAATATTTGTGGTACTTTTCCTAGTTTTAACTTTGCACTTACTGATAATGTGATGATTGAAGGCACCTGCCCATGATTTTTCACAAAGCTTGGTATATATACTACAGTACTAAACAAACGCTTAATTAATTTTATTAACTTTGCTCTATTCTTCATTCAACCTCATATCAAGCTAAAATAACAGAAAAATTCCTATGAATGAGGTTTAACGAATTAAGTTCTAAACGTGTAAAATCTTAATAATGAAATAGATGTTAAATTCAATTTGACTCAAAATTTGAAATTTACTTTAATTTTTTCTTTGATATTTCTTACACACAATCTAACACTCTTATCGTAGGTATCTGAGTAATAAATCAATCTTTTATAGACAGCTTTTTAAAATTGACACAGAAAAGTAATACAAAATTCAACAGAAAATAGTATCGTTGACCTTAAAATAAAATACCTTTCTTGTATCCTTTGAAAATACAAATGCAATTATTGTGTTGCTAATTTTCATGTCCACAAGAAGCTTTTTTGTGTGTTTATAGAAAAAATTTCAATGTAAATATCAAACATTAAATTTATTTTATACAAGAAATTTGTTCTTGTATATTTGCATATTAATAAAGAAATATATTCTTTTATACTAGTTATTTGGAAAATTTTTATGCAACATAGCTTTGAAAATTAACAAAAATAACTGCAAACTTTTGCTGTTTTGTTTTTTCACTTCATAAAAGTAAATTTAGGTATTTCTTTTTCATTAATTAAATTCTGATTGGGTTTTATTAAATTTTGAAAAAGTTTTAGCAATCCAGTTAAAATAACACTAATTTGCTCTGGTAAAATTATTTAAATTTTGCCTCATTTGTTAGCCAATTTTCGAATCGAAAGAATAACCTCATTTCTCTCATTGAATGATTGTGTTGTTACAATTAAAAAATTTTCAAAAGAAGTGTTTATAATTCATTGGTTTGCTTTAAGATGCATGCATCATGCATGTTACATAATTTTTCTTTCCAAAGAAGCATTTTCACGAAATGGAAACATTTTTAATTTACCCAAGCAAAACAAATCTGTACAATCTTTTAGTGCTTTAAATTCTTTTATATAATTTAACAGTAGCATCACAAAATTGACAATAATTTGACAGTATAAAATTGAATTGATAACACACTTTTTAAGCAGTCATGACAATGTCATGTTGAATTACATATCTACTATATTCCCTCGATTTGAGGTTGTGCGATTTTTTCTGCTTCTAAAACGAAAATAAAAGCTTATGTATATTTTGACCATCAGAACTTCTCTCACACATGTATTGGAAGTAATTACGCAAAAAAAGGATAAACGCATTTTTATTACTGGTAAGAAAGTACCTACAGCTACAAAAGAAAGTTTGAATTAAAAAACTGGAAAAATATTAGATATCTTGATTTAATCAGCATACTGCCACAGCCTTGCTTTAAGGTTTTTTCATCAATTTTAAGGCCAATTCCAATAAAAAATCAATTCAGGTCTTCAAATAAGGTTTCCGTGTCTTTCAACTGATTTAAAAAAAAAATATTTAAAAGTGCATCAGATTTTTTTTTAATATCCCCTTTTGTTGATGTGCGAATTCCCGCAATATTTGTTCATTTGATTTTTTTTCAAAACTTTTGTTCCGTCATCAGATTTCGTTTTTTGTGTTTATACTGCTCCTCAACCACTACCCATGCTAAGTGTATAAAATTATCAATGCTATCTCCTTAAAAATTATTTCTTTTTCTTACATGAGCGAAACCAAAGAGATTCTTACAAATTCTTGGGTGTGTTATCCAAAGTTATCCTAAGCACGCACACTTTTCGTTACCAGTACAGAGATTTTTTAAGCTATACGTTTTTAAATAAAAACTTTTTGTTATACAATTCAATTTAAGTCAAAAAATAAAACTAAAAAAACAATTCTGCAAATATATTTTAGTTGCCTTATACTCCTTTAAAAGCCCTTACTTTATATTTATATATTCTATTTCTATTTTCTAAATGAAAATTCATATTATATTTAAAGTTTGGTAGTACCTTCATACAATCAAATATCATTTTACCACTAGTAAAAGATTCTATTCTATGAATAAAATTTTATTGCAATCTTAAGTTTTATTTCATATTCGAATAACAATACTATACGAAAATATAAAACAGCAATTTTCATCTTCTATTATCCTCTATGCTGATAACTTTCAATAAATTTCACTAGCTCTATCTTTTAAATTTTCTAAAATCTTAACAATTTATTTAGCTAATTTAAACACAAATGAAAAAATATTTACCAATATGCAAGCAATTTAAATTGTATATAACATAGCAACCCTATTATATAATATAAAATTTCCTACCACTCCCCACTTTATATCCTTTTCAACTCGTTTTCCAATTTCAGGCCAATATTATCGAACATTTCTTTACCTTTAAGCGATGTGACTAACATTTTTAGGGATAAAAAAAATTATATTGCTAATACAAAATGGAAATTTATGCTATCCATTTGGTGAGTTACAAAACAAATTTTGTAGCCATTTCTTAAAAAATATTCTAAGCCAATTATCCTGAGCATCAATTTATACCATTTTAAGAGAATAACCTTCATTTCTTGAACCGATATATCTTTATTTGAGTACAATAAGAACTCTTGTTTATAAAGCAATTGTCCTTTTCTTCCTTCACATTTTTCTTCTTTTTTTAAAAAATTTTGTCGAATTCATTTAAGGTTTTCTATCTGACAATTCTTTCAACCTTTCTTTTATTATTCCTGAAGGGTATAGTTCTAAGTTGATCATTGCTCTTCAGTGGAATATATCAATGATAAATATAGTATGACAGGGAAAATTTTATAATATTTTTATGGATACAGTGTTAAAAAAGGTAACCGCAAAAAGGAGCCAAGGATTTGTATATTTTCTCCTACAAACTTTTTTAGCTATTGTTTGGTAACCAAAATGAGGCTTTGTATTATTAAACGACAACTTTTTTCCCTTTTTAAGCTTTGTTTATGATTTCAAATTCATTAATTACAATGAGTGTCTTTGAGGTGAATGAAATATTTCAATATGAATTGTGATATAGAGGTTAATCACCCTATCATAATTATACCCAAAAGACAAGAAATTTAAAGCAAATGAAACATTCAATAACAATAGACATGTGTCAAAAATGATTAGAAATTCCCATTTTAATTAGTGAAATAAAAAATAAAAGTAGCAATTGAAAATTTCGTTTCATTTAGAATTAATAAGAATTGAATCAAATGAAGTTTTTTGTGAAATGAGTCAGTGATTTATTTGAATCTTAATTTCAATTTTTTTACTTGATACACAGTCAGCCTAATAGCCAAAAAGTTTTAGATTTAACTGATTTTCATGCCAAAAATATTGACTTTTTGTGGTAAAACTACTATATATGAAAAGCCTTAACATTAATTTAATTTTTAAACTTTAAATATATATATATGATAAAATAAAACAAATTATAAAATATATAAAATGAAAATATATTTTTATGCGGTAGTTACTCTACCCTACATCAGTTAGAATATAACTCGTCTGTGACCAATGGGCCAGGTTTCATAAATGTTCAACAAATCAGACTTGCACTAAATCATTAAGCAGCTTCCTTAGGTGAATATTGGACTCTGAGGTATATTAGAATTTATAATATTATGAACCATTACACATGCACCATGAAAATCCGATTTAAAAATTTTCAAATTTGAAATCAATATCAAGCAAACTTCTAAAGGTTTTTGTTACTATTTTTCATGCAGTTAATAGGAGTGAACTTTGGTTATTATTGATCTTTGGTTTTTGTTCAACTGTCGTACTCAATTTTGTTGTCATCGTTAACAGCGAAATTTAGCAAGAAATTTTATTGCAACATTTACGTAGTACACATTTTAAGATTATATACAATAATTGACGTCTGCAGTCTTCGGCACTGTAGTTCCCCAGACCTGAAGTATCGCAGTGTATGATTCCATTGTCAACAAAATTTATTTTATTAAAAAGATTTTTAATATTGATATTTCTTAATCGACAAAATACGTAACATATACTTTTTTTTTAAATAAATTTATTGATGACGACATGATGTACTAAGCAATTATTTAAAAATAATATTTCGTAATAAATTAGATATCTAAAACAGTTTTTCAAAAAAAAAAGCCACAAATTTGAAAAAATTATAGTAGCTAAGACTTTTGTTGCCTTTTTTTAAATACTTAAAAATTTAAAAGAACATTTTTGCCTCCACATACCTATAATTGAATTAAGGGATATTCAAGGTTGGAAGTATTTTATTAAAAGTTTTCTAATTTCAAAACTGCCTTAAGTACTTCTTAAACAATTTTGTGTGTTACAAATATTAAACATTTCCAAAAAAGTTTATCATCCTTTTTCAGTTATATTTTATAATTCTTTTTTATATCTGATTTTCTGTTGAAAATTTACAATTTATTTTTTGGGATAATATAAGTTTGGCAGAACTTTAGGAAAATTTAGATTTATAAAATGGAATTTAAATTAATCAAAATTCGTAGGCCAAGAAAAAAGAAAAAGGAAAGATCTACGCACAAGAATGAATTTATCTGTAAGCAAGGGTAGAAAATTAATTCCGTAAATATATATAATTTTCTTTTATAAATCGCTTACTGAAACTATATATAACACTATATTAGGTATGCATCCAAGACCACCAAAATAATTAAGGGTTTTTCTATTCCATTACCTGTATATATGAATTCCAATACCAATTCTAGCCAATCTCCTTACATCTATGAATTCAAATCAGTGATATCTCAAGACGACGATTTTTAGGATAGGAAGGCATCAGGTAAAGAGCAAACTCAGTATAAAAAATGAATTTTCCCAATTTTTTTAAAAGTCAAGGGTACGCGAAATATAGGCAAATGAAAGTCAAAACAACGATTTAAATCCTTTTAATTTAAATAAAGTATTCAAATATTTGAGCTCACTTTTAGGTTAAATTTTGAAAGTCGAGTCATAGATATATTTGTGTCCTCCTTACAAACAGCCCTGTTGGGCAACCTATTTCTCTCTATAAATGATTTGCTTAGAAAATGTTTTCTCAACTAGTTTTTTATGTAGTAAGCATATTTGATTGATATTAAATAGTTCCTAAAGTGTCAGAAGTCACTTCATAAAGACCACGGCCTTAAACCATGGTATTAAGAAAATGTTTAGTAGTTGTGTTGCAAATATAAAATAAATCTTCTTTATACAATTTCACAAATTGAAATTTGATTAATATCAACAGATAAATTATCTTCTGTTAACATTGTTTGTTTACCTCAAAACTATTTATCTTTATTTTTAAATTAAATTTTATTATGTATCTTATAGACTCAAAAACTAAATTAATTTTTTCATTATTCTATGCAATAAACAAATTTTCAATGGGAAATTATGATAAAATACAACAAAAAAAATCATTTCAATTTCCTCTAATAAAGTAGAAACAAAACTATGAAAAATAGAAGATAAACGAATACCTTAAGGATATTTTTAAAAACATTTAGCTTAGTGATTAAATTTGAGCACAACATCAGAAATAATAACATTCATTTTCTACTTTGTTTGCTTCCTCTACAAGAATTTAGCTTTTATGGTAAGTCCTTAGCTCAGTAGAAAAATATAAAATTGAGAAAATTTACTTCAGATTTTATTCAAATTTTTTATAGTTGGATGCCATGTTTTAAAGGAATACGATCTATTTACCTCAATATAAAGTTTGTCCGGCAAACACTCGAAAACATTGTGATTTCTTTTTTTTATATTTCCTTTTATTTGAAAGATACCCAAGATAGCTGATATATGAGGAAATCAATTTTAAGTAACAAAGGAAGGCAAAAAAAACAACAATTTCATTTTAGACTCAAATACTTTGTATGAAATTCATCCATGTTACTACTATGGCTCCTTGATAAAAGAACTCCCATTCTCAAAAATATTTAGACATTGAAATTTATTTGAATTTTCTATATTGAAAATATTTAGCTTGTTACATTTTTTATAGAAAAAGTAAATATACATTTTGCTCTTGAGATAAAAGAAAATTTAAGTAAAGATGCACGGAATTTATGTCATTTTTAAAGTACAAGACAACAAACTTTAATAAAAAGGCAAAGAGCATTTTAGATATTAATTACATTATCGCTTCCTCTAAAACAATAATAACACTCGGTACATTCATAATACATAATTCAACAATCCGAAAAGTATCCATTACAATTTTTTTATATGATTCAATTTCAGTGCACATAATAAGTCTACGTCTAACACAGTGGACTTTAAAAGCCTTTTTGAACAACTATGAACTTATCTCATTGACACTGAAAAAAAATTTTACATTTTAAATAATAAATTTTAAATAATTTTAAATGATACATTTTAAATAACTACTGAAATTGTTTAACATGTACTTATTTGAAAAGATTGACCCTACCCCATTATCATCCCGTTATGTACGTCTAAAATATTTCTACCAAACAATAAAATCTCAGCCGAATATACAATGAAACAAAAATTTTGTGACTTGAAGTGTTCCCAAAATTTTTCTATATGGAAATAATTTGGTAAAAGCTCTATGAGAAAAATAAATTCTCAAAAAGATTACAATCCCAAAATTTTTTTTATTTTTTATTTTTTGACAATTTTCAGCAATATTTCTCTCCAATTGTTACAATATTTTCAAAAAATAAAGGTGGAAGTCACACAGTTCCATAGTCAAACGTTCCAAAGAAATATATTTCTCAACTCAATGTTACATTATGTGGCCAAGCATACTATTAAATATCTAACAGAAACAATAAAATTGATCAACCTATTTCGATAAATAATTAATTTAATGAGTTTGAAGCTCGTTGAGTTATTGTATACGTCACTCAGTGTGGTGACTAAAATTCCCTATGGTTGCGTAATAAACAAAAGTTCTAAATACTCAAACCAAGTTTAATCTTACCAAAAATTTTAATGGTTTTTGTTTTGGGTATTTCCCAAGTCATTAAGGAGTCAAGGGAAATAATGAAACAAACTCATTGGCAAGATTTAAGGTAGATTTAATTAACTACCTTCTTTTTGACTGCATCGGTTTACTGTCGAGAAGGTTAAGGCATCTCTACTATCTGCCATCAGGAACAAAGCTACACAGATATATTTTATACTGCAGTATAGACCACAATTAAATTATCATAATTGTTAGCAACTGTAAAAGCTCAAACACAATGCACGCTGCTGCGGAGCGGAAGTCGAATTACTTCGGAATTCTACTTTACTGTCACAGCTGAATTTCAGTATTTCGATTGAATTCCGCTTCCGCTCCGCAACCGCATGCATTTTGTTTGAGGCTTTAAAGTTTTTTTAATAGAAAGGAGAAACCTAGAAATTTTATACAGAAAATCAATATGAAAAATTAATCGTGAGGACAAAAAAATACAATGCCAGCCAATAAAGATCTATGATAAGGACTAAATTTAATATAATTTTTCCTTGGCTAGATGATATCCCTAATAAAACTTAAGAACAAGTTATTGAAGTAAATAAAATAGCAATTTAACCCTTAAATTTCACATAAACATCCTTTTTAAATGCATACCTAAATTTCATCACAAATATTCGATTTAGAACTGACACCCTTATCCTTAAATTTTTGGAATCTCTATTTCAAAATGGATTTTCAACATAACAAAACTAAGTGAAATTGTAAAATTGTTACTTAACAAGAATAAATTGATACTTTTGAAAATAAAATCTTCAACATTGTCGTATCGTAATAGACGGTTGACAAATAAGATATTATCCTTATAAAATAGATACAAAATGTGTTTTCATTTCCTTTGATATCTGTTGAAATTTTCTTAATAATTATTTTATTTAATTTAAATTACGGTAATAAATAAGAAATAAGTGAAAGATATTAAATGGTACAACTGTGGACCTTTTATTAAAACTTTAAGATTTAATATTCAAAAATGGACAAGCTAATTTTAAAAATATATTTTTAAGCACATAGTTTTGATTTAGTTTGAAAGCAATTTCAGTTCAAATCACATATTTAAGTTCGATAAATTTATTAAAAAATGAATTTACACAAAAGCTTTTTCGAAAAACAAAAAAACAATAAATGTCTTTAAAGTCACAATGTTTTTTTTTCATACAAATAAAATCTTTCTTTTTTAAAGCAATTATATGTTGTAAAAAAATTTTCAGACAACTGTGGTATTTATTGTTAGATGAAATTGACAGATAAGTCATTTAAAATTTAAAGGAATATTCAAAGCTGTTGCTGAAACTTTATAACCTAATTTAATTAATTATACTCGGTTTCTAGGTAGTGCAAAAACGAAATTGAAATAGATCCATTTCATTGCATTTTAGAAGCGAATCGCAGATCCTAATGCACTGTGTCACATGAATTTCCTCAAGCTGAATAAGGATCTAAATATCGAATTTTTTGACATACCCAAGCTATTATAATTTTGTTTTGAATTCATGTTATCGATATATTGAGGTATTGGTGGCATTTCACTGGATTTTTAGCATAAGAAGATCATGATATAGGCTACATTTTTTATTGGCAAAACAGCAAAACAGGCTTAAAATTGTTACACATTCAACTATTTATTACAAAGTATTTCTGGAAGATTTTAAAAAAATTAGAATTCATTCCAAACGAAAGAATTTTTTGTCAAACCATTTACTGTTAGCCAAAAAATAACTATGTAAAGAAAATAACAAATAGCAATGTTTAAGATTATATACAAAATTGATAATCTAAGCTTAAATGAAGTCTATGTTAAATTGATTGTGCTTCCTCAAGAAACATGAAACTCTTAGAGTCTGTATTAATACCCTAATATTAATTAGTCTAAAACTGTCCGTTTCTCCCTGTGCATCCTGATTTTTAAAGACATTATCTCTCACATTAATAAACAAAGTAAAAACTATATTATAAAACCATAAACAGTTTTTAAATTATAAAAATTAATTTTCAGATGTCTAGGGCACCTGGTAGGAATTAAGTTCCTTAAGTCCTACCTATAGCAACTTGCCGTGAATTAACAATTTAAAAATATACTAAAAACCAAAAATAACAATTACCCAAAGAACGAAATATTAGCAAAAGGAGCATTATTAGCAACAATTATCAAAAATAAGAAACGATTAACAGTTAAAGGCAATAATTACCCAAAAGAAAAAGAAAAAAAAAATTATTATAAAATTTTGTGAAGCAATTATATTTTCCTGTTAGAATTCTGTGTTAAAATTTCACTTAGTTTCACTCACTCACACTAATTAGATGCCATTCAAAATTTTTGGCCTAGCCCTCGTTTTAAATCTACGATAAGGAGCTTGTAAATTTAATCAATTTGAATATATACTAAATGAAAACATTGAATTCAGAAGAAAAAAAAAGTTTTAAAACATTTGCGCTTGATAAATCACAAAATAAAACAGCAAAATTTAACCATTTACCTTTTACAGAACAAAAAATTATAATAGTTTCCCTAAAAACTAAAAATTGAAAGTAAACATTATATATCCTCATGAGTCTACAAAAATTCATGTATTTATATTTTCTCCTTTTTATTTTTAATTATAGGACAACATTTACAGCATATCAACTAGAAGAATTGGAACGTGCCTTTGAACGTGCCCCATACCCTGATGTATTTGCAAGAGAAGAACTTGCTCTTAAATTAAATTTAAGTGAATCACGTGTTCAGGTATGGTTTCAAAATCGTCGTGCTAAATGGCGTAAGCGTGAACCCCCCCGTAAGACTGGTTATATTAGTACAAATAGTCCATCAACATCAATTGGTAATAGTCTAGCACCACCATTTGCAACATTTCCACAGACAACAACAGTAACACCACCCGGAAGTGTTGATAGCTGGACTAGCTATCAGCCCCCATATGAATTGAGTCCACATTTTAATTTACTATCACCAGCAGCTAGCCCATATGGATCATTTACAGGACAATATGGTACATATGTACATGAAGCTCAATTGTTTCCTGTACGACAACATTTTGAATATGGGAGTCCACCAAGGGTGATGGAGGAAGATGGAGGACATCATAAAACCGAACATTATGGTACTATTGAGGATAAATTTGAAAATCATTTATCTGATGGGTAAGAAATTTAGAGAAATTAATAAATTCCTTTTTCAAATATATGTATATATTTCTAGTGTAAGCCAAACAAATGGTAAATATATGGATGAACCAAAATATTTACATACAATAAATAGTTTAGAAGAACCAGTAAAATATTCATCGTGTCATATAGATGAGCAATCAATCAAACATCAACATCAAGGTCAACAGCAGCAACAGCAACAACAACATAATCAACACCAACATTCAACACATCAGCCACAGTATGCAGCTATATCAAATATAACAATTGGTGGAGGATGTCACAATGATGAAAATGACAGTATGTCAGGTGTAATTAAGTCTGAGGATAATGTCACACATAGTTATGTTTTACCTCCTTTTTTGCACTAAAGGAAATGCTCTTTCATAGAAAGCAACTACGAAAGCAGCAATAATGAAATTCTTTGCAATTAACATACATACATCCTGATATGTTTAAAACATTTCCATTTTTTTATTTTTAAAATTTAACATAAAATATGAACCTTTCAATTTAATTTTTGCTTTTTGTTTCTTTTAAATCGTGTGCTTAAAGCAGATTTGAGAGTGTTAAAATTATTTCAAAGAAATTTTAAAAATTAGTTTTTCCAAAAAAAGCTAGTTTTAATATGAAATTACCACGCTACAAAATTTAACTTTGGTAAAGTTTTTTCTTCAAAATTATCAAACATTGAGCATGTCAATGAATATTATGAAGCTAGATTAATAATGGTATCTGATTGTACGAAGAATATTATACGAAGAATATCATGAAAAAATCCCAATTACAAGCAATTTAATAATGATATAAAAATAGATCATGATTACATAGTTAATCCAGATTAAGTGCACTTTTTATTTCACTAAAACCTATTGATATTCTCCGATCTTCGAATTTTCTAAAGCCGAAACTGAAAGTGGGACTTACACTTTTTCAGTAATAAATGGTTTGAAAAAAACTGGCAAAATACACTGAGTTAAGTTTTTTTTGACCGAGAAATGTCTTAAGCAGATTTACTTTTAATCACTAAAATTACTTGCCCAAATATGCATTCCTGACTTTATACTTTAATTATTTTCCATCCAAAAAAAGCTTTATTGTTAGTAACATTGTAAAAGGTTTCTTACAAGTCTTGCTTAAATAGATAGTGTAAATGCTAGAATGAACTTGTTTTCAAACTATCAGTTATTAAATTTTTAAATACAGTGAATTTCAATCAATCAAGCTTAAGCTTATATCGACTCCATATTCCGTTATATTTTTAATGGACGTAACGACTAAGGAAAATAAAATTTATAATAAAATTTACACTTGTCTGAGTTTCTGCCAAATTTTGTCAAATATAACTTTTATATTTTTGTGAAAAAGCAAATTCAGATCTAATAAATTAAATTAAAGAAAATAAGTTTCAAAATTCATAGAAAAATGTTGAATGAACGAAAGTTATAAAAATCTTGTTTAAGTGATTCATAATTTTCGTTATATGTCAAAAGCGCACTCACAAATTTATAGGCTCTTATCTTCTATACACAAATCGTAAGCAAAAAACTAAGCTATAGATAAAAGCAAGTAAGCTTTCGGACCCTTTAGCTTTCGTATACATGAGCCAAATATCAACATAAATAACTCAAGAGCTAAAGATAGTGTCAAAAGAGATAGGAAAAACAGCCGAAAATTTTTATTTACAGTCTCAATAATATTATAAATGCTAGCCTCCCTTTAGTAATCACGAGAATATTAATAAAAAATTTTTAAAACTCTTAGCCAAAAATTTTAAAATGCAGGTTGAAAAACAAAAAATAAATTCTATAGAATTTAGAGCACAACTTCATTGAAAACTAAAAAATTTCCTTCTATAATTATGTTAAAACTTCTTAAAATAAAAATTTACCTAACTTTTTCTAATAAAATTTCTGTTATGGTTTTTTTTCTCAACTTTAGCTGCTCTCCAACACTATGAATTTTTTTAAACTTTTTTGTTTTTTGTTTTTATTTTTCAAAGAAAATTATTTACCAAAATTTTGATTTTTATTATTTAATTTTGTCTTCCCTTTACTAAAATTCAAGCCACGTATAATTATTAACACATTTTTTTTTGTATCTAAAGAATTATTTTAACACCAAAAATAAGTTTCCTTTTGAACCAAATTAAATTTTAAAGCTTTTTGATTAAAAGTTTTGTAAAATGAAATTTCATTAAAATGATTTTGTCATTGAAAATTTGGCTTTAAGACACACACCAATAACAAAATCTACTGTCTTCCATTTGGTCTAATATTATAATTTATGCATTTATTTTAATTTATTACAAAACTTATTTAAGATAAATATAATTGAAAATAAATATTAAAACATATGTATTTAAAAATATGTATTTACTTTAATTGCATTCCAAATGTGCCTTAGTCAAGTAAAATTCGTATTAGATTAATTTCGTTGTTTTTATCTACTTTTAAACATTTAACTAGATGTTAAGCTAAGTATTAGTTTTTAAGTGTATAAAAATATAATAAAGATGTAACATAAAATGCGCTGATGTTGGTGCAAGCCTTTAGGAATTTACTATCTACATATCTAAATATTAAATTGATATATAATATTAAAATATCGTCTTTTTTAAATAATATATTACATCACAAAACTCCTAAAACATAACAACAACTTTTGTATACGATTTTATTTAAAAAGTGATTATTGTTTTTTTTTATAAGAGTAAAAACTTCTTTGTTGTCATAATCCCATTTGAAACTTTAGTATGTAATTTTTTTCTAAAACTTTTCAGAGTAATATATTTATAACTTAATCTGATGACAAAATAAAGCGAGCAATTAAACTCTTACGTAAAGAACAAAAACTAAAAAAAATTCCAGGTTAAAGGGAAATTTCTATCATACTTTGAAATATAAAAGTAATTTTACCACCGTTAAGTTGAAAGCAAAAAGGTAAATTGCGTCATTTTACAATTAATTATTTTACCTTCCTCTTATATGAGGCTAAAGACTATTATACACATTTGGTTTAAGTTTTTCAAGGAACTGCAAAAAGAATTATAAAAAGAAAATAATACATTTTTTACATATAAAAATATCCTATCCATAAGAAATTCAAAAATTGTTTCATATCTATTAAATTTCATTTTATAAATTGCACATATTAAAAGGTTCCATTAGTTAAGGTTTTCTTAAAATTACATACCTGACTTTGGTCAGTCCGATATCTATTATTTAGTGATTCCATATAATTTCCTTACATTTATACAAATTCACAAACATAATTATGTTGGACCCAAAGGGATCATTGTCATTGTTGTTTAAATTTTTTTATCTATACTATATGAAGGCAGCCCTCATTTCTAAAGCAATTTACAATCCATGAAAAGTTTCAACACTGGAGCTTTAGAAAGTCATAGAGATCTCTCACGCGACGTAATAACGGTTTATCGGTAAATATTAGGAATACATTGAAATTTTCAATGTGACTTAGCTTGAATATTATTTAATAGCTTTAGCTCACGACAAAGATAGAACTGATTTGGGTAATTTTTCAAAATTTATTTGAGGAATGGGCTTAAATATAAATTTCTAAGACCAATTCTGTTAAAAATTGGTGATCATATTAGGTTTACCCACCATAAGTACATACTTAAACCTCTTGCGACTGGTGCCGATGTAATGGTTTTTCTTTGGAGTGTACCCATGATACAATTAAATACTTTATTCAAATAAGCCAAAAATGACAGGGATGACATGGATGAAACATAAAATAAATTATTTAATTAAAAAAACACACTTCCTTTTTACTTTAATTTTATAAATTTTATATTATTTTATTGAAAAAACATTTTACTTACCTTGAAGCATTTAACATTATTTTCGTTAAAAATATTTCAAACAAAATTTTAACTATTTAGTAAATATACAAAGTGAAATTATTATAAGTTGAAATTTAAAAATAACTTAAAAATAATAACTAATGTCCATATTTCGTATATAATGCACATGCAGTTAAAAGAATAGTAATCGCTCTTATTATTCAATGGTCAAATCTATACATTAAAAAATATTAAAAGCAATATCCTTGCTTCAATTACGTTGAGAGAACTTTTAAAAAAATAAGAAGTCCTCGTATTTCTCTGCTTCTTTTCATCAGCAACAAAGCTAAGATCAGTTTCTTGAATCGTGTGGTATAGAACAAGAAACGGATTGGTTTTCACATAAACACTTCTAGACTCGGCAAACCACCCAATCTGCATATCTAAACCGAAAATGAAACTTTTTTTTCTCTTTCTATTTAAACAAACAGAGCCACAGCAATTCGGGAACAACTAATATATAATAAAAATTATAAAAGTAAGTCAAATTATTTAGCAAATTGAAAAAAATAAACGTTTTGTATAGCTTTGTATTAAAAGAAATTAACTTCTAAATGAAAAATATTTTTCGATTACTTAAATATTAAGGACATTAGTAAAGAAAATTATAAGTAAATGTATATTTATACTATACAAAATATATTTGGTATATAATAATAAAATTAAAACATCATTTTTATATCGTACAATCACTTGATCCTTTTTTTGTTGATTTTGGTCCAAATCTGTATTCTTTTGAAAATTGTTCTGGTAAATCGAGTAAAATATTCTTGAAATTTTCTACCTGAAATCAAAATATTGAATGTTTTAAAAGATATTATTGTTTAAATGGAAAGACAGAAATATGTACAAAATGTATTCCATGCTAAAGAATAAAAATTTTAATGTTAAAACACGCAAAATTTTGGGCAAGATTGCTTACTTAATAGAAAACGACAAAAATTAAGAGTAATGTTTTGATGAGTGAAATTATAATCAAAAAAACGTGCAGTAAGATATAAAGACAATGTCTTAAAAAATTCTAAATACTAAAAACTCATTCAAACGACTCAAAAAAACTAAAAACTAAAAACTCATTCAAGAGTATAAGAGTAACAGCAAATAAAAAAAATTTCCCTTACTTGATTAGAAACTGGTTCAGTCCATACTCCATCTCCAGTAAAATGGAACTCTAATTCAATTAAATATAGACACAATGCAAGAATCTCGCGATTACTTAATTCCAACGGATTTTTAATGTTATTATCTTCAAGAAATGAAGAATTTTGAAGAAGTCCTAATTTTTCTTCAATTCGATCACTGCAAAAAAATAATATGTTTTATTATTAGAAGAAAATAATAATATTAGTGAAAAATCTAAATGACTTACATTGGATATAATACAATGTGAATATTGAAAAAAATGTCATGGTTTGGAAATAATTTTTTTTGTAAAAATTCACAACATTCTCTAATTTTAGTGACTGGAATATGGCACCAATTTGGATGTCTTGATATTTTACTTCGAATACTATTAAAATCTCTTTTCAAATAATTTGCTAAAAATACCACAATATCTCTTCCTCGTGTTCTATCCATTCCTTCGCGAGCAAACCTAAAAATATTGCAAAAAAACCTCAATAAAAGTGATTGAGAATTACATACAAAAAAAAAATTAATCATTTGAATGAGTTATAAAAAGGTATAATTTTTTTCATGTATTCTTTTTAAAACATGTAAACATAATGGAGCTTAACAAAATAATGTTCTTCTAAAGAACAATAATCTGTACAGTTGCCTTTTGTTCCTTTTAATATCATGAATTCAACCTAAATTAAGGTTTAAAAGAATCCAAGTCCTCTTTCCAATTGCAGTCATATCATGGAAAAAGTTAGCCCAAATTTACTAAATTCAACAAAACTAAACATTTTGGTTAAGTACTATAATTGAAAAGCGTTTTAGGTAAAATATTTGTGACATTTTTTAATTTTAGACTTCAACGACACGAAAAACAAAACGTAAACTTTTAACGCAGTACAATTTTCTGTATCTTTCATAATTATCTAAAAAATGTGAAGCAAATTTAGACATGTAATTCTATCGCGTATCACTAAGTTCAAAAAATCTTCATCTTCCGTGTGCACTTGTAATTTGATATCAATAATATTGCTATAAGAAGCTTTCAACAAAATAAAAAATGTGCAAGTATGCTGAATGTACTATTGAACTTCTGCGACATTGCTCTTCAATTTGAATATTATTATAAAGATATTCTAAAATTTAGAATCTTGAGAATAGCTAGTGGCATTTTTTGAACGGAGCAATCAACATTTAATTGGCTGAATGATAAGTTAAATATTTATCATAAATAAATTTGGTTAAACTATGATTTTTGAAAAGCTAGCTTTCCATGGCTTTTATCATAAAATCTGCATTTTACAATCTCGTAATCGAATCCGTATTCTCATTATGTGAGAAACACTATAATAGATCATTATCAACTGTGACAGCTAAATAAAATCTTTAAAATAATATGCCAGAAATTAACAGAGTAAAACAAATACATGAAATTTCTTTTGCACATTTAGCAGAATACTTAGTTACACATAGCACACGGTGAAAGAAAGATGCATAGGGAGAAGAATATTAATTCCAGAGAGAATCTGTGATTATAAGGCCTATCTGTCATGGTTCTTTGGATAACTTTTCGAATTGGCTAATTTCACCAATATAAACGTTAATTATTATGCATCCTTCAATACATCTTTTTGAGAACCATGCAGTTCACAAGAAACATATATAATTATTATTTTACTTACTTAGCAAAACATGAAGATGATCCAGATAGAACATGTAATGAAGCACATCTAACTTTGATTTTATTCAAATAATCAAGTCGGGCCATTGCTTTATTTTGATAATGAACCAAACGTAGTATTCTTGGATTGCTAATAAGTACTTCAAACTCTTCAATTTGATATAAAGCTTTTAATCTTGAGAGTACTGTATCTGGACTTAATGTTAAAATATCTAAGCATAAATTTATAGATGATTCAGGTATATTAAATGACTTAATATTTTCAATAATATTCATAATTGCCTCAAAAGATGACATCATAACTTTTGGTCGACGATATAAAATACTTTTTATATCTTCATTTCCAATTTTTCTATTTATGCTCAATAATTTTCTTAAATTTTCTGGATCAGCATATAATAAAAATGAATTTTTTATGATTTTATCACATTTAAAATCTAATTCGTTCATAAGAATATCAATAATTTCAGTTATTGATCGAAAACTTTTATGAGATAAACGGGAATAATTTGTAAATTTTTTCATATCCATATCAGTCAATTTTAATTTTTTCCGTAAATACAATTGTAAAATGGTTTTTCTCAATGATTTTAAAATGATTGTATCATCCATTTTAGTATCTAATTTAATATCGATATCTTTAAAGCATGATTCCAACTTTTCTTGAACATTTATATCTCTTGGTATGATCATATTCGTTTTTAATAATGAAATTGAACGATTTACAATAATCAAATATCTGAGTAGCAAAGAAAAATTAATATCTGAGCAACCAGATTCCTTAAGAATTTCATATCGATTTTCAAGTGCTGTTCCTGATACATATAACACAAATGGATTCTCTAGTATCATTGATTTCTCATAATTAAGTGATATTAGTTTTTCAATTGAGCTTTTAATTGTATAATTTTCCATATGTCTTAGTTTTTGGTATTTAGTAAGTAATTCACGACTTCTACTTGCATTGATTTCTAATTAAATTAATAACTCAAGAATTCTTTAAATATAATTAAATTACATACCTAATGATTGTGAAAATAATTCTATTTTATCGCTTTCAATATCTGATCTTGCAATAATATCAACTTTCCATCTAACTGGAATATGGAAATTAAAGTAAAAATAATTCTGAAGGCAGCCATTAAAAACTTTCCGACCAAACATTGCGGCTTAACTGAGGTTATGTGTTTTGATATATATTTTAAATAAATTTTCGACATCGAATTTAGTATATTTACAAAATGAATTGATTTTGTAATATAAGGATGTGTCTAGATTAGTGTTTTGGACAGCAGAATTATTGCAGTTCTGAGATGCGGTTATCCTGAGAAGTATATTGATGGCAATAATTACATTACAAATCCTTTAGAAAAGTATAATTTTTAACTTTCATCTAATTTAATTGCATTATTATTTGCGGTAAGTCAATTTAATTCTAAGTTAGAAAGCATAAGTTATGTATTTTCAATCAAAATGTCAAACTCAAAAAAACTATTGAGCATAGCCGCGCCTTAGAACTGCTATAATTGCGCCTATAATGCTGTTGTCCAAAACGCTAATCCAAGTGAAGTTTAACTTAAAATTTACAAATCGTCAAAGGCTTTCTTGTCCCATATAAAATATATTGAGGTAGCGATTTGTGAACAAATTTTTAAACATGTTATTTATTAATATTTATATAACTTAAACTTCAAATTTTTCTAATAAAAAAGCTATGGTGAATTATTTCTTCACAAAAAATCCTTTAATTACTTCAAAAATTAAATATAAAACTGCCTAATTTATATATTTAATATTTGATATTAATATATCTATCATAAATTCACTAAAAAAACTAGAATAAATAAACTCTTAAGATATATTTAAAAATCTAACAACAAAAAATTTGAGTTTACAATGTTCGAATTGTAAATAAGATATACTATAGCTTAATTTAAGTAAAATTTTGGAATTAACTCGAGGTAGTAAGACTTTTCCAGTTGGTTCCTTCAAAAAATGGGTGCAATTTAATATCATTCAGTTTGTAGCGATTTTTCGGATCAAAAGAAAGTGTTCCATTTAGTAAATCTTTGGCTTCATTTGATATTTCAGTATTTGGATATTGAATTTCATAATATGAAAGTAAACCAGCTGGATGAAATGATTTAAACGTCTAAAAAAAATAAAGGAAACTTTACTATAAAAATATTCTTACTCTAAAAAAAATATTTCTTACATAGCCGGTCAACAGTTCAAAAAGAATAACACCAAAACTCCAAAAATCAGAAGTTTTGGTTAGTGGCCTTTCTGGAGCTACGTAAAGATCTCGCAAAACAAATAGGTCTATATTAGCATTTTGTATATTCTCATCTCCTTCAATTTTGTAAAAATAAGAAAGTAGAAGTTGTCCATTATTTCCTAGTAAAATATTTTTCGGATTAAGATCCCTAGAAAAATTTCAAATAGAAATTAATATTAAATAATTTATTTGAAATATTTTACGAATGTATTAAATTATTTAAAGAAAGATTTTTTTAAAAAACCCTGGAAAAAATGAAGTCACCTGATAATTCTTCTTAAGCGCTTTTTTTGAAATTTAGAATATATAAAAATCAATACTATTCTTTTCGATTTTAGCGACTTGGATAGCAGAATTATAGGCGATATTATAAAAGATCTGAGGCGTAGTTATACTCAATAGTTTTTTGAGTTTGACATTTTGATTGAAAGAATATATGTAACCTATGCTTTCGAACTAGCTTTATTGTATTAAATTGACTTACCGTAAATAACAACGCATTATAAATGCAATAAAATTAATTGAAAGTTACAAATTATATTTTTCGAAAGGAGTTGTAATGTAATTATTGCAGTCAATATAATTCTGAGTATAACCGCGCCTCATATCAGCTATAATTCTGCTGTCCAAGTTGCTAATCTATACACAGCCTAAAGTTTTATGTTTGAATTTTAACTAAATTTAAGTTATAAATGAATAAGCAAGAATGTAGTCCTCAGAAAATCATAGGCCGAGAGTCTATAAAACTAATCTAGGGTTTGTGCTATGTATGTATGGTTACGGCCATACATTCTCCATTACTGACTTCTTCAAAAACTTCTCTTCATTCACGCAAATAATGTCAGTAAGAATTTTACATAATATAATTCTATAATACAGTCAAAACCGCTTAATACGACATCGGTTAACACGACCTATCGGTTAATACGACCAAAACAAATAGTCCCGACAGAGTTCCATATAATTGCACAATTAATTTACCACTTACTACGACATTGCATATAACGACATACCGTTTTGAACGACCACTTTTTCTAATATTTTCAAAGAGCTTAATCGGTTATAACAACATGCAGCATTTTTTTTACATTTTGTGTGTCTATTTTCAGAAATTTTATTTTCATAACTATTAAACGTGTAGCTCAGTTATAGTGAATAGGCGTCCCTAATAGATATTTAAAAAAATTGTTACTTTACTTTGATTATGAAAATCACGAATTTTGACTAGCTTTTCATCCCAGTAAATGACTAGATGCCTAGTTTGATGCCATATACGCAACGCTTAACACATCGGCTTAATTTTTTATAATTTTTCTCAAAATACTTATACTTATCCTTATAATAAAACTTTACAAATACGTTCCTACATTTTTAGGCAAAAAATAATGGTACCGCTTTTTACGACTATCGGTTATTACGACCGAAAATAATGGTCCCCTGGATGTCGTATTAACCGGTTTCTACTGTAATTATGATACTGGCTTAAAATTAGTTTTCAGAATATCAATGCAGAAAAAAATATGTCTGTAATAAATATAACGAATTATAACATTTTACACCTAATAGCTTAAGTTAGAATTATTTTACTGTTTTTTACACTAATTTATCATGAGTTCTTAAAACTCAAAAAATTATTAATACGGTCTTCAAAATGCAAATAATATTATTAAAAAATTAGATATAAAAATTTTAATAATAATAAAATTTACTTGCCCCAAAATAATATCTTTGAGATGAAGATGTTCTATAGCAATCAACAATTCTCTTGCCCATTGTTTAATACTAGCTTCAGGTGGTCCAGAAATTTTGTCATAAATTTTAACACCAATTAAATTATCAACTATGGAATCTTTTTTAAAAATATCACATGGATTAATTTCATTTATACAATTTGTTGATACTTTTGGCAATTGACTTTTAATGTCTATATCCGTTACAATTGATTCATCACAACTAACAGTTTTTGTTTGTTCTAAAGTTCTTGTAACTGATTTTAATAGTTTTGCTGAGCAGCTTAATAAATCACTTACTTCCATATCCTGTGAAAGTGAACTAAATGAAGGAACTTGTATTGTTTTAGTTGTCTTTGATGTACTCTTTAATAAATTTTCTTTAGATATTTTGCAATCTTGTTCATAAGTTGTTATTACTAAACCCAAATCAAAAGTATTTATTAATGTTTCATCAATATTTTTTGGATTATTTTCTTTAATATCGCTAAATAATTCATTCAAATCACAATTTTCTGTTTTTTCTGCTACATAAGATGCTATATAGTCATATAATTTGCCACCTTTAGCTTGTTCCAAAAATAAATAATATTTATCTTCGGATTGCATAAATGCTAAAACTTTGACCATGTATGGAATATTTGTTGGAAAAAAAATTGTATAATATTCAGAATCATTCGATGGTTTTTCTATAACTTTCATAATAAAAATATCTCTGTTAGTGATATCTTGAACTTTCATAACGGAATCAATAATTTGCAATACTTTTAATCTTGTAAGCTGAGTTATAGATCTTTCAATGATTTCCGAAATAAGTGGAGGTTTGTTTTGAGCTTTTTCAATTTCATTATCCTAAAAAACAAGATAAGTATAATTTCCATAAAACAATGCATACAATTTTAATATGAATAAGCCATTGAGGCAGTATTTATAAATTATTAGGAGCCTACCTAATATTTTCAGAAAGCAAATATACAACTTAAAAATGGCAAAGTTTTTGTTTTTTTGATTAAATGAATAAGAAAAAAAGAAAAAAAACAAAGTTCTAATATATTCAATTCAAATAGCTGGCGCATTTATTGGTTTTTATGTTAGAATTAACTTAAATTTTTTAATTTGACCATCTTGAAGAATAAAACATAGCATTGTTTAAATATTATTGAATAATTATAGAGAGTATAAGCAACTAACTGAAAAAAATGTGATTCATTCTGCTATAAAAAAATTTATTTTTGCAGGTAAATCATTCAAATCCTGGCATTTATTATTGAAATACACCTACAATTGTTTTTCATTCACCGTCCTAACCAGATTTAATGACAATTGATTATATCTGGTTTTAAAATTTTAAAAAATAGTTGAGGAAAAAGATAATGAAAAAACATTAAGAAGCTGGCTTTTATATTTGGTTTAAATAGCCATGTATATGTATGGAGAAATTTTCCGTCACCTCTAGTATTCCTTTTTATTTTTATTCCTTTATTAGTTTTTAATAAAACCTGCTTATTAAATCACTAAGTACACAGTAGTTTGAAAAGTTTTGATTTAAATTTTTTAGGATGTTATTAGAACGATGATGTGCGAGAAAAGTTTTTTTTATATAACAAAAAAACTTCAAATGTTTGTTAATGAGTTACCATCGAAATTAAAATTGATATTATACAAAAATAAATAATATGAAGAAATCCCAACAAAGTTTTAATGCTTGAGAATAGAAAAATATAAAAATCATGCAGCTCAAAACTAAATTTGAAATTAACACATTTATACTTATGCATACCGCCAAAGAATCCACTGCATCTTTTGCAAGATATTTTTGATGAATTTCTTCAATTCGGCTCATATATTTAGAAACTTTATTTTCAGCTATAAAACGTCTATCTTCATTCATATCAACTAAATAATAAAAATATACTTTTAAAAATCAATTTATTAATAGAAAATATAATTCAAAAATAACCTTTTGAACCAACTGAAAGCTTTTCTATACCCCTTTTATATTTATCATAAGCTAATTGATATTGTTTATTTACTTCTGCTTGTACGGCTTGGCTAAATTCTAATGCTGCTTCATATATATAGTCATTATCAATACTTGGTAGTGATGAAATATAATATTCTTTATCTCTAATCAAATTATTGCTTATCTTTTCTGGCAAATTTTCAATAAGCTTATTGCACTCAAAAATTTCATCATTTTTTGTAAAAATCAATTTTGTATCAGATTTATATTTTGCACTGAAATTATCACTTTTTTCTTCAGTTTTACACTGGCTATATAATGATTCTTCATTAACTATTTCACTTTTATCAAAAAAACTTTGAAATATATGTGATTTATATAATGATGAATGCTGTGCAGCAAAATCTAATAATTTAATTATATATTCTTTGCGAATTTTAATTATATCTGGATCAAATCTTTTCAAATATATCGGTTCCTGTGGCACGTGTGGAACACGGCCGTGTAACTGAAGACTTTTATGCCTTTTGTTAAGTTCGCGGTGTAAACGTTTTATTTCATGAAATCTTTTCCATACATGTATACAAGTAAGTGCTTCAGGTATAGCACGTGGAAATATCTATAAAATCAAAATAAAATCATAACACAAAGTTTAAAAGTTAAGTAATAAAAAACTAATTTATTTAATTTACTATTGAAGATATTTTATAAATTGTATATCCCTTTGTATGAGTTCTAGTTT
Source organism: Acrocera orbiculus (assembly GCA_947359355.1). NCBI lineage: Eukaryota > Metazoa > Arthropoda > Insecta > Diptera > Acroceridae > Acrocera > Acrocera orbiculus. Next base: position 21,843,706 of record OX375756.1, on the reverse strand, counting down.
CTGTTATTGCAAAACTATGTATCCAGCCTCCTAAATCTCTGGACATTATTATTATTTAATTATTTTTCTGTGCTTTGTAAAAATTTAATGAACACGGCAAATTAAAAACTGACAAGCAGGTGATTTGACATTATTATTTCGATTATCGAACTTGAATTATTTTTACTACATATGGCATTACTAAAATGGCATGATTTATTGTTTCCGCCTTAAAGGCCCAAACACAAAATGAACGCGGTTTGCAGCGCGCAAGCGGTGACAGCTGTCATAGCTATGGGATGTCTTATATAGCTGAATTCCGTCATTCTGAATGAAAACGCGTTCCACTTGCGCGCCGCGTTCATTGTGTTTGCACCTTAAAATATATCAAAATATGAGCATAAGTAAAGGTGCAAACACAATGAACGCGGCGCGCAAGTGGAACGCGTTTTCATTCAGAATTACGAAATTCAGCTATATAAGATCCCATAGCTGTGACAGCTGTCACCGCTTGCGCGCCGCGAACCGCGTTCATTGTGTTTGGGCCTTAAGAAGATTTCTAAAATGTTAAACTTTTAGGAGTTTATTTAACTTATTTTTAAGCCATTTTAGTTTAGATTGTAAGGAAAATTTTTGCAAATAAATATTAAATTAAAAAAACTATTTTTCATTTAATTGTTATATATGAGTGATTGCAAGCTATTGGGTTTAATAATGCAATATTAGTTGAAGTGCTGTGTATTTTGACACACTTAAGATAAAAAAAGTTGCTTAAGATTGAAATCTTTTGCTAAAACCCTTTTAAGCACTGATATTAACTTAATAGAATATACCTTTGTTTTCCTTCTCGAATTACTTAATGTATTTAAATATAGATTGGGAAGTTAGTTTTAAGACCTTCTGACAAAATTTAAAAAATTTTGACTTGACTTTTTTGCTCTTTATTCACATGATCTTATCCAATTGCAAACCACGCCAAGATCTTAAGATACATATAGTTTACTTAACTTGTTCCCTTAAATTATTTATCCTGCACAGCTAATTTAATCTTCTAGATAGAACTTGGCATTTAAACTACGAATATTTTTAATTTTTTTAAAGGTAAATTATGACATTTATTACTTCTTACCATAATAATTTGTTTAATTCAGCAAGTTTTAAATTTAAACTAATTATTTTCATTTATTTTTAGGTAAATATTAAAAGTTTTAATCAAAATCATGTAGCTCGAGTTGAAATATTGAATTGATACTGTTCATCCTACCACTTTACCAGTACAACCAGTATCAATTCAGTATCATCTTTTACATTTACTGTTATTTCAAAAGTTGATGTTGAATTGAGAGGTAATTATTTGAAATTTAATCTTTTTATCAATTACACCGGTCAACAAAAAACAAAAATTTTTTTGCGCAAGGGTTTTACCCAATATATTCTGATTATACAAGCCCAAAGAAAACTAAAAATGCAATTAGTTTTCGAAAATATTTGCTTTTAAAAAAGTTATAGTGATTTAAATATTTTTCAGTTTTGCGCTGAATTGCTTTCGTTATTTAGCCTTTCTACACGAGCAAACATGTTTCCACAAACAAACCGGTTTTTTTTTCAAACAAATTTTGATTATCTACATGGGTAAACAAGTATCCTCTGTTAACATCTCATAACCAGGCAGAGAAATATAAATATGTGTGTAAATTTTAATTAACCTGTATCCCTGTAAATAAATTACTTCTTATATGTGTTAGAATGATTCTTGTGATACAAAACAGAATTAAGGGGGCGGGGGTAGTGCTTCTTGTGTCACTAATATCTGAATATACAATAATAATTGTTTACATGTCACAGAGGCATAACGAGTTAAACATATTTCTTTCCTGTATATTAGCAAACTGATGTACGAAATGACTTCGAGAAGTTGTAAACGCGACGTTGACTCCTTTTGCTATATTTGCGGCGAATTTATTAAAGTAAGAGAAAGAAAGTATGATTTAAGAACAAATTTAAAAATCATGCGTCCGAGGCTTTCAAATATTTGAAGAATTTTTTTGCCAAAACTTTCAGAGGCGAAAATTAAAGCTGGAATATTTGTCGGCCCTCAAATAAGAAAAATCATGGATTGTGATATTTTCACGTGGTTAGTTAGCAATAAGGAGAAAAAACCTGGAACAGTTTTAAAGCAGTAGTCCGTGGTTTTCTTGGGAACCAGAGAGCTGAGAAGTATGACGAGTTGATTACAGACATGATTTCTAATTTTTACACTATCGGATGCAGAATGTCATTAAAGATAAATATGTTACATTCTCATTTGGATCAATTTAAGGATAACATGGGAGCTTATTCGGAAGAACAAGGGAACGCTTTCATCAAGACCTTATGAAATTTGAGAGACGTTACCAAGGGCAATACACTGAGAGGATGATGGGGCATTATATTTGGGGGATGATACGAGAAACTTCTGTTGAACATGACAGGAAAACTAAAATTGTTCATTTTTAAACATTTGTGCTCTATTTTAAGACAAATAAAGCATAAGAAGACGTTTGTTATGTTTTAATAAATCATTTCTTAGTAAAATTTTTTGTACTTTTATTAATTTGGTTTTTTGCATTTTTTTTACATAGAAGCAAATAAAAGTGTTTTTTTTGTTCTGATTCTTACTTCTAGCTATAAATGCAATAAAAATAAGATACATATGCCCCATGCGCAAAAATGCTGTTGACCGGTGTTATATATTTCATTTGTATTTAACGATCTAATTCAGGAGAACGCCACTTTAAAGGCAACTGTACAGGTTACCTCTAATTAAATGGCACAGGAGTACCATAATTTAAAAAAGCAAATGCAAGATCTCCAAAAGCAGCTTGAAAGGGAGCGGGAGGAGGTAATTATTTGATATTTAATTTTTTTTATTAATTATATATTTTATTCGTTTTTAATATTAAGAATATCAAAATGAAAGAAAATGTCTACACACTTGAAGATACTGATCAAGTGTATGAGATCATAAATAAAGATTTATCTCCCACTAATGAGGATGATCAAGTGGATCAACTGGATGAGATAAAAAATTAAGATTTATCTCCCACTAGTGAGGAGGTAATTATTTGAAATTTAATTTTGTTTATTAATTATATATTTTATTTCTTTTTAATGTTAAGAATACTGAGATAATAAATGAATATATATCTCCCCCTAAAGAGAAAAAATATCCCTGCAATACCTGCGGAGATTGTTTCAATTTTTAAATACTGTATGGGAAGAAAAAAAAAGAGAAAACATCCAAAGAATTTGCTCTTACAGCCTAGTCACACAGGCGAAAGAACTCGGGTTCTTTGAAATTTAATTTTTTGATTGAATAAATCATTAATTGTGTTTAATTTTATTGATATTTATCTTTTGCTACAGAGATCCATGGCAAGAAAATTACAAGAACAAACAGAAAACATCTGATGCTATACCAGAGAAACTTTCTTTCAATGAAAAACAAGAAAATGTTTAAACACCAACGTGGAACACGTTTTCATTCAGAATTACGAAATTCAGCTATATAAGATCCCATAGCTGTGACAGCTGTCACCGCTTGCGCGCCGCGAACCGCGTTCATTGTGTTTGGGCCTTTGAGTTCATTTTATTTTATGTACGCTTATAGGCACACATGCCTATAAAACCAATCCATATAAAGTATATGTTATTTTTAGTTGACATTTAGCCTTTGAGAATGAAGTGATGGAAAATTCAATATTAAGTGTAGAAATTAAATTTTTATAATAATAAAATAATATTTTGGATGAAGAACAGAAATATAGTGTGTAATATTAAGGGCCACAGTTTTTTGTAAATTAAATATAAGTTTGAAAGAAATAAAAGATGTAATTGTGAAATTTTGTTTACTTTTTGTCCTAGTCTCTCCTATTGTCAGCGAAACAACATTTTATTGGTTTTACGGCCCTAGTAGACGTCGGACATTGTACGGAACATTGTCCGTGTCCGGGGGAGTTTAACTCGTCTACAGCAATGTCCGCGGACCAATCTGAAGGTCCGCTGCAATGTCTGAGTAAAGGCCCAAACACAATGAACGCGGTTCGCGGCGCGCAAGCGGTTTTCATTCAGAATTACGAAATTCAGCTATATAAGATCCCATAGCTGTGACAGCTGTCACCGCTTGCGCGCCGCGAACCGCGTTCATTGTGTTTGGGCCTTAAATTATGTGTTTACGCGGACATAATGACAGCTTCATACATTTTTAATAGCACGAAGATAGCACCGAAAGATTACAGCAGAAAATAACATTGCTATTCATTATGATATCAAAAGTTTAAAGTTTTCATAATTAATCATTTTTTATTAAAAGTTAAACTTCATGTTATTATTACTATAAATTATATATTTAGTGGAAAATGATACAAGTCCGGGCAAATGAATGTCCGACGTCTACAGGGGCCTTTACTTGCGATACAATTAAAGGTGCAAACACAATGAACGCGGCGCGCAAGTGGAACGCGTTTTCATTCAGAATTACGAAATTCAGCTATATAAGATCCCATAGCTGTGACAGCTGTCACTGCTTGCGCGCCGCGAACCGCGTTCATTGTGTTTGGGCCTTAAGTGATAAAAGCTGTCATTTATTACGTTTATCGAACTTGGATTATTTTTCCTACATATGGCATTACTAAAATGGCATGTTTGTTTTCGCCTTGTCATATGAATTTTTTTTGAATAATTTATAATTAGTAATTATAGCCTATGTAATAATTATAGCTTAAAAAAGAATGTTTTTTACATTAAATGTAACTTAAGATAGTTTAAAATGATTGTCATGTTGGTACCTAGTTTCTTTTTTTCAAGGATTTAAAAACATAATAATCAATAAAATGAAATAAAGTCCTTCTTAGGACTTTAATCTTAAAAAAATGTTTATACATAAAATTTAAAAAAAATAGGTAATATCTAAATTAATTCATAAGTATTAATATTATATATTTTTATTTGTTATTAAATTAAATCATAGCGGAAGGATCATTGCTTAAAAGAAACGGATATGTAATTTAGCTAAAAACTGAATTGAGACCATTTAGGAATTCAAATCACTGAATCGTAAAAATGGATTATTCAAGCAACCAAAAAAGTTTGCATTTATGCTCCAATTATATGGCAAATTTTTATAATATCCTGGAACCTGGGAAAGTGCCATGTATGACAAAAGAATGGAGACCGAAAAATGCCTACAATCTTCATCATTATTTAACACCCGAAGACTTAAAAAAGCGTGTATTAAAAAGTTCTAGATTGAAAATTCTTATTGAACACTATGCCGAAAAAAATAATTTGAAAAAGAAAGATTTAGAAAAATGTGCCAAAAGACTTTTAGATGAAATAGGTCTTGAAAGGAGTATGCCAGTTATCCGTTGGATGGGAATCTGTATCAATATTGTAGCAAAAAAAATATGTTCTGGAATTTACATAAATGAATTAAATTTAGATCATGTAAAACAACATTTAGGCAATAAACCAGTATTGTATCTACCATCGCATCGAAGTTATTGTGATTTTATATTAATGTCCTACATATGTTTTCATTATAATATGGAAATACCGGGGATTGCAGCCGGAATAGGTATTAAATAAATTCAATGAAATATTTCAATTTAAAATTTTATTTTTGAAAATAAATAATTACATTTAGATTTTATATCAATGACTGGTATGGGTACATTATTGCGAAAAACTGGTGCTTTCTTTATGAGACGTTCATTTAATGAAGATGAGATTTATTGGGATGTTTTTCAAGAATATGTCTGTAATTTAGTTACATCGTATCATACTGGACTTGAATTTTTTATAGAAGGAACACGTAGTAGAAATTTTAAGGCACTTACGCCAAAAATTGGTCTATTATCAATGGCATTGTATCCATTTTTCACAGGACAGGTGGATGATATTTTGATAGTTCCAGTTAGTGTTTCATATGAACGATTATTAGAAGAAAATTTATTTGCTTATGAATTATTGGGTTCTCCAAAGCCAAAAGAAACAACAAAAGTAAAGTTTTGATGAATATTTTAATGTTTGGTTTCTTTCTTTTGTATTATATGTTAATAATAATTTTAGGGTTTTTTCAAAGCATTAAAAATTATTGAAGAACGGTTTGGTCGTATGTACATGGATTTTGGGGAGCCAATATCAGTCAAAGACTATTTTGGTGGTAAAATTAATAGAATGAATAGAGGAATTATTTCAACTGAATTTCAGAAGCTTCAAAAGAATGAAATCGGACTTGTAAAAGATTTAGCTTATGAGGTAATTTATTATTTTAAATTGCCATTGTATGGTATTTTGGTTTTTAAATATTAATTTATGTAATTTAAATAATGATGTTATGACCCTCGCACCCTCTGTAAATAATGATAGGATTATAAATCCATTCCACTAGTTCGTGCCTGTACCTTGTGGTGGAAATTAGATATCTTATCTTTCAAGACCATAATATAACGCATTTAAAAAAGAACTGGATAAGTTTTTCAACTGTCTCCTAACAGAATTCTTTTTGAAGACAGTTTCTTCTTGCAAATATCGTAAGAAATTCCTTTTGCACTTTTATTGATGTTATGAGAGTTATTGTCTCGCGAAGAGCCCCGCAAGTTAAAACACCAAAAGAATTTGCCTTGTAGAACAGTTCAACAAGTGGCTAAAAAGCTAAGATGTTAAAAAAATACAAAAGCTACAATTCACAAAATCTTGCCGATTAGGGCAAGATATTATTTATTTCGTTATTTAATTAAAATTATTTGCCAAAGCGAGCTTGATACGTTTTAATTACGGAAAAAAATTACAAAGACTGTCTGTTTTAACAATTAATTAGCTTATTTAGACTTAATTAATTTTGTACCTTTGATCCGCTGAACCAAAAAAAAATATGCGAAATTGCAAACCAATTACAAAATTATGTTTGATTTGAATTTTTTGGGCTAATTGAACACATTTACTGATGATGGTTAGGTTATAGTTTAAATACACCTTGTAAAGTTTGAGGATGTTTGGTTATTTGTGTTGAAATAATGAAGTTTTTTCTGTAGTATTTATCTATCGAGGAATTTTTTTTAAATAGAATTTCATTTGCAATTTCATAAACTATTATAAACATAAAGTTTTTAATTTTGTTTTTAAAAATATCTACTTTATAGGTTGTTCACCAGCAGCAATCTCGTATTGTCATTACAACATTTAATTTAATTGCACTTTATTTTTCCTATAAAAGTCTACACAATCAACAAATTAATATCGAACAATTATGTAATGGTAAGAAAAAGTATTTACAAACAAAAAGGAAGCATTTTAAACATAATAATCATTTTTAGGTGTTGCATTATTGAAAAATACTTTTAATGAACTAAATGCACCGATTGCGACCGATGAAAAAACTCTTAAAAATGATATTATTGAAACATTAAAAATACATTCAAATATTTTAACAATCGCAACAAATAATTCACAAATTAAATTAGCACTTTGTAATGGAAAAAAGGAAAATATAAATATTAAAAAAATGAAAGGATATCAATTTGATCAGAATACAATTAATATAGCGATACCAATAATTACTTTGCAAATTTATATAAATCCTTGCATGTTTTGGTTTGTGAAACCATCAATAATTTGTTTATGTGCACTTAGACTTTATGAAGAATACAACAATGAAATTCACAAAAATCAATTAAGATTGGATTCTGAAGAACTATATTCAGTATTTTGCTATGAATTCATTTTTCAAAGTCAAGAATTTTTTGAAGTAAGTAAATATGGTAATTTTAATTTGATTATATAAAAAATATGTCCTAGTATTAATATGAGTAAATCAATTCTTAGTTCAAAAACATGAAATTATAAGAAAATTAAGCATTTTTCTCTTAAAATAAAAGTGAAAATAACTTTATTAACTTCTAAATTTTCTTTTCTAGGATTTTAATACATGTTTGAATTTTTTAATTCAATTAAATGTTCTCGAATATAAAAACGGATTAAGGTTTAAACGAAATGAATTATGTGATATTTTTTTAGCCACAATAACTCCTTTTCTTTTCTGTTACTTTCAAGTATTAGAAACAATTGCAATCAAGGTAAAAACAAGAAATTATATTAAAAAAACTTTTATTTCACAAAAATAAATTTTAAACTAACATTCTTTCGTTTGATTAGCTAATTAAAGGAAGTTTTACTGAAAAGGAATTATTCATAGCAAATCAACAGCGAGTCGAAGAATTAATTTTAGTTCAAGCTCAACATATTCATGCGTTTTGCTTATCTTTAGATAATATTAAAAATGTATTAATGTCTTTAGTAAATTTGTCTATAGTTGAAAAGCAAAAAGGAAATAATATTTATTATTCATGTCATAAAGATAAATTAATACATTTACGAAGTATTATTTTAAAATATTGTCATGCTTTAAGCACAACTTTTGAAACAAACTGCAATACTCTTTTAGCTAAGCTTTAATTTTTTTTACATGTTTTATTTAAAGCTAATGTGATTAATTTGTCTTTTTTTATTTATAATTAATTTGGTGTTAAGGTGCAATATTATATCAAATATAAATTTTTAAGAAAAGTATTACAAAAAAAAAGTATTTGAGAAGACTCGAATTATGAAACATAATTTAATTTATTCACTTAGAAACTAACTACAGTATCAAACTTATTGAATTATGTACTTTTAAAAAGGCACAGTTAGTTTTATTTAATACAAGCTGAATGTATGAATAAGTAATTTGTCAAGTAAATTAATCCTTTAACTTGTAAAGTTTTTATTTCATATGACTTAAAAAATAAAAAATTGAGCAATTATAAGATTTAACAAAAAATTTGGGTTGAAATTCTATAATAATAGTTTAAATTACAATTGTCCCAGTTTGTAAACTAAAGTGTTAGGCAATATTAAATTTAATACAAAATAATCAGATTAGTTATTAAAATCGTTGTTTTTATTTCAAGTTTGTGATATGACCATGAACTTAAAACAAAAATTGGAAGTTCAAAATGCCACCTCTAAATTATAAGTGGAATCTTTCCAAACTTCTTCAGGCTACACAAGTGCAACTTTGATAACTATAGGAGCTAAAAGCCTTAATGAGTATCTGTACAAAGAATGAAGTCTGTTATATTACCCTATCAAATAAAGACAAAGAAATCAAGGGCACTAGAATGAATATCAAACTGATTCCTCATGAAGTCAAGGACTATTTCATACATATGAAAATTTTCAAGACTGAAGATACCTTTAAAAAAATGGTCCGTCTTTATTACGAGAAAAATTATTAGTATTTAAAAGCCACTTTAAGTATGTATGTAAATGTGCTGGGATTTTAATGAAAATATAAATTAGTTATTTCTTTTAATTTTTTCTATCTTTTTTCTCTAGCATAAGCCATTTGACTACATAGTTCACAAACAGCCATTACTTTTGTTAGGCATTTAAAATATATGAAAAAACTATGGTAAAACGTATGAGTGAAAAATATGCAAGAAGCAAAGAAGCCTTTTCCTGATATAGCAATATCTACGACAAGATTGAACATAAATATTTTTTTATGTCACTTATTAAATTTTGCTAAAAGAAAACATTCCGAAGGATAAAAATAGGCATAAATAATAAGAATATTAATATCCATATCATCCTTCTCTGCTAAGCAACCAATATAATGATTATTTTAAGTAATAAGCAGCCGTTAACAAAAGTTGATTGGATGATTCTCTCAAACTTATGAATGATAGAAACTGACACAAATATTAAATGAACTACAATCGAATAATTCAGTCTGAATTATTTGTTTATAATCAAAAATATTGTTATCACATTTAAACAAACTATTTTCAAAGCTAAATATTTCAACAATAATAATCAATATTTATATATATATATAAAATTTGTTAAAAAATATAAAGAAATCTTATAACATAATTTTATTCCTTTCTTAATTTATCAAGTCGGGCTTGTAAATCAGCATCAGCATCATCTGATATTGGTGAATTTTTATTACTATTTGTATTACCTGCAACATTACCAGCCGCTATAGCAGTTTGTGACGGTTTAGTACCAGCTATTGACATTGAACCAGTGGCTTGTGGTAAATCAGATAACTGATCATTTAATTGTAATCCCAATTCATCTAAAACTTGTGATACAACTGCGTCGGTTTCTTCTTCATCACCTTCATCTTCCATAGCATCATCGATAACATCATTTATCATTTCTTCTTTCATATCCATAATTTCCGATTGTTTTTCAAATTCATGTAATATTTTTTGTATTTGTGGTAAATTAAGCTGTCTATTCATATTTTGCATTGCTCGTGTAACACCTTCAAAGGAATATATTTAATCAAAATGTAAAGTTCTGTTTTTAATATAAAATAATTTTACCATTCATTGCTTGTGCCATTGTATTTTGTGACTTAAGCGCTTGAATTTTTAATGATACAGCTTGTATATTAGCCTTCATAAGCATGAATTTTTTTACATATCGTCTTGTTCTAACTAAATCCTTTGCCATTATTTTGACTGCATCCATTTGACCTTCTTTTGCCATTTTTTTAATATCCATTATGATTTTCTTTTCCTGTTGTTCCATTTTCATTCTTTCACGATCTAAATCTCTCATAGCACGATTTAAGGCTCGTTGGTTCTTTCTTAACATTTCTTCTGGTGTTATACGCTTTCCAAAAAGCCACTCCATTTTCATTCAAAAATATTATAAATTTATGTAAATAAAAACTGACTAAGCACCTGATAAATTACAAGCAATTTGATAAAATGTCAATAATAAGTTGCGTTTACAATGCTTGAACTCATTTTGCAGTACTGTGGAAAAAAAAGTAGCAGAATACGTTCGTTCGCAAATCAAAAGTTCAAATTTTTTGTTGGTTTTTGAAAAGAATATTTCTTTTAAATGTGGGCGTCCTTTGCTCTAGCTCTAGTGAGCAAAATTTAAGTGTTTTCCTGATGCTTTGTTATCTTCGAAGTTGGCGCACACGAAAACTTAAAATCTACTGGACTTATTGTACGTTGTATTGAACGTTCTGTTATGTTTGATGTGCACCGCAAATGTTCACTGCCACTCGGTCATTTATTATTTTTTTTAAATGAAAATTTTAAAAAATTTTATTCAGATGTGTTATCATATAAAAACTAATTAAATGAAATAGAATAACCTGTATGCCAAAAAAAATTCTTGGAAATATGCCTTTTTTTCTTCAAATTAACCGACCCCCCTCGTATATTGCGAAGAAATTATTAAACTTAAGCATTCAGTTGAAAATATAGTTCTTGTAACAGGATTTTAGCGTAAAGCTTTAAATAAACCAAAATTTAACCCTAATTTGGTAGGTCGCGCCTTCCTTTGTCATGTTTAACAAAGTGAACAACATTAATATTAAGCGCATATTTCTTAGCTATGTCACTGTAATTCATTAATCGGATATAATTAAAAAAAACATGCATGATTTTATTATTAATTTTTATACAAAAAAATTGGTAATAAAATGAAAATCTTTCATAAAGTTTTACAAATTTCAGGCATAAAAAGGAAATTACAATAACAAACAAAATTTATTTATTAATTGTAAAACAAGTATATAGTAGCTTTAATCCTCGCCACCTGAATCATAAACTATAATGTCATTCTCGTTTATTTCCTGAATGAAAGACTCCTCTGATTTTTCTTTTTGCAAAGCTTCGCAAGAATGCCTACTTATAACAGTTTGTAATTCCGCCATAGCGGTATATGCTTTTTCTGGTGGTAGATTTTGTAATTGCATTCCAATATTTTTACCGAAGGAAAGAAAAACAGACTCTTCAACTGATGGTTGCTTTGTAAGGCTTTGAATTTTTTCCATAGCTTCCTCATATTTATTGATTATATCTATTCCCAAATTTTCGATTTTCCTTTTTTTTAAATTAGAATTAGTATTTCTTTCAGAGTTAGTATTATCCTTTGAAATACATAAGAGAATATATTAAAAAAATAAGTGAAATAAAAAAATTTTAAAAAGTAAAACTTACTATAGCAGAAAAAATATTGCTTCTTCTTTTCAATTCAGGAAAAGAACTTGAAATACAAGCCTGAAAATAAATCAAATTATAGTTTTTTATATGATCTTTGTATTTAAAAAATTATCCACAGTAATTAATTTCGACACAAGAAACAACCAAAATTTTATATAGTACAAGATACCTTTGGGCTCTCCTTTTCTGCCTTCTGGTCTAACACTTTGGCTAATGCTGCAACGGGCTAAAAATATGTGGTCAATTAGGAAACAAAATTGTATACAGTTCAAATTACTTTTTGAGTTTGTTCTTCAGGCTGCTGGTTTGATACATGGACAAAATGTGAAGCTTCCTAAAAATTTCAGATAAAACAACAAAAAATCCTAGATTACAAACAAAATACCTCTACTGTTTGTTCTTCTTCCTGGTGGTCTGCCATTTCGGCAGATGCTTCCTGTAAATAAATAAAACACAGTTTGTTTTTATTTTGCATTTATTTGAAAAAAAATTCTTACTCCAGAATAATCCAAGCTTGAAGAGCTTCTTTTTGTAGAAGACTTTCTTTCTATCAGGAACCAAAGTTTATCATAACACCATAACTTAGGCTCATAAATATCCCCAGATACTTCTTCATTATCACGAGAATTTAAACCCCTCGCTTTTTCCCTTCTTGCCTGATTTTGCAAGGTTTTAATTTTTTTCTTAATGCAATTCACAGTTATATCTGGCTTTACTTTTTTCATTTCTTTTGAAATAAAAGAGAGATCTTCGGCTCTTTTTAGTTTATTATTATAATTGCTGTCCGTAACATCGTATAAACAACGGCAATTTTCAAGTAAATCGATCAACATCAAAGTATGTTGCTTATTCCACAATTCAAACTTATCCCACTCCTTTTGCTTAAATAATATTATTTTTATAAGTTGAGAACATAAAAATTTTAATTTAAAAAGTAAAACGCACTGTGCCGGAAAAATTGCTTCTCCTTTTCCGTTCACAGGCCTTAAAATAATTTAAATTTTAATTTGTTATATTATCTTACTATTTTAAATATTGTCCACAATAGGTAATTTTAAATGAATAAAGAAGAAAAATTTTATATATAACAATATACTCTTATTGTCTTTTTTTCTGCCGTCATCTCTACTATTTCGACAAATGCTACGACTCGCTAGATCAAATACAAAACAAAATTTTATACAGTGTGAATTACCTTTGGAGTCTGCTCGTCTGTCTGCTCATATAGAAAATCCAGCAAATTTAAATCTTCCTAAAAATATGAGATAAAATTTAAAAAATCCATAGATTACACTTAAGTTACCTCTATTGTCTGCTCTTCTGCCTGTTGCTCTACCCCGTCGGTAAATTCTTCCTACAAATAAATTAAACATAATTTGAGTTTACTTTGCATTTATTGAAAGAAAAATACTCACCGTTGAATAATCCAAGCTTGAAGAGCTTCTTTTCATACAAGACTTTGTCTCTGTCAGGAACCGAAGTTTGTCATAACACCATAATTTAGGCTTATAAATATCCCCAGTTACTGCTTCATTTTCACGAGAATTTAAACCTCTCGCTTTTTCCCTTCTTGCCTGATTTCGCAATGTTTTAATTTTTTTTTTAATGCAATTCACGGTTATATTTGGCTTTACTTTTCTCATATTTTTTAAAATATAACCGAGATCTTTGGCTCTTTTTACTTTATTACTATAATTGCTGTCTGTAGGATCGTATAAACATCGGCATCCTTCAAGTAAATCGATCAACATTAAAGTATGCTGCCTATCCCACACTTCAAACTTATCCCACTCCTTTTGCTTAAATAATATTATTTTTATAAGTTTAGAACATGAAAATTTTAATTTAAAAAGTAAAACTCACTGTGTCGGAAAAATTGCTTCTCCTTTTCCGTTCACAGGCCTTAAAATAATTTAAATTTTAATTTGTTATATTATCTTACTATTTTAAATATTGCCCACAATAGGTAATTTTAAATGAATAAAGAAGAAAAATTTTATATAGTACAAGATACTCTTATGGTCTTTTTTTCTGCCGGCATCTCTACTGTTTCGGCAAATGTTACGACTCACTAGATCAAATACAAAACAAAATTTCATACAGTGTGAATTACCTTTGGAGTCTGCTCGTCTGGCTGCACGTATAGAACATCGAGCAAATTTAAATCTTCCTAAAAATATGAGATAAAATTAAAAAAATCCATAGATTACACTCAAGTTACCTTTGTCTGCTCCTCTGCCTGTTGCTCTACCTCTTCGGTAAATTCTTCCTACAAATAAATTAAACATAATTTGAGTTTACTTTGCATTTATTGAAAGAAAAATACTCACCGTTGAATAATAATCCAAGCTTGAAGAGCTTCTTTTCATACAAGACTTTGCCTCTGTCAGGAACCGAAGTTTGTCATAACACCATAACGAAGGCTTATAAATATCCCCAGTTACTGCTTCATTTTCACGACAAATCAAAGCTTTAGCTTTTTCCCTTCTTGCCTGATTTCGCAATGTTTTGATTTTTTTCTTAATGCAATTCACGGTTATATCTGGCTTTACTTTTCTCATATTTTTTAAAATATAACCGAGATCTTCGGATCTTTTTCTTTTATTACTATAATTGCTGTCTGTAGGATCGTATAAACATCGGCATCCTTCAAGTAAATCGATTAATATCAAAGTATGTTGCCTATCCCACACTTCTAATTTATCGAACTCCTTTTCCTTAAATGATATCTTTTATAAGTAAAAGTTAGATGAATAATAAACATTTTAAATTAGTAACACAAATTTTTTGTATATAATCAAAATAAAGAGTTTTAAAAGAATTAACTTAACAACTAAAAAAGAACATACGATAAATATCTTTGCAAAATTCTAAGCTTCGTAACAATCAAATATTAGGCCCATAATCGTTATACATTTTTATTGATTAATTATTTGCAGCTAAAGTAAATGAACTGATATTCAACCTCAGCTCAGAAAGTAATCAAAAATTTATACAGTTAAACTTACGTTTGGATTCTGCTCGATTGTCTGCTCGACTGTTTGTTCCTCTATTTCATCGTTATTATCTTGATGTTCCTGCAAATAATTTTATTTAAATTTAATTTTAGTAAAATAAGCATTCTTACAACAGAAAAATCGAAATTAGAAACGCTTATATCTGACTCATTATTTGGATCAACCAGGAACAAAACTTTCTCATAGTACCATAACTGAGGTATATAAACATCCCCAGTTTCTGCTTCATTTTTCTGGGACATTAAAACTTTAACTCTTTCTTTTCTTGCCTGACTTTGTAACGCCTTAATTTTTCTCTTTACACACTGCATAGATACATTTGGTTTTATTTCCCTCATTTCAGTTAAAATATAATTAAGCTCTCGAGCTCTCCTTTCCTTATTTCTAAAATATTTGTCTGAGGGATCGTATAAGCATCGACATTGTTGAAGAAACTGAATCAGATTTAAGGTTTGATGCCTCGTCCATACCTCCATTTTAATTTAGAAGAAAGGATTAATGATTCCTTAAAAGTAATTTATTACTTATTCATTCACTACGCTTAATTTATCCTACAGAATTTTCTGTAATTATTCTCTCCAGAGATTTTAACGCAATAGTTTATACTAACTACTAAATGTCAAACTGATAGCTGATATTCATCAGCAAACATCGCCATAATGCATTGAACTTAAAGCTACAACTCCACTACATTTCATGTACATGCTCAAACACAATGCACGCGGAGCAGTTGACATATATATTTCCGACTTTTATAGCAAAGAGATGGCTCCGCTATTTAGCAGCTTTTTTTCATCAAAACCGAACAAGGCCTTAAAATCGCTTTATAAGTATAATGCAGCTACTATAATTAATTTAGGTTGAAATATATTACCGAATTTTATAGCAAAAAAAGAGATGACTCTGCTATCTAGCTGGTGTATTTTATCAAAAGCAAAAAGATGGCCTTAAGATCGCTTTTCAATAAACATCCAATTAGTCCACTTAAAACACTTTATTACACTCTTTAATGAAAAAAGCATCGAAAATAGTTCCATAACATGAAAAGTAAACAACAAATATGTCGACATAAAATTAATTATCTTTCAACGATGAGCAATCCTGTTAGAAAATTTTCAAAGCTACACAAGCAGAGCTATCTAGTTAAATTTTGCTCAAGGAAACTGCGTGTCAAAGTAGAAATAATAATTGTCTACTTTTAGCGCCGTTTTCTTCCACCGCGGCGCGTATTGTGTCAGCTCCCATTTGTTTGTATATATGGATTTCTTTGCCGTTTGCGCGCCACTGCCACGTGCCGCGTGCATTGTGTTTGGGCCTTTAGTGACAGTTCTTTACTATAGTTGACCAATTTTAAAATATGGGAAAAACTTCTAAAGATAAACGTGATGTTTATTATAGGTTAGCAAAAGAAGAAGGCTGGAGGGCAAGAAGTGCTTTTAAATTGCTTCACCTAGATGAACAATTTAAAATATTCAATGGTACCAATTTTTTATATTAAATATTAAATACATCTACTCTTATGTTTAATAATTAAACGTGTAGGAAAGTATTTTTTAGCTTTTAACACTTGAAAGATTAGCTATGTTCATGGCTACTATGAAAAAAAATCTGAAATATTCCTAATGAAAAATAAATGGTTATATATTTCTCCCATATTCACAATATCTTTTCTATATAAATCGTTTTAACTTAAGCCACTTAATAATTAATGGTATGTGGGAGCATTTAACGTCACAAGCTGCCCCGGCCAGACGCACCATAAGCAAAAATTGCATATAATATAATTACATACAATACATATAATATAAACCTTAGGCTTGTTCTTGATAATCTTTAATTTAGTTCGATTAATTTCTATATCATTTTGGCAAGAATAAATCATAAATCAAATACCATTTTTATTAATTGTACAATATCAATTTCTGTTCATTAACTTCTTTCTCCAATATGTTTTTTCGTTGAAGTATTTTATAGCCCAAGCGTTTCACAGTTTTCACATATAAATTTTATCAGTTTCTGTATATTCTGAAAGATTTATTTTTAGGTGTCACACGAGTCGTTGATTTGTGTTCGGCACCAGGATCTTGGAGTCAAGTACTATCCAAAAAATTATATGAAGGTAATAAAGAAGATGTCAAAATTATTGCTGTTGATTTACAAGCAATGGCCCCACTGCCAGGAGTTATACAAATTCAAGGAGATATCACAAAACTTAGTACAGCCGAAGAAATAATTAAACATTTTAATGAAGAAAAAGCACAGTTAATTGTATGTGATGGGGCACCAGATGTAACTGGTTTACATGATATTGATGAATACATACAATCACAATTATTATTAGCAGCATTAAGTATAACAACACATATAATAATATCTGGTGGAACTTTTATTGCAAAAATATTTCGTGGAAAAGATACAAATTTACTATATTCACAATTGAAAATATTTTTTGAAAAAGTAACTATAGCTAAACCAGCTAGTTCTAGAATTTCTAGTATTGAAGCATTTGTTGTTTGCCAAAATTATAGAAAACCAAATGGTTTTATACCACAAATGATTAATCCAATGATTGATGATATACAATTGATGGCAAATGAAACTGGATCTGAAGTAAATAAAGCCATTATCCCATTTATTGTTTGTGGTGATTTGAACGGATTTGATTCAGATATGTCGTATAAATTAAATGTAAGTCTTGTGTTTTTATTAGTATTTAATTTAAGAAATCTAGAATATTAGTAAAAAATGGCCATCTATTAAATCTAGCCAATAAGAACTAATTAAAGAAACGGCCATATTTAAAAATTAATTTAAAAATCAATTACCCAATAGAAATTAAGATAGTTAATATGCATACATACATACATATAGTATCGTTAATTAATTTGTACAGACAATGTATGTATGCATCCAAAGTAATAATAATAATAACTTAACGAAACAGACGTGGTCAGACGTATATTAATGTAACTAATACTGAAATACTTTACCTTTGATTCGATTAACCTAGTTCAGTTTGGAATGCGGAAATTGCAAAGCAAACATAATATTGTAATTGCTTAGCAATTTCGCGTTTTTTTTGGCGTTTCTCGAGGCAAAGGTGGGGTATTAAATTAGTATAAATAATAATAGTTAATTAATAGAAGACAGACTTATTATAAAAATTTGAATCAACTCATACCAAGCCCACTTTGGCAGGTAAGTTTTGACTAAAAAATAAATAAATTCTTGTCCCAATTGGTAAGACTTTAATAGAATTATATCTTTGAGTTTTAACATCTTGGCTTTTTAGCCACTTGTTTCACTGCCCTACGAGGGAAAGAAAACACTTAGAAAATTCTTGCCTAAATCGGCAAGAATATTTTTACCTTTGCGCATTTATTTAACATCTTGGCTTTTTAGCCACTTGTTGAAATTGCTCTGCAAGGCAAATCATCCTGGGGAAAATCTTGGTGACTGCGTTTGTAACTTAAGGCTTGCTTGGGACCGTAGCTCTGGTGGCCTCTACGAAGGTGAGAAAAGGACGACTCGAAGGATACTTCACAATAAGTAAATGAGATGTCTACCCTTTAGCTACTTGCTTTGAATTAACAACAATTAGCAATAGTAAGAAACAACAACTAAAAACAATAACAAACCAAAAGAAAAAAAAATTAACAAAAGAAACAACATTTAACAATTATAAGAAACTATTACATTTTTTTATTCGAATTTTGTTTTATACTTTTGCTCAGGAATTTGGTGTTAGCATTCTTTAAATTTTGGCCTAATCCTCGTTTAGAAACTCGTGACAAGGAAATTCGTTTTAAAATAAATTTTTATACTACCATAAAAAATAAAATACTATTCTTTGTAATTTAGCCAAATGTATCTTACTTTGTTGAAGTTAGTTTTAAAAATGAAAATGGCATATAATTTATACAATTATGCTCTGCTACTATAAAACGATTTTGAATTTTTTGTTTTCTAATTCCTTTCTATACTTATCTTGATATATCATCATTTTTATTTGAATTGAATATTCTTAACAATTAAATACAAATTTTAAAATATATTTCAGTTATCTAGTGATACACCATACATTTATAGAGAAGTTATTCAGGAACCAATCTCACCAGCTTACAAAGATATTTTAGAAAAAATGCAAAATGCTACAATCAAAGATGGTGCCATAACACTTGATCATAATGATGAAATAACTACAATAAAAGAAATTGATATTAAATAATAAAAAATTGTATATATATATAAACTATTTTTCTTTTTTAACAAAGTTATGTCGAAATTTTTGTAAATTTTCTTCAGTTATTATTGTGGTAAGTAAAATTTTTTGTTTATCCTCATTATCATCAATTATATTTATTACAGTTGCATTTTTATATAGCCAGGCCATTTCATTGCTACCATTATCAATACGAAAAATAATTTTTTTACGTTCGCTTGATTGTAAAATTTTTTTTTCAATTTCTATCATCAAATCATGAATGCCAGCTAAAGTTTTCGATGAAATTAATTTTAATTTTGATCTATTTTCGATGGTTTCTAAATTTGATACTAAATCAATTTTATTTCCAACATTAATTATTTTATCTGGATGAAATCCATTATAATTAGGATCAGCATTATACATTAAAGATTTTAAAGTTGTTTCAACATGTTTTTTTTGTTCTAAATAATTTTCATTAGCTAAATCTTGAATGTGAATTATAATATCCTGTTGATCAAAAAAATTTACTTGAATTCAAATTGAAGACAAATAAAAAAAAAGCAAAAAACTTACTGCCAGCATAGCATCTTCAAGTGTTGCAATAAAACATTCAATTAAACCAGTTGGTATGTCAGACATAAACCCTACAGTATCCATATAAATGACTTTTAATTTACACGGTAGTATTCCTGCATGAGCTGTTACGTCTAATGTTGCAAATAATTGATCCTTTGGTTCCATAGTTATTTCATTCGTCAATGCTTTAATAAGTGCCGTTTTTCCTGCATTTGTATAGCCAACAACTGCGATAATTGGAAATTTTTGTTTTTGCCGTTTTTTTCTTAAATTTTTTCTAAAAAAAAATAACTAAAATTTGCTTTTGTTGAATTATATTACAATTAAATAAAATATAACCTTTGCATTCGAATATTTTGTAATTTTTGTTTTAGTTTTTTTTCTCTTGCCTGTAAAATTTCTTTTTGTGAATCTGCTAATGAATATCCTTGTTTACGTGACAAAGATGGATTTGAATCTTTCATTTGGGCCCATATATAAGGGATTTCAGCCATTGCTACTTGAAGTTTTGCTTCAGCGCTGGTTGCATGAAGGCGAAGTATTTGTATAACAATTGAATATCTATCCATTACATCTATTTGAAATTCAAGCTCTAACCAACGTTTTTGAATAAAAGAAAGTGTTCCCTTACTTAAAAATATGCGAGTTATCTAAAAATAAATATTTTTGAAACTAAAATCTTTTTACATCATATATTTTTTTTTAAGATACCTTTTTACCTTTTAGGTAAAAATCTTTTATAAGAGCTTTTAATTCCTCGGTTTTACCTTTTCCAAAAAGTTGTTTTTTCTCAAGTGATTCTAAAGGAATTTTAAGGCTATGGACAATATTCCAATCTGGTATTGAACGAATTAAAGCCTCAGCTTCCTCAAGCATTAACTCAGGTTTGATAACGGTTTTATGTGGACCCCATTTAATATATGGTTGTATAATAAGAACATTCTCGTTATATGAAATGGTATTGGTAATGTGCATTGTAGAGCTGGCCAAGGCATCATATTCTCTATACGCAATATTGGGTTTTTAATTAATATAATCGCCGGTAAGTATTTGAAAATATAATATAGCAAAAATTCAAAATAATATAATAAAAGACTTAATTAAAAAACAAATAATGGTAGGGTATTGTGGAAAAGAATTACCTATCATCTAAATTGACATCAGGTTCCCCTTCATATTGATCATCTTCTATAAAATCTTTAGTTCGACTTTCAAACAATGATTTTTTATTACGTAATCCTTTGATTCCAATATTCTGAACAAATTTATTGCGAACAAAACTTTTAATTGGATTATGTTGTACCTGAGAATTCAGAAAATGTGGAAAATCTGTAATTCAAAAATATACTTATATATAAGCTAGAATATTAAGTAAAAAATACGCACAAGTTCTAGGTGATACCAATGAAATCTGTAATAAACTGTAAAAATTGCTAATTAATCTCATTCTGTTTGCGGAAGTTTATCTTCAGCTGACATCCAACGAGTCTGACAGACTTTTGTTCTATCAGCTGTAACTTTATAAGCAATTGCGGAAGCCGCTAGTGACGATATAAGGATTTTATATTTATTCCTGTATTGTAAATTATTTGGAATAAGTTTTTGTCCGAAATAAAAACTAGAAAATCCTTTTTTATGCATAAATTAGAATAAAATTTATATGATATCTTTTAGATAAAAATATTACCAAGCCAGAAAGAAGCTAAACCAGTAAACAGGCTTCTTGTCATACATTCTAAATATGATTCAAAGCCAGGATGTTTTTCTTTTTGCTGTTCTTTTAGTTTGTTGATATCATTCATATTTTTTTTCCTTATTCTTGTGAAAATATTACATTTAATTCGAAGTAACTTTATTCAAAGTAATTTAAGGTTACTTAATTTGAATAAAGACTCCATGAGCACTTATATTTGACAGTATACATAACCCCAGAAAATTAGATTTTGTTAAGGCAAAGTTGTGTACATACGATTTTCTCTTAGTTCATGTTAGTTTTTTATTTCAATAAAGTACGGCGTAAATTTTCCTTACAAAAATCTATGAATTAACCAAAAGCAGAATTTGATAATATTTTATTTAACTTCTAAGTGTGTTTTTATATTAAATACTTTTGATTTAGTGCTACTGAATAGTTTTTTTTAAAGTGTGCAGTGGTAAATAAAAAGTTATTTAATTTTAAATATTTCCAAGGATTTTGTGTACCTAAATTATTTGTAATAAGTTTTAGGAGAGTACTTTTGTCTTTTGATGCATAAAAGAATTTTTCGTGTTTCTGCTGTTATAAAAATGTTTAATATTAAAAATAGTATTTTTTAGCGAAAAAGAAATTTAATACTTTACTAAGCGAGGAAGTTATTTCAAAACCTTGGCCAATGCTTTCAGAACGCATAATTGTACGAAAAAAATTTTTAGTATTAGCTTAAAAGGGCTTTTAATAAAATTTCACTAATACAATTGACATACGTAAAACACTTCACCTATAACTTTGTACACAACATCTTTGTTGATGGTATAGATTTGGAATGATAGAATATCATTTAAACTTGATTTCAAAAAAAATTAACGCTAATTACTTTAAATAATAACTTTGTTTTTAAATTAAAGGTTATCACAGTTTGCAAAAACCTCTTGAACATATTTAAAAACTTCATCAGTGTCAAGACAGGCATCAATACGATGTACTAAATTCTTGCCTTTATAATAATTGATGATTGGTAAAGAATCATTTTGATAAGTACTAATTCGTTTTTGCAATGATTCAAGATTATCATCTGATCGACCGCTTCCTGATTTACCACGGTTTAGGCACCGATCAATACAAACATTTTCACTACAATCAAAAAATAATACAAACAATAAATCAACTTTATTAGACATTTCCTTTTGCCATCCATTTAAGTTGTCTTGATTACGTGGGAATCCATCAATTAGGAATTTATTTTTACCAGATGCCTATAATTATAATAAAATAGTATGTTTTACATATATATATATATATATATATATATATATATTCCTTTTTACCTGCATATAGGTTTTCATTGCATTATCAATTAGGGAACAAGTTATTTCAACCGGTACAATTTGCCCATTTTTTATATATTTTTCAATAAGATCACCATATTCAGATCCCTCTCTAGAGCGTTCTTCACGAAGCAAATCTCCAGCCGAAAGATGTACAAAACCAAATGTATCAACGATTTTTTGACATTGTGTTCCTTTTCCTGCACCAGGTCCACCCAAAACGAATACAACTTTTGGTTTTTCTAGGGACATTGAAACTTTTCTTGATTTATTGACGTAACCAATGTAATTAAAATTTCCAAATGCGAATTTTTGTGTTGGTAAGAATTTTATTCCACTTATGACAATTTTTTTGATAGACTTTATATTCATCGACGTTATACAGAATTTCTTAATAAAATTATTTCATTATTTTAACTATATTTTTAATTCATTTCATAAAGGAATTTTTCTACAAGAACGACACTGAAAATTGTTGGATTTCGACATAAGATGTTAATTCTAAGAAATATTAAGAGATGGCAGAACTTATTTAAATCATATGGCGAATATCACAAAAAGTGTTAAAATTTCGAATTAAATTTTAATTGTTGTTTTTGTTGAGTGTTAAATTGGTATAATTTAAATATATTAAAAAAAGTGTTAAATTTTTATTTGGATAATAGAGTAAAATGTCTGGAAAGTTTTTAAATCTTGAAAGACTTAAGGAATGCATTGGAGGATCAAATCCAATTGCGGCAAAAGAAATTATACAAAATGTTTGGTCATTTTTTGATAATAATTTATCTAAAGCAGAATTAGGTTAGTATGAACTGGGTAACTTTGAATTTCTTTTGAAATATAAGAAATCGTAACATTTTAAAAATGAATTAAAACTAAGATTTTTTTTGAATTTTAATGATGCATATTTGCTTATATTTTTTAAAATTTACTTCTTTATTTAAAACTACTATGATTTGGTTAATAGAAGTGGTTAGCGCATAATTATGATTAATTGTACTTTTGTTTTTCCTTTTGCGCATAAAGTAATTTAATATTTTTGTTTTCAGAATGCGCAATTGAAACATTATTTAATGCACACAATGGTTCTTTTATATTTCTGGAAAAAACTAATAAAGTAAAAATTTTTAAAGACTGCAATATAATTTTCTTGGAATTATGGATAAGAATTATAAAATCGTATAGCAAAGAAGTCGATCTAATTCCATATGTTACTAGAATGTTACAGGTATATTCAGTGTAATTATTAAGTAAACAAAAATTATTATTTCTTTTTTTTGTTTTTGCATTATATACAGATTTGTTTAAAGATTATAATGTCAACAGCCGTTTCAGCTAAAGAAAAAGAAACTTCTACAATTGTTTTACAAGAAATATATAAAAACAAACTAACCAAATTCATAGAAACAAAATTGTTAGTTGAGAAATTACTTCCAGTATTTAATTTGAAAACTCATCCTGGAAGATTTATACAACAAATGCATTTGTTATTTGGAATTATAGCCAAAGATTATCCAGAAAATTTATCAAAAGAACAGGAGACTCAAATCAGAGATACTTATTTAAGAACTCTAGAAACAACATTATTAAATGAAGAAACTGTAATTATTTTTATATAATTTTATTTATCTATTAAATAATGGGTTTATTTATTTCAAAATTTAGATTCAATTTCATCCATTAACAGGTGCGTTAGATGGATTAGATCATTTTTTGAATAATTTTGCACCATCAACCCAGGAATCTGAAATAAATCATCGTATTTACATATGCATGAAAAAATTGTCAGATCCTGGAGAAATCAAACAAAAAGAAACGTTTCGTGCATCAATTAATTTATTTACAAATCATTATTATTTATTTAATAAATATATTTATGATGATTATTTATATTGGCATAATTGCTTACTAAAGTGGTTGTCATTTTCTTCATTTGAGGACCGTAGAAAAGGTATTTTTGCAATATGTGCATTACATAACTCTGTTGGAGATACTCTAATTAATACCAATAATGATTATAATAATATTTTAAGCTTTTTTATTAATTATTTTCTATCAATACTTGAATCGTCAACATCACAACCCCATGAAATACGTATTGCAATTCGTGGTTTTGGTGTTATGTCTGAACCGTGTAAACAAAAAATACCAAGCTTATGGAATCTAATGGTTTCCCTTGTTATACAAAAAACAGATTTACTTATATCACTTGAAGATAAAAGTTCCCAAGATAAACTGGAACATTTTCCAGATTTCATAAAAGCTTTATCGATTATAATTAATCAAATCGATGATGAAAATATTATAAGTAATTGTTTGAATACTATAGAAAATGGTTCAATACGTTTAATACGGGATTTTCATTATTTATCAAGAGCTCATACTAAGCTTGTTGTAAATTCTTTACGTAAGACATTCATGAATATATCACAGGTTAATGAGAGTCTATTTAACGGAATTCTTGAAAAGGTATTAATATATATTAAATACAAAAGGATTCATAATAACATTTGCATATTTATTTGTTATGTAAGAGGATACTATCGAACAAAAAGATGCTATAATTTAACCATAGTTTAGATCTTATATCTGATGAAACTTAAAGATCTAAGGTGATTTAAGGCTAGTGATTGCTAATGGAATGATTTTTTAAATAAAATTTTTGCTTGATTACTCAAATCTTTCAAATAGGAGCTTTTAGAATATACTGAAGAAGAATATTATAACGATATAACATAGTTAAACCTTTTACCTTTGAAAAAACTATGTTAAAAGCAAAATTTTCTATAAAATTATTGTCATTTTCAAGTCATATGTCAGCATGATTTTTCCAATATATTTTTTTGCTCCAAATTCAAAGAAATTTTCATTTTACTTCCACTAGAGCATAAAAAAATAGAAATTATGAGTCTATAAAATTTTTATTAGAAAAAAAGCATTTTTAAAATCTCTAAAATCAAAATTTTTGCGTTATGAATCCTTAAATTTAAATTAAATTTAATTACAATTAGTTTATTCCAATTATATTTTAGACTATTCTAAAAGGAGTTATTTTGACGTGCTCTCATAAATTAATTTATAATGCAACAAGAGATTGGAATTTTGATATAGATTGGAAAAATAATATCACATATAAATCATTTTTACCATTTTGGGAGGAACTCTTAACTAAAATCGATGATTTAACAGAGAAAATTTTTGATGGTATGCTTACAGCACTGCTTGATATTCTTGTTAAATTAGATTTACGAACTAAAAGACGAATTTTTATTGATGAATCTGGCACAGATCAAGAATTTTATTTTTGTGATCCAAATATTGATTTATGTCCATTAAAGCCCAAAGATTTTCATATATTCTTTAATATTGTTGATTTTTATAGAAATTTATTTTCTGGAAAAATTAATCATAATTATTTTAAAAAATGGATAGTTGAATATTGTTTAAAAATTATGGAATTAGCAATTCAAAATCCACTTATTAGTGGCTTTTTGAAGCTATTACAAATTGGTTTAATCACAGCTAATCGTATTGGATTTTTTGTAGTGGAATCAAAAGAAGATAAAGCTTTTTATCAAGAACTCGCTTATTTTTTCCAAAAATTAATTTTAAAATCTAAAAGAATTTCTGGTGAATTACAAATAAGTACAATTGAATTAATTTTAAAATATCCAATACACTTTTATAAAGAATCGTTATATGAATTAATTGAAGTATTTATAATGGCATTTACAATAGGTAAAAGTTATATTTGGTTAGCTAAATTAGCTGTTAATACTTTAGATAAAATGACAGAAATATTATATAATAATCAAGATGATTTGAAGAAATTTTACAAAAAAATATTACCTTATCTCGATTCCTTTTTACAAAGCAAGTCATTTTTTAGTATTACTAATGATTTAGATAATGCCATACAAATATATAATAAAAATTATCAAAAGAAAAAACAATATAAGCATATAAAAGCTACAGAATTATTAGAGTTACAAAAAAAAATATTTTCATTTATTGGTAAATTAGATGCTAATAATGCAGCATTTTTAATCACTAAAAAATCAAATGAAAGTTTAGTTAAATGGGATATTAATCAAATTGTACGTATAAAATTAAATTTACCAGATATAAAACCAGAAATATATTTAGATAATATGATGCCAAGAATTTGTCATTTAGCTATAACATCAAGTGATAGAAAAACAAAAATTGCTGCATGTGAAATTGTGCACACAGTTGTTTTATATTTACTTGGTACACGTAATTATAAAGGTACAATATGGAAGGAATTATGTTCACATATATTAATACTTGGTGCTGATAGTGATACAACTATACAAGAAATGTTTGAGCCACTTTTAGTACAATTAATGCATTTTATGTCAAAACCAGAAAATCTAAATAACGATATTGATATATTATTAAATGTATTATTCGATGGATTATCAAATAGTACAAATACAGGAGTACGTGATCTATCAGCCGGTTGTTTACGTGAATTTCTTGAATGGAGTATGAAACAGAGAACAAGTGCAGAATTAGCTGCATCACCAGTTAGTATTGAAATAATTTTAGAACACTTAAAAATGTATAGTTTTGATTCGAATACATCAAATCGTATTGGTGCAGCTATTGCATTTAACAATTTATATCGTAAATTACGTGAAGATGAATCAATATGCAATATGTTTTTTATAGATTTATTATATACATACTGTATTAATTTTAAATTAACTGAAGAATTTAGTACATTTCAAGTTTTTGATAATAATCCAGATTTAGAACAAGTTACATTAAGTTTAAATCATATCGTAAGAGTACTAAAGGAACGTAATGATCTTTTTAATAAGTGCGATATAAAAAGAAAAATACCAAATGAACTTCAAAATGGTACACTAAAAGATGTTGTGAATTTTTTATTACAAGAATGTACAGCAAAGCTACTTAATTATCGTCGTAATTGTTTTAAAATTATAGAAATACTTGTAGTTCGTATTGATAAAATTACATCATTATCTATGTTTTTAAAGAAACATTCAAATATTTATAACATAATTGAAATTTGTGAAGGGAACACTTATAATAAAGGAATTAAGTATCATCCTGATTTAGATCATATCAAAAGTTCACCTTTATCACCACAAACTTTAATCTATTCATGGCTTGAAGTATTTTTATCATCACTTGATTGCTATTGTTGGTTTATAAATAAAAAATCTATAGAAAATTATAATGAATTATTTAATGATTCAATCATATTTAATGTAATTGATTATTTTTTACAAAAAATAAATGGCAAAAGTGTTTTTGATATATTAGAAAATATTAATGCAAGTATAAAATGTCCAACATCAGATACAATTTTAATGGAAGGAATTGAACAAATGCATAGAATTAATAAAATTAAATGTGTTATTATAATAAAGATTATCGAATTTATAACAAATATTTTACAACTAGAAAATGGTATGAATTATTTAAAAGATTTCTGGTTTAATAATTTAGAAAACATGACAAAATTAATAATACAAATAATATATGAACCAAATCAACTAGAATTTGACTTAGAACCTAATAGTCATCAAAATATTAAATTATTAATAGTTAAGTTTTTAAGTCAATTAAAAATTAATCCAAATTGTAAAATTATATTTGATAGTTTTCAAACTAAAATAATGTTAATAACATCAGAAAAATTTAATTATTTAACTGAATTAAGTGAAACAATTTTTAAAGAAAACTATATTAGCAAAAAAATATGGGATACAGTAAATGGTGTTCATTTTGTTTGTGAAATATTAAAATTTTTGATAATCAATGAAGGGTACGAATTTTTAAAGTTATCATCGAAAATAATCTTACAAAACCTTTTTAATAATATTAAAATCGATATTATAGACTTAAAAAGAATTATTAAACCAAATATTGAAATTAAAAAATTTATAAATGAAATAATGAGAATATGTCTTATGAGTGATAATCATGGAATTGATATGACTGGCTACATATTGAATAGAGTTGAGTTAGCAACCTTTGAAAATGATAAAAAAATATTACATGGTGAATATTTTTTTGATATCTACAAAACAGCTATTTTGGATCAGTGTAATCAAACGTAAGTTAAAATACTTATGCTTTTCTTTTAAAATTTGGTTTTATAAAGTTTTCTTAAACAAATTTATGTGATTATACAAAAACTATGCTACATTTAACCTTTTTGGTACGCTTTTAAATAGTTTTTATTGAGTATCGCTAAAATTTTGGATAATCATAGCATTTAACTTTCGTTAAGTATCTGATCAGTAAAATTTTCTATGCCAGCTGATCGAAAAAAAGCAAAATGCAAATTTAGTCATTTTGAGTTTAGCTCAAATTTCATTTCTATATAACCTTTTCTATAATTCTGTGCTAAAAAAAGCGTAATATTTGGAACTTAATGATTTTTTATTGGCTTTTTACTATTTACTATCTAGGATCGAAAGTCAATATCAAAATCTCACTTATTGCAATAGTCTCTCTGATTCCCATGACTTCTTCTAATAGAACTTGTTTTAATCAATCAAGAGTGAACCGAAGGATCATATCAGCACTATTGAAAATATATATGTAGATATGAACTCGCCAATAAATAGTGCTAAGATAAAAAGCAATTTCAGGTCACACACAAATTGCGTAAAATTTTACGGAATAATTATTTAGTTTCATTTTTCTTCCTAGTAAAGAGAAAAGCATTTCGATTTTTTCGACATTATTCCTGAAAATTCGAATATCTGTGAGGAGGTGTTTTATCTAAACTCATTTGTCAATGATTTTTTTATTTTGAAGAAATTTTTATTAGTTGAACAAAAATTATTATTAAAATCCAAAATCAATATTATTTAAAAATTTTTACTAATACAGGTATTTTTTTTTTTGACTTGTAGTTTCATTGAAACTTTTTTACCCGATCTCTTCAACAAGGTAAACATCACAAATTTTGGACAAGTGGCTAACATTTTACTTACATTATTCGAATATCTACATAAAAATCAGATAGTTAAAGATAAAATTTTAAAACAAGCATTTACTATAGTAATAACAAATCTACCAACACTAATGGAAAAATTAAATGATAGTAATTATAATAATATTTTTATTAAAATAATGTCAACATTAGCTGCTGTTAGTCCATATCCATTAAATGAATTTAAAAATCAATTACCTACACTGGAATCATGGATTATAGAAAGGTTAAAGTGTGAGACTATATCATTAGTTGATAAATCAAAATTGTTATATCTTTTACCTTTAATTATTGGACCAAATGATTATGAACATAATGAATTAAATATCGCATTAGAAATGTTTCAAAGAAATTATTTTCCATTACATATAAAAGAATTTTTACCAAATAGTATCGAAGAGATAACATTTAAAACAACATTTAAATCATTATTAAGTGTATTAACAATGTCACGTAGTTTTATTATTTTAAATACTATAATAAAATGTACAGCAACTGAAAAAAAACATATTTTAGAGAATATAATTTATGTTGAACTTAAGTTTTATATAAAAAGTATAAATATCGAACAGCAATTAATATGTTTGGAAAATATTTTTAATATAACTTGTGATAACAATTTAGAACCAACAATAAGATGTAATATTTTAAAAAGATTTTTATTAACAATAATTCAAAATTGTACTGAAGATACTGTTGAACAGTTTTATATAAAATATATTAAAAAAATTAAAATCCTTACTAGTAGTAGTTATGGATTTGCTAAATCTGGTTGGAATGTTGAACATGGCCTTATTGATCGAATTATTGCATTTTCCTTAGTCGAAAATCTAACTGGATGTTTACCAAAAGAAAAAATTCGTAATCAAAATGGAGCTATTGGTATTGCATTACAAGGTGGTGTTTTAAATACAGGAAATGAATTAATTGGTGTTTTTAGTAAAATATCATATTTTGCACGTAACGATACATTTATAAGTGATGATAAAAATGCTATGGAATATTTTCGATTATATCAATGTGCTGCATATCGTGCACTATGTTCAATTGTTAGTAATACACAAACTGAATTACGATTTTTTTCAAAATTTATATTTGAAGAGAATCATAAAAAAAATGAATTAATATGGCAAAAATTAATCAATTGTACTAATGACAATTTATATGAATTATCTGATCAAGAATTTGTAGAATATCCAAAACTATATGAAAAATTTATATCAATAAGAAAATTAAATCCTAAACCACAATTGAATTATAATATGACTAGCAAAGACTTTCAAACACAAAATATATTTCAGTCAAGTTTAAGTTTAGATATTTCTAATATTGATTTAACAAATTCAAAGATACGTAATGATGTTGAAGTTTTATTAAAAATGAATGAAATGGAACAAAATACATCATCAGTTTATTTAGAAAAAAATTTGATTAATCAACATGAAGTTATGCCAATATTATGTGGTATTATAAAATATATGTTCACAAATGAGATAACACCAAAACCAAGTTTAAATATTAAACCAGCATATGACTGGATTACAGCAATTGCAAATACGTTAAAAAATCGAAATTATCATAAAAATATTCGTAGTTTTATAGCTGTATTAATTGATAACTGTCGAGAAGTTTTTCAATATTATGCTTATGCATTATTTCAACCGATCTTGGAAGTACTTGTAGATGAATGTTTTGGTAGCAAACTAAATCCATTTATTACGGATTTAATTACATTACTTTTATCATGGAGTAAGTATTATATTGACAAACATAAATAAATTAACATTTAAATTTTTGTCTAGTAACAGCATGAATAAACACAGAAATATTCCACTAAAGATACAAAATTGGCAAATATGCTTAACAATTCGTTAATTTTTCCTAATTACAAGAAACTAATGTGAGGACGAGCATTTTGGCCACATTAAAATAAATTTTTTCTTTTGTAAGCCGTGGGATTATTATTTTAGCTTTTCTAAAATAACAAATAAAATTTTTTCGGCATAAACTTTTTTTCAAAACCTTGTTTTTTATGTAATTTACCCACATGATCAAATGTGGTATTAGGTCATGTCCTAACATATATACAAAGTTTTTTATTTAAAATTTTGCTATTATTGACGTAATTCTTCCTTTACGTTACGCAATTTACTTTATGTTGGAACAATATATTTAGACTGACAATAGTTCATATGAGTTTCAAATCTATGAACAATTATAATTATTTCAAGTTATATTCCAAATTTCATATATTTCTATATCTATTATTCATGTATTAATTAATATTTTTTAAAAAATTATTTTAGCTTCTGAAGGCTTTTATCAACCGACAACATCCGAAGAATTTCGACTTG
This sequence comes from Acrocera orbiculus, assembly GCA_947359355.1. NCBI lineage: Eukaryota > Metazoa > Arthropoda > Insecta > Diptera > Acroceridae > Acrocera > Acrocera orbiculus. The sequence goes on along the minus strand of OX375756.1, from coordinate 21,811,493 downwards.
TCTCCTTATTGGTGAAGTTTTTAATAAAAAATGCTTGGCATATTAAACCAAAAATATTTAAATATAATTGTGAGTTAATTTCAACATTGATTGGACTATGGAAAAATTGTATAACAATTTCAAGCCAACTTTTACTTAGTTTAATAACAATTAATCAAAATGATTTACATAAATATGAATGTGGTTTGGTTATGATTGGAATTATATTTAACAATAATATTATTCCATGGACAGAAAATACTAAAAATAATTTCATTTGTAATATTTTTCCACATTTAGAAAATGATAATGCAAATATTTATCAAGCTGCAGCTCATGTCTTTGGATTCGTTTTAAATATATTATCTAAAGAAGAAAGTCAAAGTGATATAAATAAATGGCAAACGAAGTTGGAAGAAATTTTAAACAAATATAAAAAACAAAATGAAAAAAAATTTAGAGATATTCTATATGAAATTCATAAATCATATTCAAATATTATTAATAATTTTAAGGAAATAATATCTTTTAAGATTCCATCAGCTAATGAATCTGCTAAACGGATATATCTAGAAATGTTTCTCTCAAAAATTGAAATATATAAAGAACAAAATATTTTTAATGTAATTATATCAATTGGAATTGAAGATATACTTAAAAATTATAAATATCAATTAATTGGTTTACATATAATAAATAGATCATTGACATTTTTAACATATAATGAAGTCAATGAAATTTTACCTAAAATTGAATTAGTTACTGTATCTAAACAGGATGATTGTCGTGAAGTTGCATATGAAATATTAATATTTATTGTATCTACATTTCATGATGATTTAGCTAATAAAGCTGGTTCATTATTAATTAAAGGATTAAATGATGTAAATTCAAATATACGTAAAAGAATTTTTAAATTTTGGACACAAGAATCAATATTACCAACAAATACATTAAATAAAATATATAATTTACTTTCTGATTTTAGTATTAATTGTGAAAAAGAATTTTTAAGTTTTTTTACACAATTAATATTAGAATCAGCTATACAAAATCCAGATTCAAAAAAACAAATATTCGAATTCGAAACAGATCGTGATTATAAGTTATTTGAATATGAAATTAATACAAATCCAAGATTAAAAAATTATAATACATTACCGCCATTATTTATTGAAACACAACAAGATATCAGAAAAAATTTATTAATTGGTACCCAAATAACAAATATAATAGAAGATAAAACTGATAAATATATATTTGAGCCAACTAAAGATCCATTTAAAATGAATGAAATAAAAAATACATTTACTTTACGTACACAAAACTCTTTACCATTTGGTTTTGATGAGCATATTTTAGATCGAAGATCAAAATCTATAATAAATAGTTATGAAAATCAACATCAGAATAATGATTTAAATAAATCATTGAATAAATTAAGAAATAGATTTTTAAAAGATGAAGAAAAACAAAAACGTGATGATACACTTAAAGTTATTGATTATAACGAAAGATTAAAACAAAAACATTTAATTGAATACAAAAAGAAACAAAATGAAATTGAATTATTTAGAAGATATCGATTAGGAGATTATCCTGATTTATTAATTAATAGCTTAGCATTTCTTTTACCTTTACAAGCTTTGATTAAACTGGATAATTACATAGCTCGCCAGGTAATAAAATTTTTAACATTTTTATTATTCTATAGTAATATTCTTTTATAGCATTTTATACATTTTATTTTATAAGTGAAAGACTAGTAATAATAACAAAACACACTAGCCGACCGACATTTTTGTAAAATTTAGTATTGTCTGTAATTCCTCAGTTGACCCATCCAAACAAATTTGTAAATCAAAATTTTTTTAAAAACAAAAACAAATATGTAAATTTTTTTGCTATTCTAATTTTTTTTTATATATATTTTTAAAAGGTTTTTGTTGCTATACTAAATGCAACAATTGAAGCATTGGGACCTGAAGCAAAAATGTTTATTACCTCAATAGCTCATAAAGTTCAAGGAATCTTTGAACAGTCAACAAAATTTGATCCGATGTTATTTTCAACTTTTCTAGAAATATCTCTTTGGAAACCAGAACAATTTAATTTTTCACCAAAACTTATTGCAAATATATCTAAAGCTACAAATATGTCTATAATGGGTATAATATATCTTGAAAATCGCTTAAATGCTGATTGGCCAACAGACGGTATATCATCTAAAACTACAGGAATATCAATTGAAGAACAATTTTGGTTATATTTATCCGATACATATAATTATATAGCTGAATATGATATTGTTGCATCAATATTTTCGGACAAAATTAAGACAGATCCAAAATTAACTAATGCTATTGAGTACAAAATGAATGGTGATTATAAAAATGCACAAAAATTACTTTTTGAAGTAATTACTAGAAATATAGAAACTGAACATTATTATGCGTATCCATGTTGTTTTGAATGTATTGCAGAAATGGGAGATTGGTCATTCTTGGAAAGGGCAGTTTCAAGTCAGATTGATAATTATGAAGATTTATGGACTGATGACTACAACACAAAATTTGTTTTACCATATTTAATGCAAGCTGAATTACAAAATCTTTTAGAATTTAATACAATTGATGAAGAATTTTTAAAAACATTTCAAATATGGTTATTAAATCCAGAAAAATCGGATTATATCAAAAGAATATTTTGTGAAGAATTAATGATGCTACATTTCGCTAATACAGATTTTTTACAAGCCAGAGTACATTGTGAAAGTTTTATTAAATCATTTTTAAATAATTGGTCTTTAATAAGCTCATATAATGATAAACTTCGTTTGAGAACCTTATTAAATGCACAAAAAGTATCAGAAATTGATTATTATGCTGAATTACTTACCACAAATATAACAACTGATAAAGTTAATAAAATTAATATGAAATGGGAAAAATATAATATTGATCTAAATGATTCTTTAAGATTTTGGAATTCAAATATTGTCTGTAAACGATACATAACGGGTTTGATATCAAAAGCTATCGGAGATACAGGTTAGAATTTTATTAAGATATTTTATTTTTAACTAAAAATTACAATAATTATTTAAATTTTTCTTTAGGTGAAAATGAAACACAAAAATTAATTGAAACTTTATACAAACTGGATTTAAAATTTTTAAATTGTGTAATTTATCAAAAAAATTTTACACTTGCTAAGAAAGTATTAGATCGTACACGCCCATTCGCTGAAAAACGAGGACATTACTACAAGCTTCAATATGAAGCAGCAACATTAAAATGTTTAGTATTTGATGATAATTATATTACATCTGATTATATAGAAATAATGGCACAAGCATGGATAAAATCTAAAAATCTATTAAAAGATCAAAATATAAATAAAAATATTGATCTTTCTTTAGAAATACTTGAATTATACAAGAAAATTGGTGAAAATATTATGAAAAATTTATCAAATGAAAATTTAAGTTCGGAACTTTTAAGAAATTTATATAGATTAACAGAAAAGAGTCAATCAAATGATATTTTTCAACGAGTTTATGATCAAATATTTTGGTCACTTAATAAATCACAAAAAATTCTACAAATTTTGATAATTTCAGAAGATGAAAATACACTAAATACAAAATTCATATCCGATTCATATTATCGTATAGCACAATTTTATTATGATTATCATAACAATGATAAGTTTATTAAACAAATTGAAATTGAAAAAAATTTAATAAGTTCAATTGCAAGTGGAATGATTTATGGTTCAAAAGACGCAAGACAACTTTTTGCAAGCTTATTACAATTGCCATCAATTGAAAATGGACAATTAGCAGATTTTTTTATTGATGAATTTGATCGAGTACCTGAATGGATGTTTTTAGCATGGATACCACAAATATTATCATGTCTTAAATTTAATGAAACTTGTTATTTAGACAATATTGTTAAAAAAATATCTCTTGCATATCGGAATGCAATGTTGTATCCTTTTAATGTTTGGTATGATCAATGTATGATAAAAACTTCAAATGAAAATATTACATTACGTCCAGAAATTATTGAAATTAAGGGAATATTAAAAAATAGTCTTGCCGATAAATTTATAGAAAATTTTAAAATTTTTTGTATACCTGAAGTATTTATGCTAACACATTTATTGGAATTTGAGAAAATATTTAAATTAAATGCTGTAACACAAAGTATATATTTAAATAAATTAAATGAATTTTATAATTTAATATATGTTAAATATGAAGAATATAAAGGTATATTATATCGAAATTTATTAAAATATAAACAATATTTTGATGTGCTTAAATCATTCAGCATTAATACAAATGTCGAAGATATACAACAAATTATTAATAAAATTAAGCAAATTTTAATCAAATGTAGATTAAAATATGAAGATAATATTTTATTAGAAAATATTAGTCCATGGCTAGCAAAATTTCAATGGTGTGGTGAAGATATTTCATTGGAATTGCCTGGACAAAATTTAAATAATAATATACCATATAAATTGAATAATAATAAAATTGTTAAATTTAGTCAAAAATTACAAATATTTCAAACATTACGTTCACCATTCCGTATAACAATAATGGCTAGTGATGGAAAAAATTATAATTTTTTAATTAAACATGGTGAAGATTTAAAACAAGATCAAAGAATACAACAAATATTGGAATTGATGTCAGAAAAATTGTTAGAAGATGAAAATTGTAAACATCATAATCTATTTATACGAACATATAAAGTAATACCAATTGATTTACAATCAGGAATATTAAGTTGGGTAAATGATACAATAGATGTGGAAAAATTTATAATAACGGATAATAATCATCGAGAAAAATTGAAAGATGCTTTGAAAATGTATAAAGAATTTTTAAATAAGCCATCACAAAATAATCGAAATGCGGATAAAATCACAATATATGGAACAGCAGCTTCTACGTATAAACGTAATAAGGTAATTGAAAAAATTGATGTTTAATTTTTTTCCTTTGGTCAGTGTAAGATTTTTATTTTTTCACAGAAGAATATTTTAATGCGATTATGTGAGGACAATATATTCAATGTTGTTTATGTTATTTTTAAAGTAAATTATTATTTTTGACATGTCAAATAGATTTTGGTTTGTGTACTTATTCTCACAATTAGCTCAGGAAAACGCCATAGCCATGATAAGCAAAATTATTCTTGGGACACACTATCTTCACATAGCTCCTGTATTTCTCAAAGGAGCTGATTCCGTTTTTGATTCTACTTTTAGTAGGCTTTACGCCGTCTATATTAAATCGATTATTAACTAACAGAATTGTCTGTTTACATCTCTCTACATCGGCACTCTTGGTTATATCTTAAGGATTGAAAAATATTTTAATACAAATTAATATAAAAATTCTTCCTTAGAAGTAGATTTATTCATATTTCGTAGATTAAGATTCCGAAAGGGTATTTAAGAAGTTTTCCTATTAATTTGAAAAAAAAAATTTGAAATTTTTTTTTTACTTTTTATTTCAGGTAATTGCAAACTTTCGAAATGTGGAAAGCATAATGGAACATGGACTTATAAGAAATGCTTTCATAAATGTATCCGTTTCACCAGAAAGTTTTTTTGTTTTACGAAAAAATTATGCAACAAGCCTATCAGCAATGAGCATAGCTCATTATATTTTAGGCATTGGTGATCGACATTTACGTAATATATTAATTAATATTAAAGATGGTAGCTTAACTGGTGTTGATTTTAATTTAACATTTGGTAGTGGTACAAGAAATCTAGTTATACCAGAATTAACACCATTTAGATTAACGCCTCAATTTATTAATGTTATGAATCCATTGGGAACATCTGGTATTATATTCAAATGTATGTCACATTCATTAAGAGTTTTTCGAAAATCTGAAAAAATATTGATGTCATGTATGGAAGTATTTGTTAGAGAACCTACAGTTAATTGGATCGATGCCAATAAATTTAAATTATTTGAAAATGAAAATAATTTTGTACAATGGGAACCAAAAGATCGTATCGATATAGCTAGTTGTAAGCTTAAAGGTTTTAATCCAGCGCATTTATTTGAAAGAGAGCTTAGAGTTGGTGCAATATCCAGGTATTAATATATAATATTAAAATGGTTTTATTAATTTTCAAGTGGGTTTTCTAATTACTTTGTGATTCTATATTAGTTTAAAAATACAAATAAAAAAAAATTCCTTGAAACCAAAATAATACAAATACAAATATTCTTTTAACCTCTTAAAGAATTTGAAACTATTAAATTAAATTCCTTTTTTTTTAGATTTCCTAGATTTTTGGAAGGTTATATAAAAATAATACGTGGTGATGAACAATTCAATATAAGAGCAAGATCTTCAAAATCTGGATTGACTGTTGAAGAACAAACTAAATGCTTAGTTGATATTGCAACTGACCCATTTATATTAGGTATTACATTTGAAGGATGGATGTCTTGGATATAAAGTGTTATTACCTATTAATTATTTTTTATGAAATTTTAAATTAAAAGATTTTTGTTAAAGAAAAACAGCACAACTTTTTGAATTTTAAAATAAAAAACCTGAATTATATTAAAAAAAAGCCCCAAAGTTTTCATTACAATTGTTATTAAAAGTTTATAATTCTTTAGTGGGGAAAGAAGCCATCAATAAATTTGTCTTGCGTTTTTATAATAGAAATTATCGCCAACAAAAAAGCAGGTGTAATATCTTAATTAATATTAAAGATGGAAGCTTAACTGGTGTTGATTTTTATTTAACATTTGGTAGTGGTACAGTGCCATTCATAAAACGGTCAAAAAACAGTTTTCCTAAATATCTCTTTGCTATTAGAAATCTTTTTTTAAATATTTCGTCTTTCTGAAATTTTTTCTATTTGCGTTTATTAATTTAAATAATATTTACGAGTATATATACTAAATTATTGTAGCAAAATTTTAACTCGGAATAAAAATATAAAATCTATTAATTATGATCAAAAATCGATATAATTTAATTTGTTTATTATTTAATTTTCTTATCAAAAAACGTGCAAATCAAGTAATATAAATTTTATAATAATTTTAAAAAACCTTATAGAAAAGATAATCTAACTTCTTTTAAAAGTAATTATAGCAGAACTTAAGTTTAACTTTTTGTTAGAGTTTACTAAAGGTCAAGTTGATGTTTTATTCAAAATAACAATGAATATGATTTTATGTACATTATATTTTTCAATTTTTTCTAGCTTATTAATTTATTAGAGTGAGCACTATAACATTATTTTAATGGCATAAATTTTGGTTAGGATGGTTTTATATGTAAATAACGAAAAAAATCAATTGACATGTGATTTTATTGCAAAATTTTTTAAAATTGAAGTACATACATCAATTTATTAAGCAAATGCTGGTTGAAAACTTGCCACAGTTAAAAAACCTGTATGCCCAGAAAGAGTTTGTGGTGCAGATGAAGTTAAGTATTTTTTGGTTTCACGTTGAGGCTTTTGATTTTTTTTACCTTTATCTTCAAGTTTATCTTCTTTCTGGAAACAATATAACGGGTGTAAACTATTAAAATAATTTCATAAAAACTTAAATATATTAATTGTTAATCAATAGCAAATTTAGTATAAGAGAAAAATATTGTATATTTTAATGTGACTCTAAAATATTATTCCTTTTAACTTAAAGAAAATAATACAAAGCTGCAATCGTTAAAAATATTTTATAAATTATAAATAAATTTTTATTCGAAAAGAAAAAAAAATTTATGTCAGAAGTGGGATTCGAACCCACGCCCTCAGAGAGGACCAGAACACTCAGCAACCCGTGCTTATTTCACGAGTAAGATTTCTCTTGAGTCTGGCGCCTTAGACCGCTCGGCCATCCTGACATATTTTTTAAAGCGTCGAAAATTTCATATTGTTTTTTTATGTGAAAGCTTTTTTGTGATTATTTAATATGAATTTTATTAATTAGTCAATAGAAAATATTAACCAACCCCTTAAGCGTTTATGTCGATTATACTCGTCATGAAAGAATGGCATTTATTTATTTGAAAAAATCCAAAGTTTTAAGTTTAAGAAACAGAGTTTCAGGTAAGATTTTTGCTAAGTAAGACAATAATTGATTTATTTACCTGTTTTATGTCAAATACAAGAATATTTTATATTATTATAGGTAAAAAAAAATATCAAAATTAATGAAATCAGCGATAAAATTTTTTTTGGATGCATTTAATGCAAAATATATACGGAAATATTACATAAAGTACTAAAATTTAGCCAAAAAAGAACGTATTCAGATATAGATGCTTAAATTTTAGCAATGGGTATAGGAGAAAATTATACTTCAAATTTACTCACTTGAGTGAAATGAAATTGGTATATATAAAAGCACCGGAGCCAATTTATATGCTACAAATTTTTGTGAAATTTCTAAATTCCGCTTTGCTTTTCACTTGATACGAAAAACGTAAACGTTAACATAGTTTGTAGCTCACGCTTTTTTATTTTTATTTTATTTTAGAATATACATGAACTTTCCGATATAAGAATAAATAATTTGCAATAAAAATATATTAAAAAACTCATTGTCAGAAGTGGGATTCGAACCCACGCCCTCAGAGAGGACCAGAACACTCACATAAACCCATGCTTAATTTCATAGGTAAGATTTCTCTTGAGTCTGGCGCCTTAGACCGCTCGGCCATCCTGACACATATGATTATTTCAAACATGCTGAAGTTTTTTTCTATTATTTTTAATGGTTTTAAATTAAAAATTGAAATATGAAAAAATGTTTTACTTGATAACATTTGAAAAATGTCTCCAGTAATGAATTTATTAAATAGATAAGTTTTAAATTCAAAGTTTTTATCGTCAATATCTGTTAGGAAAAAATTTAATGCTTATTGATTCTGCATCAAATATAAGATTATTATATTATATCATGCTTTATATGTATATAAATTCCTATGTGGAAAAGTATATATACTTGTGAGAAACTCGACAATAAAAAGTGATAACAAAGCCATAATTGCTATTTTATCATGAAAAAGTAGCCCAGATAGAAATTTTTTACTGTATTTTCCCGCAAAAATAGCTGATATTTTCCCCATGGAAGTATCTGTTATGACTAATAAGTTTTCTTTCGCTGACGCGCTATTCCTTTTTTCCCTACTAGGGTAGTATTAATTATTGAAATAAACGGAACAGGAGAGAATTATTATCTACGTTAAATACGAACATAAACGAAGAACATAAATAAATATGTAGTTTAAAAATATTTACACTTCAACTTTTGTAATTGAAGTGAAGGAGAATATGAGAAAAAATAATTGCTTTACATTAAGGCAAGGTAAAACTCTATCGAAAATGGAAAGGAAATATTCTCAAAGTTTACCCGAAGTTAAGACTGAAGGAATTAATTTTTTTCTTTCAAAACATAATTCAAGTAAAACTGTTTTTTTTTTTCTAATGCTTAACCCATTCAGTGCCAAGCAAATTTTACGTATGTTGCCGCCAGTGCCAAGCGTTTATTTTAATAAAGCCAATGAATTTTTTTAATTTTTCACTTTAATTGTGTTAGGACACATTATCGCGATAATATTTATAAATATTTTAAAACAAAAAAAATTTCTACAAGTTATCTCGTAGTTGACACCCTAGAAGAAAATTTCTTGCGATATCTCGTAGTGCTGTTCAATTCTGTTAATTGTTATATGATTTCATTTTTGAGAAAAGGGTGATTTTAGGTAAGTCGTAGACATGTAAGGATTAAGATGCAAGGTCTATTTGTACAAAAAAATTTTTATTCTTATGGAATTTATCAGAAAGACACGCTTCTTAGTGGTAATTAATGTAATTATTTTTACAATGATTCCATTTTTGAGAAAGAAGCCATTTTAGGTAAGGTGTAAACATATAAGGATTAGGATACAAGGCTAATTTTTAGGAATAATATTTTTAATCTAATAAAATTTAATTAACTTAATTAAAAGTGAAATATGTAATGTTGAAAACAGTTGTAAAAATTTCTGATCTAAATGCATTTCACTATCTGGAGCACCTTCCAGCCAAAAAAAGCAAAAATAAATCAATTAACCATGCCGGTTGTGCACGAAGCTAAAACGACGCAAGGAAAGCCCCTATTTTTGCCCGGCGTGCCCTTATATCGCCACCCTTATTACCTACGTCCCGTAGGTGCATGTTTTAAGGAGTACCATGCGAAAAGACAAACTTAGAATTAAGCTTATTATTGTATTCTACCTTTAAAAAACATAAAAAAGAAGAATTAATTTTGGTTATTATTAGGCAATAAAAAGTCACTTTCTAATTACTTTCTTGTTTTTTTATTACTTTTACATGAAACTATATTTCATCCCTTTATATTTTATCTAAAATTTATAATTTCAAAGATTATCATTTAATCATAACTCTAAATCAAATGTTACACTACCTACTACGAGATATCTCGTAGTTGGCACTAAATGGGTTAAGAAGCATGAATTTGAATATTTTATTTTATTGCTTTAATTTTATCCAATAATATTTAAAAAAAAGTTTAACACCTATATAAAATTTAACAATATTTACTTTTCGGCGTACGATGACAACTTTTTTCTTATTCTTATTGGATAAAAAAGTAATCTAAAAACCTATTTGCCAATTTTAAAACATAATCTCAAAGTAAAATGTTCAACATTATATAAACATAATTCAACTACATTTAACAAACAATTATTCGGCAAACGTTTCTAGTTCCCATGGCATATTAAAGGGAATACTGCGAAGTGAGAGTTAATATAAATCATGTCGGAAAAGATAACTTGGTGTTGGATAAGTGTTATAGATATCCTACAAGATACTTAAGATAAAACAAACAATTCGTGATCATTTAGTGCTGAAATATAATTGATGATCACACATATAATCAAGTTATAGTTGGGTATGAATTAGATGATGGAGTTTACTATGTTGTTAAAAAATACCCAAATAAATGGCAATAGTTTTAAGCTAATTTGTTCATTGAAGTTATGGGTCTCAAAAACTCAGTAAAATCTCAGATAACTTGTCTTATTTACAAATTTTGGAAATCGAATTGCTAGTAAATAACTTGGAACAATTAATTAATATAACTCGATTTTTGAGAGGAAACTTTTCCTTTTTTAATAAATTTGAAGACTCTTAGTGACAATTTAAATTGATAAGTATGCTAAATTTTTTCCTTTTCCTTCAATGTAATATGTATTTAGAATGTTTCAATAGAGTTACAAATGTATGTTCTAGCTCGGTTTGTGAAATAGCTTCTCGTTCTCTAGTTTTTCAATCGGAACATCAATTGAAAATCCTTTATTTAATTTTAATTTTGATGGTAAAAAAATATATTATAGAAACAAAATTCCACGAACGAGTAAAAACATATAATTAATGTTAATTTCAGTCCAAAAATTTACATTCAATAAATCTATATATTTACGATTAGACTTCACTATTCTTTGCTTAGTTAAATACTACCAAAGTTAGAAGGTTTGTGGTTCACTGTTAATTGCATTAATTAGTGCAAAAATCACAATAATACTTGAATCGAGTACAACTAACATCATAATGGAGAAATGGAGATTTAAATCCTTATTAAATATTCGACTAAATCTCTAAGGATATTAATATTTTTCGGACCAAATACAAAAATTTTATAACTTTTGCTTGAAAGAGGAATATAAAGTAGCCATATTGACAACAATTCCATATTCCACAAAAACTTTGCTTTTAATAAAATATTTGGGGCGCTATAAATTAAAGTACGTTTTTCGAGAGTTGTAGTTTATCCAGCTTCTCAATAACCTTGAAACTCGTTAAAACAAGAATTAAGAAATATAGCAAGTTAGAAGTTGAGAGCTTTTACAAAAACAAAAAAAAGAACAAATTTAAAACTTGCTATAATGCTGTGAAAATCAATTTTTTATCTGAAATCTAAAATAATTTTGTGTACTTACTTTTTCTCTTAAAAAACTCAAATCAATAATTGGAATATGCTTAATTTTAATAATGTCCTCCATTTGTAATATTTCCATAGATTGAATTTCAGTAAAACCTTCCGTTTCCAATACTTCACAACAGCGTTGTGTTTGCTCAATGCATGGTGAAAATGAACAAAATCTTCCACCTAAATTCAGAAATAATTAATTATAAAACTATGTTATTTTTATTTTTATATAAGCAAAAAAAATTAAATCAAATATTAAGAAGGTCTTTGAATATTTCTGCTAGAAGACTTTTAACAAAAAAATAATTTAACCCCCTTGGCATATAATGAAAATGAATGTTCATCACTTTTTTATTATTGTTTTAAGTCTTATTTATTTTAAAATGTATACAAAATAATTGTAATTATAGTGATTTTCTGAGAAAAACGTGACTTAGCCATTCTTTGGTACATTCTCCCTATAGACAGGAACATCATTTGTTGGTAGCTATTTTGATTTAATTTATACATTTTTATTGGTGAAAATTTTCTCTTGTGCTGCATGAGTATCGAAAATGTCAGCGAGAAGAGTTAATCTATAGCAGAGATTGCCAAGCTTTCTTTCATGAGGAGCGACTTGTTTTTGAAATATTCAATATGAAATACATATTAAAAAATCACTTATTTTGATAAGAGAAAAAAGAAACTAATTAGTTAATAATAAAATAATATATTTTTAACTTTCCTTAATATTACTTCGCTAAATCTTATGGCAAATGCATATTAACTATCATTCTTTATGTTATTATACAAACTTTACACAAAAACTTTCTATTTCTATTTCTATCTTAAGAATTGTTTCTATCATTTTGAGGTTAAATTCACATGGGTGATATTAATAATGATGCGATCGACTAGTCGACCACGATCGGCACTTTCGCTACTCTAATATAGGTTTTGTGCATCAATTGCATTTAACTTATATGCATAAAATTGCAAATTTTTCTTTTGTGTATGTATAAAAAGTGTATAAAAAGGTGATTTCATTAAATGTAAATGTATATGTGACAAGGCTTTACTTAAATACCAATACCAATTTTCAGGTAATAGTCCTGATTAGAAGGCTATAAAAAACCAGTATTTTTAACGTATTTCAAAATCAGCGTTTTTTCTCACTGTTTTCCATATAAAAAAAATTAAAAAAAATTTTTTTGCGTTAAATTGTGATAAATGTCTGTATAAATTCTGTTATATATTATATTGAAAAGGATATTATAAGTATAAAGAAGACATATTATATTTTAAAAAACTGTTATATAGTATATAATTTATTTATATTTATTTCACTTATTTAATAACTGTTGATATTTATTTACTATTCTATATAATTTTTTTACAAGACTTAATCTACCAAAAATCTAAAAACAACTCCCCGACTAACTTTTAAACTTCTCTATTTACTCTAATAATTTTGTTTATATGTAATTTTCTTTTTCATTTTTGTTTATTAATAATATATATTTTTTTTTATGCGAACTAGGTTACGATTTCATATATAATTATTGTAACCTAGTTTTCGCAATATAAATGAATTTGCTGATTGCGAGGTCCGCAATATTTATTTACTTTCTGGCAGTCAGCAAATTCCTTAAAAATTAGGTAACACCAAAATATTAAGCAGGTTACCAATATTGCATTGGTAACCTACTTTGAAATCGATTGAATTTTTATAGATTCAAAGTTTGATGCAGATTCTTATTGATGTTGAAATCTGCTTCACAACAATTCTTTAATGAACAAAATGTGACAAAGTTCATCAAAATCGGCTTAGTATCTCCGGAAATTAACTGTTAGCCATTTGAAAATAACTAATTTCGAGTTTAAGTTTTTCGATCCTATAGCTTGGAGTGTCCGTACACTTTGGGCTATTTAACACAGTTAGATTTGGAATTTTTTTAAAATATTTCAGGAGAAGATTTTTAAAGGTCTGAGGAAAGGAAAAATACAATAAAAGAAAAATCAATTTTTTGAAAATTCTAATTAGGACTAGTATGTTGATGATGTTAAAGGAATTTTCACCGCTAAAAAATAAAAACTCGAAGATAGAGACTACCTAGGTTACTAATATACACAGGCTCTTATTTTTGAGTTATGATTATGAACACTTTCAATGTAATACAAAATGCGTTCGAATAGCTAGGAGGGAAGATAAGGAGCTGGGTTTACTTCACGATATTATTACCATGTTTTACATTTACATTAAACATTTAATATATAAATTAAATTTTTATAAGAAATATATTTATAAAAAAATATGATCTGTGATCAAACCCGTCAGAAGCCAGAATGAAACTAAAAAAGTCAAATTTTGAAATTTTTGCCATGTAGTATATGTAAAATTTGACTCTTTTAGTTTAGAAAAAAAAAAGAAGAAGATAGAAATCAAATTATGGCTTTTAAGCTAAAGTGAGAAATGATACCACTTCTCCTACATGTCCTTTTATGATGAGGGATTAGTTTAAAAAAAAAAAAACTTAATAAATTAAATAGTCAGAACATTTTCAACAGGAAAATTATTTCCTTAGTACAACGAATGATTAAAGTACCGTAAATAGCAATTTACTACAATTATATTTAAATTCCTTATGTCTACTAAAGTTCAATTGAAGTTTTCACTATAAAACTATTCATTTAACATACTTAAAAACATATAAACTACTATTAAATTAATTTAAACATCTCATTAAAATATTTTTAATGTGTGTCTCAATTAAGAGGAAAATGAATTTTCGCTAAACATTAAAGTAAACTTTCTCTACACTAATTTTCAATAAGAGGAAATAAATAATCTTATTTATTCAAAGATCCTAGCTATAACATTTTGGTATAGAATTTAAAAAGATTAAATAAAGCAAATTTATTACTGTCAATTAGTTAGGTGCAATCTAAGCTAACAAGTCCTCTTCACCTTGTAGTTTAAAAAATCTATAGAAGCCCGTCATCTGTGGTCTGTCAACTGTACCATTTGAGGAAGGTAAAAATTTACAAAACGACTCTTCAACCAGAAGTTTAAAAAGTTAAATAATCCAATGTCAGCTATTTACAAGAATTAGGAACGACACCACAATCAGGTAATCAATTTCATTCCAATTGAAATGAAAAAGGTAAAAATTGATTTATACTATTATTTCAATTGAATACAGTGAGTATCTTACGCAATTAATTAAACAAATTACCACCGCCATTGATGTTCATACTAAAACTACATAAATAGTTTGAAGTTAAATTCTATTTCATATAATAAATAGGGACAGGTATATATATATATGCAATTATATTTATATAAATTTAGAGGTGCTGAGAGAAGTCCACAGACCACATATCATTGTGTTACAATTGTAGAAACAGCAACTTGTAGACACATCGCTTGTCAATTTAACTTGTCGCTACTACTGGTCAATTGGTTTTCATTGAGTTGATGCCATGTCTTAAATGCAATTACAGATAGATGATAATTCTCAAGATGTTGATATTTAAGCTAACTTGCTTTAAAGTTTTCTTTTTATAAGCAAAACAATATTTAACACGACACCTTTTCAAATTAATATATAAATCTGTTTGTTAACTAAAGTGAGAAATTAATTTTCAAAAGAAAATTTTCAGTTAATCTTTTTCCTTTTTTCATTTAATAAATATTTTTTGGCAAAGTAACAGATATTAGAATAGGCAAACTGCCATTATCTCTTACGTGCAATTTCTTTAGGGTATGCCTTTATTGGATTTAATTATTAGTTTGTTTCGATCAAGACTCAAATATTTGAATATTTTGAAGTAAAGCTTTGATACCTCATTTCGATAGGTCTTTGGAAAAAGCTTATACCATTTACCTGTATTAAATTACAAGAAAAAGGTACTCTTACACAGCTGCTTTTGTTCCTAATTATGAACAAAATATATACAAAATGTTTATCTTATGAAATTTAATTGACTACCTTTTAGACGGAAAGCTAATATTACAGTTTCAAATAAAATTAGTATCGTAAATGATTGCTAGTAGTGCAGTTCAGAAGTTCCAATGCGGCATTTTAATAAAATGTTTTCTTAATATATATATGATAGTAAATTTGATTATTTTAGTAGTTGCAATAAATATGTGATATGACCTCCAGATATACTATTAGCTGTCGGAATTTAACCGGAATTCCTTTTTTATTTCCTAGCTACATTATCATACAGAAGCATGCCATCATCAAATGAAAATGGTAATTAAAAGAGTTCAGCAAAATGTTTATGTATTATTTCGAATATATGAAATAAATGAAGTAATATACTCTGTTCAGCCACAGTCAGTCTTCTCGACAGACTAGAGACCAATAAAACTAATGGTTGTGATCAATGTGTGCCGATTATAGTTTAGTGCCTTTTACGCCAGCAAAAATGCTTCCGCCGTGGAGCACTACTTCATAAAAAGAAAAATACAATATCCATTTGCTGAGTCGACAATCAAATCAAAAAAATGTATAATAAGTATTAAGTAATCTTTTTATATAATAAGGATAATAAACTATTGTTTTCTTCAAACAAATCCTTACCAAAAGCGTTATAAATTCTTTCATTATATAGAATTTATTCTTTCATTAATTATTTTACATATCAAAGGAGCAGGGAATTGTACAACAGAAGAGAGCTGGTACTTTTTCTTGGAATTTTATGATCTGCATCATTCGTTTTCATTATAATGCTTTAACCGATAGATTCACATAATTTCAGCTAACAGTTTGAGTTCTTCAATTTGCTAACCTAGAATTTAATAGTTAATTTCGAAAACCTATCTTTTGTATCATTTATTGAACCAAATTTATTTTCTAGTTAGACTCTAGTAAAGGAAGTATAAGGCCCGAAATCAATTATATTACTTTTCTTTGATTTCAACTGAAAAGCATAAATTTATTTCAATAAATAAATTTATTCTTATGAAAAATAACATCTTTCTACTTTTATTATTTGTAAAATTAAAAAAATATCTAGGTCTTATTATTTTGAGTATTTTACCAGTGGCTTTAAAAGTAGTTCTAGCATGAGGTACAGCAAGTTGTGGAGCTGGTAAATCTAGGAATACAGCATCAACTTTACCATTTAATTCATCTGTAAATCCATTTTGACAAACATCCCTGTAATAGGTCTAAAAAATAATTGATAATAATAATAATTTAATTTTATATTAAAATAACTTTCTAAACATACTGTAACAAAGCTGGCAATACCATGTTTTTGAAATTCTTCCCTTGCTTGTTCTGTCCGTGGTTGATGAAAATCAAATGTATGCAAATGACCATAGGGTTTCAGAGCACGTATAATATAATGTGAGAGGGAACCAGATCCAGTTCCCGATTCTATTACAATACTTCCAGGCTTAATTTCAAGTTGAAACAAAATCATACTAATGTCAGGTGTGTAAATAATTTGTGTTCTATGTGGTAAAGTTTGAGTCCATAACTCAGGTGTTGGTTGGAGTATATATCCCCAACCTTTAGATAATTTAATTTTACTACCATAAGTAGCACCGATTAAATCTTTTACTTTTAATGCACCAAAATTTGTTTGAAAAACATTCTCCACTGTATTACCCTTTTTATTAGTAATAGTTGGACAAACATCAATCGCATGCATACTATTCACTCCTAAATAAAGTATAGCTGTATCATTTTCTTTAATTACTGTTGATAGCCCAAGAAAACTCATTTTAATTTTAAAAAAAGAACTTTGGAATTTTATATAAATATAAAGTATAACCTCAAATTTCCTGGCAAGCAACACAAAAAATTTGACATTTCTTTTACAAGCTGTGCTTGTCCAAAGTGACATCTATTAACATTTAATTGTGACGGCTTTATTTGTCATAAATACGTGATGTGGTATGTTTTGTTCTGTGTATTATTGTGAATGTGAAGTGGAGTGGTGAGTTTTGTTCTTTTTATTTTGTGTTAATAGCCATGATATAAGAAAATTATAATTAGTGGTGTTTAATTCCTATTGCCTTTAATTTTGTATCTCAGTCTTCAAGCTAAACAACCTGAAATGTATTACATTTTTAGTTATTCATCTACGTCAAACATGATAAGATATTTTCTAAATTCACCTACAAGCTTTTTGCTTTGGAATTGTAAAAATATAAAAAATCATATTTAAATTTTTTTAATATAACAAATTTTTATTTGAAAAACTTAATTAAAGTTTATGTAATGCAAAATTTACTAAAATTTCAATACTGTAGTGTTTGTAATATTAAATAAATTAGTTTATAACATAAAATTGTCTACGTTCAATCGCTGACAGTTGAAGCAAAAACCATTTTTTTACGATTCTTTTTTAGATATATGATTAAAGTGAATGTCATCCTTTAAATATCTTTTCAACAACATTCTATAAAATTTTTATACAAAAATATTAATAAATAAACCAGTGGCAAAGCATTTTACTAGCCATATTTCAAAAAAGTTAATTTACGTTGATCACCATATGTCAGTCTAGAATTATCTGAATTAAAAGCCTTAACTTCACTTACATATAGCTAAAACATAAGTTTCTTCTCTTCTCGCGTTCTCTTTCATTATTTTATTTCTATAATTTTTATGTTGGTTTGAAATCAAAACAACAATTTTTTTTAAAAAAAATCTTCCAATCTGTCACTTAACAATGGTGTAAATAAAACATCGTTTTGAACGTGTTTAAAATTTGATTGACCCGATTGACTTTAAATTAAAAATGCATAAAATGTTATACAATAAGAAAATGCAATTAAAGGAATTACGATTTTTAAAAAGTTTTATTCTTTATCCTCCTTAAGTTTGTAGAGAAATAAATCATTTGAAACGGATGTGAGTTACTAAACGATAAAATCGCAATTCTGCGACCGCACACGAGCTACACAAGTGATGTGCATTAAAATGATATTAGAAAGCTCAATATTTTTGAATCCGTATTTTCAGAAACGGATGGAAAAAATGAATTGTTTTTAACTTTCTATAAATACTGACCTATAAAAAATGTATACGGCATAAAATATTGTAAAATCTGCTCCCACATAAACATTTGAGAATAATAACAGCAAATTCTTTTGAAGAAAATTTTCTAACGAATCAATTCTCAAGAATTTTTTAAAACGTAAAGAATAACTTTAAATAAGGTCTTACCGTGGTCAGATTTCTAAAATTCAAATCTAGTAATGGAATTTTTTATTTTATAATATCTTTTTAATTGTTTGTCTAACTAATAATAAATCAGATTGAAATAATTCCAAAATACAAGGGGTTTTCTTTCCTTTCTTAGATTTGTCAATTTATTGTTAAAAGGACCCTTGTGCTTAAACACAAATTATTCGATTTATTCATAAATTTTTAACAAAAAATCTAGAAAAAGGAATATTAGCCTGACATTCTATTTTATTGTTTATATTGTTTGTCAACAGTGACATCTGCTTATAAACTTTATATTTAATTCTTCTCAGCTTGTCATAGAGTAGCCATGACGAGAATGGTAAATTTTTTTTTATGTATGTATTTCTGAGAGTAGAAGTTGAATTTGGAGCATTTTCGCTTTGTTTAAGTTCTGGAAAGACGCTTAGTATGTAAATTGCTAACAATTTGAAAAAGTATACATATTTTAATAGTTGCGTTTTTGGTGATTGATTAAAGATAATAATCTAAAAAGAAAATGTATAGCGGGGGCTAATTAATAGGAAAAAGCGAATTAAGAGTTTTGTACTTTGGTAAAATTTTAGACTAAATAAATTTAGTGTTACTTGCAAAGCTGAATTAAATAGATTTATACCTGCAAACAAAGTGATATATAGAATAGTGAATTAAAACATTTTCCTTGGCAACAAAACTCTCATTGAATTAATAGAATTAGAGTTTAATTTTAAATGTTGCCATGGAGTTTTTGTAAAGTTCTTCTAAATTAACCAATATGATATCAAGGCGTGATAAACTATTTATTCTTCCATGGCAATTAAAACATTATGAAGAACATAAGCGTAAAGTAAAATAACAATATATATATATATAATATATATATAGTATTTCGAATTCAAACTATTTCTTATTTTGCAGATACGAAGCGCACAACCAGCTATTGACTTCAAAACACCCCCGCATTATTCTCATGTCGTTCTAAAACTTAAAAAATCACAACAAGAAAAAGATCGAATTGAAAAAGTAAATCGGGAAAATATTCGGCTTTTACAAAAGTTGCAAAGTATAATGCGAACAAAACGTTTGGAAAACGTTTGGGATAAACAACGTCCAAAGTAGAACTAAAAATTTATTAAAAACCATAGCAAACTAATGCAATATAAATTGTATTTCAGTTTCTTGAATAGGGAAAAATTGTTTCAGTTAAGACCAAAGACTTCGGCTGGTAGAACTGATAATAAAACTTTTTGTTCGTCAACAAAAAGTACAAGAGCAAAATCATGTTCGGCAATACGTTGTCTTGCTTGCTCTGGACAACCTGTACGCAGGAATCAAGTAAGAAATATTTGTAAAATTTAATATGCTTTTTTTTATACTTTTAAATATTATAGATTGTCCCCGAAGAAAGGATTCCTTGGGAACCACCTCGAAAATCTTGGAATGTTAAGATTTATACTGAAAATTTTCAAAATCACAAATGCTGCAATATTTGTTGCAGAATTTGATAATGTACTTTTAATAAATTTTGGTATGTGTTTTAATTTTTATTTAAGTTTATTTTTATGCTTATAATTCCTATCCCTATTTTAGGTTTTGTAAAAATTTTGGTTTTAAACAATTTTCTTTATTTTGTGAAAAAGAGTAGCATATTTTCCTAAATAATCTCTGATTTTTTCAAGTTTATCTTTTTTATACGAGTTGTAAGTTGTCAATGAGAGAAATAGTCGTGGATGAATATAAAGTTGATCTTTTGAGCAGTTAAAAGGTAATTATTCATTCAAATAAAAAATATTATTGAAAATTATTTATCCGAGTAATTCAACTTATATTTTAAGCAGTTGAAAAAAAAACTTTAAAAATATTTTCATCAGAGTAAATCGAATTCCATATTAGAATAAAATCAAACTGTATTGGTTGCTAATTGCTAAATAATTTTATGTTTTGCCTTTACATTGAATTTTGTTTGGGTGTTTTCTTTCTAATACTTTTCTAACATTTTATACGAGTTATCAATTATTTTAGTTATTGATTTTTTTTGTTTATCACTTTATGAACCTTACGATTGCCACATAGCGAAATTGTTCTTTTCTGAATTTTTATATAATTTATCACTAGGACTGAGGTTCAACGGTGTAATTTAGTTTTAGAACTTTCAAAGGCTTCATACATGTATATATATGTATATACATTATATCGATCTTGTAATGCAGGAACTTTAATTACAACTTATCATTAAGCTGAGAGGAAAGCTTGTTATAGTTACCTTAATGTAATTTGGGCAATTGGATTTCATCCAAATTAAGTAATTGTAGTACCCATGTATTCTCCAGTAATGGAGAATATACCCATTCTCCATTAAGGATTATACACATTATTACAATACACGGAATGAAAGGCTGCATAAGGGAAATTATTGTGAATTTACAGGTTGTCGAACATTAAAAATCCCCCTATGTATTGTGTCAAAAAATGAATTTTTTGTAAACATATTAAAATTATTTTGTATATTTAAAAATAATTGATGTTTTTTTCAGGTTATTTTTAATATAATAATTAGTTTAGTACTCTTTCTGCGAGTAAGCACTTGAACTTATTTTGTGTATTTTCACAGATTCTATGATTCAATGTTTACTTTCATGACACTTTTTTTTTACATTTCCATCAAATTTCCCTAAATTTCCTTTATACAGACGATTGCTAATGTAGAAACGATTTCTAATTTAGAAATGATTTCTTTGTGCGGGAGACTAATACACTAGACAAGCCTCAATGGAGAAAGGCTACTAGGGAAGGTGAATTATTTAACTTTCGTAATGATTTAACAAGCTAGCTCAAAACCACTAATTGATTTAAAGACTAAAATTTGCATTTAGCTAGTTTATATAAAGCATACGAATATGCCCTTTTCTGGTTCTATATTGAGACTAGTGGTGTAAATAGCTTGTTTTTAGGGGACAGTGCGTTATAATTTTTTTTTTTGGTCAACTTTCTTTAGCTTTGGGCACACCAACGGGCTGAAGCAGACCTAAGAAATGTTCATTTTTACTTAAACTTTTAAGAACATTAGTAATTCGGTTAGATGAGATTAAAAATTTTTTTATTTTTATAAACTTATTTTGGAAAATGGTATTCATGCCTATCTAGTACCACGATTTTCATGTTAAGTTATACTAAGAAGTTCAACTGTTGAATCTTAAAACTGAGACGTAAATGAGAAATGACAAGAAAGCAAATTATCAGTGGGCGTTACTGAATTTTAATTATATTAAAAAATCTGGTGGCATCCAACAATATAGTTGACCATTCGACGACCATCAATCGGCAATATAAGGCGGTGGCTATCTGTACAAATATATATATAAATGCATGACGGCTTGACACATATACATAGCTGACTATTTCTTATAAAGTTATGTAGTGCCAACCAACTGAAGTCTTTGTTCGAGAAAGAAGGGAAAAAAAATAACAAAAGTTGGAAAAATGCGTGACAAAACTTGGAACACGCTGCGCCGCTCACAGTGTGGTTTGAAGTTAATCCATATAAAACTCAGGTAGACTGGTGATGATTTATTGTTTAGCCACAATCAACCAATGGTTTTGATTTTTACCTTGGTTCATTTCTAAAAATTCAGCCAATGCTTACAATGATTGGTTACGCCCATTTTGCTCATTATAAACGCTTTTATGTTAGTTAATTTTATATACTTGTTATGTGTCTGATAGATAGAGCAAACTCAATGGTTCTTGGGCTCAGGCATTGTTCAAATTTACTTTGAACATCAGTAGGTCTTTGATTGCATGAAAATCATAAATTGATCTTGTTGATTTCAATGAGTATTATTTGAATGGAAATAGTTTTTAGGATCGGTAAATTAAATATTCAAGTATAATTTTTAAAATTCAACTGATCTCTGGCGGATGAAATTTCCTAAGCTAAAAGCATGTGTTAAGCGTTGCGAATTTTTATTCAAATATTAATAATATTAACTGTTTGGGTTAAAAAAAATTGAATATATGGATTAAAACCTGCAGTCAAAATAAAGTTTTAGATCTAACAGTTGTAAAATTGTCCTAGAATAAATGTCATTCTCCTTGCAGGCGCAATCCACTATAATATTAAATGATTAACAGTTGGAAGTAATTAAACATACTTAGCTATGACATCATAGAAAAATTTGATAGTTAATATTTTATTATTAAACTGTTTAGTTTCTAAAAAAAGGGGGAAAAGAGGAAAAACACTTTAAATCTTGACAGAAACTACTGCTGCCGATACAGCAATAGACTGAGAATCAAAACGATTTACTGCGTGATTTGTGTGCACAGTTAAGTTTTGCCTGCTCTAAATAGAAATATGATGGCTTCATCTACATTTTTCAATCATTTTATCCAGAAATCGGAGTCTTCTTCTTTTTCTTCAGCTACTTCATTGCTTAACAGTAAATTTTTATATTCTGATTTCAATTCACACACATTTTGTGAAATTTTCATATCACTTCAAAGAACGATATTTCGAGAATGAGCAAAAAAATTTACCTATCAAGGTAAAAGCCTTTGAATTTCCTTTTCTCTCTATGTAGCCTGCATGTCTATTGTTTTCCCGCATTTCTCTATTTTGTCAAATGTTTTTTTTTTAGATCGCATCTTTCTTTCCATATCAATCCGTTTGTTTTTAGATTTGATACCTTGTCTTTTACTTAAATTTTCAGATTTATTTTTCTCGTCGCTTACAATCTAAGAAATATTTGAATATGTTTTTGTAACTATTTATAATATTCGCCGTTTATTTATTTGTTTATTTCAAAATCTCTATCGTATTTTCAGCAATAATAAGCTAGTGCTTAAAAGATACTAAGTTGTTCTTTTTCTAGGGCTGAGATTCTGTCTCGGTGAGAAGTTAGCATGAGAAAGTCGGATTTTGAAATATAACGTATGGCAAATATGTCAAAATTTGACATTTTCATTCTCATTCTCACATCTCACAAAGACAGAATCCCAGCTAAGGTCAGTGAATTGAAGAAATACATATCTATTTCAAGTGAGTAAATTTTTACTTGTACTTCATAGTGGTAATCTATATCTATATCTATATCTGCCGTGTTCACTGACACAATGACTGTAAAATCCTTTTTACAATTAAACGCCAAATTATATCTATTGATTGTTTGAGCTTCGTTTGGTTTAACTTCCAATATCTACATCTCCATAAATTTTCAAATATAGTAAAAAGATTTAATTAAAAGACAATGATACAACTATTTAATAAGCAATTTTATTGTATTTACCAAAAACCCATTTGTCGGATAAATATTACAAAAAAAATACACTCCAAATCTGTTCTCACCTATAGGCCCGACAAAGTCGCGTTTGGATCATATTAATTTGGATTATTAGAGTAAAATTTTGTCTTATTTTCTTGTTCTTTAGGATCTACATTTATGAACTTACATGCAAGACATTACTTGAGCTAATATTATGGAGCTTTACTAAAGCAATATTAGAAATTGTGAAAAAAAAAGTCAGATCGACACTATATTATTTTGGTCCAGATCATCAAAACATACAACAAAAAGATTTCACCTGGGGATATATGAAAAATAATTATATTTTTTATGTGTGTGTTTATTATATGTTTTTTTCGTTAGGTTTTTAGGTTTGTATGTGGTTTAAACAGGTAAAATACGGTCGCGCGCTTTTAGAACGGAATTTACGCGATCGCCTCCACGTTTGGTGGTCGATTTTATAAAAATTTACTTGTGTCTTATGTACCTCTTAGGTTATATTTATTTGTATAATATACAAATGTGTGTGTTTGTAAATAAACAATATATGTGTAAGGCTTAGAAAAGTTTTGTACATATAGCTTTGGGGGGATAGTAGTGGGGTAAAGCGGTTATTTGGTAGTTAAAGGAAAATGTTGGTAAGGTTAAGCCACCTTTAGTATTCATTATGATCGCTTTGGATAAACATGAGCGCGAATTATAACGTTTTTTATGTTGACGAAGCGTGCAAAAAATTTTCGAATGACGGTTAAGTTTAAGTTTAATATTGTTTTTTTTTATTTTTATGAATAAAGTGTCTTGTGAAGGATTTTTTTTTCTATTACAAATTTACTTCATTAATGCTAAGATCTTTGTGGTTGTTCAAAAATTATCATCCCTTTATCTTCAAAAAATATATATAAAACTTTTTTATCGTGATCCGATTTTATGCGTATTGATACTGTTTGAAAACTAAAGTTTTAACCGTGTTTTCCAAACTTATATATACATATATATATATATGCATTTAATTATATAATCGTTCTAAAATTATTTTCAATTGTGATGATAGATATTTATTTGGATTATTGAAATTTAAAACTTTTTTACTTGTTATTTATAAAGAATATTGGAAGATTGTTATGTGCCGACTAATGATTAGTGGTAATTGACTATAACGAATACCTTTCGGCGTTTTTAATATGTGATAAATAAAATTTTCTTATGGCCAATATTGTGTTATTTATTATTAAATTAACAATTTGTTCTTTTTCGATAAAAGGGCAAGAATATCTTGCTTGAATTTTAGCAGTTAATGTTGTGTTGTTTTTATTAATTTAAAAAAGAAATTTATACCTTTGTTGTTGAAGTTATGTATATTTTATACACATAAATTTTTTTAAAAAAAGAGGTTCGTTGGTTAAAAATTATAAATTTTGTTTGTTTTGTATTTTAAAATTTTTCATTTTTAGATATAAGTTCATTAAATAAATTTTTGCTCTTGATATACTATTATTTGATAAAAGGAATAGGATGAAAAATATTACAACACCCAATTGATTTTGGAGTTTTCATTTTTTTTTTTTTGAATTTCTGCTTTTGATTTTAAAGGAAGTGATTTATCTATAAGCCTTGACTTACATCTTTTCTTGCACATTTGACTTCATAAATCATTTCATGAGCCAAAAGTAAAAGTATTTGAGTACTTACACATTTCGTAAATAAAATTTGAACTTTCGTCTAAAAATTTGGGAAGGGGACCAAAAAATTCTAAAAAATATGAGACAAGAAAATCTTAACTGATTCAATGTGATTCACTATGTTACTTCAATTCTAAATTTTGTAAAATATTTGAGTTAAAACAAAAAACGAAGGAAAACAGCCTAAATTATTTTGTATTAAGTCATCGGAAATTTTGTCTTTTACTAATCGAAATCCAAAAGTTTCTGATTTTGAGCTCTTAAGCCTAGAACCATATTACAGAAATTTTTAAATAAATCTTACAAAAAGGCTAATTTTTACAAAAAACTCATTGGAAAGTTTTTGATTACAATTTTGTAGGTTCAAATTATAAAGAAAAAAATCTTTAAAATTTTCAAAAGATACTTCGAAAAATTTTGATAGTTATTTTACTGTCTTCCATCCAATATCAGAATGTGAATTCGAAAGGGTTTATTTTCTGTTGTATATCCGACAAATAGAAGTGAAATTATTCTCCCCATTGTGTGATTCCCTCAGACCACAGACGTGGCTTAAAAAGGCTTTTCAGATGTTTTTCTGTATGAAAAATTTCATTTGAAAAAGATAAGTTTGCGCTAACGGCAGGATTTGGCACTTAGGATTAGAATAAAGTCAACGAGAGCCAATACATTTTTACCAGCTCAAAAAATTTTTGTTGGTGTAATATCGGTTACATTTTTATTGTAAAATCAAAACTAAACAAAATCAACAGATTTAAAAATCTGCAATATTAAAACTGAGCTCAGTTCAGAAATGTAAACAAACTTCCCCAGCATAAAATGATGAAATGCGTAGGGTGTGTAAAGAATGAATCAATTAAAATAAATTATACTGTATTTTACTTTATGACGTAGAACTATTTAAGTTGTTTAAAAATTACCAGAATATGAGAAATAAAATCTGTTTAAATGGAATTTATTGAGAAAAAAATTTTTATATTTGTTGTATGAAATTTTCAGTTTTTAATTCTTTCTCAAAAAAAAGTTCGTTTACTAAATCTTTAACTGTTCTGTTTGCGCCTTAAAAGGCGGAGATTGGTCCTTCTTTTCTGTACTTAAAACATTCATAATTTAGTCGCCTATTACTTATTACAAATTTTTAACAACTTCGAAAACATTTGCTAACGTTTTTAAAGTATTTTATTTCATAGTTTTGTGTTTTGTATGACGAATCTAATCAAATATTTGCTTAAGGCAGAACTAGGACAAGTGGCTCTTTTTTAAACTAACTTCATTATCAGCTAGTTTGCTAATATTAGTTTTAAAAAATTGTTTTTTTCCTTATGTTTTGTTGAAAACAAATTTTGCTTTGGATCTTTTTAGTATGACTTTCATTTTGTAAATATTATTAAAGGCGTACAGGCGATATAGCCTTTAAACTTTAATTTCTGTAGAAGATGCTTAAGAACACACTCTAATAACAACTTAAAATATTTTGAAGCTGCTTTTTAAATTATGTCAAGATTTTGAGATATTTAAGTATCTTCCGAAATTCCTATTGAATCCGTTTAGGTAAATTACAGTATGGCTAACATTATTGAAAAAATTTTAGCTAAGAATTCTAATTCTTTTTATGTATTTCATACGAGAGAGTTGTATAAATTAATTTTTGACTTTATGTAACTGTAAATTACTTGATATTTCATTAAGTGATTTTGAATTTTTTGTATTATTTTGTCAAAAATGAACAGACCGCTTGGAAGGGTATTTTCAGAGGACTCGTGCATAGGATTTAACCTTAATACCTTATGGGATTTCTATTTTAAGCTACTAGACAAATAACTGGACGTAGCACTTTAATATCAAGTTAATCTTTCAGTTTCTTGGTTTAATTCAAAGGAACCAATATAAATTTTTCCGACAGATTGAAGTAATAATTATCCACCATCTTTACATCTGGTACTTTTTCTTTAGTAGAAAGATGATACGGATTTTAGGGAGATAGTAGTGTTGACACGCAATCTTTGAGTTGACTTTTCTTCTTAAGTAAAGTGGTCAAGGAGCATCAGAGGGACTCCGATATAAAAATAATAAAATAAAAATATTTTGCCAAAAATAAAGATAGAACCAAATATTTTAAAAGTGTTTATCATACTATTAAACATAAAAGTAAGTCTCGGAGGCTACAATTTTTTCGGTTTTATTTAAATTCATGACATTTAATTTTTTTATACGGGCAGTGTAAAAGGATTTATTATTGGGGTTAAAAAATACTCACTTTTAGTGGTTAGTTCGTTAATTTGCCTACAATCATAAGTCGCTGCAGGCTAAATCTAGTGAATATGCTTTATCTTTAATTCCTGTAATTTGATCATCGTTTTTGGTGACTTCTGATATGATGGTACACTGTCGTGCTGATTTGATATGTTGTATGCTTTGTACTCCGAATCTAATAGTTCATATATAGAAAACAATCGTTATGCTAGCATTCATTTTTAGTAATCTTCCTCTTGGACTCTTTTTATTTGGCTTCTAAAATTGAATAAATTTAATAATTTTTAAGAATAAAATTATATAAGCATAAAACCAAAGAAGAGAAGCTTAAAAATGCATAAAAGTCAAAATGTTATTTTAAAAACAAAAGTAGATCTGTATTGATTTTATTTAAGATACCAGACACTCGAATTATGTACTGTAACTGGCAATCGAAAGGCAATTGTTATCAAAAGTTACCGATGCATAAAATAACAACCGTTTAAAATTAAGATAACTTTTGAATATTACGATATTTTTCCAAGATAACGGTTTTTCTTTTGTTAAATGTGATTGTTTTATCTTTAGTTTATCCTTTTCAAAACCAATATTACTTCATATGATAAGGCGATAAAAATTTATATACATAGTGGATTATTATACACAAACACTCAAGAAACACGTGAGTTCTCTATAACCATCCCAATATTTTCCACGTCAGGAAACCTCTATTTTGTTAACCAGTTAGTTGTGTTTGACGTATACTATGTACGTCATAGAAAAACGGCAAAATTTGTTGTTATGACGTATATACACGTCATGCGAAAAAAACAGTTACCATTAGCTTTCTAACTTGTAATTTTTGTGGAAAAAAGAAACATATATTGTATTTTTAAATTTCAATCTGCTTAGAATGATTTGAGACAATGCTGGAATAAAACAAAAAAATTAAAAATATGAGTGAAAAATATGAAATTAAAAATGTGATACACGTCATCGTTCGATTTTCGAGACACAAATTTGTGCTTACTTTGTAAACGGTGCGACACAGTTAACTGGTTAAATAGAAGATCCATCGCTGAATTATTTTTATTTTCTAAGAAAACTTTTAAGAAAATTGAAAAATATTCATCAGTGAGTATCCTTTTGCATGAATTAGTATGAACATTTTTAGTAAAAAACTTGTCAAAAATATAACGTCATAGAAATCCCTTTTTTTAATGAACAAAATTCATTAGGGCCTTCTACGAAGCGTTGCTACTGGAAAATAGTTTACCTTCAGTTTTCTTATTTAGCAAACATCATGGAAACTACAAGGATTATTATAGTTGCAATTATCGCTACGTTTAATTTGAAGTGCTTTCGTTTTGCCGCATTTCGATCCAATATTTTGCGTTTTTCTTTGATTCGCCAGGGGTAATGGCTCAATATTTTATCATCATCAGTCATTCATTAACAATCACAATTCATCATTTTTTAATACCAATATTAAAGGGAAATCAAATTTCTTAAAAAAGGACGATGTAAATTTCATTTAAACTTTGACATGTATGGTTGTAAAGTTTATTTTTATTAATAATTGCCAAATGAAGTTCGCTTTTGTGATATCATTTGCTAAATAAATGATGGTCTGTATTGAGAGCAAAAATTTAAAAAATATCTATTTCTTCTGTGTAAACCTAAATTCTGCTCGAATAGTTCAGGTTTTTAAGAAATCTTAAAATAAAAAGATTTTACCCTACTTGATTTTTTCTTAAAAATCCATGAAAGAAATAGTTTAACGATCTCGGAAATTAATTGTAATAATTTTCAAGGAAAAAATATCTTCCCACTTATCAGTTAGCTACTGAAAAATTAATTTTTGCTCTTAAAATTTTGACAACATATTATCCAAATCTTTGTAAATTTTTGTTTTTAGAGTGGTTTTTGGATAATGGTTGCTTAATACTTCTATCTGAAAGTAATGTTTCAAGATGGGAACTTATTCCCATATATTAAATTTCACCTTCATCAGAACAATTTTCATTTAGTGATTGTATAAAATAAACATATTTATAACTTTTTATGGACTCGTTGGTTAAATCAAGGCCCTTTAATCAAAATTAATTACAACATTCTTTTCAAGGATTTTCAGAGTTTGTAGTTGTGGATAAGTTTATTTCCGTGTCGATACAATTGCAAAAGTTTTTTTTTTGTAAATATTTAGTCATTTAGTTAAAATCAAACAGAGCCTTTTTTTGTGTTTAAATAAATCTCCATAAAAAGTGTTTCAAAAATATGTTTAGTTTTTTATCTAACAGAAAGTTATTCAGTTTATATATGTATATATTTCACTCTAAAGGCTGGTTTATATGAAGACTGATGTTTCTCCCACACTTGAACTAGTGGACATAAAGTATAAATGTGTAATTATGACATTCGAGTTGTGGTTCTTTAATGATTTAAATATGAAGCTTGATCAAGTAAATAGATGTACTTTAATATTTTTAACATTCCGATTACACAAACTTCCATTTATTCTGTTCATGGATTCTAAAAATTTTACCTCACCTGAATTTTAAAATTTCATTTCTAACTTGTTTTTGATTTCGCTCAATTTATTTGAAAGAAATCCAAAAATAACTTCCCTAAATATTCTATTTAATTTTTGAATGAAAAAAAAAGAAGATTTCTCGTGATTTAAGTACATCATCCTTGGGATCCTTGCTTAGGTGCCATCACAGGCGAAAGTGTATAGGTGCGGTTTGGACGGAGTTTTTGTCTCCATTTTTTTTTGCTATACTTCTTTTTAAAAATCGCTAATTTATTCTTAAGACAACTTCTTATAAAATGCTTTTTTGAAACAAAAAGGAAAAGATAAAATTTCTGACTTAATGTTAGGAACAAGATGAATTTTAAAGAGTTTCAGAGCTTATATTATAGAACAGAACAATTGCAGCGTTGTCTATTTGACCATTACTTATTGTCTAAGCTATATTTTTTACTGTCTTTTGCAGTATTCATAATTGATCAGCATAGTAAGAGTCCGTATTATTAGCTTCTTTTTAAAGGCAAAAATCGATACCATAGCAATATTTTAAGCTTGTTATTTTTCGGATTTGTGAAAGACAATTGTTGCCCAAGTAATCGACTCTGTGTAAACTTAGCATTAAATTGATGGTTCTAACTTTTTTGTATAGCTTAAAATCTTGATAAGTATTGATCCTGAATTAAATTGATTGATGAGTATTGTATCCTGAATTAAATTGAGACTTTTTAAGATTAACCTTTGAAATATTGAATCCTGACTTTTTATTTTAATCATCACTTATGGTAACTACCGAGTGGAAAGTTTTTCCTTTGAGTGGCATTGTATGAGAATCTTGTAATACCATTAGAAACTGTGTTGTTTTCTTCAAACTCAGTCGGATATTGACTAAACTATTTTGATATTTTTTTTGGCTTTCTACATACTTTTTCATAAATAATTTGTGTATTGTGATTCTGTAAACTTTTGAAAGTATTTTTGACTTAAGCAAAAATAAATTTCTTTATTATGATTCTTCATCAACAGTTTTGAGGGATGAATTCTTCTTACTGAGTCTAAAAAATTAGTAGAATTAATAGAATTTGCTTCTTATCTCTTTTTTCTAGAAAAATATTTTAACTTTTTTGAATCCTCACATAAAATGTGCTTTTAGTTTGACATTTATTGTCTCTATGGAAATTTAGTAAAACAGAAGATTTGAATTAAAGTTCTTACTGCAGTTTTTTTTCTTATCCCTCAATTGATCAGAAGGAATTTAACATAATCGAATGTAATTTTCAAGTTGTAAATTTGTTCATGGTAAAACATGCATACCCTAAAAAAGATTATTAGGAAATCAAAACCAAGACGTTGAAAAACCGTTCCTAACATAACAAGCTAAGCCCGAGTGTTCACCAAGAAAATTCTAAGTTTTGCTTTTCCGTCTTTGAAGAAAGCCTAATGATAAGCATAATTTGTTTTTAGTATGAATTTATTACTTATTATTTTTCATGTAGGCGTAATTAAAATTTTTTTTTATTGACCAATGTCAGGCATACCAAATTTTGGAGAATTTCAAAGGTAAAATTTTCTGTGAGAAATAAGTAACAATCGTTCCAAGCTGTAGAACATCGGTTTTCAGACTGGGTATTGAAGATAATAATACTAGGCAATATTAATCCGTAACTATTCAGCATCTATGACAGTTAAAAACTAAGTGTGTGTACGCGTAATTAAAACATCAATTCCAAGGAATGTGGAATTCTTGTATTGATAATTTTTTCTGAAAGCTTTCTTTCGAAGCTGTGAACTGTTGTCACGAGGAAATCCTAAGGTATTGTAATTCAAGTCATTCATATCTATGAGACGATTGTTTCAAAAAATATTAGTCGTAAAACAATTAAAAAAGTATAATTCATCCAAATAAAACAAAATAAAATTGTTTTAAGTAATAAAAACCTTAGTATACAGTGGGAATCTATTACGAACTTATTTGTCTTCAAAGAAAAAAAAGAAAAAAGTCCCAATAACTAACCGATATTCTTATAGTTTTGCAAAAGTTGGTAGAGCATAAAAATAGTCCCAAAAGGTCAAATGAATAACCACCTGCAATGAAAATTTGCATAAATATATGAGTTGTATAGTTTCTTTTTCATTAATATTATATTCATTTGAAATATAAATACATAAAAAATTGTCTTTAAAAGAATCCACAAAACAACAAAACTCAATTCTATTATTATTATAATAATTGTTTTTACTTATACTGATATAGCAACAATTCGGATATTATCTCTGGTCATTTAAATTTAACTTTCATTTATTACAGGGAATAGTTTTTGTTTGTACGTGTATGGTCCAATATTGTTGCGGATGACCTCGATACGCGACCGATGATGTCGTTTTATTGAGCCTCTAACCTCTTTGCTAACAAACAATAAGCTCCCCACGGATGTCTTTACATAAATCCCTTCCTTAGGAGTTATGTTGTTTTATTGTTGTTTATTTTTGTCAGTTTGCTTCGCAAAACTATATTGTTTCACTTTTTGTTTTTATTTTAGTTATATTTTTATTGGATTTATTTTATTGTTTTGGTAGGAAAATTTAAAAAAAATGTTTTTTGTGTCTGCAAATTTCCCATACTTCTCCCCTGTTGGCTAGGGCATTTATTGTGGCTTTTTCGGCTGCTGCTGCTGCTGCTGTTGTTGTGGCTACAGTACTATTGCCGTGGCTTGTTTCTTGATAGCTAAAGACGGTTTCTTATTATCCAGTAATGCACAAAACAACAAGAGAAATTTTCTTGTAATCTTTGCTTAACTAAATATTTAACGATACTAAACTTCGAAGATTGTTATTAAATTTAAAGATATTACCGATTGAAGGAGGAATTCGAAAGGAGAACTTTTATTTTTTTAGTTTATTTATTTATTCACTTTGACTGGTATAGTGCTTGTATAGAAAATTGAGTTTGTTGATCGTGCCGAATAAAAATTTATTAAAGCATTTTTAATAAATTGTGTTAAAAATCCTTTTGTTTTGTAAGTTTACTTTACTTTACTGAGGGACAAAAAGGGTTATAATCCACTTTAAACGTTTTTTTTAATATAGTAAAAAACTTTTTATTATTGCTAATTATCAAATAATTAAATACAATAACCTCTTTTATTGATATATATGTATAAACCAACTGAACGGAAATTATTTAGGCTCACCTGGTTCAACATTTGAAATAAACGTAAATGTTAAAGTTAAACCATCATAAGTAGAGAGATCGGAGGGATTCAAGCCAAAATAAACGTACAATTTGACATACCTACTTTTGTGATAAAAATGTGATAAATATGCTTAATATTTTTTCTATAAACATCATATTATATGATTAATAAAACTTTGCTTTTCCTTATTTTTTCATTTGGTTTTCTAAAAATTTTTGAACTTTACACCGCAATCATATGCAAAAAAATTCAAGTTAAAATAATTCTTCAAAACAAATTTAAATTTTAGCATTTAAGATTCAACATAAAAGATACTTCCAAGAGTTTTACATTCTTATCTTATTCACACATTCAACACTTTTGTTTACTTTAGTTTTACTATTTTTGTATTTTCATGCTCAGAGTATCTATCTAACAGATACAAGAAGTCAATTCCCATTAAGTTGGTAGCAGACATCTTTCTATTTGCCAATCCGATAACTTTACGAAAACAATAAGTCCTTCAGGGTTTAAATTTGATTTTTCCTTATACTATTGTCAAAGCTATTGGAACGCCTTTTAATAGAGCTGAGCTACTTGCTTTGAATAACATTTTCTATGAAATAACATTAAGTAATTCTTTTTTTTTTGTTTTAGCTGATGTTTATTTGTTATAAATAATTTCTTTTTATTTTTGTTGTTGCTTATTTTAAAATGTATGCGAAACAATTCGAATGCCATGTGTGCCACAATACAGTATTCTGTATTTGCAAATAAAACATTTAACATATGAATAAAAAAAAAAAAACAAATGCCAGGAATCGTGAGTAAACGTTTCAGTTTTTCATCACGAAATTTCCATATAACAATTTTAATATTTATTTTGTTTTTATTTTTAATATATTTAAATAGTAATCGGTATGGGAATCCTAATATTGAACTCAAGAAAAAATTAAAACTATAATAAGAAATTATTTAAAAAAAAAATTAATTTAAACTTTAATCATTCATACTATATACAATAGCTAGTTTATTAATGTGAAAGTAATATGATTTTAAAATTCCTAAATACTCCGATAGGGAACATTTTTTGATATTAACGCGATCATCCATTGGAGCAAATACTGCCAAATAGATTTTCGAATAGCATGATGTTACCAGAACGCATTGAGTGGGGGATCAGAGATTAAAAACAGCGTTCGTATTTTTACTAGAATTTGGCTGGTGACATTCATTAAAATTTCTTGTTGTGATCAATGAAATTCTGCCTGTTGTGGTTGTTTTTTTCAAGAAAAAATTTGGAACCAGGGAACCATTAAAAAGCAGTAAAAATATCTACATTCTTTGTTAAGACTTTTTCTGTAATTCAACGGAAGTCTTAAGTTTTGCTACCGTGAAGTTTTAATTAAAAAAATAACAAAGCCAGAACACGGGGACGGTGGTCTAAAATTTTCAAAAATTTATTAAATTTTCTGAAAGTATAGACTATCAAAAGTATACTGGTAAATTTTGGTGATGATATTTCATGTATTTTGCGGTCTACAGGCGATTCAGCTGCTTGGGTCTTCCAATGAATTTGATGTAGCTGAAAAACTTTGAACTCGTTTTTCTCGAACCTTCGGCATAGTGATAGGTATATCCCTTACTAGAATCCCTTTTTCATCTTGACAAATTCCTATTTTTTATGACGAAAAACTGACAAAAAATAGTCCTGGTTTTCGACCGTAAGCTTCTGACTCGCGCCAATTATTAAAAATTATTTATCTTCATGCCGGATATATGTAGCCACACTCATACAAATTAATAATTTTCATTCTTTTTGTATTCCGTACAAGCGGGAGCTGAAACCACCTGCGCCACTCACATTTAACTTTCGAGGAGGGTCAAGTTGTAATGCGTTTTTGAGTTAATAAAAATTTAATAAAAGTTAATAAAATAATAAAAAAGTTAATAAAAAGTTTACATATTATTGTTCATTACTATCACCTTCAAAAAAAATCCAGAAAATACCTTTAATTCTTGCTGCCTAGTCCACCATCCTCCCTTAAATGGAAGCATAAAGATATTACATATTGTTCACTTCTGAACAGTCAATTTCATATGAAACACTGTAACGAACACTGATGAAAAATCCGAAAACCTTCTGGTTCTATTCTGAAATCGCTTTAATTATTTTCACCCTTTTCCATTAATAATAATAGAAAAATTATTTATTCTCGTTTTTTGATTTTATTATAAAAATATTGCCATATTTTTCTTAATGAGTATTAAAACCTTGGAACTTTAATGTTCCTGGCTGTGGCTTATCCATTTTTAACCTGATTTTCAAATCACTTTACGATAAAATAAACCCATACAGCAATGTAAACTTTTCCTATTGACCTCGTATTCTCTTCCAATTTTCATACTCTTAATGTTACCACACATTTAATTAGTTACAAAGGAATTACAAAAAACTATTTCATGATAACTGAAAAACTTTAAGGAATTTCTGATTTTACCTGTGACGTTGAAAATCTGACGGCTAATTTATGTTTTACGAGAGTAAAATTATTAAGTTGTTTTGCCAATTTAAAGGCCAATAATATAATCAGAAATATAATAAAATGATCTAAAACTGAAAATTTTTACTCAATTAATATTTGTTTCCTTTACAGAGATCATCTAATGGTAACCAAAATGAATTGTATAAGTAATCCGTAGAAGAACTTCATTCATTAATCTTTAATTCTTTATTTTTTTTATTTTTTATTGAACGAAAATCTTTAACTGAAAAGAATAATTAATAATATACATAAAATAAAATAAATAAAATAACTTCACATGTCTCGTGCCAATGAAAAAGCTTACAAATGTATAGTGAAAAGCGAATTGATAAGCAAGAAACAGTATCACAGACATTACAACAAACTCAACATCCTTCGCATGTCCATCATCAGCATCATACAAATCACCATCATACGAATCATCATCAGCACTTACACCAAAGTCAACTACATCAACAACAACAACAACAGCAACAATCACAACAACAACAACAACAGGCGACAATGTTCACCAGGTGAGTAATATCCAATTAAGGTTAACACATAAAATATACGTATGTAACTACTGTTATCGGAATTGTCCAGATTTCAGCCAATCTCAGATCACTGATTTTAAATATAGGATACATGGTATCAAGTTCATAGCTGACGTAATCATTTTATATTTCGCAAAATTATTCTTGATACTATGGTCCAGCCTCCAATGTAACCCAATAAATATAGTTTAATTAAAATTGAACATACCGCCGCACCTTTTTGACCATAACATCGATCGATTTGCTGTTTTGTTTTATTTTAATTTAGGTTCTATATATATGTTGTTCATTATGTGAAACCTTTCGAATTATCGAATACGAAAATAAGCCTGTCACCCAATTATTATAATAGAATTTTGATTTTTTAATCAATTAAATAGAGGCATTGTGCTATACAATGAGAAGGCTTCTTCTATTAATTTGTTTTCTAGGTCAGATGCAATTTCAAATTTTGTTGCGAAAAGTGAAAACTTTTGAGTTGTTGGGCTACAAAAAGCAAGGCAGCAGCATATATCTTATACTGTTACATATGGGAATCAACATTATCTTTATTCCCACCACAGTGAGATAGCCAGTTTTATAAGACTCCTGGTGATTGTATTATTTGATAAGTCTATTGGCCATGAACTGAATTTATCTGTGGGCGTAGAGATATTGATTCATCTGGGTGCTAATGAGGTAATAACCCTCCAGGAAGCATTCTGATTACTACAATTTCTGTAATCTTTTATTATTTTATTTTTTTAAAGAAAAGTATAAACTAGTAAAGTTTACTGTTGATTTCGCTTTTCATTTCAATAGTAAAAAAAACTACACTTTATCTTAAATGATAAAAACGATGGCTTAAAAAACGACAGCTCTCTATTTGATTTTTACATTGCTTTTATAAACAAATAGAATTATTAAAATATTTTGTAATGCTTAGGTGTATTATAAGTAAAAATAGTTTATTTTCCTAAATTTTTAATACGTGTATTTGTTTTGTAAATATCCTTTGGAGAAAAATCTTATAGACTGAGGGAAATATGTCTTCAAGGAAGAATTTTTATTAACCCGGTCAAAATATTTTGTTTGGATTATTGATGATTAAATCAATTCGAGTATTTCTGTCCAGTTATTAGTGGTAAAGGAAGGATCGAGAAAAAACTGAACTACTGTATATACCTAGAATGATTCTTCTTCTTCTTTTCATTTAATGATTAATAATATTTAATAATAATTTAATAATACAACAAGTGTGCCAAACAATGATTCGATTTCATTCCTAGAGTAACTATTTTTTTTCTTAGAATTGTGTTTAATTTGATCTATAGCTAGTAATTAGCAAACATAACGCACTTATTAGAGTAGAAATACAAAACATGTAGCGCCATATCAACGTCCATAGTTTTAGCTATAGTTTATATAAATTTGAGAAGTCTTTTTAATCTCTACCAATGGATAAAAGTGTTAGACTCCTGTAATCAATAACAAATAAATCCACTTAGCTTTAATGTTAGAACTTTATCGGACTTGAATCTACAACAGCATCTTACTGGTAGGGCTTTATTATTTCTTTACTTTTTGCTTCGTTCACTTCATTTTTTTTTCTTTAATTCTTTATCTTAGTTAATAATGAATCTAACCGCCTTCTTGTATTAACCAACTTCTCATTTGTTTCTAACTGTGATCAAATGTCACATTTCACATGCATTACTTGCATCCAAATGGTAGACAAAATAAATCTTCATTTTTGAAATGTTGAAAAAAAAAAATAACAAAAAAACATTTTTTGTATACTCTGTATCAATGGTACAAAAATACCTTAAGTGATTCGATGCGCCTACAGCAGCAGTCGTTGAACCTACAATTTTTTTTTGATTGATTGATTGATTTAAAAATAACTTGTCTAAGCTGGTAGCAGTTATATTATTAAATATTTCGTTTTTTGATCAATGTTAAGTGATATTAAGATAAAATATTTTAATTGAATATTTTACATAGAATGCTAAGAATTAGTCATTCCAAGTTTTGAG
The DNA here is from genome assembly GCA_947359355.1 of Acrocera orbiculus. NCBI lineage: Eukaryota > Metazoa > Arthropoda > Insecta > Diptera > Acroceridae > Acrocera > Acrocera orbiculus. Next base: position 21,772,342 of record OX375756.1, on the reverse strand, counting down.
CTTAAAGCGAATATCTAGAATAATTGAATAGCTAATAAAAAGTATTCAGCACTTTATTCTTTAGCCAAAAATGTTTGTTTTCTTCTTTCCTTTGCTAGATTTTAATTTTATGATAAAACAAAATTACCCTCCGCAAAAAAAAAGATGGGATCAAAGCCTTATACACGAATTGAAATTGGAATTTTTACATAGGGAATAAACGAAAGATTTTTGAACTATTTTTTAAGAACTAAAAGGGAATGAAACCATGCCTAAAATTTAAATTTATAAGCTTTTATACATAATCCTCACGAAAAACTTTAACATTTACGAGTGCATTAAAATGACTTAGGACATATACCAGAAAACTCCTTTGAATAAAACCAAAATTGATGCATATCAGATTGAAGTGAAAACTCCTTTGAAGCAAAAAAAACGAGCTATCTTTGTTCGAAATGTCTTTGGTACAAATTATATTACGGTATAAATATACCAAGATTTTCTTTGAAAATGTCAAGTTATAACTGATGGGAACACACTTAAGCTAGCGTATAATTGTACAATAAAAATAACCATTTTCAACGTTAACTAGCCGAAATATAAAAATCAAATGACAGTAAAGAGAAAAAATTTCACTAAGAAAATTTTGAAGGAAAAATTTTTGAATAATACAAACAAATGTTTTTGAAATAGAATAAATGGCAAGAAGCCATTTAAAAATTCATTTCATGATGGTTTTAAAGGTTCCAATATTTTCCTATCCTGGACATATTTGTTCAATTCAGGTGTGTACGTTTTGTCGTTTTGTCTATTCAAAGACATGTCACTTTTGCTCAAAAATTTAAATTGGGCTAATTTGCACAAGGAACAATGATTTTTACCTTTATTTTTATGATCAGAAAATTTTTTCGTAAGCAAATTGTTCAAAATTGTAAATATCTAAAGTTGTATGATTTTTTATGACCTAATTAAATCAAAATTGTTAACACATACGAAATCAATTATTTGTTGCAGCTGAAAGGCTGCTTTTAGGTGCTTTTAACTGTTAGATACAACATGTTATATACATGAAAAAAATAAACGTAAGCATATTATTGTTAGAATTACAAGGATATATAATTGAATACTTACTTACATACAGACATGAAATTAGATATCAAATGATAAGATCATTTTTATTAAAGTAAATACACGATCACTATTCATCCCAAGAAAGACAAAAATCAACAGAACAATGATCGGATCTATCCTACGTGTATCAAAATAGCTTTAATTAATAGCTGACTAAAATCATCTAAGCTGTTAAACCTATTTTTCAAAACAGCAAAAAAAAAAAAAAGATTGAAGATTGGAAGATGAACTTAGATCAGATCGGATCGTATCGATCGTGAACTGATTAGCGTTAAACTTTTACCAGCATTTCGTTAATTATTTTCTCCTCTTGCTGCCACTAGTTTAATCACATTTCAATCGCAAATGAACATTTAACAGGTTACATATAATTGTATATATATATATATATACATATATATCACATGAATTATTTAAAGGAAACATTGTAGATGGAATATATGAGATGGGATGAAAAGATCCCTGCCCGTTTTTGTAATAGGAGGGGAAAAAGAAGGCTCTTGTATGCAACACTAATTGACTTAAATGCGGCGCCTACAGGTCCTTTGTTCTGGCTAAGTTTCATATTGATCCTTTTATTTTGTTTTTATTGCTAAAGACTTTATGGATGATGATACCTTTTTTTTGTTTCATTATTTTTGTTTTTGTTTATTCAATGTTTTTGTATCGCCGAGTGCGTTTATCTTGCTTGTAATCTTGTGCTGAACAGGCTCATTTTCTCATTACACAGTTTTTTTTTTTTCAACTTTTGATTTTTCTTTTTTTGTATTTTATTTTTATTCTTATAGTTTACTAAATCTAAAGGGTTACCTAAAACATATAATAAAGGATCTTTACCATATATACCATACTCATATATATGAAACTTTGTTAGGTTATGCTTGCTTTAATTTCGTTATTTGTGTTTTGTATCTTTTCTACGCTTGGTAGACAAGTTTCTTGGAATTTTACGAAAAGGTTTTGCCACCCTTTTTAACGTGTATTGATATTTCATTCTAAGAAATTAGAAATTTTTAAGTAAAATTATTTCGAAAATTTAAGTTGAAAACTAAACAAATTAACAGTAGGTAAAATATTGTTTATTCAAACTATAATATTGTAGATTGTAAATTCAAGATTCGAAAAAATGAACAAATAATTTACATGAAAAAATAAATATTATATTTAGAATTTAAAATTAGGATCAAAATTAGAAACTAAAATCTCAATAAGATCCTAATATGGTGAAAACGATATTTAAGCTTGCCTGTCTAGAGTCAGAACCAGATCGTACAGTTTAGAAGATGCTTGCATAAAATTCTAGGGTTTCATAACAAATTTTGTGTGTCATATATACTACCTTATTAGTTTGAGTTGCTGTTATTTTAAAACTCAAATGTTTCACGGCAATGTTAAAATGGTGATAGGTGAATTTGACTTTTATTTTAGACCACTTCAAATTCAAAACTTTTTCTAGTGTTTTTTGTGTAAATCTGATTTTTTTTATCTTAAGTGCATTGAGCTGTCGTAGTTTGCTTTTTGTTCAATTGGACTAATGAAAAAGAAATTTTTTTTGAATTTCAACATGATCCGAAATACAATTTTTTATTGTGTTCTATTTTTTTTTTTTTTTTTTTTTTTGTTATCTTAGATGATAAAATATATTACGTGTTTGCCACCTTTTTTCTGATTTCTTAGGCTAATACAAAAAAATTGATATTCCCAGGCTTGCCATGCCTATAATCTAATAAAAATTGAATATCAAAACTGTTCAATTGTTTTGGTAGAATTTAATTTTTGCTTGACAGTTAATTTATTTCAAATTTATCTGTTGTAATAGAATAGCCGAAGGGCATTTAACCTATACTGTACCTATATGAGAATAGTAGTTCCATGACAGAAAATACCTTGAAGCCAATCAATTAAACTATACATATTATGTCTTCTGAATAGATTTCATGGTTAACTCATTAGTCAATTGGCCACTGTACATTTTAGTCACTTTCCAAATGTCAACGCACAATCTCTTTAGGAATATATCAAAAGAAAAATAAAATAAAGTTAGTTCAAAAAAAGTGAAAAAAAATTATTCATGACAACATAACATCTTTAAAGAGGAGTTTCAAATTTGTTGTTGTTGTTATCTTTGTTACCAAAATAAGGGCTAATGGTATATTAGTCTATAGATTAAAAAATAGTACACAAATTTAGTCAATAGAATATCTTTGAAACATAGTTTTTGAGTACAGTATATCTGATAAAAAGAAGTTATATAGACAACTTTAATACTTCAAAGATTCTTTGGTAGGTAACTTTTTGACAATATAGAAGTTGTATAGACAAGGACCAGCATCTTTTTGTGTTAACAAACAAATCAATCATCTGCAAAAGAAGCTCCCGAGAACAGATATAAACAGAGTGAAAAATATTTTATAAAGAAATTCTCTTAAGTTTCATTTTCTTAGTTAGAATTCCGGCATGTTCATTTTTATTTTGTTTTTTTTTTTTCCTTTATTTTCGGTTAAACCTTTTTTTTCATATTTTGGATAATAGAACGATTGGCTTCTTAGCATATAAAAATAAGTTTCAATGCCATAGAAAATGAACCTTGTATTCATCTTATTAGCAACAAAAGAAAAATATTTTGTTACGTCACTGCCGAAAAAATACCACGCGAACGATAGGAGGGCTATTTGAAAAAATGACCTCTTGGCTAGATGATAAAAATTCTCTCAAACGATTTTGATCTAGTTCCACTAGTATATATGAGTTCTTGATACATTAAAAATTATTATTTACCTATCGTGTCGACTATTTAAAAAATTTTTACTAACTGATCTATAACTGAACAATTCCTTAGCCTACAATTATTCTAAAATTGATCTTTGTCGAAACTTTGTTATACGTTTTGACTGTATAAGAAAAACAAAAAAAATTTTTTTTTTCTTATATTGTGACATAACAAATTTTGACAATTACAAATAATTATTGGCCGATCAGATTGACATGTTAAGATAATCGTTAAATATTTCCTAAGATGAGTTTTATTATGTTTGCTGCAATAATAATCGATAGAAAAGATATTAGTCAGACATAAAGGTCTTATCTAGGTGTCATCAGTTTTAAAGTTAATTCCCATGTTCCGACAGTCAATATTCTAGTCTTTGTCTGTGATAGTCTATTTTACTATTACAAAAAGTATTTGATTGAAGAGATTGTTAATAATATTAGACATAAGATCAATGCAAAAATGTATATCATTGACGAGGGTTGTTGTAGAAATAGTTTATGATTTCAAAAAATTTCGTGGGAAGATGTACAAAGAGTTTGATTTGTAGATTGTTCAGTAATGATACAAAAACAGAAAAATAAACTTTCAAATGTATAGCCCTAAAGCTAAAATATTATGGAGAGAAAGGAAAACAATTATTTCAAGCATTTAATTTAGTTAAAAGGCTTTCTAAGTTGACATTGAATCAAGTAATTTTGGATAAAAAAGTTTAAATTAAATCTGGAATAAATAGAAATAATTTGAATAATTTGATTTATATTTTGATGAATACTAAAATGTTTAAAAACTTGGCAAAATGGAAATACCTTTTTGAAATATTCCTGAAAATAAAATAAAACTGTTAAGGATTAGGGAAATATATTAACTAAATTTTCGCGATGTTAAAATGACTTATGAAGATGCAGGGCCGGGCCTAGACTTTTTGGCGCCTCCGTTTTTTTTAAAGTAAATCTCATGCGACCATATCAGAAAGTCAAGAAAACATTGAAAAAAAAAAATAAAAAAAAACGTTTTATTAAAAACTCAATCATCAAATAAGATAAGGAAGATAAGCAATTTAGCACTTAGGTTAAAATAACAAAAATTAACACGTAGTAATGCTAACTAAACTAATATACCATATTATAAATGAATTCTAAGTAACCAAAGTAATTAAAATGCCCTTTTTCTAACTTTTCTTTCGGCAAACTCACGAACCAGTGATTTCAAGTCTAATTTGTCACTAATTTGGTGTTCTATAGCTATCATTGCCAATCCATTGAGACGATTTTACGTCTGCATCGTTCTGAGATAATTTTTTGTGTATTACTTTTAGTTTTGAAGAGCTTCTTTCCCCTGAAGCCACAGTGACTGGCAGTGTAAGTAGGATTCTTAATGCTATGCTGGGGTTTGGTGCGAATTTAAGTGTAGCGATAAACTTGAAAACTTCAACAGGGTAATGACGAAACAATGCTTATTTCATCGGCTAGTTCCAGAGCGTTAAGATCGCTTGAATTTTCATCAGTTAAAACTACTTCCAAATTTTTGCAATGAGCGAGTAGCTCATTTCTGGGCATGTCTTTTAGACCAAAAATATTATACAAAAAGCTGAAATAATTACTGTGAGTATTTAGCAAATTATATCTGGTTTCTAAGGCATTTAATGCTTGATCTATAGTGTGAAAAAAAATGACACATCGGTCAATTAGCTTCATAGCTTACACATACAAATAGAAGTTTTGCATAAGGATTTGACTTTGTACATCTACATAATCTTATCAAGTTTAATACAGCCATTCCGAGGCTTCTTTAGTTTTTTAGGCTTTAAATACTCTTCAGTTTCGATTATGATTTCTTAGTTTGAGTCAAATCTCTTTCCATGGAGCATTTTTTTACCTTCTACACGTAATCGAACGTCGCTATGCGACAAAAATTGTAGATACAGTGTATATAGAAAAATTTTGTGGTGTGCTATGCTGTCTCGACGAAGAAGTACTTATTTTTCATTATGTATGATCGGATTTTAACAATTTTTTTCGGTTGGTTTCGTTGTTGATATTTGTTACTTCCCATTTTTAATCACTTCAGTCACTTTTATTTTTGTAGGGAGCCACCCAAATTTTTCAACGGTAATTTATGATCGGCAAATATCCATTAATGCACTGTTTTGGAGTAATCAGTGGACTCAAAGTTTTTTGGATAGGCTATATAAAGAGGCGTATTTAAAGCCAACATGCCAACGTTCCATGTTTGCTTTTAATATGACAAGGTACATCCAACATTTATCAAGCTAAGCTTTTGCTGTGACCATATTTCCTATCGAAAGCAATGACAAATCAATACACAGTATTTTTTTGAATTCATTGTTTTAAAAACAATAAAAGAAGATTTAATGAAAACAATTTAACTTATAAAAAAGATTTGTTTGTTTGTTGTGTTGTAAACATTTAGCATCTATAGATGTTTGTGTTTGTGTGAGCCTGAAGCTTATTATCATGTATTTAAATAATGCCAGATGGGGTCTTTATCCTTGTAAGTACTATGATTATAATCAATTTATATTATATCTTAATGAGCTATTTCAATTAAAGTAAAATATGCTAATTTACACTTACTTAGGACCTTCCTTTACATTAACACAATTTCTTAATTAAAAAGAAATTTTTATATAATTTAAATTTCTAAAAAAAAAAGAAAAAGATAGTTAAAACTAATTTTTAAGTAAATCTAATCGACTTTTCAATCTATTAAATTTGAGAAATATGCTGAAAATTAATTAATTTTCATTGTCTAAAAGACTAATTGGAGATAGCCAGGTATATAATGCTTTAAAATACTGCTGGATTAAAAATACCTTTCTTCAAAATTTATCTGCTTTTGATTTTCGCTCATATAATCAAAAGTTTGATAACAACAAGATAGAAGACAAAATAAATGATTTAATAAAAAATTCATCTAAATATAACGGTTGTACTAAATAACAAACATTCCTAACGCCCCTCAGGGAAATTTCATATACCTGATCTGGTCTTTCCATCTGTAATCATTTTCAAAAAATTTCATTAAAGAGAAAAAGAATAAAAGTTTAACAAGTTAAAAAAAAAACAAGTGCTAAATACATCACATTAATGACAGCAAGTATTTGTCTACATCAAAAAATAAAACTAACAAAAGATCAAAAAAAAAAAACAAAAGGAAAAGATATACTTCATCCAAGTAATAAGTTTATAATCAAGTAATCACAGGTGATCTATTGTTTTATGGCATCAAGGTGGGTGTTCGCCACTGTAATAAAAGAAAAATAAAACAAACTAATTAACACTTTTTTAAATGTCTTAAACTGCAGCTCATTTATCATAACTGGACCAGATCACCTAGATTGCAGGTCACTTTAAAAGACCATGAAGTCAGCTAATCTTCGAGAAATAGTTCATTAGCAACTAATACTATTGACAAGCATAAATTGTGTTTAGGCTGTTCCTTTCATTTATTATTTTTTTTATTATATGAAAGCTTTTTAATAAGCAATCAAGTTTAATTTCAATCTAGTGAGTAGCTTTTTAACCAATTTACTTGCTATTAGACAAAAAAAGAAGAAACTGATAATAAAGAACACCCAGTAAAAAATCCCACCAAAGGTGTTAAAGAAAAACAAAACGAAAATATCATAAAAAAAACAGACAAATTTTCCCCTCCCTAAACACACAAAAGAAAAAAAAAACATCTTACTAACTAAAAGATCCATTGTATTTCTTCGGACCTAGTAAATGTAGATAGATATACTCAAGTGAATATGGCACACGAGCCAACTATTAAAATTCTGGAAATCATTTCGTGTTTTAAGGGCTTTACTCTTCGACACGACGACCAAATTTTGGGACCCTTAACGGAAGCAATTTGGTTGAACAAGGTTGTAGCTGTTGGATGTTGACTCTTTTTTTAAATTTTATTTAAACTTTTAGATAATCTTTTTTTTTTCTATTACCTTCCAACTACCGAAATTGTTTTCCTTTGTGTCCTAATTGAATTCTAATTATGTAGGGTCTTTTTTTGGGCTTTAAGAATTGACGTGCGCTTCAAATTGTCAATAAAGGAGCTATGTTACTTTTTTTTTGTATTTTTGTTCATTTATTGTTGTTGTTATTATTATAGTTAATCGTGCCATAGCTTAACAATACTAAACGGTGTCAGAATTTCAAATTAGATGCGGCTAGTTATAAAATCTATTCGAAACATATACACATTTTGCTGGTAATCGACAAATTTCGTCATGAACTTTTGTTGTTTTCTTTGTTATTACTGAATATATGGAAGTATTTTACGGGGGTATTTTAAATTTCAAAGGATATAGTTTTAATGTAATGTTCATTAAATACATAATCAAACAATCAAGAGAAGGTGATGTACGCTCAGAGAATTTATAACTTAAATTTCGATTAAATATAAATAAATTTTAATAACGCTCTGTTAAATTAATTGTGTGGCTCAGAAAACAAGGTTCTATAAATTAAGTAAAAACGAAATGAGCCTATTAAGCTGAAGTTTGAATAGTAAAATAAATCCTTCCAACAACAGAAATTTTGTATAGGGAAGTGCGGCACTGTATTAATTATATTCTCTAGGTTTACTTGAATTAATAGTGACCCCATAGATTTGTCAATGAAGAAGTTCTACACAGAATAAAGAAATCCCCCATTAGCTTTCATAGATGCATGAAACTAATCGGCAATTGCTTTGAATCACATCATATAAATTTGCTTTATGTTGAGATTGAATGTTTGCAGCCGAATGAATTAAACATTAAAATTTGTATGAATTTGATTATATGCTCTTCAAATCTTTCTCACTACAAAAAGAAACTATCTTTGGACCCTCAGGTAATTGCAGATAAAATATATGGTCAAAAAGTATAATTTTTGGAATTGAGAAACTTAGCTGTTTTGTCAAAGTTTGCTGTGGTTAAGAATAAAGTTTTCCCGAGGTTATTACTTGCATTAAAATATAAGTGCATTTATGAATTTTCACAAACGAATACAGAAATTAAATGTTTTAAGTTTAAAGTTGAAGGAGCTAGGTTTGAGAAACTTTTCCCTTTAGCTAAAATTTTTGAATTTTATCCTTAAAAGTTGGTGCAAAACTTTATTGAAGTTTATGAACTATGAAGCTATTAAAATCTAAGGACTTTCTTCAGAAAAACAAATGACAAAGCATACATAAACATCTAATAATAAAATCTACTTAAAGTCTAAATAAAAAACCTTAAAATTTAGGCCTCGTCAGGTTATCTGAAGATTAAATTAAATCATATATAGGATGAATTTTAATAAATATAAAATAATCAATGAAGCTTCATAAAAAAGTTGTTTGATTCTTAAAAGTCCGTCGTAGACTAAATTGATAAATTGCTACTGTAGAACTAGGAGATATAGATTACTATAGTATACTCCTGTAGCTTTTTAGTATAAACCATACAAATGATTACTTTTCAGACTCAAAAGATTCGGCCGTTTAAGGCTAAGGAATCTTGAAAAAAATCAGGTATTTGATCGAATTATCAACCTAATTTAGTAATAGTGACGTTAAAGGACATATACATATAAAGTTTAAATAAATAAAATAAAAATTTTAACCCATAAAATTTATTGTAATGTTAAATCCCCTTGAGTCTTGCGCGGAAACACTTGAAAAATTACTACTGGGAAATTTTTAAGATAAAAACAATTAAATCAGTTTATTCGCGAAAACAATTAAACCTATTTATGATTTTTTTGGAATATAGTGAAATTGTTTTTTTTGTTTTTAAATTTTACAGCTGAATTCAAATTTTCAGATGAGAACACAGCCAAGCCATTGAAATCAAAACTACCAAATATATCTTACAACTATTGATTATAAAAATGAAAAAAATAAGAACCGCGGGCAATTGCTTTACCAAAAATTTTGTTCTGATTATTTTTAGAAATAGTTTTGGCATGAAAGAAGTAAAGAATTTTTTTTAGCAATGAAAATAAATGCTTTGGCTAAAATTAGATGATTTCCTTGCGCTATAATATAAAGAATGTTTTTGTTTCTAAAATTGAATAATTTTTATATTCGCCAAATTGACCATATATTCTGTATTTATCTTTTAACTTTAACAATATTTTATTCAGCAATTTGTCATTTAAAAACGCATCTTAAGTGCTAACGAAGCTATGGCTACTGGAGCAGGTAATTTTTTTGTGTATATTTGCAAATAATTTAATTTTGTTGCTATTGTTGCTGTAAATCTCCAGCTAAGTAAACGAGAGCTCGGCAGCTGACCTCTTATCTAACAGAAAAAAAGTTGTTAATACATTTTTTGTATTCTTTTAAAATTCTGAAGTCAAAACTAAATATTAGCTAAGTAAATAATTGTCAAGATTCAATAATACATCGCTAAGTTTTAAATTTAAAATTAAAATTGCACTCGTTTCTAGCATTTATTCGTGTTGTATTCTTAACAACAACAAAAAATTATGGTCTTCTGATTACCATAATAAATTCTCAAACAGTACATACATTACAGATATATAAATATCATGTCTTAGATAAGTTAGGTAGCTGATATTAGCCAATATAATATTATACTACTGTATCTATTATTGATTTAATTTGGCACATGAATGCTAATTGATACCGAGCAACTTGTATAGTATCTAAGATGGGGACATTGCCTTTGCAGCATTTAATTTACTTGCAATCAAAACGTAAGGTTAGTTTTTCTAACAAGATACAAATTTGTTTGTTTAGAACAACAAATGGAGTAGAAAAGCTAACACAATATATACACTACAATTATTAAAATGCAAGGTGCTAAATTTTTTTATGATTTTTTTTTTGTTTTGTTAATTACTCGGACGACAAATGACTTCGACTTTTTACTTTATGAATAACAATTTTTTGGTTAAATAAAATTTGTTTAAGGAACACCTTAAAGTTTTTTGTCATAGTATTTCTTTTTGAAATTTAAACTTCAAATTTTTCTTGTTAAAGATGTATAGAAGGGTTAATTTTAGAACTCTAAGTTCAATTGAACTTTAAGTTATTAGAAATCAAAAAAATATGAATCAAAATAATATGAATATTTACTATTTTGGAAAAAACTCAAATCGAAAATATTTAGATTTAAATTACCTTAAATTAGTTACTTTTGTTCAAAACAGTTGATTCAAATTCATAAATTAATTACCTATTTATGCTGCTTCCGTATCCATGGTTTTGGCCGGGTTAGGTAGCAGTTGTCTTGCGATATCCATTTTTACTCTTCCTAGTTCTTCTCTAGTTCTTCTCTAGTTCTTCGGTTTTTGGTTTCTATTATGATTCCCTGCATTTTTTGTCTTCGTCATGAATTTTTACTCTCATCTTATTAGATGAGAGTAAAATCATTTATTAATCATTATTAATGATTTCTCTAATTCCTACTGAATTTTAATTTCTATCACAACTAACTCAGTTATTAAATTAGATAAATATTTCATAAAAAGCAGTCCCTAGGGCAATTGAAGAAAACGTATTTTATTAGAAAAATAACAATTTCCTTGAGGTGATCATAACTACTTTTCATTAAATATACAGCACTATCAATTTTTTAGTTATACTATTAAAGAACAAGTGCATTGCATTTAAATGTATCCCATAGCCTTTCACATATCGCAGTTACATACATTTCTATATGTTTTTTAGCATCTAAAAGTTAACTTTTTACGGGTCTTAAAGATCATTCTTTGCATGTCTAGATCTCATTGCCACAACTAAATGTGTATATACAGTGGCGGATCGTAAATTACAAACTAAGGTATACAAACCTTTTAAATATATATACCAGCTTTGGATAAGTAAGTTTTGCTGAAATAAACCTTACAATTCGTGCGATTTGTCAAACGCAATTAAATCAGCAATTGCACACACTAACTACCAGCAATTATGCACCTAAAGGCCATGAATTTGTATAAATATTTTCAATTTTGTATTTATTGTTGTTGTAGTTTACTTGTAATTTAAGATTCCAACCATTTGACCCAGTCAATCTTCATTTATAAGTTTTAGAACTGTAGTAATATAGTATTTGCGTAATTGATGAAGAATCTAAAAAGTTAATGATTTTAAAGTATTTTTAGGATAATGGTATGTACTCGTATAATTTCGTAAAAAATTTATATTGTCTAAGGAAATTTTTATATCTAGTTTTGGTTCCTTTCTGTGGCAACAAGTTTTTATGTTTTACTCTATTATTCTATATTCTATTCTTTAGCGATAGTATTTTCTTCATTGCATTGAGAAAAAGCTTTTGATGGTCATAAGTCATAAGTAGAATTTTTTCAGTTTGGTCTTTTTCCAAAATGAAATATTTATTTCGGACTTTACTTTAACAATCTTTGAATTTTTGTCAATCTAGGAGCAGAAAAATATATGTACCTTTCTTTATTTTTAATTAAGAGTGCTGCATTAAAATTAGCCGACGACTTATGTTGCAAACCCAGACACGAAATTGTTAACCTTACATAGGTTACTTACATATGGTAGTCCAAAATATGGTGTGGCCTATAGAAACACCGAAGCTGAGTTTGATGGAAATATTTTTTGAGTCAGTTAAATAAAATAGCCAGTAAATGATTTAATAATTGTGTGCATTTTTCCTAATATTTCATTATACCAACATATCTAAAAGCTTTACTTAAATTATTTTGCTAGCGAATGATTATCTATAAAAGACACTTTAAATTGTTAGTGTAGTATATGTAGTGTAGTATTTTCACTGAAAGTGAAATGGCTAGTGAATTGAATAGAAAATCAAAATATATGCACCAAAGTACGTTACTAATTATATCAATGTTTAAAATCCTAAACTTGCCATAATGTAAACAGGCGTTACAAACCTTCATAGAACTTTTAACAGGTCGTCGAAAGCCAAAACAAGATTAGCATAAAATTATACTCTAATTAGTTTAAACAGCATTATTTTAAAATTACTTAGCAAAGTTTGGAAATGTCAAAAATTTTTGAATGAATTTTTCTGTTTTAGTTTTTTATTCCAAGTAGTAATAATAGCGGAAAATGGACTTTATTTCGCGGTATGAGTAGTTGAATTTATTTTTGTCGACAACGAAGTTTGTAAAAAATATGTATAAAAAACTCAAATGACTAACACAAAGCAAACAATTTGAAAATACTTCTCACACGTATATCCTGGAGTTTTGCAAAAAAATTCTTTTTAATCAGATTAGTTTATACCTAAAATAGTTTTTTGGTTTGTGTTGTTTTATTTTTGTGAAGACGGCTTAATCATATTTTTTGTGTACTATTATAAAGCACAATTTGAAAAATAGAAAAAACAAAAACAAAATCTAATCTTAGCTCGTGGACCCTAAAACTTGTTTTCATCTCCCGCGGCCCCTATCCAATCTATCTTTGTTTGTTGGTTGCTACTGTCAACCAGATGATGCTAATATATGAAATCAAATCAATTACTGGACTGTTACGTCAGTCATTTTGACAGTCATATAGCTGACTTGTGACAGTTTACTTATAAAAGGTAGACATTGCCTCTAAGACCTTTACTACCTTTGGAACTGAAAAGGCTATAAAATTTTTCTTATATTTTATATATTATATGTATATATGTATATACTTGTATTAAAGGTCATTCATAGGGATAGAGTATTCTATAGATGTTCTTTTTGTTTTTTAAATACTTTTTTGTTGTTGTTTTTTAGTTTTCTTAGCTCTGATTTATATTGAAGAGTCAATGATGCTGACTGACAAAGCGAGTTGTGTGGACATTTCCTCGAAAGATTTTTCTGTCTCTGTAGAGTGTTGTCTTTTCTTTGACGGTAGATCATTTTGAATTTTCTTAGCAATTATAATAAAATGATTTGATCAAAATGATCAGTATTGTATGTTCCAAAATGATCTGTAATCAATCTTTTTTGATTTAATCAATTGAAAATTTTAGAAGAGAAAAGCAATATGCTTGCTAACCATTTTTTTTTTAGTTTTTCATCTTCTGTATGTATAGAATTTTTTGGAATATTCATTAATTTGTTAATAAAATTTTACAAAAGTAAAATCAATCGAAATAGTGAGCATATATGTGAAATGCTTAGAAATAGTCGATCATGTTATATTTTGCTTACATATTGTCAGTTTGACTTTTACTTCTAATAAAAGTTCCGTCAGTCAAGGTCCTAAACAAGCTGTGGTGTTTTGAATTTAACATAAAATTTTTTTGTACAATATGACCTCTATTTTCCGCATTGTTGAAAGTCAACTATCAAAGGTAAAGTTTTAACTGGTTGTAGTCAGACTTATTTGAATGTATATTTCTTTTTTAGTAAAATAAAAGTCATTAATTCTGCAGATATTTAAGACTTGTACACACGGTAATGGTTAAACTTCTAGAGTTTCTATTGGAAAGCTGTACTATAAGAAAAAAATTCATATTCTTTTTCATCTAAATATTGGGTTCAGATCATAAACGCCATCTACCTTAGAGAATGTGCTACAAGTATTAAAATTACTGATTTCACTCAACTATAGTCTTGGTGGAAGTAAGCAAGACGTAATAATCAAAATTTTGGAGCCAATTATTTTCCAAATAAAAGGCAATCCTATTAGAGCTCCGTTCAGTTTTTCATAAATAAAACACATAAAAAACCAATTAAACAAAATATATTATTTAGAGGTTAGTTTGTTTTATAACATTTAATATTTCATTAGTTCATTAGTTCATATTTTTCGACACTCTCCCGAGCATACCATCTAGTATTATGTTGGCTTTCATTTCCTGTGGGTAAATAATATAATCAACTGATTCGCCATAATTGCATCTGATAAAAAATTCTCTTCGATCCTTTTTGACCTCACTTGAATTAAGTAAATAGCAGAGAATGATTCGCATTTAATGCAAAAATGCTACGGCTATACACGAAAGGACAAAGTATCAACTGAAGTTGGAAAGAAAATATGAAAATTTTGTTGTCCTAAGAAAATCAAAACAATTTCAAAAGATTTCGAAAAAACTTAAAACTTAAATTTTACGCGATGATAAATAACAGACTTATTTAGCTTTGTAAGGAAAATGTAATTTTGAAAACTTACATTTTTTTATTGTACAACACTTTAAAAATTTTGTGCTGAAGCTTCAGGGTAGTTGGGTCAAAACTCTCAAAGTTATTAAGATTTAAATATTTCCATTTCTTGTAAATTTTTGAGAATTTAGAACTTTAAATGCGTTTTTCTCGAAACGACGTTTTAAAAGATCGTGGTTAACGGCATTCGAAAACTACTGTACCAAATTATTCGAAATGTTACACTTACATTTTACACAAAAAATACATCTCCCCAACGATTTTGTTTTTGTTTTTTGTATCATTTAGGGGGTTAAAAACTGACAAAATGGCGGATTTTTTCGTTAAAAATCGTAGTTTTGACTTTAAATGACCACAAAATTAATTAAAAAAGGATCGTTAGGGGGAGGTAAATCTTATGTTTTAACTAAATAAATTTAGTTTTCTGAATTCAGATTTGTCCAGGCTGAGAAATGGTGTTCACCTCAAATTGACTTTTTTGAGTGACGACTGGAAAAATACTATAAAAATGTATCTAATAACTTGTGAAAAATTTCAATATATTTACTTTACCCATATCTCCATAAAAAATTGTTAAAGAAAATGTTTTTTTCAGCCTTTTTATCCTAAACTTTTTATACTAAACTTGAAATATATTTTTAAGCCACTTTTTGGTATAGCTTCCAATTTTTTCTGTTAATCGCGTCATTCTGATTATTATTTATTTCTCGTGCAGTGCTGCTACATTATTTTTATTTCGTTCTGTAATTTAGTTTTCTTTAAGTTTTATGCAATCAACTTTTTTTACTAAAGGAAATCGTAATCTAATAAAATAAGTGTAAAAAACGGATTAAAGTAAATAATATTTGTTTGTAAACATTATTATGGCACAAGCTTCAATATTTACTTTATGCTAAGGCTATCCCTAAAAAGGTAAGACATGCAAGATATCAACTATTGCATATAAAAGTCTTTCCAAACAGGCGTAAACACACTGTAAAAACGTTTTGTATGAAGAACCATGTTTATAGACTTAAAGTCCCATATTACTTTGCTTTAACAATTTTAAAACTTTTAAGTTTATATTCCTTCTTCGTAGAAAGTTATAATGATAATGAAAACGCCAAATTTTGACATATGGTAAATATGTCAAAACACGATTTTATCATTATTATTATTACTTCTTAAGAAAATAGAATCCAGTCCCGGTCTGGGAACTATTTTTTTGTAAGAGAGCAAATACAGTACATTGAATACCTGTCTGAAAAAGCAATAAGACACACTCTATTTCTGTAACTAAAATACGAATCCTTAAAGGTATTTTTCTAAATTTTTTAACTGTTTTTGAAGTAAAAAATATTCAATGCAGGTAAAGCTCTTCAAAATTATATTATAGTTAAAAGTGATCCATTTTAAGTTAAATTCTAAACTTATACATTTTAATTATACCTTGGAACTTGTATCAATTTTACCTATTCTAAGTATTTCATCAATTTTGTGCAAAAAACGTCTAAAAATTTCATTTTTCTACTCCTAAAACTACAATTTGTCATTACAAGAAGGAAAGTTTTCATAAAATAACAAAATTGAACATGATAAAAATTGTTGCTAGTAAACAGAAAGAAGAAAATAGAGAGTGTTAAGCAATTTTTTTCTATATTATTTGTTGAAAGTACATTGAACATAAGAATTGGGACTCTTTAAGAAGAAAACAAGTAAAAACAAATACGGTACAAGAAATCTTTGAATTTTCTACTTCAGTCTGTTAAGTATTTTGTGTGCTATTGCAGTTTTATATTTTGTTTTTCTTTTGTTTGAAATTTTGTTGTTTTTAAGTAACTTATTTGAGCGTGGTACCTTACTTTATGCATTTAGCAAGCTATTTGCCAGCAAACAAAAGAAATAGAGTTACCTACCAAATTTCTTCATCCTCGTCTTATTTTAAATCTTCTCTCTAGACAAAATAAACTCTTTTCTACAGCTTTGCCAACTTTATCGTGGGAAGCATACATATGCCATGGTTATTGTTTATATGGAAAATTAAATTGAATGGATGTGGAATATTATATTATAAAAACTGCTTGAAGGTATCTGCTTCAGTTTTTCTGTGCAATAATCAAGAAGTTTGACCTATTTATCAAAATGAGAATTATTTTTTGACTTTTGTCAATTGATTCTTGTTTGCACTGGGAAATATGGAATAAATGGTTCACTACAGTCGTTCATCAGTTTTAATATCGAACTTAAAACTGATAATCAATTTGAATTTTTTTTGTATTTCTTCAAATTTTTTTTTATTGTTTTTAATCAAATACATGGTTAAATATGTTCAGAAAGTAGAATAGAAGCATATCATTGGCAAGCTTATCTTGAGAATTTGTCTAAGCAGTGCCTTGATTATTCGTTACTGTTATTTTGTGTAGATTGTTAAGACTTTAATCGTTAATAAACAATTTCGCATGTAATATTTTGCAATAAAATGAATTTATGCAGACATAAATTGTTTAGAATGGCACATTTGATCAGACCATGTGTTTTTTGTTTTGTATTTCAGAAAACTATATTTTGCTCTTACACTTCATTAGTTGGCCATAGGTGCTTAGAAAAGCTTAAGGTGTGGTTCTATATAATCTGAAATAACTATAATGAATATTTTAGAATTGGATGATAAATAATAAAGTATTGCTACGTAATTAAATATTTTGATTGTTAAAAAAATTCTGAAACATTGTTGACTCGTAAAACTTTCTATAGCTGAAATTTTAATAGTATGTGACGTGATTATATTTAATTGTAACATGTCCTTATAGGCTTTGTGTATATTAACCAGTAGGAAAATTATTCATCACTGAGTTTCATATGATTCATATTGGAAAATTCCACTATTGACAAATTTTTTAAACCAAGCATCAAAACGTTCTTATGTCTACTTTTTAGCTATATTTTTATGCATCTTTTTGCAACAAAAAAGGATAAAATCAGAAAATTTAATTTGAAATAAAATTTAAAATTAGCAATTTGAAATAAAATTTAATTGTAACATGTCCTTATAGGCTTTGTGTATATTAACCAGTAGGAAAATTATTCATCACTGAGTTTCATATGATTCATATTGGAAAATTCCACTATTGACAAATTTTTTAAACCAAGCATCAAAACGTTCTTATGTCTACTTTTTAGCTATATTTTTATGCATCTTTTTGCAACAAAAAAGGATAAAATCAGAAAATTTAATTTGAAATAAAATTTAAAATTAGCAAAATTTTCTAATTCAGTTGAGGTTCCTGACTAATAGCCATATTCTCCTTCCCATTTTTTCCATTTTTATGCTATAAATATATGTAATTGAAGCGAAAACAAAAAAAAAACTTAATTAAATTCTAAATACTGAATTTTCAATTTAAAATATGACTTGGATTACCTGACATTGCTTCCTAATTAAGGCTATATGTCATTAATCAGTAGTTGAGTATAAATTGATGTTTCTTTTTCATTATTTTGCATAAACACATCGTAATGGCATTAAATCAAATTGCAAAAACACAATATCTTAGGCGTCTCTCTTTGTGTTTTTATTTCAAATATTTTTTTGCATAATTAAACGACGTTGTATCATAAATCACGAAGCGTTGAAATTATCTATCATGCTATTACCATGGTAAAATAACATTAAAAATTATTTCGTCAGGTGAAGAAAACATATTTTATTTTTATTTGATGTTTTATAGGTATTTGTAGCCTTAAAGTTATTTTTTTAAATAATAATGAAACTTGATCATTTGTAATTAATTGGATATTATAATAATAGAATTTACTCCTTTTCAAAGGGCTTAAACTTTTCACCCAAAATTTTATTTCTACTTTTTTATGATGGTGTTTAACTATGTGGTGTGTAACTATAGCAAAGTTAATGAATTTAATATTATAACAATAAATTGTTCGAAATTAAAGCTCAGGAAAGAATATATTTACGTACCACTAGAGAGTACAAAGAGCACAGTTCGTGATATCCTGATTTTAAAAGCAATTCAACCCATCCAAATTAAAATTATAAACGGCCATGTTTAGCCTAGTGGTGAAAATTTTTACTAAAAAATAATTCATATAAGACCTTGTAATATTATTAAATCAAATTTTTGCCGAGCACATTTCCTTTGATTTGCAATGAGATGCCCTTAAACTGCCTGAAAGATTTTTGATCCTGATTTCAATTAGTATTCATAATTTCTAAACCAAGGATCCAAGATCTTTTCCAAAAATCTTTGTGTGCAATTCTATTTAAAACTTTATAACCCAATAATATTAAGGGTAATATTATTAAATAAATAATTTTTTATAAAAAATACTTAAAATGAAATTCCCCGCACATTTTAATCAAATAAAATTTATATTACAAAAAATAAAATGGTACTGCAAATAAAAATCAGACACAATTAAAATATTCTAAAATTGTCCGAGTTAAATAAGTTACCAATGGAATAATATTTATTAACGTAAGGACTTTTGCTAACTATAGTTTCTCATTATTTTTCTAACTTTAATGCTTTGTATAAAGGGTGGATACCATCAAGTACCTGCATATTCAAACTTTTGCAAAAGTTTTGCAATTGCAAATTGCAGGCGCCTAATTAGTAGATCCTCGTTTAGGGAGTAAACAGAGTATTTACAATCAGAAAAGAGAATCTGGATTTGTAATTTTTGCTCTTGTTTCTTTTTTGTTTGTTTTTTCTTAGTTTTTTTAGATCCTCCTTCAACCTCTTTTAAAATATATATTTTCTGTATATCATGAATTGTAGGTACAAGAGTCGTACACCACAACAGTTTGTTAGCCAGTTAAAAGAGATTAAGTCAGAAAGTTAATCTTGTATATTGGCTTGTACCACGAGACTTTCAGTCCAAATAAATTAGCTTCGTAATCATCAGAACCGGTGTCGTTAATTAGGGAGACGTCGTACTTTATGGCAATGGTCTGTTGTCTAATTAATTGTCAGTCGGATCAATTCGAAAAGGATAGTGTGCATAGCTATAATCATTTAAAAATTTATTAAGGAATGGATTTTAGCTAATACTTAGTATTTTTTTTTTCTTTTTTGATTCCATATTTTTAATTTTATGCAGGAATGCTAAGATCGATCTTTACGTATTGCCAGTAATCAAGTGCAGCTGGCAAATTTTTTACTTTCGATCAATTCGAAATTCAATTCCAATTCAATTGAATTTGAAGTTTGGAAATTTTCGTGAACAACTTTGTGGTCGATGATGCTTTCAAAGTCAATAAATAATGAATTAGAAGTCTTTGGAAGATTCAAAATACCCTAAGTTATTGACTGAATTTAATACAGACCTGAAAAAGAAAACTCTTCAATACTTAAAGCGAACATATAAAACTACGGTAAACTTAAAAATTTCATAATACTTAAAAGAATTCAAAAATGTATATTGCCGACTGTAAACTAATACTTTGAAGGAAAGCTGACCATGGCCATCAGCTAGCCATGAAAAAGCTCTTTACCCAAATATAACCAGGAGTAACGACGCGTTGATTATTCGGAGTAGTTTTTGGCGGTTCTTAAGCTCTAGAATAAATATCTTTTATGTCCATATGTGACAATGAATATTACAAATGAATGCCAATGAATGTCACATAAATCCAGTTCTACACTATGATATCAAGTAGGCAGTCAGCTGAGGGAAAAACAGCATTCGAAAAGGTAAAGTCAAGCTCCTAAAGGTACATTGCCTTTATATTGGAAGACTCAGTGTAGTCAGTTATTTGACTACTTTGATAAAAGCAAAAACATTTATAGATATCGATCCAAAAAAGAATTTGTAAAAAAACTGCTTAAAAGAATACAATTCCAGTCTAGCTCCAAGTGACTCCAGGCTGCTTAGAGATAATTAAATATGCTTCAAGTAAAATTATACGTATGTCTTAAATATTTTGTTCAAAAATTGCATTTTTATATGTCTGATCATTTTTAGTTATCAACGTTTACTTATTTCGTTATTTTCCAATCTCCCACATAATCTATGTTTTTATTAACTTTAGAAATATTTTCATTTTGTCCATGGTTCTAAGCATAGTTTCCTGTATAACTACAAAAGAAACGAATAACTTTTTTAAAAGTCATTTTAATTGATTTCAAATTAAACGCATTTTATGTTATGGCTATACAAAAATTCGAAATCCTCCTTAAAGTTAAATTGATGAGCAAATCCTAACATAGAAAAAAAAACATTTATAGGCTTTTCTTGGTATTTGCTTGTATCATCAACAATTTCACGAAATAGCAACCATTTACGAAGTTTGACTGCTATTTTTCTTTAAACAATCCTTAATTCCTTTTCTATTTTCTTATATAGTAGCATAAAGGTGATAGCACAACCTTAACAAACCTACATACATATATATAAAAATAGTTTTTTTCTTCATAATGAACAAAATCATAGTTCACCAGGCATTGCAAAGTGAATGTTAGACTGCTTCACAACAAGATATCTTGAGTCTAAAGGGTCGTCGTTAGATGCTTTAAGTACTCCCTGATTACATACTTAAGGCGAGTGTAACACCAGGGAGTGTGTGTCGTTGCTGACATTTATGGTAATGATTGCGCACTTTATTTAAATGCAAACATATTAAATTGAAATCATGGTAACAACCGTAGATACATCGGGCATATAACATTCAGATACAAGCCAAAGTTCATAGGAGACTGGGACAGGTTATTAAATAAATACACTAACAATAAGTATATATGTGTGGTTTTTTTTAATGTTTTTATTCACTTGGTTCACTTTAATATTGTCCATAATATTATTTAAAGCTAGATCCAGTCATTCAAATGCTAAGTGATTCACTTATTCAATTTGCATGATAGAAAATTTGCTACAGAAAAAGTTTAACATATTATGGTCACAGAAACTTTGGTATGCCCTTCAAAGTAATTGTATTGTTTATGCAAATATTAGATAATTCCAAATAATTTTTTGCTGCATTTAAGAAAATTCAATTATTTTCTTTTTAAGTATGTTTTTTCAGAATTTCAGGAAAGTATTTCATTTATTATATTATTAATTAACAAAAGAGGCAGTTTTCTGATTTTATTTTTGTTATATTAACTATATTTAGTAATTATTTCAAACTGATTTGATGATAGATATTTCATATCACAGTATAACCACTAGAATTTATATAAATGTAAGATGGTTTTAACTGAACGGCGTAAACGATATAATCAAACATTCTTTTGTGTAACAAAATTTTCTCACGTTCGTACAATATCCAAAAATGCAATATGAAAATGATGGTTTGCTATAGTGACAGTAATGTAAGAAGCTTAAAGGGGGTTTTTAGTTTAGTTTAGAATCATCAGGTATCCCTAATAGCTACTATTATCCAATGACTCATGAGTATTTCTTAGTCACAACTTTTTGTGTAGTGGCTTTCATGTTTGTGGTACAGAAGGATGCATGAGTCCATTTTCACGGATGATTTTACTTTTATTCATTTTAACCACATTTATTTTATTATTTACAACTATTTATTTATTATTTTTAATTTAATTTATTTTAGAATAATTATTTTTATGAACTTAATTTACTTATTTTTGAACGTTTATAGTTTTCATTGCTCCCATTTTTCTATAATCATTGTACATGAAAATATTTCAACAAAAAAAAATTATGGGCCTCTATTTTTCTAAATAATCAAAGACTAAAATGTAAATACAAAAAACCAAATAAACTAAAGCTACTTCATATTTATTAGTTAATTAAAGATTAGCCAGTACATTATTATCGTCAAACTGTAGAAATCTTGTTTGCCCCAGCAGAGATATCAACTGTCTACAACCGTAAAATGTTAGTAACACTGGAAGCTCTTAACTCCCATAATTTTGAAAATATTTGCCGATGAAATTGCTTGAGGCTGGTGGTTTTTTATACTTCAGAGAGTAAAATCAAAAGATCACATCAAGACCAGTAGCGTGTAGATTTTAATGGTTCATTGGTCTTTGCAACAAAACCTACTACAAAAAAAAAAAATAAAAAAGCAACAACAGAACAAATTAAAATCGAAGATAAAAACTTTAATATGATAGTTAGACGGTAGATCTCCAGCAATAACCTTATTATATTTCTCTGATATCTGGCTACTGTATTTCTCTTGATGAGGCCTCAAATTTTCAATATTTTCCCATGTAAAGAAAGATATAACTACAAAAAGGGAGACTGATGAATCTCTAGGATGGTAAATTGGTTTGATTAGGAGGACTACTTGTTGTACTCCATGATTTTGCCTGCGGTAGACGTTATGAAGTTTGTAGTTTTTTATTTTTTATTTGGGGTGGTTGTTTGTTTTTTTTGTTTTATTATAAGTCTGACTTAATCAGTACATATGCTCCTTATAATTTTAGACCTTGGATACTTATTGTAACTACCTATTTATGATTTTATGTATCTTTTAAAAACTTTACGAGGAGATTTATTTGAGAAACTCTAAATTTTTAATGCTACACATTACTGTTTTTTTTGTGAATATTTGTCTTACGTGATATTTTTTTGTTCTTTTATTTAGTTAGTTTTTATAATTTACAACGAGAATTGTTCCTTTGAATTTTAAATTTGAGATTCTTTAAATAATTATTAAATCTGTAGACTGCAAATTTTTACAATGTAATGAAACTTTGAAAGATTTTTGTAATTTCACTATTCATTCAAAAATTATTAAATTTTTTCCTTTAGCTAACAAAAAATCATACCCCTTTGAAAAATTTTTCCTTAAATTCTACTCCTTGAATTCTAGTAGTTTTGGGACTAGAACTCACTTTGGCTAGTTATAAATTTTATATATAATTCAGTCGACATCGAATGATAAAAATTTAATTCTCAATAGAATAATTCTATATAAGTACAAAAAAACATGTAGAATGTAGAAAACAAAGCTGGATGTATTTTCAATAAAAGCTTTACACCTGTTTTAAAAATAATAAATGTAATGGGATTCAATTGCTCCGGGATACTGTAGCTTACGCTGAAGTTCTTATATGTCTCTAGCTTGCAGAGTAGGTTACATCTGATACTCATTCTCCACCGAAGCTTATACTCATTATTACAATACAACGACGAAAATTTTGTATGGATTCGTTTTTTTGTAGGCTAGTGTTTTAGAATATAATTTAAAAAAATTTTTGTATTAAATTGAAAATCTTAACAATGAGTTAAGAAAAATTGAAAAAACCGTAAAATCTTGAGCTTTACACGAGGATACCTCCTTCACGAATAAATAAATTAGAGATAAAATTAAATTGCTTGTAAAATTTACAATAGTGGCAAATGTCAGTTATCACAGCTATGTTATTCACTCTATTGAAAAGCTGCTTTTTTGTTCACCTTGAGCTATTTTCCGATTCTTAAATCAAAGGATTAGTTTTTTTATTTTAAATAATACTTTGTTCTCGTTATAAAAGCGAATGATCTGTAGGCGTAAAAAGGAGAAGTGTTTTCCCTAAAAACTGTACCTAATATTTTGTGTCCCTTTTAATTTCAAGTTTCTGATTATGAAAATACTGTTTTTTTTTATATTAAAATAAATAATATTTTTGTTTTAAAAACTATTAAAACCAAATTCATTTACCGTTTTCATAATCAAAATATTAAAATTGATACCTGATTAAATTGTTTTGTTTATTTTTTTTCAACTTCTGCAAAAATTTATTAACAACACTAAGATAAGTCTTTGGTTGTTAAATGAAACTATGAACAATGTTTTATTGAAGCGGAAAACTGTTAGCATTCATGTTCTTAAAACTCTTTTAATGTCTACCGACCAAATATGATGCAATTTATAGGATTCTTATATGTTAGTATATATCAATAATGTTGTGGTATTACGTGTATACACCTGTCCGATTGATCATATTATTCCATAGAAAGAAAGAGAAAAAGAGAGAGAGTGTGTTAGTTGTCTGTCCAAGTCCAAGTTAGGTAAATATGAGGTCGACATTGATTTATGTCTGACTAAAGAAGCTGTTTAACATAATTTTATTTTTTTAATTTATTTATTTATTATTCATACAAATTTAATAAGAATTCAGGAAATTAATTTCTAATTGTGCCAAGTTGAAATGAATGTTTTGTTTTTAAGCGATATTATTGTTTAGAAAAATATTTTCAGGGACCAGAATTTAGGTACGTAAAAATGAGATAAAATGAATCAAGTGTTATAATATTCAATTAAAACATCAATTTTTATGCTTTTATTTACCACACTAAGCTCAACTATTTATGATTTTTAGTAGGCTTATTAAAATTTGTTTGAGTCTTTTCAAATTATCTCACGCATTATATGAATTTAGTAAGGCAAATGTTCTATTGATTATTAATTGTACTATATTAAGTCCTTGAAAATTTGGAATTAAATGTATATAAAAGAGGCATGAATATTTCATTAAACTATGGAAGGCTTTGTTGTACAGAGTACATATTAAAAATGGTACAAAACTTAATTTTAATGACTTCTTCAACTGGCTTTCCGACACAATATTCTATTGACCTAGTTTTTTAGTACCTTTTCTAATTTTTGGGCATCTATCTTATCAATGACAAATAGAATTCCATATTTTAAGTTCTGATTTATCTCCAGATGGTTTGGGTAACACTTATCTTTAATAGCTTCCCACAAAAAATAGTTCAATATAATCAAATTGCAGTACGGAAAACATCGATTGCGGCGTTAAATAAGTGCCGTCCTGTTAGAACCATTATGTTACCTTCTACAGTTGATTAGGCGAAACAAAAATGCATCATTTGGTCAGTTATTGCATTAATTTAACTTTGTACGGCTTCATACCCTGAAATCTTGATTCAAAACTATGTTCAGAATAGTGCTTGAAATATTCAACTCTTGAGAACAGTGGTGAGCTTAGATGCTCTCGTATAATCTACAAACTGCTTCCAATTTTCACGTTAATTTGTTGCAATATGAGTTGGAGACTCGCCACTTTAGAAGCACGATTTCAATACTTCCCGAGTTTGTAAACGCAAAGTGATCAATTTTGTTAAGTATTGAACTAGTTTTCTGATAACTAATGAATGTTATTAGTTTCAATCTTAAATAACCGGTCGTTCAAATTATAAACACTGGATACGTTGAAAACTGACTGATGCACATTTTTATCACTTGGAGCATACTTGGAACAGGACATACAAAAAATAAATTATTTATCTATAAATATTACATATGTAATACATCCAAAAAAAATTTGACGCTGTTTCCTCTGTCGCATCATCGTTTTCTATTACTTTTTAAGTAAGTTAGGCGGTTATTTTAAAAATTTTATCTTTCTACTTCACATAAAGCTGTTAGCTAATTATCTATTTGGTATAAAAAGTAATTAATTTGGAAAAATTTTACTTTCTTTATGTTTATGATGCTGTATTTACGAAATTCGGATATATGCATTAATGATATTGCTTATACATATTTCGATATTATTTTAATATAAGATGTTTATGTTCCGTTATTTATAATTTTTGCTTCTACTGGGTGAAAAATGTTTTAAGCAAGACATAATATATCTCTTTATTACTGAAGTTCATTTTTTGCACATTTAGGCTTTCAATTTTAAGATACAACATTTGCCGATTTTAATACTGTTGTATAAAACTACTACAATTATTAACTTGGCAATCTTTATTGCAACAAGTTATAACATTATATTTAAACAACAAATATTATTTTCCGCCTGTTCTAGTAGTTTTATGTTAAAGTTAGCACATATATCACATATGGTCTAGTGATCAAGTCAATACCGACAGCCAAGAAAATTGCTTAGCAATAATATTACCTCTTTACGTACCTTAGTATCTTCACTTAACACTGCGAATATTGTAAACGTAATAGCACACCATGTCCACATTTAATATAAATCGTTTATGATCATTGATTACAGATCATTAGGACCGATCCAAAAGGTATTGCAGTTAAGTTCCGACAGCCCGGAGGTACCACAAGTGATAATAGAGACAACGACTTTCGGTTTTAGTGTTGTGTTTTTTTTTTTGGCTTTTGTTTTTGTGATTTCCCTGCCTCAATTTAATGATCGCTTAGAGTTTTACAACACATAAAATATTTTTAAAGAGAAAAAGCAAAGGAAACATTAAAATTTATGCGATCACCTACACAACACCTGCAAAACAGCTTTTTAAACCTAAAGAATTTCTATAAGACACCTCACTACCTAGTAATTTACTAAGAACCTAAATTTCATGATAAGTTAACTTCATGAGTAATTGTCTGTTTCATCTCATTTTTTTTTTGCAGAAAAAATAGAAAAATATATAATCAGATAATAATTCTGCTTTTGTTTTTTTTTCAGATTTGATGCTAACAAATCAACCAAAGGTGCATCGAAGCTAAGACGAGATTTGATCAATGCTGAGATTGCTAATTTAAGAGATTTACTCCCGCTACCGCAATCGACACGACAAAGGTTATCACAGCTACAACTTATGGCACTTGTCTGTGTTTATGTTAGAAAGGCTAACTATTTTCAGCAAGGTAAAAGAGAAAGTTTTTTTTTGTTTTTTGCTTTAAAAGAAAAAGATACTTTATTAAATGTCACCAACAAGATTCTGCGAAAATATTTTTCATAACGAGCCTAGAATATGCTAAAATATCTTCGAATGTCGTGAAAATCACTATTTCAAATGCATTTTAAAGTTAAAATTTAGTTGTAAAATTATTTTTCAAAAAACCGCTAGACGGCTATAATTATACGATATTAATTTTTTTGCGGCAAATGTCGGTTGTCTACTTTTAGATCTGATTGGTTACTTATTTGGTTCATGTTTAATTTATTATTATAATCAAGTTGCGTTAATTGCATGTTTTTTAACTGTAAATATTTTAATTAATTATATTAATATTTTATTTTAATCTAGAGCTCTGTTTGTAAGTTGAATTTGAAGTCGTAATTGAAGCTGTAATAGCAATAAAGCCATCTAATACCCTTTCTCCATTGAGGCTTATACAGTCTATTATCGTCGCGTACAAAAAACCGTTTCTTCATTGGCAATATTCTGTATTAGGGAATTTTAAAATAATGTAAACATTAAACACCCTTAAAAATTAATTCTTTAAATAAAAAAAGACAAGACAAACAAATAATAAATTAAGTAAATAACATATTTAATGACACAATAAAGAGGGGGATTTTCAGTGTTAATTTGTTGAAAAATCTATAAATTCACAATAGATACCAAAATTTCCTTTATACCAGGCTTTCAAAGGATGTACTTTATACACGATTGCAAAATACTAAGTACACGCGTATTACACGATCCTCCCTTACAAAAATTCTTTCCATCTATTGTAATAATGTGTATAAGCCTCAATGGAAAAAGGGTATAAGTCTTTACAGAGTTAAAATATTTTAATGTTCAAACTCAAGAGCACACGAAAAAATTTCAGTTACAAAAACAATCTGCAGTTGCCTGCAATCAAAATCTGGAAGAAAATAGAAATGTGAAGATTATATGATAGCCAAATTAGTATGTACATCTACGCCGATTTCGAGAGGAACCATTTTGTATATAAATAGCCTCTTAAATAAGGAAATAGTCCAAAAAATTCTAGAATATACGCTTAAGAGCTTTTTATTGTAATTAATAGAATCTTTTTTAAGGTTAATTACAGATTAAAAATGTCCAAACTTTAAGAAAAATGTAAACATCAATTGGATTCTTTTTTGTATACTTCCATTTTTGTGGGTTTTTGATTTATGAACAATGTTTGCAAAAAAAGTGATTTTGATTAATTTCAAATTTTTGGTTGTTTAGGCGGTATGATCATATTTTCCACGCCCCCGACTATTTTCCGCTGTTTT
This sequence comes from Acrocera orbiculus, assembly GCA_947359355.1. Taxonomy (NCBI): domain Eukaryota; kingdom Metazoa; phylum Arthropoda; class Insecta; order Diptera; family Acroceridae; genus Acrocera; species Acrocera orbiculus. The sequence continues at coordinate 21,743,510 of OX375756.1, read as the reverse complement.
TTATGCTAAGGAATAATTTAATATCTAACAGATAATTATCTAACAAATTATGTTTTATTTATTCAGTGAAATTAAACAAAACTGAAATTCAAGTGTATTAAGGCAACTATTTTTACAAATATGGTATGCATATATATATAAAATTGCTGAGTAAAAGTTGTAAACAGGCTTTATTAGTGATATTTTTAGAGATTCAAACTTAATGAAAGTTGATCACAGTAAAATAGTATATTGATTTTTCATTATAATTTAAATACACTGAATAAAGGAACATACAATATCCAAACACAAGTTAAATTTCGAATAGAATTCCAATAGATAGAAAGAAAAACAAAAGGTTTCGAATAGCACCGTATTACTGCCGAAATTATTAAAGGTATTGTTGTTGTGTTAGTATTGACTTGATGAGCTTTTTAAGGGTTTTTATATCATTCCCTAATTATAATATGCAATAATTATAACCTTTAATTGCTTTCTATTATGGAAAATGAAAAACAATAATTTTCTGGCTAAGCTCTGTTTCTTTTCATTTATTATTTTTTTTTTACAGTAAATTTTTTTTACTTTTAGTGATTTATATCACTTAACTAACCGTAGCGGTCAGATAGTATTAAAATTTATAAAAAAACATAAAATAAAATGAAAAAACTGCATGACATCAACTCGACAATGTTAACATACCGCTTAACAGAAGATATTGAAAAGACAGCAGCAGCACATCATCATTTTAATTAAGTCGTGTCAAGTGTATGTTGTACAAAACATCATCAACTTGTGATTAGTTTGCATGTCGGATGTTTCCCTGAGCTATTAATGAGCTTCACCTGTTTAAAGGAGTTAAGACAAAAAAAAAGCAAAGGAAATGTTATGCGAAATTTTACATGATGGCATTATATACAAAATGTTGTGCTTCTTCATTTTGAATATAGTGAATAAAAATTTTTTTCGTCTTTGGAGCTATGCACAAAAATATCCATCGGATATAGCCGTATTCTATAGCTTTTTCCTATTTTTTTTGTATTTTGATGTTAATAGAGTGAACTTTAATTTTGTGAAGTATTTTTTACACTTTGTTGGAGTAAAAACAAGTCTTATCCTGGTGTGAATTTTACGTAAAAGCTTTGAATATAATTCAAGTTTCAAGTGACTAGTGTCTTCCCTATTTATATGTGATTGATCGATACCTATCACACAAATGTATAACATCGAAAAGTTGGATAGTCAAAATTCGCTTCTATATAGACCACGATATGATAGCATTCAATCGTAGGACGAAAAGTCACTCAAAACTGATCGATTAAAGTCCATAAATGCGGAAGTAAATTATAAATTTTAGAAATGTGAAAAAGTGGTTTAAAATCACTCAACGACCACAGTTCTATTGTCCCACTTTTTATTTGACTTAAATCTCAGTTTTTGTCCTTTTTCTGATACTACCTAATTTTTTTTTTGTTTTTTTGAAAATTGGTATTGGAAAATAATTCCGATAGTTATATTCAATATTTACTTAATGATGTTTATGGAGCCAAAATACTGATATAAACCCATTTTTCACTACGATAAAAGCTTTAGTGATCTTGCTGTTGTTCAATGTTGTTGTTTTTGCTTTTCATGAAATATTTTGTGAAATACAAAAAATTTATGCAAGGACCTTTATACGAGGAAAAATCTTATTTTTATTTGTAAATCTAAGGTGCTCAATTAAGCTCCGAAGGATGTGTGCTACCAACGCTATAATTGCTAATTGTATGCATAATCTTTTATATTCACCACTACATAATTTTTTTATATGTCTTTTTATAGTTTTTTGTTATCTAATCACCGAGCCACACATGCCACAAAACTCAATTTAATTTCGACGATCTCAACTCAAAATGTATTTGGAAGTGTAAAATTTTGCCGTCGTAAACTTTTGAATCGAAAAATTATCAAAATTCTGTTTGTTAGCAAACTTTAATGCTTTTGGATAACTGTAATTATCACTGTGGCTACTAGTCTGAAAACATAATGTGATATTAGTTTATCATTGTTGGCTAAAAATGTCTGGAAAGCTATATAATATGATGAATAATGACATTTGACATTTAATGACATAATGACAATGTTTTTAGGTGCCAAAAAAGTACAATTTGTAAAATTTCACTAAAATTGAATATTTTATAGAGAAAAAGCAGGCCTATGTTAAAAAAAGGTTAAGAGTCTACAAAATCTTAGCAAAAGGGGAGTTTTAGTAAAAAAATTTTTTTAAAGATTTGATAGTAAAACTCTACACCACTATAATTATCAGCTTAAGACTATATAATTATAAGTACAACTATTTTAAACACTAAAACTTTACTGGTTTCAGTAGCAATGTTACTTATATTACTTTAGTATATTGAACAAAAAAATAAATAAATAACACTAAAAATAACAAGAGAGAAACTATTAAAGCTAAGTTTTGCGTCTAGTTTTTATGTGATCTTCAACAGTAGAAACAATTGCTTGGATCGGTTAATATTTAACTTGTTTTTTTTTTTTTGCTTTGCCTACTTTAAACCCTTAAGTACAAATATATATCATTTTTCTTTAGAATAGTGCAAAAGTTAACTATAGAAAAACATTCAGGCATAAAACTAATTACATCAGATCTGGTATCTCAAAGAGTTCAGCTTAGTTATTAGTTTCTTCATTGGTTATCGGTAATTTGTGATTTTTAGCTATGCCCTGCTAATATGTAGTTAGACCTATAGAATTTTCCAATTTCTTGAGAAATAAACTTCTTTGGAAAAGACCAACGAGAAGTTCCTTAACCGTTTCTCTATTACCATAGTATATAGTTATACATATATAAATGTGTTTATATAAATATACTTTAGTATATCTGAAACAATAAGTGTTATATTCGCAAGTCTTTCATCAGGTAAACGACAAGGAGGCAAGCTAATGATTCCTTAGAATATCATAAACTTCAGTTTAAACCCGACTTTTAAACAATTAGTAAAGTCTAAATTGCTAATGCGCAAAAAAGATTTATTTGAAGATTTGTATAAGGTTAATTTTTGTTAAGGTACACATTTCTTATTTCTGTTATTATATCTTTCGCAGCTTTTATTGCATAGCTTTAGCTCGATCAGAACTGATTCTGAGATTATAAAGTATATAACTGAGTAGGATTTTGAAGAAATTAACAAAACTAAAATGAAAATAATAAATAAATAAATAAGATAATTCTATAATATTGGATACCAGTGATAAAAAATATTGTATTTAACTGAGAATACCTTGAAATATAATAACACTAATTGGTTTGATCCTCTAATCACCGTCGATGCAACGCTCCTGGGAATTTATTTACTGGTTAGGTTTCAGCATAACAACAGAGGGCTGAAAAATTATATTTTTTTTTTTTTTTTTTACTTTTTTACTTCATTTTTCTTGAAAATAACTTCCTCTGTATGTTTTGTTTGTAAGTTAAATAAATAATAAACAAAATATTTGGAATAAAAAGAAAATATAGATTCAGATTAATCAGCCAACTATTAAACTTTCACTAATGGATTGATTTTTTGGTAATCGCGTACTCGTAAATATTATTTTTACACTTAATGCTTTCTTTAAGTTGATCAAAAAAATGAAAAACGCTTTTACAAAAATTTTGCCATTTATTTGTGTGCTTACTTGAATGGTTCTATTTCATCTTAATATTTTTAAAATATATTTAATTTGGGTTAGTTGATCAAAAAGTTTAAAATTTAATAATTATTTGGAGGATATGTTTTTTTAAATGTACAGAATCTAAAAAAAATAATGAAACCATATCCAAAATTCTTTTGGATTGAGCAAGAGATAAATTTAAACAATTATTATAATTCGAAAGAAAATGTTCGTTTTCATATAGGGAATTTTAACTTTAGATTTGAATAAATTAAAATACCCATAGGGATGTTTCAATAAATTTTGGCGTAACTTTTTGGTCTAAATGCCCAAATATAGAGATAATATACTAAAAAGCATATTAATGCAATTTGAAAATGTTTTTATTATTGTTGAATTGTCTGCACCTAAGGTAATTTAATTAAAGGTTTCATCTCAAATTGAGGAAGAAAAAAGAAAATCAATATTACGCAAATCTTTTTATTGAAATGACTCGTTTTGTATGCCTTGGTGTAAAATTTTTATAATTACTTCAAAAACTTGACCTGACAGTATTCTTTATTTTATGCCATTAGTGATTCAATTATGAATTTATTGTTAATTAAACTATAATTAGATATTTCGTACACTAAAAAAAGAGCAGAAGCTATCGTAGTAGCTACGATCAATTTATTTAAAAAAATCGTCTGACTCTAATTATTAATAATGTTTTATTTGTACAAGTTTAAGGCTGATTTCAACTGTGTCTATGTGTATACAGATGCGCAAAATAGCCCAAAGCTGCTTCGCATACTCACTGATATAACAAATTTATGCACATTTTTTAAGAGAAAAAGCCTTTAGAAAGGAAAAAATGGCTAACATTATGCAATATTCTTTTTCTTAGATAACTTATGAGTATCAGTGACATGATCCATTTTAGCTTTCAGCCAATTTTAAAATGTTTCAATTTTTCTGTACATTATTTTCTTTTTCAATTGTTTTGTGCGATATTAGATCTTAAGTGAATTCAATCTAATAGATTTTACAAAAGTCAAATTTTTGAAACATTCTGTGGTAATATCCTAGGAAAATGACTTTAGGAAAAAGTTTAAATGCTCTTAAAAATAAAGCTTAATGAAACCTATAACATTAACCTTCACAAAGGAAAACTCAAATCAAAAATTCTTCAATAAAAAAATTTAATCTATAAACCTAAAAATATTAGAATGGAGATTAAACTAAATTTTTTACTTTTTGCTGGCCTTTATAGCGCAACAGACATATAAACCACCTAAACCATATACATATATCGCGAGTATAAATTCATCCGTTAACAAGATTTACTTATGGTAATCAAAATAACAATTTTCTTCTTTAAGGCCTACTGATATAAAGGTAAATTATAATTTTTCACCTCCTTCACCTTCTCGTCTTTATGTTTAACTAATATCATTAAAAATGATAAATTGGTAGTGAAGGTAAAGTATTAAAATAGATAAAATAAAAATAGAGAGCATTTGATTAGAAAGACGAAAGTCAAAAGAAGCCATCTGTCAACGTGGGTGATACAATTTAAATGAATGTCGCCAAAGGCTACGCTAATCTTTTTTTTTTATCAAACTAAAAATTCTCTAGTTTAAGGCCTCCATTCCTGATAGCTACCATCTATAGTATGACTCATTGGATTATATAGTTTAGGTTCATAACTGTTAAAAAATGTGTTTGATTAAATTAAAAGCTGATATGAGAACAAAAGATTTAGACAATTAACTTGAAATTGTTTTAACTGTTGTTGTGTGTTGTTGTATAGTTGAAGGTGTTTTTTAAAAGTACCACTTTTTCGTTTTTTCTTAGTTCTTCATTTTTTTTCTATTATTCTAAATTAAATTTAGTTAAATCATTGGCATACTTCTTAAAACCTTAGAATGAGTAAAATTTTTTAACAATTACGTAATAATAACTTTGCGAAAACATTGAAAAAAACTTTTTTTAACTTTGTGTTTTGCTTACTTTTTATAAAACTCTTAAACGCCGGTATCTATGCTTTTAGAGCTTTAAATTAAGAATGGCATTGACGTGTGCATTTTTCGTACTACGACCCCTGCTGCTGTATTTGAGAAAACGATTAACACAAGTGATGTATAAATTTTTAAAATCTTTACTTCGTTTTTTTATCATTTTTGTTGTGTTTTTTGCTATTGCCATAGTTTTTTAAGTACTTTTCAAATCTAAATACATATATGCTACCTTAGGGTATTTAACAATTGATTCCAGCTAGTTGTTAAATTTATTTTTTGTTATTACTCCATTATTAAAGACAATAAAATTTTTTGTTCAAGCTTTGTAGGCGGATAAGGTGTAAACTGTTGCTGTTTATTATTTCTGCTGCTAACTTTAGGAATCAAATTTCTGAACGCTATTAAAACATTTTTAAAGATTGTTTTTCAAAGAGATTCCGTAAAGTGTTAAAGGTGTTTGAGAGTACAGATTTAATTCAATAATTAAAAATTGAAAATATTTTGAAAAACGGAATAACATTTTAGCACTTTACGAATCCAACGCTATTGTAGAAATACACGCATATGGCCTGTAGAATTTTTTAAAAGTATCAGGCAAAAATTGGATCAAAATTCTCTCTTCCGTAAATGATTCGATGTATAAAACTACCTATCAATGTAATTTCATTGCTTCCATGCTATATAGGGCCATGCATTACCCATTTAACATGGCAACAAGATTGAAAAGTCATCGATGGAGAGTTTTTGATTCGGAAAGAGTATGAGACAGATCGCCAATGCTACGCTTTATAGCATTTTTAAAGTTTTTTATTCAAAAAAATTATACTGTTATTAAGTAAGTATTAAATTTTACAAAAAGAAGAAAAAATCAAAGTAAAAGACAAAAGTTGCTATACATCGGGGATATGGTACGCAGGGATGCATTGAATTTAAAGAGAGCTTTATTGCTGGTTAGCTATCTGAAGATATTTTCTACCCAAGATTTATATGGAGACTTAGCTTTTCTTCAAAATAGGCCTAGATATGCTTATTAGCCAAATATTTTTCCACGCAGTTTGTTTATGTGATATTTGATTATAAACTTTTCACTTAGTTCAAAGTATGAGAATTACGATTAATGAGGGTGCAATCTACATTACAAGTAATTAAATTTTCTTAGTCTTTGCTAGAAAAGCAATTTCATTTTTGTATATGAGGACATACTTTCGTGACTTTATTTTCATATGATTCATAGATATACAAAAATATTTGCTTTGGACATTATTTCATTTTTATGGTAGTTCATAATTAATAATATGTGAAGCTCTCCTTAAAAAACTAGGCCTTCATTTTTAACAAATCTCAATTATGCCAAATTTTTATTCGAAAACGAAGAATTTTTTCACCAGAATATTAAATATTGTTAAAGTAACGTTAATGAAAAAGACTTTTTTTCCTTTTATCTGTAAGGTATCTAAATTTTATGAGTTCTATTCTGCTGAATTAGAACAAAAAACTTTATCAAAAAAAATCGTCCTTAACTAACAAATTTGTGCCGTGCCCTTTTTAAAATCAATTTGTAAAATAATTTGTTTACCAAAAAACAAATTTAAACGAACACGCAATTTTTTAATGTCTGATACATTTGAGTGTTGGTTTTGGTCAATTCAACTCCGAAAATTTAGACTTTTAATTGGATCCGGGTTTGCAGAAATGGCATTCTTATCAAAGTTGTGCATACGATGTTTTTGGGCCTACTTTACTTTTTTTTATTAGATTAATTTATCTTATAGTTTGGTATTTATTAGAATCCTGTGGTGAAAAATCAATATATAAAAACATATTCTATAGTAGATTTCTTTTTGGTAAAATAACTGAATCAAAATTTTATTAACATAGAGGCTAATTTCATATTTTATAATATCTATAATCAATGATTTTTTTTTATCATTGGCAGTAAAAAAAAGACTTGTTCTTTAAATTTTATAAATGTGATCATATCGTAAAAATTTTTCCCATCAAAATGAAATCATCGAAGCATATCCAAATACTATAAACACCCTTTTTCAAAATTGGCACACAGTACTAACAAAACTAATAAAAAGGAAATAGAAAACTATCCAAATAACAAAGATAACAAAAAACCACAAAAAAGTAATTTATCTAACTTGTTCGACATTAAAGTACTTTGTGATTGAGTACTATATGCGCGAGCAACTAAAGTTCTTTTATAAAACGAAGTAACTTTACTTATTTCCATTTTGCCTAAACCATTTAAGCATAGATTATTCACATTTATAGCTAGCTAAGGCTATGGAATTGCATTTACAAGACTTTCACACACTTAATGGCGCTTGTTAAGGAAATTGTAGTATTATTAATGTTCTGGTGTTTAACAGATGTGAACTACCCCTTTAAGATCTCTTTAAGGTCCGACACTAAGCGGCGTATTGTATGATCGCGTAAAGCTGTCGTGCTTTAGCTATAATTAGAGATATCAAGGAAATGCCTATTAAAGTAGTGTCATTAGTTTAACTGTAAAAGATTTCTGAGGATCAGAAGACGAAACCTTTGTGGATTTTATATATGAGATAGCTATAGGCCTCCGGTAACATTATTTATTTCATGATTCATTTTAAAATATTTCTTATTTAATTCATTAATTCATTTTATTTGAATTATAGTGAATAGTAAATGATTAATTTATTTTATTTATATTTAAATGGTTTACATCTTTGGTAATAACTACTAAGCTTTGCCGGATAATTTTTTTAACAATGAGGTTTTTTTTTTTAATGATTATTAATTAAGTTAAGAAAATATTTATGTATTCAAATTTTCGCTAAAGTTCATAGTTCGTCAAAGGTGAAATTTTCAATGTTTTCACAAAATAAAACAACAAAATTTCATTATTACTATTTTCTTCACTAAAAGTTAAATTAACTAAATTCACATTATACATTCAAATTTAAGACTATAATTCAGAAATTAAAGAAAAATTAGGGGAAAAGCTAAATTTTTGTTAAAATAATATGTATGTATATAACAAAATGTAGCTATCGGTTAGCATAATATTATCCATCCTAATGTCTAAATAGCAGCAAACCACAACTAATGGTGGCTCTATTAGGAAAAACGTAAACTACTGTCTGCACATTATCATGATTTTTGGAACACTACTCCCTACAAGAAAATGTGTTCTAAGTATTCTAGTTGAATGCAATAATCTACCACAGTGGTCTAAGTTATAAGTATTACACGAATTTAGTTGAAGGAATCATACATCGATTCCAGATATATTTTCCATAGATTCCAGATATTTTTCTAATAAATAAAAAACCAAAACTCCATCTTTGCAAGCGCGTTCAAATTCACTATTTTGATTTTATCGCTTACAATTAAAAAAATAGCCAAACCTGTCATTTAGCCTCCAGGTTTATGTTTTTTCCATAAAAAACACCACTGTTATTCACCTAGTACCATTGCGAACCATACTCTAAGTCTAAGGGATGACAAAATAAAAGAAAAATTGAAGGTGCCACTACTGATTCTGTTGTAGTTTACAGGAAATTAAATGCAAATATATAAATAAATATTATTTTCAATTTGTTCACATTTACATCGCATCTAAAAGTCAAGCTGCACTAAAAGCGCTATTCACTTCCTATAAAAATGCCTGTAAATTCCGTTTCTTTAATGTTTATACATGAAAGCTGTTGCTACTCTTTAGGCTTTGCTAACAGTAAAAGATTTAGACTTTTCAGCAAAAAGTGAATCTTTTTAAAGGAAAAAACCTCAGCAGTAAGTTTACTTCAAATTTCTATAATGTATAATATATCTTGTATTATCTTTTATCACCAATAAATTGGTATAAACAGAGTGACACCATTCCCTGGGTTCGCCTCTTAAATGGGATACTAAAATTACAGATAAGCAGATAATAACTATTTGTGACGAATAGAATATGTAAATTAAACAATTGATTGTAATATATAAACATTTTCCTTGTGCTGCCTCCATAATAAATGGAGAACCATTGAATTTAACCAGAACAGAGGAACCATCTATCAACAATATTAAAATTTTTTTTCGTCTTTTTTGATTTCTGTGAAAATGCTTAAAGGTTTTTACTATATGAGGTCTTTCTTAATGCTATGATCCTACAATACTGCTAAGGTATATTAATACTATATAAGAAAGCTGCTGTACTTTATTCATTTTATTATTATTCTTTTAGTTGGTATTGTAAGTATTTTTTCTATGGGTTCAAAACTCACCCATAGTCGAATGAATAGAACTCTAATACAAAAAATAGGTGCGCCTTAAAAGTAATTGTCTTTTGTCTTCGCCAATTATTATTTATATTAAGGTATCTGTGTGGCCTTTGCCTTGGTAATAATTATTAACTATGTGTTGATTTTTGCAGATCAAGAAATAAGGTTCTAAATTTATTACGAGTGTTAAATTTTTGTTTTTGATTTTGTGTTTTTCCATGTCATTGAAAAGGAATTTTTGAAATTTTTTTTCAGATGACATGCATAGAATGCATAGATATGCATAGAAAATACCTTAAGTATTGATGGGTTAAAAAATTTTTATTTTTGATAGTAAATATTGATTAACACAACTTGTGACATTTTGAGCTTTCATGCTATTCTTTTGCATATGAAATCATTTTTTTCTTGATTTTCTCCCTTAAGAGCAATAACATTGATGAGCTTTCGATACATATTATAGTTATTTTTATTATAAACTTTAAAACTCTCATAGTCAGTAGGGACGAATACGAGTAAACACGTCGAACGGACCTTAATAGAGATTTGGTTTGACGTGTACATACGGAAAACGCACTTAACTGGATAATGGATATCTCACATGGTTTGAACTTACAATCACAAAAATGAAATTTTTTGATATTTTCTCGAGGAATTGTACTTTTATATGATCAATGAGAGTTCAGCATTGCTTGATTCTGTTGAACTGTGTTCATATTTAACAAACCAGCGACAATTTCTTACGTTTGACACAAAAGAGTCATAATACTTTCAAGCAATTTTGTTCCTTTGAAAAGTAATACTGATTTTTTGAAAAAAATCAACTCATTTCCATTTTTTTTTTAAGTACAAATAGAATTATCCTGTTATCAAAGCACAAATGCTTGGAACGAAACAAAGATTTAATAAATGTCGCTTGAGGACCTAAAATTTCTAGAAATAATACTAACTTTTTTGCTTGATATCTTCTTTCATCAACCTTGAGAATTTTCAGGTGACATGGAAAGCAATAGATCCAGCATTCGGCCGAGAACTAAAACGATTAGTTTAGTGCAGTCGCCTTCACGACTAAAATAATAAACTATCATCTGCTCTAAGCTTACAGGCGACGGCTGAGATCTCAAGCGTGCGGAAATATACATTTTTTTCAAAAAGTTCTTTTTCCATATATATTTTTAGCTTTAGTTCTAAAATAGGCTATCGATGTTTGTTCCCAGCTTATTATTATACTTTTTGATCAATGATTTAATATTTTATGGTTTTGTGTAGCTAAAAGTTTATATAGTTGTTTTTTTAATCCTCTTTCAAATTATAAAAATTGGATAAAATAAGTAGGTACATTTTGCTGGGGCTCTCCAATCAATTTTCAAGTAGTTTTTACTGTTATCCGTGATGTATTTAGTTTTAGTAAAAGCAATAAAGTTAATCTCTTCAACTCATCTAACTTTTTAAATTAGTCTTGTGTTTTTATCATCAGAAATGTCTATTAGAAAAATCTCAACAAGATCTCTTCGTTATTTACTGGCTATGTAATATGTCCTACTACAATGTCCCTAACTGAAATAGAGCACTGTTGAACATTTTTATAACATTTTCTTATCATATCTATTTTTACTAACAACAAATCCTGTTCACTTAAATTGAATGCCTTTAATCAAAACCCACCAATCGATGTAGATTTCAATTTATCTACTATTAAAGACTTACAAAAAAGGGTTTTTATGTGTTGTTTTTTCTTCATCTTCTTCTTCTTCTCATTTTTTTAGTTAACGTATCCGCATCACACGAGCTAAAGCAAATCGACTGATATGTAACACAAACAACAGGTATTTAAGCCTAAGATACAAGAAATCGATAAATTTGTTGGCTTAAATTGTGCTCATGGGTAAATACGTTTGACTAAATTCCTATAGACTTCCCATAAAATATATCTCAAAAGAAATAAGATACAAAAACAAAATAACAATGTTTATACAAATGTAGGTATGTTGACTTGAAATATTTCGGAAGCTCTAAATACCCATATATACCCAGCAGGATTTCTTTATAGGTGAAAAAGAGTTTAAATATATGTCTACCCTTTTTGTTAACCCAACTGTATAGCTGGTGGGTGCTGTATTACTGTATATAAAAAATAAATAAAAAAATAGCTACCAACAACAAATTAAGCACAAAAAAAAACAAATGAAAAAAACTCCAAGAAACATGTGAAAATCAGAAGGCGACCTGTTAACTTGGAGCAGTGAGATACCCTCTGAGATAATATCGAATTAAGTGCTAAAATGGTTTCCAAGAAAATACAACAGAAATTTCCTTAAACGGTGGTCGCAACACCCTCCTCTGAGCTAAAAAGCTTGATAAAAATGTTGATGTACTATATAAAATTGTATCCTGCTGGGATTAACAAAGATTGGTAGGATTTCTATATAGGCCCACCACGTTATTCTGATTAAAAAGTTCTATGTTCAATTTGGTTATCGGATCTTTGTATTCGATAAAGTTGACTTAATTAAGATCACCAATTTTAACAAAAGGCAGGTGAATATTTTCTTTCTTTTTTGTTGTCTTTCAATACCAAAATTGATAAAATCATTAAAATAATTTCTATTTACTTATAGAGTTAATTACAGTGATTGTCTTGTTATGATTTCTCTTAATCTTTGTTTGTTTATTTTTCGAATGTTAAATCCTGCTGAAATCCTTTTACTTAAATTATTCCACCTACTGAAATTGTCAATAGCCGAAAGTAGTTTTTCTTAATTTGGAAAAATTAAATTAACATCGATATTTGGAAATTTAATGTCCCCTTGTTGTAGTTAAATTAAGGGTAATTAGTGCATTTATGGCAATAAGATGTGGAAATTGGTTCATTTATGGTTTATAGTCTCCTAATTATACTATGGGGAACAAGGATTGAGTATTTTGTCTGTCAGATGGAAACATTTTTAGGGTCAATTGAAAGTTAGGTACAAACGATTGCTTCTTAACGAAATTCATGAGATTTGATTTACTTGTTTTTATTTTGTTAACCTATTCAGTGCGCACTACGATATATGTTGTAGTAGGCAATATAAATAACTTTTAATTGAATGTTATGACTAAACGAATATGTGTTGAAATGTTAAATTTAGAAAAAAAAAAGCGATTGAAATGTAGTTTTAATTAAAAGTGATAAAAAAACGAGAAAAAAATTATTACATTGATTTTTTTCTTGGGTTGGTAACAACTAAATTTAATTTTTATTTTTAAGTTTTTTTTTATGTAGTTTATTAAAGGTTTAATCTAAGTGTGTGTCTGCGTATGATAATCCCAAGTTAGAATGTGGGATTAAAAAGACACATTGAGCAAAAGAATCTGCTTTCTTTATGCCGTTTTATTTGGTGCAAAGCCGAAATGGTTTCATAAGCTTAAATTTTACTTATCCTGATATTTTAATGCTATCGCTGCTATATGAAGTTAAATTGATTCCTGTTGTTATTGCTATTGCTGGTGATTTTCATAGGATCAAAAGTATTATTTTAACACACCCATCAAACAAAATAATTGTATCCTAAGCTTTATTATTTTAAAACTTGTCTAAAATTACCATTTTTTTTAGAAAGAAAACTTTTTGTTAGCTTTTCCTCCAGGGTGCAAACTGTGTCATAACATAATAAACAAATTCAAAAATTGTATTGCATTCTTGTAAAATAAGAGCTTGGCACAAGAGGAATATACTTTGAACTTGATTGCCAGCGAATGGGTTGATGGGTGGTCTTGAATTTATAGAAGTTTAATCTAGCTATCTAGATAATGTTAAAAAATTTTTGTAGGCAACAAGAATATTCTCGATAAAAGATATTACATAGAAAAAGTTTCTCGCTAATTTCATAAGGAATTCGTCACCTATTTTGTCTATTGAGAAAACAATGCTAGTTTGGTCATTAATACTTTTTATGTTTACATTTGTATAAAGACAACACAATATTTGGAGGACGAAAACAACAAAGTTTCAACTTAGTATATTTTTTTAACATATAATCTTGAATGCAAAAGCTGTTCCTATAGAGACTATTAAATGTAGTAGCAATACTATCACAGGGGAGGATTTAGTTATTCGTTGATTGCTATCACTTAAAGATTAACAAATTGGCAAAATATGGAAATATTTTCATTGCATGACTTTATTAAGATAACTTCAAATGACAATTCGAAAGAGCTTCAAAACTATTTGCAAAAATAACTGGTTATTCGGATATAAGATAAATCCTTATTATTGTAGGATTATTATATTATAGCTTAATTCATTGACTTTTAAGTTTAATTGAATAATTCATGAAATTTATAAGACTAGTTTGCTGTTTACTTGAATCCTCCACAACATTTTAACTTTTATCAAATATTGAACTAAAAAATATAATGAAATATAACCAAAATAATATTTAAGGTGTAGCATAAGGCTTAAAATTCTTCAAATATAAAATAAAGGTTAATGTTCTATTAATTTTCGTTATAATCAAAGACGACCACCTGATATGAGTTTAAATAACAGGCGCCTCTATTTTTAATCTATGAAAAACTTCCATCGAAGGTATTCCTAATTATTAGGGCAAATATTATTTAATTACCAACCTCATGCATCAGTTATATATTTTCTGGTTAAGTTCCTAAGCAACTAGTCTTAGCTAGATAAATATTTAACTCGAAAAGTAATTTCACACCTTCGACGGATATTTGTTTATTATATTTTCGAATAAAAACTACTAAGAAGAAAAAATTATAGTTATGTTTTCCCTAATATAATAATAATTATTAGGTAAATTATGGAAACTACTAAAGTTCCGACACTTAACTTTTCTTCTCTCTCTCTATTTTTCTTTCACTGATTTTTCAAATTTACATAGAATAATTTTTGTTTTTTTTTTATAAATTGGGGTCAATTGTTTGTCATTAAGTCCTTAAGCCGGACTCATATTTAAACATTAATTACCTCCATTTATAGGATTTATGATTCACACAGCAGGATCGGACAGCTGGCAGTTGGAAAAATTCTTGTCCCGCCAGTCAGAGTCATACTCGGAAAATGAATTATTTACGAGATATGTAAATGCCTTACTTCTTTTATTTATATTTTCATTATTGTTGTTGTAATATATAAATTGTTAAATGTCTTATTTAGTATATACATATATATCCATTAATATTTTTGTTTTACTCATTACTAATCTTTTGTTTCGATTGCAGTTCTCAAACGGCATCATGACATTGCCATACATCAAGCGCCAACACCAAATATAGGATTTTCCAAGGTGAGTACATTCTGGAAATTTATTAACCTAAGAATTTTTGTATGGTGCACGGTATCGATGTTGAGGTTTTTCTAATAGCCATATATTCGATACTATCACTTCATTTTTAGTATTTGATTACATTAATTTTATGATACCGAAGGTGATAGCAAAAAGCAAATATTTTTCTAACATGGGAACTAAATACAAGTATAAATAAATTATGCACATAATCTATAAAATTATTGTCTTGAACCGGAGATATACCTCTGGTTATATTTTAATTAAATTATATCTAGTAATAGTATTTTTTGAAAAATAAAAAAAGAAAAAAATTTAAAATTAGAAATGTACAACTAAACAGTTTTTAGTTAAATAAGTTAAAAATCTAAGGTAAGATAAAATGTGACTCATGCAAAATGTTTACTATGTCCTTAGGCAAATTGTTATTTAATTCTATGACCTGCCATACGAATGAAATATCCAATTGCAAAAAAAAGAAATACAATAAAAGTCTTTGAACAAAATGACAAATCTGCTAATGAAATGCATAAATTGACCTTACTAAATAAAGCAAAAAAAAACTTTTCAGAAATATTATCAAATGCATGAAGGAACGTTAGAACTTTAACAGAGGTAAAACAAAACAAAGGAATCAAATTTTGTTTGCCTCCAATTTATTGTGAGATTAGCAAAACGAGCACCACTTAAAAAGTATTCTATTACTACTTAAATATTCTTTTTTAACAAAAAGTTTTAAACTATATTTTAATTTTTATAATTGCCTCCAGCATCTCAGCTGATTGATCATTTTGTTTTTGCAAGTGGACACGTAATTTCAAAGTATTCACGCCTGAAATCTTGCCTGTGCTTATATATACCATAATATTTCCATGCAAATGTTCCAAAAATCGATGGAGAACCTTAGAAAATTTTTTATTTGTCCTTTTGAATTTATTGCATAAAATGAGTTTTGATTTCTATAATTTTGTACAATAATAAATATAGTTTAAATGATGTACATAAAAGAAAGTTTCATGCCCGGTTTTACCTTATAGTGGCCTTGAGATTTAAATCAGTTAAGTTGCTTTGAAAACTTAAATCTTACTGAAAGTATTTCACAGTTCATTTTTATAATTAGCTTAACTCAGCTATTGGTGCAGTATTTTTTAAGTCACTTTTACCTCAGATGACCATATTCTGTCATACTTTGGGCTATCCATTAATATTGAATTATGTTACAGTAAAGTGCACTAGGGATAAATTATTAATAGTTATATTCCTTGTTAGCATTTCTTTACGAAGGACCAACTAATAAATATATTGCGAATTATTAAGTAAATCTTTTAGTTCTTGTTAAATTCAATAAAACAATGGACGAAGTGAATAGGGATAAAATGACAGTTTGCTTTGGATTGGTAAATTATTTTAGTTAAATTAACATTAAATTTATTTTTAGAAGGATTAATTTTAGTGAAATATAAAAACTAGATTCAAGTTATTTTATTAAAATATTGCTTCTTGCCGAAATTGATACTTTTTGAATGCTATATTGCAAATTTTTTTTACCAGCTAAATTTTTATTGAAATAACCATTCTACCCAGCTAAGAGTGAAGTGTAAAATTGGGAACTCAGCTTAAGTACGCAGTTAAGGTCAAGTTTGAATTTTGAAGCCTATTATTTCCTTACGTAAGAGCTTAAGGTGATAGATGCACTTAACCATACTTTAACTTCCACTGTGAAACTGAGCGTCAATGAATTACATACTCACAGTAAAAACTTCAAAAGAAAAACTTCACAGTAAAAACTTCAAGAGAAAATGAAACCATTTCACAGTTTTTTCGAATAATGGAAGAACTGAGCAACTAATCTACTAATTAGCAATATATAATCAGATTAAAAGGGAATATTATATTATTTTTTTAAAGAAAAGTTATTTTTACTTGTTATACCTGAGATATCTCTATAATTGCATATAGAAAAATGAGTGTTCAAATGGTTCAAATGCAACGTTGTTTCAAAATTTCAAAGCAGTTAAAACTTTTAGGATTTTTACGATTACTAACAATCCAACATTTAAATTTTTATTCAAATAATATATTTATAAACCTTTAGGTTTTAACTCAAAGTTATCCTAAGAATATAGAATAAACAAATTTCTTTAATAACGAGAAAAAGTGATTTTGTGAAAGCCAAAAGCCACAACTACGAATTGTTTTTGGTAAATATACTACTGTGTTAAAAAAGTAAGGTGAATTTTTAATCAAAACACAAATTTAAATTTCTTTGTTTATTTGATTCCCTTCAAAGTAATCCCCTTCCGATATTATACACTTATGCCAACGTTTTTTCCAGTCATCAAAACATTTTTTGTAGTCAATTTTTGGTATAGTTTCTAGTTCACGAAGCGAATTCTCTTTGATCGCTTCAATCGACTCAACACGATGTCCACGAAGCGATAATTTAAGTCGAGGGAATAGAAAGAAGTCACACGAAGCCATGTCAGGTGAATATGGAGCTTGCGGAACAACAACCGTTTCATTTTTACTGAAAAATTGACGATTTTTTTCAAGAAAACTCAATGTTTTTGGAACAAGACGAGAAAAAACATGAGACAAGTCCAAATGGTGTTTAAGAATTGATCGAATTGATCCAATTGATATTCCAGTAATGTCTACAAGGTCTCTAATATATTTAACCGACGATTACTGACTACAAGATCTTTGATTTTATTGATGTTTTCTTCAGTAGTTGAAGTTGATGGTCTTCCTGAATGGGGTTCATCTTCGACTGCTTCACGGCCTTCTTTAAAGTCCTTATACCACTTATAAACATTTTTTTGTGACATAGTTTTATCACCATAATATTTTTGTGACATTTTCAACGCATCCGCACTAAAAATTTCCTTTTTTAAACAAAATTTAATACAAATTCTTTGTTCAATAAATTTGTCCATTTTAAAAATCGCAGAAATGAAAAAAACAAGATTACTAAATACGCTGTTATTTTTAAACTACTAAAGGAAATGATATTTAATTTCTGTCAGATGCTCACAGCAATCATGTCAACCTAATAAATTAATGCTTATATCAATATTCTTAGCGTGCGTTTTTAAAAAATTATATTCATCTTACTTTTTGAACACAGTAATATACTTTAGGAACAAAAAGGAATATAGACTTGTGCTTTTTAAAATTTATATTTGAGCTTAATCAAATCATAAAAAGAAGTTTTATACAATTTCTACTAAATTTTACTTTAATATTAGAGAAAGTATTTTAATTTTGCAAATAACTGGGCTTCGCTCAAGATAACACAGAGGATTTATCAATATAGTGCAAAATGTCTAGTAAAATTTCAATTAGATGAAATACTTGTATGCTGTTAAAACTTACCAATAAATAAGATTTTTTAAGGAGCTTAGAGTTTCTAAGCTAACCTAATTTATTTAGTTTTTTTCAAAGTATTTTGTCTAGATTTTTGGATGTATGTAGTTATAAACATTTTTCATAAATAAAAGTAAAGAACCTTAGTAGCTTTCCTTTAAAATAAAAACTCTTTGTGCTACTCCAAATGGGTAAGTAGTGCCAATAGATGATGCCATGATCATATCTAGATTCTCAGATATTTATTTTTAGTAGGGAAAAAATTAAACAGAAATAAAAATAAAAAAAAAATTCAACAATATCTGACCTTCTAATTTCCATAATGCCCAAGATATCAGCTCCGTCATCTATCTGATTGGCAATATAATTTGCGTTGTTGTCCTCCAATCCCAACATCACAAATTTAGATGCTTTAATCTTATGTGAACCGATTATCTTTATTTTTCCTTGTAAGATTTTCCATTAAAAGAAAATTACTTTTCAATTTAACACACAATTTCTTGAATTTACGAGTTGTAGTCTTAAGCATCTAAACCAGCCCAAGATCAGTGAATGAGTATTATTAGATTGTAATTTCGCTGCCAGTTGTTTTGTCGTTTTATTTATTTATTTATTATTTTTTTCTTTTTTTCATCTATCCTCGTTTTGAGAATTATACCTTGGATTTGATCATAGTTTAAATAATCAGTATTTATATTTCCATATATATATATATATATATATGTAATGGAATAAATCAAAGAAAACAAATGATATAATTTTATGAATATAGTCGGAAAGTCGTCTTCTCCCAATGTATTCTGTTGATTTCAGCAATTTAGACGATCACATCTTATAGCATTTCCATTGCTGTACAAATTAGTTTTAAAGTTAATTTCTAGAGAAAAAGAAAATTGCTTTGTCCGCTTTCTCAAGGTTCCTGTCACTAAGATGTTTGGAAAACATCTTTAGTTTTTGCTAACATTGATTGCAAAGATGAAACTAACAAAACCAAGAAAACAAAAATTGAAATAAATAAATAAAATTAACAGTAACAAAACAGTCCACCTTCTTTTAATGTCATGGGAACGACCATGTACATCGGTCAGTATTTTGAAAGTGAAGTGATAATTTTTATATACTACGGGTGTCAACTAATCAATTAACTTGTCAGGATAATTTGATTTACGCTTTTTATTGTAAAAAAATAGCTAAACATGCCAATAGTTATACTAAGTAAAAGACTTGACTGTATTTTTTTTATGTTAGAAGTTGACTTGAGAAAAAAATTGATATATTTTTGCTTCTTTTCAAAATTATGAAGTTTTAGGTACAAATATATATATATTAAATAATTTATCTTTGATTTATTCTTAAATCAATTTAAATGAATTAAATTTTTGTGACGAAAATTGTTACACCATTTTCTTTATGAATAATTAATTAAAAAGAGTCATTAATAAAAGATTAGACAAGAAATCAAAAAAATAATTGTTCTATAATTGAAATTAAATAAAAAATATCTAAAGATTAATTTTGAATTCATTTTGAACATAATCTTTTAATTATTAGATCTAAAAATGAACAGTCGGTGATTGATTACTGTAAACTTCCCTTGACGGAATTAAGTGGCTCGATGTTTACGGAAGTTTTTATAACGTGGAAATTTACCGAATCCAATGGTTAAGTGTTAAAATAAAGGGCTGGTAAGCTTTTTGTGACATGGGTATATCCTTGTATATAGTGGACAGTATTTAAATATTGCCTCCTTAGGGACATTTAAGAACTTATTTGGTAATGCTATAAATTACAAAATTCGTGAACCATTTTATTCCAAACTTACCTAATCATATATTTATGACCATTTATTGCCAGCTTCAAATAAAATGGATAGTAATATTATTTTAAACTTTTATTTAGAACTATTTTGCCAATTCGAGCTAAGAACTTAAGATAAATATCAATATTTACATATACATATATGCGAACAGAGTTGGTGTAAGTATGGTGAACACGAGTGTCATACAAAATCATCATATGAACTAAATAATCCAGGGCTTTCTCAAAGGTGCTAGAGAACCTTCTCTGCTTATTCTGTATCCTGTTATTTCTGTTGAGAAGTCATTATAAATTTTGTGAAAATGAAATTTTTTCCAATACAGTTGGAGATTCCATTCTTGAGGCCTCCGCTGATAGCATAATATGAGATTTTTACGATAAGATTTTGGAACCACACTGATAGCTGGTGTAAGCATTTGCACCAGGTTATTTGAATTCGGTTAGTGTAGCTGCCATTGGAAGAAAATAGATAATATTTCAAGTGACCCCAAAACTTAAAATGTGTAAGTACCAAAATAAATCATGCAAATGTCTTAAACTAATTTTCTATGATTGTGTTTGAAATACGACATAAAAAAATCTTACCTTCCGCAAAAGTACATTTACGTGTGAAAAGAAAGTGACGTAACCTTAGACCTTGAAGTAAAATAATCCATCATCTTACACTATGTATAATCCAAATTTATCAAATTTTATTATGTTTATTTCTACTGTCTCTCTTTTTTTGTCTCAAAAAAAAAAACAGAAAAACAAATTTACATCACGATGACTTAAAAATGTTTTAAAAAGTAAAACTTTCCCACGCCAAAAACTGCTCAAACATCAGACTCCAAACTTAATACGGTCAAAGGCAGCTTAAGTAACTTAATTTTATATAACCTCGAAACCTATTTGGGCAAATTCTTTCAGGCATTATTAATATTCTTGCATAATTATCCGGATTACGTTATCAATACTTCAAGGATTTCAATTTAAAATTAAATTACGAAAACAATAAAAGGAAAATACAAGAAATGGAACAAAATATATTTCGATTATTTCCATAGAACTAAAGATCAACTTATTCTGAATGAATGATGAAAAATAAAACGATCCATTATTATTCCTGCAATGATTTCTTTGAATCGATGATATTCAGGTCGCAATGTGAGGAGTCAATCACCAATCACCTCTAGTGAGTTTGTTTAACTAGCGTAATTTAAAGTCAACAAATCCTCCTAATGATGCCCAGTGAACAACTCTATTAAATTGATTTAGAGAATAGATCTATCTTTATATATAGACTCGTGACTCTGGCGAATATGCTAATTTGCTTTATAGTGTTTTTTTTTTTTTTTATCCTGGAGATCCTAATATAGTTTTGAACAACATTTTACATTGGGAATTTAGAAGTAATACATTTAAAAATGTATTTTTAATATTTGGCTAGCTAAAAATTATAGCAATATGGCAGATTAATATCTAACCCAATTTCCACACGCTTTTATTTCTCACAATTCATTGTACTTTGAGAATTATAGATGCATTCGACAAAATGTTTTTCTACAATAATAAAAAAAAAATTTCAAAAAACAAAGAAAAGGTCTTAAGCTCGATTAGGCATAATACTACAAACTCTATTTGTGGTCGATCTTTCGAGCGTTATTTTTATGATTGTTTCTGACAATTGCAACCCACTCTGTAGTCGGATGAATAATTTTTCTGTAGGGAATAATTCAGACAGTATTTTAATGTTGTTGTGTATTTATCGTCATAGACATTTATTTAAAATTTCTGCGCTATTTTTTTCTTTCTGTCTTTTCGAAGAGTAAATGGGTGGTACATGTTTAAAGCCTAAGGGTAATTACGTAAATTTTAAAAAGTGTGGGAAAGTTTTAGTTATAGTTACTGTTTATTTAAAAATCAAAGATTAAAAATTAAATTTTGTAGGGTTTATACTCGGCTATAAATGATTGCTAGGCCCTCTACAATCAGGATTTATTTCCATTCAAATAATTTACATAAATTTTGAAATATAATATTCGTCCCTAAAGTTATACATGAATGATGAAAACAAGTAAAGAAATGTATTTTTTGTTGTTGATATTTCGGATGTAATGTTCCCCCTTTGTATAATTATTGTGATTTCTGCACTGATTTTTTGTTAGTTTTTTAATAAACATGTGGATTTTTCAAATTTTAGTTTTATTCTAAAGCTGTTTGATAATTTAAGACTACTTCTACCCTGATAAACTATTCTTAATTGTGCTAATTAGCCCTTTGCATTTATTTGATTGCGATTGATTGATGCATTTATTATCAAAATTTTTTCTAATTAATTGGGAAAATACCTTGTTATTATTTCTACATTTATTAGTTTTTTAATTTAAGCCAAACAAAAAAAAATCTTTTCATTAAAACATTTTAATAAAGTCTCTTATTTTTTATAATGGTCTTGCCATCTATAGGAAACATTTTCTCAACTCAAACTAATAGAAAATTAAATTTATTATGAAAATTATATACATTGTTATTTGATTTATTTGTGTCACATTCAAATAAATCAAAAATTTGGTTTTGAAGGTGCTATACTATTGTCCAAGCTACAACCATTTACGATCTCCTTTTAAAATCGATGCTTAAGAAGCTGTTGTACTTGTCAATATTATTAATGCCAGAGGAGAGACGGCTACTTAAGATTTCTGATGATTTCTCAAGACTCTAAACGGTAAGCCAGCTGGGCAGACAAAGTATAGCTTTTTAGATGTTGGTAAGAGAGCTCGTTAAAATTTATTCTTACTGAAGATAGACGAACCAAGAATGGAAGGTTGTGGGAGAGGTACTTTTGCTGATGTCGAAACTCTATCATAATTGGCATAAAACCAATAAATGAGGTCATATGTAGTAATATCAGATTTTAAGAGCTCGTTAGTGATATACAAAATTCAACTTACTGTTTTTTATAAGTTTTTATTTGCTTTTATGATTTAAAGACAAAACTTTATTTTTACATAATTATATTAAGATTTAAGATACTTAAGTTATAGTTTCTTAAATTCTAACTTATTTTAAAAGTTTTGATTTACTAACTTGAACCTTTTTTTTTATTTAATTATGATGTGCTTAATTTTCATGCTATGAAAGACACGAATTCTTGTAAGTAGGGGTATTGCTTTTTTATTGAGTTCAGTAAAACAACATTGGCATATGGTTTATTTATTGCTACTATACTAGTATTAAGAAATCGCAATTAGAAATTTAGGTCGTCTTAACGTTGAAATTATCCATTTGCATCTAAAAATACCTGGTTTTGTCTGATAATCTCATTTTCTATCGTAATGAGAACGTCCATTCGAATAAATAACAGAAAATCAGAAGTATCTGATAATCTCATAAAAAGTAATATAAAAATTGCAATTAATTTATTTCTTACTTAAAAAGCACTTTTTATAAAAAAAAAATTATTAACTTGGAATAATAATCGTTTTTAATTCCTAAGAACCGCTATAGACGGGTGATAGGGTATCCATATCCGTATTCGTTGTTTGACAACAAATTTGAAAGTCTTTGTTAATTTAACATTATCATGGACATAAGCTGACATTAAATTTTTCTGAAGTTTGCCTTAAAATTTTGCTTAAGGTTACTTAAAAAATTGGTATTATACATTTTTGATTTTTGTAAATAAATTAAATTTTTTTTGCCAAAACCAGAGACTTTCCAATGATTTACTGAACCTAAACGTACAGATACAAATGATTCTGAATAATCAAGTTGTCTAAGTGAAGGGCACATCAGGCCATAAGACTACATTAAAAGCTCCAAATTAAGGTTTACTTAAAAGATGTATTACTAAATCATTTAAAAACCGTCATAAATCAAAAATCTCTCAAATTAATTCAAATATGATCGATATGATATTTTTTCTAAAAAATTTTATGCAATAAATCTCATATTTTCTACTCCAAACTTGTGAAAAAATATAACAAGGTTCTCTCTGTTTTATGTTTAGTAATAAAAATTTTAGAACAATAACTTTAAACCTGACACTAATAATTGTGATTTCTCGCTTTCATCGATTATAAATCCAAAGAGGTTAAAACTCAAGAACAAAAAAGTTATCTTAAAATCCTTTTTATCTTCTTCATATTTTTTAGTTGTTTATATCAAATATTTATATGATCACTTTTATTTACTACACTCTGAAAGGGGGATGACTATATTTTTCTTTTAAAATATTCAACTAAAATTACCGATGATCGTCTGATCATTATAAAACATTCACCTGTTTGTAGGGGGTACCTTGTTAAGACCAATAATGATGTTGTTCTCTTAATATCCAAAGAAAAAAAAAACATAAATAGAATTCTTGACGACAAATCAAAATCTGCACTGTTAGTGGGTCATTTGTTAGAAAGATCACTGTTTGTCAATAAAAAAAACTCCAAGAATGATGGACGGTAGCCACTACATTCACCCTCTTATCTGTCATTTAGCTAATAAATTTAAGAAAACAAGTTTCAGTTTGCTTTTTGGTGTCAAACAAATAATTATATCTAACTTTGTCCGTGAAACAACAAATCTAATCATATGTTCCGGTTCGTAATGTTTTTTTGTTTGTTTTTTTTTTTTTTTTTTTTTTTTTAATTGTATTTAAAGTAAAAAGAAGTTTTAGGATAAAATTATGTTCCACAGTGTAATAATTAATGAATATCAAAGGCTAACGTGTGGCAGAATATTTATGGGGCTCAAATTGAATTCGAATTAATTCTTTGATGATGGTCGCTGTCTAAATTGGTTGTCTGTAAATCTTAGGTTAAATAAGAAAGAACATGTTAGTGCTGTTTCGGATGGTTGTTTTTTTATCATAATATACTTAGATGACCTTCAGATATGGATATATATATTGATTGTTGGTAATATATCTATCAAATAGACATCAAAAAGGTTGCGTTATTTAATCATAAAAAAATTTTTGTTTAAAAAGATCATCCTAAAATTTGTTTGGTGATGAAAATTGGGGATCTCTTTATTAGAATATATAAAGTGAAAAAGCAAAATTTTTAACAAACCGAAAAAAAACTACAGTAGGAGCTGCGTAATAAAAGGAAAAATATTTTCTATTGTAAAACTTGGTATTTTGGGTAATCATACTTTACTAAATATTAAAATAAAATCCCGCTTGTAGGAAGATTTGGACCCATACAAAGCTTTAATACTATTCCACGGACTCCAATAATCATAAACAAAAAAATACTTTGAGATAGCAGTGTAATGATACCTGGAGAGCTAGTAGAAAACTTTGAAAATTTGCAATATCGTAGTTTCATATTACCTTACTATGTGTGTAAATTGTTTAAAACTATGACATAGTGTAAGTGATTTATTTAATTAAAACAGAAGAAAAAGGAAAAAAAAAATAGCAACCAATAGTTCTTGAATGAAGCAACTGCAACTGGTGCAATATTCGGCTATATAAACGATTACTTGCGTGTAGTAACTTGCAAAA
This sequence comes from Acrocera orbiculus, assembly GCA_947359355.1. Taxonomy (NCBI): domain Eukaryota; kingdom Metazoa; phylum Arthropoda; class Insecta; order Diptera; family Acroceridae; genus Acrocera; species Acrocera orbiculus. The sequence continues at coordinate 21,717,661 of OX375756.1, read as the reverse complement.
TCAAGAAAATTATGGGTCAGCTGATTTAAATCTACTGGAAACTGTGAATACAAGGATATATAGGTATTTAGGTATACTAGCTGTACTTAGATATGCGTTGCCGTAGTCGATCAAATGTATAAAACCAAAAGAAAAGGGATACTTCATTTATATTTTAGATTTCATATTGCTTGTGAGTATACAATATTACCTTGTTTTCCTCTAGGACAGGTTAATGCAAACAGTTTAGATCTAAACCGCACAATTTAAAAGATTGACTGCAAACTGTGACGTGACTTCAAGCGCCAATTGAATTAAAAACTCAATTCCAATCTCTTTATGCAAATGAAATATTTGTTGAAATTGAAGGAAATGTAATTCTATTGTTTCTACAATTTTTCGCACCAATATATTTACTTCAATTCGTGTTCCCTTGCAAAGCTTTGGCTAGTGGATACATATGGCCGGCTATGTCCGCATCGCTATCAAGAATTCAAAATAATTCAGAACAACAAACATTTATTTATTTTTAACCCCTCGAGTTAATTTGAGTGCGCTAAGCTGGCCAAACTTTGCACACCCGAGATAACTCGAGCGGCATTGTATTAAAATTAAAATAAAAAATTTGATTATTTTTTTTGTCAGAGACAATGTTCTAGATTGTGTTTTTTTTGATCATTTTTTTTCAAAAAAAACTGTGATTTGAGTTGTTTGAAATTTTTCGTCATGGTGTGGCTATTGATCCACGTGTGTGTTTTTACTTACAATGCAATTGCAGGCAAGCGATATATTCCAATCTAAAAAATTATCTATTTTAGACATATATTAAATATTGAGGTAGTTTGACTCACTACTTTTGAAATTTCGCCAAGCCAAACATACGGAAGCTGAATTTTCATATAGACATGGATTTATTTATGCATGTATGTTATTACTTAACAAACATATTTTATTTCAATAAATTAATTAAAAATTAAATCAAAAATTTTCCTCATGCTTTAAATTGAACTCGTTGAAATCTAAAACTCCTTCAATTGCAATGGACCCAATTTCATTTTTAAGCCCTCTTTGCCCGACAAACACATAAAATTCTCTTTTTTAATTAAATAAATAACTATGCTTGAATTTCATTTTACAACAATTACATTAACTTCTATAATAGTTTTTTTTATTAATCAACAGCTAACAAAGAAATCATTAACTTAAAAATTTATTAATTATATTTCAAGTTATGAAAAATTAAAGTTTTTTAACTTTGAAATTTCAAAAAAAAATAGAGATAGTTAATTAATTAAGTATTACAGGATTTTCTTATATAAAATCTCTAAGAAGTGTAGGCACAACAAAAATTAAAATCAACTATATTTTAATTAAAATTTATCAAAAACTAATTGCACCAAAACTTAAAACTTTTATTACCTAAAACAGAAGTCAAACTTATTTTATTACTAAATAATAAATAAAAGAAATCGATATCAATTTCAATATATTTATAAATACATAAAAATATATATATAATATGTTTTTTATTTTTTCCTATTTACAGGCCTTATCAGGTTTTCTGATGATGTTGACACAAAATGGCAAACTGCTATACATCTCAGATAATGCGGCAGAATATCTTGGACACTCAATGGTAACTAAATTTCATATACAATACTAACAATAAGTGAGCACCTTTAAAGTTCACATTTCACTACAAAATAATTGTGTACTATAAGGCAGCAAGTCTACTTTTAACGAGTACCCTAACAACTATTTAAAATAGTTTTATACTAAATTCAGTGCAAATAAAATGGATTTAGCTTTTAGTTACAAACTAACGATGAAAATCAAATGAATTAAATATAAAATAGTGTCGATATATCTAGTAAAATAGCCTTAGGACATTTAATCACTTTATTTGTTATACATTTGAAAAATTTGTTAAATTTCAAATGTACTCAATTCACCTTAGTCAATTCTTGTTCAGTAAATTTATCTATGCCCAGAAATACCGCTGTGATATCTCTGCTGGATACATGTATGAAATTTATACAGGATTGGCCTAGTCCCAATATACTATATCAGGCAACTACAGAAGATGATTGAGTAACTTTTGGGGTTTTTTTTTTCTTTTGGTTGATGTTATTAAATTCAACGGTTTTATTTATGGATAAAATTTTTTATATCATATTAAGACTTCATGAATTTAAATAATTTAAAACCCTTAAATTGCAGAATTTTGAACTTTTGAAAAGAAAAAAAAGACATCATAGAAGGGGTAAAATAAGTTTTTATAAAGATTGACTGATTTTTAGGATTAAATTTGTAAGCTAATTCACGTGATTTTTATCGATTTGTGCATGAAAAAAATGACTGTACCGAATTTGTATTCAAAACTAATAACCCAAATTTTTTGTTGTATGTATGATGAACCACCATTTTGTGCTATCTATTTCTTCTCCTTTATTTTAATAGTTAAAAATAAAAATTGTTGCAATAAATGACGCCCTTTAGATAAGGATCACTTGCAAATATTAGATTCCTTATTTTTAATCAAAATTTTTGAATTCAATTTTGAATATTTGTGACTTAACTCTTTGTTAGTTTTTTAACCCACAAGTTAAATATATGTATATCAATTTATGATTTTATTTTAAGGCCACAATTTAAAATCAAACTCACAATACTAAATATTGCTAAGTACGTTAATACTTTGAAACCTTTTAATTATTTAAAGCAAGCTAGTAATTATATTATCAATTAAACTGCAACACTAGGCAATTTAAACACCCTTTTCCTTTTAGATTTTAACATTCAATTGATGGTGCTATATTTCTTGTAATTACTATTAAAAGAAAATTTCAGGTTACTAACTTACTAATATCCATGTAAAACGATGTGCAAAGCTGTCACAATATTAAAAATGAGCCCTTCCCTATGTGTTCATTAAATGATCAACATGAAAGGATGATTGTGGGTGGTCCTCATGAATCCATCGAATACTGCATTTATAATTGCATAGTCTGTCTGCGTTAAAGATCCTCCGATATATTTTCTTCTAAAACTTCTTGTTTGTTTTTTTGTTTTTGTTGCCTGTGGTTTTTAAAAATATATTGTTCCCAAGATAAATTTGAAGTGTGAAATAATGCAGCATGATGGAAACTTTGTCTTTTTTTTAAATTTCTTCAGCTCTTAAATGTAGTCTCTTATTTTCGCTATCATTTGATATATTGCAGATTTTCCTCCAGATTTGTGCAATGCCTGAATTTTGCTTAGCTAACGAATGTGTCTTGTTTTTGCAGTAATATTTCTTATACAAAATTTTAAAAAAGCCAGTAAAAAATTGTCTTCAGTTATGTCAGAAAAAGCTTTTCGTGATTGCAAGGATATGGTAGCTGATACTTTAAATTTCGCATCGCGAGTGAAATGCAGCATTAATGGTTTTTAGGCGCAATAGGTTTTGATCTGGTACTCAGGCTACCTTAAAAATTTTGAAAATTGAGACTAGATACTTCTTTTGTTTTTATTGATTTCGAAATCAACTCCATTTATAACTATAGAATTTCGTCGTACTCTGAGACACATATGCTGAGATACGCTCAGTGTAAAAAATTTCATTTACTCTAAAAAATTTATATTAATATTTCTTTACATAAACTTTTTATTAGAAAATTTTCATTGATTATAAAGTGATTGTAAAACACTTTTTTTTTTTCAAAGTTGTTTTTAGAAAATGTGTATCAAAATTTGTAATATATTTTAGGATAATGTAAACACACAAGATAATAAAATTATCTACAGATTATTTAATAAAATGAGAAAAATACTTTCCTAGCTGATGAGTGTCAAAGTGAGCAAACCATATTTTGAGTTTGTTAAAAAATCTCGAAATGAATTTTCCTTTTTTACTTATCAACCGACAAGCTAAATAAACTTACTTAATCGTAATAATACGATTTTCCCATTGGTAGTGAACTCTAAGATCACTCTTGATCGAAAATGTCAATCTAAGAAAATTTATTGGACAAAAGTTAAGAAATTAAGAAATATAGCTCTAAACTAAAATTAAATTAACTAAACAATCATTAATGAATTTTCGAAAGCATATGAGATAATTGTTGACAAAAATCTAAAATAATAACACATTCTTTTATATATGTATTTTTTCGAAACTAATTAAACATAATAGATATAAAAAATAATTTGAGTTGATATTTTTGTGCATTATTGATAGAAAAACGTGGTTGAAGCTCTAATCAGATAAAATTGTTAGTCATAAAATATACAAAAAGAAAAGATTAAAAGTAAACTTAAAAACACTCAATAGACGGTTATGAATATAAGACAACAAAAAAGTTAAAATCAGCATCAATGATAATTAGAAATACCATTAATAGACGATGTAAATTTTGAGTAGTAAAACATTTTTAAACAATATGCGCAACATTTCTTATCTGACATAACCTCAATTTGCAAAAGGCTATCCTAAAAGTATATATAAGTCGACAAACCGCAGCTATAAATTGACTTAAATGTTTTAATATACATATATACTAGTATATATATACATATATATAGATAAATAGATATGGATATATATTGATATTTATATATTTGTTTGTTTTTATCTTTAAAGGCTACAAATTTCTACTTTTAGACAGACAATTCAATGGAAGAAAATTAAAAGTACAACATAAACAATTAAGAAATTTGACAGTTCAGTTAATTAAACCTCCTTCGTACCATTGATTCCATCATTTGTAAATGAAAAATTTCAAAAATAGTAACACGTGGTTTATACTTTTGACTACAACTTGAAATTGAATAATTGTAGCTATGAAGACATCAATTATGTTTTTTTAAGAATATTTATAAAATACTTTCAATAATGCTCAAATCAATCTGTAGATATCATTTTAAATTCAATGAGAGATACAAAAATGAAGAATTATATAATAGCACGTCAGTTAATTAAAGCTCAGACTGACATAACTATTCAACTAATAACATTATGGTCTCAGTATTTAGGATGGTTTTAGTTTTGTGTTCATCAAGAATTTTGAAAAAACGGGAAATATCCATAGCTACTATTATATTGCGTTATTAGTGTGTTGTCAGGGGACATTCAATTGAAATGAAGCCTTATTGAATACCTAAACCTACTAATACTCATGCAAGCTACCAAATATAAAAATAATTCCAAAATTTATCAAAACCAAGAGAGAAAATCTTCAAGATTTTGTCGATATTTTCGTGATGCTAGGTTTTTCTAGTCAAGCCCCCAGCTATTTGGTAACTTGCAATAAAGAACTTTTTTTCCCAAAACAAGCTCTTTTACCGAAAAAAAATCCACCGTATCATAAGTCGATAAAAAGGAAGGTCCAATTAAAGGAATTGAGCTTTAATTTGCTTTCGCTTTTATAGTATCCGCCATATTTGGCCTATGTGACTAACTTTTACTAGAAGTATCCAAATTTTAAGCTGATACCTCAGAAAAAGAAATTTTGTCGAATTTGAAACCCTTTCAGAATAGAAAAAAGTATAGGTTTGAATCAGTAAACTTGATGGAGATTATTTTAATGAATAAAGTGGTATTTTGCAAAAAAACTTTATTTTTGTATGTCAGCGTTATACTAATATGTTTTATTTTAATGTGAGGCTTTAAAACTATACTAATCCACCATTATTATCATATCAGAATGGAGTAAAAAAACTCTGATGTTTAAGAGAAAAAGATGACAAGTGATTAGCTATAGTTGTGATCATTGAATCCAATTTAATTATCATTGTTGTAATAGAATCAATTGAATTATAGTTTTTGCTTTGATTCAGTTTGGTAAATTAACTATACATAGTCTCCAAAATATAAACTAAGTTAAAATAATAATTGTTTCACCTACAAAAAACCCTTCGCAACTTCATCCAAAAAGCTAGCTGTACAGAATCTTTTCCAACAAAATTCATTTTTGTCTTGATGGTTATACTTGTATTTAACAAGCAAAGTTGGTGAATTCGGATCAAGCATCCGCCATGAAATATATCATATAGTGAACGTTTGGTGAGGTCTCATTTCCTTATGATTTCGTAGTTTTACTTTAAAAATAACAAAAATAAAATTGTTTGTATGAAGACATGAAATAAGTACTTTTTATTCTTTTCAAAGAGTAAAATTTTATAATATTGTTTCGGACTAGTAAAATTGGAAATATGATTAATATTAAAAAAAACAAAAATTAGTCCATTGTTAATACTTCATTGCTTAATTAACTATCCAAATAATAAAAAATTAATCAGAAAGATTTATTTCATTAGAATTTTGTTAAAATTTTGTGCACAACTGAAACATTCATTCGTGAGTCAGCACCATTGCAATGAGCTTCATCATATTGCGTGTGAACCAGACTTCTTGTAGTATATCTAAAACTATAGCCACTAAAGTTTTTTTTATCGTTTTTTTTCTTCTCCTTAATATATATATAAGTTACATACAAATTTTTATATCTTTATAGCTTATAACTTAGGCCAATTGTTAAATAGGTAAATGAATCTTGACAATGACAGTTCATTTTCAATTTATATTCGATTACTTATGCCATCAATCATATTCTTTAATATGAATAATACAGACATTTTACTGATACAGCAAATGTGATAACTGAAATGAAATAGTCAAAATGATATCTCAAGTTATAACTATTTACATGAAAGGTAAACGCCATACGGCACTTTTTATATAATTTATCTTATGATGTTTAGCGGCAAAAAATAAAAAAAATTATACAAAACTTTTAAAAGAAAGCTTAATATCATCATTTCTTATAATAATAATTTTGATCTTGTCTTCAAAATTTCAGTTGTAATCAACTTCCTTGACACTTCATTTTTTGGTATCCTATTTGACAGAATAATGCCAGTAATCTTTTATTTTTAATACATTTGTTTTGTTATTAGGTATTATAAACATTATATTTGGCTTTTTATTTAGAAAAAATACACTAAATATTTTTCTTAAGGAAATTCACACCGAAGCTGCGTCTCTGCGTTTTTAACTGTGAATTTCTTGAAACCAAGACAAGATCTTTTTCTTCTAACAATAAGAAGGATTGAAGAGGAGTGCTCTCTTTAACATTTGACTTAGAAATGGTTTATAAATGCCTCAAAAAATTTACTGTTGGAAAGCGCACGGAAGGAAAAATCGCTTCGGTATAAATAGTTCCAATGCACAAAATTATATTATTTTTGCTTTCAAAACTAAATTTTGAAGATTTTTAGCGTATTTTTTTAAAAAGAAAACGGAAATTTTCTTAAATAAGTTATTATTTCATTCAAGTGCCATTCTTTATGGGACATACCTTAATACAAACAATAATCAAATATAGCTACTTTCGACTTTGTTTATTAATTAAAACTAAAGATACCCATAATATTAAGCAACATTCAATTAAAGTGTATTAATTAATTCAATAGGGAACTAAGGGTGTTAACAAGTTTCAATATTTAATTTGGTAACTTTTATGGCAGAATTTTTCCTCTTATGGTGAAAGCTCAAGAGACTTAGCTATTTTAAATTTATCGTCAAGCATGAATTTTAAACTGTTTTTTTACATATCTTAAATGTTATTCAAGTCTATATGAATCATAACAACTGTGTGCGAGTTTAATTTAATTGATGCACATTTCTAAATTTACCATAAAGTTCTATGCCAGTTTTTTTAGAAACTGGTAATTTTATAAAGGTTACCTAATAAAATAAAATTAAAATCACATGTTATTGATTCGAATAAAAATAATCTTTTATTATTTATAATTTTACTCTTTGAATACCTAAAGCATTTTAAAAATCCTATTATACCTCGAATTGGCTATTATTTGTTTTTTATTATGACAACTATTGTGACATTTTGATCATTTGCTTTAATAGAGTGTATTAGCTCTGCTCTGAATCAGCCCGGGTGCTAATATAGTGTATTAGATGCCTGGCTGATGAGGCTATTATTGTATGTTGGCGTTCAACTAACTTAATATAACACGTATTAAACTCATGAGCACATTAACGACGTTTTTAAAGGGGTAATAATACCCGATAGAATATTATGTTAGTTTTTCAAGACAGTAACCTGACCGTTTACGTACTGAAATTTATTTTTTTCTAAACTGATTCAGAGGGAGATTTTAACTCAATATTTAAAAAGACAATTTATAAATATAGAAAAATATTCTCATTCCTCCTTGAGATTGTTAACCTGACGGTTAAATAAAATTATGTAATATTTATTTTGTTTTTCCAATTGTTGTAATAAACTTGTTCTTAAGCTATTAACAACTTTTTTTTGAAAATAAATGTTGTATATATTTAAGAATAGGCTAATAAGCGAAAAACCTACACTTTATTCTACAATGCAAATTTTATTATAGTGATAACGACACATAAATGCCAATACTGGATGTCATCATTGAATTCAATGTATTCGATTACTATAATTCCCAGAAGACTTAAGTAACTGACGGCTAAAACGATAAAGTGGGTTAATCTGATAAAGACAACAACGGAACATACTTAACAGAATCTCACATCCCCAATAATATTTGTAGTTGGTAAATAGGCAACAACAATTTCCAATGTTTAAGCATTTTACTAAAGATATTGACTTGATTTGTTATAAATGGTGGTACCTGACGACAATGACTAATATTTGAAATTTTAACTACTTATTTAATATGAGTTTTACTGATAAACTTTTAAATATTACGTTAATTCAATCATCAATTTCTTTTTACCAATTGCGTTACTTGAATTAATAAACAGATTATTTTTTTTGAACTTATAAAAGTGATGCAAGATACACTTATTAAATGATGTTTTATCAAATCGCCTTTAAGTCTTTCGTTAGTTATTTTTATCGATCGATAAGTATGTGATGTTTTTTTGCAAACTTTCATTCTGTTTTTTTGAAATTGGAATATATGCATGGTTTAACTCTATTTAGTATAGCCCCGAGATTAACAAATAACAAAACTTTTTCTTCTTCCAATAGCAATACAATCAATGTATCATGCCTGTTCTAGTTCCATAGAAGGTTTTTTCTTTTCTTCAAAATTCACTCAATACAACCTTTTTCTAACTTTTTTATACCGAATTTCACCAGCTGCTTTTCATTTAACCGACTGTGGCCTTGATTCCAGAGTGATGTAGTGGTAGATCTATATTTTATTTTTTCTTACACATCAACCCAAATAGTAGTTTTTTACGTGCTTTGAACGCTTCAAATACTGCTACGAATCATCGATTCGTTGCCTACGATTACAGCTTTTTCATTATCATTTTTCATGTATAATGGTTAATCCACTGCTTTTTAATATATCCAAAGAGTCAGCTGTGTCTTGAACATTATCTTTAATCAGCAATAATAATAATGAAAACCTTTTCCGTGTTTTTTCGTAAAATTACTTCATGTATGGAACCACTCTGTAACCAAATTTCCAAATTTACATTGGTCTTGGTCTTGGTCTTGGTCTTGCATTATCAGTTTTAGTATTGGTCTTGGTCTTGGTTTTGCACAAATAAGTCTTGGTCTTGCAGAGTTGAGTCTTGGTCTTGGCCTTGAAAACTTATTTTATTGTAAAATTTTTTATTTCTTGCATAAAAATTGCATAAAAAGATACCGCTTAAGAACAGGGTTGACTGTATGTGCTAAACATTCATGTTTTCAATAATACTTATGAAACGTATCGTTATACACTTTTCTTAGACTTCATTTATGTATGTAAGATCATAAGTTGTAAATCATTTGTTTTAAGTATAAGATTATAAAACGTATAGACTTGTAAAATATAAACAACATAAGTCGTTATAGGTATAAAAGAATAGAAAAGTCACATACATGACTCATATATGTTACGTGTCAGCGTGAGCCGTAGATGAGTGTTTAGCAGTGTTAAATCACTGTGTTTTCAATCAAAACTCAATCAAAAATATGTAAGTATATTATTTAAAATGTTTTGATAAACACTAAAACTCTATTCTCGATAAAATAAAACAGCACATTAAAAAGTTCTCTCGGGGATCTACGAAGTATTTTTAGTAATTACTTCGGTAAAAGTCTTGTTATGAGTCTTGGTCTTGCACAAATCAGTCTTAGTCTTGCAGAGTTGAGTCTTGGTCTTGCAGAGTTGAGTCTTGGCCTTGGTCTTGTTAAACTGAAAACTATATTGGTCTTGGTCTTGTTAAACTGAAAACTATATTGGTCTTGGTCTTGTTAAACTGAAAACTATATTGGTCTTGGTCTTGGTCTTGCAAAATTTGCAAGATCAAGACCAATTTCGCTCATCACTAGAAAGTATTGTCACTTGAACTACTGTAACTTCAAAATTTAATGTCAGCGTTACTTGAAATTATTACATGTTTCGTTAAAAAGCTGGTATAGCCTTAAAACTAAGTTGCATTAAAACTGATATCTTTAGTTTTAATAGTTGTAGAGTATTGTATAGAATTAAAAAAAATTTGTAATAAAAAAAAGTCCCAGTAGCATAAGTACTTTATCTAGTTTTTATACATAAAGTAGGCACAAAAAATATCTATGAATTACCGTAGAAGTAGTCGTAATGTGTACTTTCTGCATCAAATTATAATTAAAAATTACCCATGAATGCTGGATTGATAATTTTTTCTTCATGAATTTATGTATGTATGATGGGTAATCTGCCTACTGGTATATCAAAGTCAAGTTTTTCAAGACAAACTGCCTCACTTCACTTGAAGGCTGCTATCAGATTACTAGGTTGCGAGGAAACACTTTCAGGTGCACCTTAGTAGAAATAGAAAACGTTTCTTGATACTTTTCTTATTCACTTTAAAAATGTTTAAAGTCGAAGAAAGAAAAAAATCGACTTCCTAACCTTCTCTTTATATTAAGAGGAGTTAACCGCTTAAATTTTGTATGCTTTAAAACAAGAACAGCTAAAATATGTTAAATTTTTACTAAATGGAAATATCAAAAATTATCTTTACCAATTCGCTATAAGTAACAAATATCAATCTTTGCTTTCAAAAAATTTTCAGTTTTCAGTTGAATTCAGATATTAGGCAAGTAGTACCCGCCAGACTACAAAATCATATCTAACAAGGTCTGAATTGTAAACAGCCTCAAGCGACCTAAATGAAATCTAAATTTTGAGTGTTTAACTTATTTCCAGTTATTTTACAAAGCTCGACACAGTCTTAAAAAAGAATTTGATTTGTTAGCTTCAAGCTGACGGAGTGAAAGAGATTTAAACTTAAAGTTTTCTGTATATATCCGATTTTCATCTTATAAGATTTTTGAGTAAACAAAGAAAATACACAATCACATTTCTTGCAATTATTTTAAATTCTTAAATGTCTAATCAACTTCAAGGTTTTAATCAACAAGTTTTCAAAACAAATTAAGAAAGAAATTTTTCTTAGAAATATGATAAATTATAAAAGTCCAATTGAAATTCAATTTTTAATTTTTCATATATGTATATAAATATCTAATTGCTGACATATTTTCCAATTAAGAAAATAATTGCGGTTAATTTTCAGACTTCAATTTACCTGACTTTTGAATGGTACTAATACTAAAAACGAATCGAATTTTCAATTAAAAATTAAAATATATAATAAATAAAATAATATTTTGCAGGAAGATCTTCTTATTCATGGTGATTCTGTTTATGATATCATTGATAAACAAGACCATGGTCCTATACAAGCTGAACTTAATCGTAATATACCACCACAACCGGGTCCACATAATCAACACAATTCCCCAATGTCAACTTTAGAAGGTGAACATCGAATGTTTTTATGTCGTATGAATGTTAGTCGGAATGCTAGACGTCAAATGAGATTTGGTGATCAAAAAGTAAGTAATAATTGTAATTAAAGAAATAACTTTCAAATAAATCACAATATTTTTACATGTTCAAAAAATTTTGTATGGTAGTGTCTTTTGGTGTTTGTCTGCGTTGTATGCGTCTTCATGTATAGATCTTATAATAAACCTTAAGCTCTACTTTTTTGTTATTTATGTTTTTTATTTTTTTATATAGCTTACCTTTTAGCTACAAAGTTTTTTCCCCCTATAGTTAAAACATATAGTATCCCTGTGACTTGTTTAAAGACATTTTTGTCAGACCATATTGCTTGTCGTCCACTTTATCTGATTTGACAGACATTTTCATACTCTTGGCTAACTATGTTTTTAAAGGTCTCTAAACCTGGACATATATCTCTTCCTGTGCTAACCCAATCGACTTGTACACACTTTAATTGGATAATGAACATTTTTAGCCATTTGTCTTGTTTAAGTTGGCTCCATCGTTCCTTCATGATGATACAACTTTAGTTGTTGTTTTAACAGAGAACTGAAGAGTTATAGATAGATTATTCGATCGATTTTCGATCACCCTTAAAGGACGTTTTATTCACATTGAAAGTTGTATGCGGGTTTGAATGAATCTTCCAAGTGAGGTCTTAATAAAAACTTTGTTGAATATCTGTTGATACCTTGAAACTTATTTATCTTTAGTTTGAATATATACAATGATCTTTTAGGTATATCTCCTCTTCTGCCAATTGGCCAGTAAATATTGCTTACTGGATGACATATAAGGCGAAAGTTGAAAGGGTTACTACGTTAATTATTTCAATTGTATGGTAATCATTAGTGAGACTATACTGAAATTGTTATTTATGGCCTGAAATCTATGGGAATAGCGACAGATATTTATGTATATATATATATAGTTCACATTAATCCAAAATAAAATTTTTTGCTTTTATTGTCATAAATTTAAATCCATTACCATTCTCTATTAAAGTCATACAGTGTAGAAATAGAAAGTAGTTTATAATTAAAAAAATTCTAATTAAATGCAATTTAAATCTTTATTTATAGGTTGTTTTAGTACAAGGACATTACCTATCATTTCTTCCATTATGCAGTCGAAACGAACCAGTCTTTGTGGCAACATGTACTCCAATTGCTATGCCAGAGACAAGAGAATGTGTTGTACAAGGAGCTACAAATGTTTTTACAACTATTCACTCAATGGATATGAAAATTGTTCATATAGATAAAAAGTAAATTAATTAATACTGTATAACATCAGTTTATATAACTATTTGTTTGTTTTATTTCAAAGTGGAGAATTTCACCTTGGCTATAATAAAAATGAAATTCAGGGTGTTTCATGGTATCATTTATTACATTGGGAAAATTTAAGGGAAGCACAAAGCAAGCATAGGCTAAGTAAGAATAACAATTTTTCGGTTTTTATTCTTTTTTCTTTACCAAAATTAATATTTTTTATATTTTAATTATAGTAACACAATCAGAACAAGATCGTTCGTGTATTCTGCTTGTACGAATGCAACGAAGACAAAGTGATTTTATTTGGGTACATGTAGTTTTACAAGTAAGAGATAGTCAAGATACAAACCAACAATCAGTTATTGTGTGTACAAACCAAGTTCTTAAGTGAGTAAAAAGATTTTATTATTTAAATTTTTTAATATTGTGCAAAAATATTTTAGTCAATTTTTAACATTTTTATCCGATTTTAATAAGTTTTGTTTTTTTCTTTTAATAGTCAACTTTTTCTTCCTGTTTTAGTCATAATTTTTAGTCAAATAGTGTGGTCTTTTAGCAGACCCAAATTTATAATTTTTTTTAAATTTTCTTCTCTGATATTTGATTGTCCATGATAGGTGTCGTTTGCGCTGTGATTGCTTTGTTTGGGTGGCTCCTAATACTGACTTTTCTTACTATTACAACGATAAAAGAAAACAAAGCAATTGCTGAAAAGGAAAACGGTTTAAGTAATGCCCATGATAGGATAAAAAGAAAAACGTTTGCAATTTAGTGTATTATGACCCGCACTTACAATTAGTTATATTACCGAATTGAGGTTTATATTTTTTAGTTTTCTAAAAAATAGCATAAAAGTTTAAAAATATATCGATTTGATTTTTAATACTTTATGTTATTGCCACAATATAAATAAAATTAATTTAATACTTTAATTATATAAATAATTATAATTTTTACAAAGCAATTTGTTTTTTTATACAAGTACCATCTTAAATCTCTCAAACTATTACCACTACTATTCACTGTCCTCTTTCCACAATGCAAAACTATAGAAAATGATACTCAATGTAATTTTTGTCCAACTTTTAAAAGCAATTTATTAATCAACAAATTATCCCAAGGACGAGTATAGTGACTTTAAGGCTGCTTACAAAGTGCCGGCTTGCAGCCAGGCTGTAAAAAAAACTCTTCGTAGTACGATTGCCTGATTTATAAAGAATCTCTGTGCCAAATTTCTAGTGAATCGGTTAGATAAAACTTGAGATATCGAACACACAGTTTCTAAAATGTATCTTCCAGAAAAACGCGTTTATAGTTTTAAAGACTGAACTAACTAACTAACTGAACTAACCACTGTGTCACAAGTGCGTCACAAAATGAGCTGCAACTCCGAAAATAATTCGAATTTCAAAAACTCTTTGAGAAAATTTTCGTAAGCTATGAAAATATGCAAAAATTGATTTTTTCAAATTTCTAAACAAGAAGACGTCCTTAAGTGGCTCATTTCTGGGGTCAAAGCTACCATAAAAACTTTCGTTATTTTCTGGAGCCAAGCAAAGTTTTAATTTTTTGTGTGTTTTTTGTTTTTTAAGTTTTTTGTGTGATACTCGAGTATTACTAAAAAGCTCACAACTCCAAGCAGTGTAGCTTTTAATTGTTCTATTTTTAAGAAAATTGAGTTATAGAAAAGTTTTTTATTTTTTAAGGCCTACAATTATTTATTTAAACAAAATGTGTAATTTTTCTAAAGAAAAGAAATATTAGGGAAATATAAAATTGTAAAAATTTACAAATAAATGTTATCCTTACAAACGTGATATATTTCTATTAATTCAAAAAAATTCAAAAAGGAAAAAAAGTAAAATGATAAAATTTTTGACTAAATAATCAAATCTATTAATCTTCATTCATTTTGGTATGCTCAAATATTTTTTATTCTCAAGAATAGCAAGCCTAAGCATTCGTTAACCATAAGAGCCGGAAAAGTCATCGTTTTCTGCATCAAAATTAATGTAGCGCGACAATAATCTTACATGGTATAAACTGACCTATACTGTTATAGTTAAGCAGGTATATATATATATATACATATATATATATATAAGAAGTGGTCTACTGACAATCGAAATAAACATGAAAGCAGCCGCTTTAGAGAAAATATCACATTGTTGAAGTTATTAATAGTCATCCATCCCACTTCATATAGAATGATCACAAGAGAATCAGCGATTTTCATCAAGAACACTTTAAAGTCAGTGTTTTCTACCCCCATCAGCTATCATTCTCTGCCAAACTATAAATGGAATTCCAGATGTAAAAATCTTGATGATACTGAGATCATTTTTCCTAACTTCCTAGTTTTACTCATATAACTTTGATAACATCATACCTGAATTTTTATTTAACTAAAGTTGACTGTAAACAAAAAAAATAACAAGTCATTATATCATCTAACCATCAATACCAACACTTTCATAAAGGAAATTTATTTTTTTCTTCTCTCTATTACTATTATAAATTTTTTTGTTTTTATGTCCAATTTGAATGGTTTGTTGATAGACCGCCAAAACGGACATCGTCTTTTTAAAATTAAATCCAAAAAAAACCAACATAAGCTTAGATTGAATATTGCTCGTATATATATACGACTCTAACTGGATGTCACTTTGTCAACTGTCTTGTTGAATGACACGAGTATAAAAAACAGGAACTATATATGCGCACTTTTACGATCCTCGTTAAGTAGTAAAAATTTAGTTAGCGTTGAAAGTTCTGTTTTTAGCTCCTTACTACATGGCAATATAAAGCTTCTTTTTTCTTTATTTTTTGTAGTGTTTTTCTTTTGCAAATAAATGTAGGCATATATTAAAGCACATACATATATATAAATAGTATTGAATTTGTATAGTGAAAATATAACCATGTCAGGTTTTGTTATTAACATTGTACTTCTAACCAAAGTAAATACAATTGAGAAGTGAGATGAAAATAAATTGCTAGCACTTTAACGCAACTTTATTTATTATTGTCCAGTTAAGTGACCAACATTGATAATATGTTGGATTTGCATTGCATTGCATCACATCATTTATGTTGTAATGAGCGGTAATTCAATGAGATTTTATTTCTTATATTTAAAAAAAAAATAATATAACCAAATAGGCTTTGATATTTTAGAGTGATGCCTCATCAGCCAGGATGCTAGTTTCTATAGAGGGCCTGCGGTCGGTGAGAGTATTTTTTTAAGTAGGTTATAGCGAATTAATCAGTAAATCGGGAAGACGAAACATAAAAATTTAAATTTGTTGATAAAATTCGGCTTTTTTCATCAATATTAAACTAGTTTGCCAGCTTTTCTATACCAGCTGTATAGAATTTTACTTTCAAATGGCTCTTAGTTTTGACGGCGACTTTGTGCCATTTCTTTCTTTAATTGATCCAATAACATAATGTTAAATTTCCAATTTTTTCCTTCGTATCAATAGTACAATGGTATTGTCTCTCTTGAGTGGTTCAATTTTATCATATTAACTGACGAGCAGTGTACCTTGAATATCCTGAAATTTAGAGGACGGAATCTTTTCACCACACTCTTGATATTTTGATCGCTCCAAACGATTTTCACATGTGAATTGTCTACTGATTCATTTCTGTAAGCGGGGAACACATCACGAGGCAAAAATTATTTTTATTGCGCTTACACAAATTTAAACATAATTCGGAATGAGGGCACCCCACTTGAAAAACAACTTTCCCATAAAAAATGCTCATGCAAAATCATGATATCACTAAGGATTTAGCTGTCTCTTGCCATTTTACTTATGTTTTTCGGTATAATCACCTTGTTTGTAGAACTAAAGCTGTCATCATCTTTAATCCTCTTACAGCCACGTTTAAAGTCATTACATCAACATTCCATATATACTTTCTAGGAAAAAGAGTCCTAATAACAAGTATAAAGGAAAACTTTTGTTGTGACGGTAGTATTTCCACTTGAAAGGAATGATATATCATCACAAAGAAAGTCAAATGTTTACGTTTTTGGAAAATATGAATGAAAAAGTTCTTTTTATACTAATTTTGAATAATGGAAATTAGGTATTTCTGCGACAAGTTTCAAACCATTAAAGTTCTCCTTATTGATTTTGTGCTTCATTTGCATGGTATATTTATGGTTTTTAATTTGTGCAAAGAAAAACTTAAAGAAGAATTTTGAGCGATTTATTATCAAAGTTTTTTTATCACATATTCATTGCAAATAGAAACAACATATCAGCTGCATCTTATTTACTTATGTTCCCATCAGTATTACTCACTTCCAATACTCTATAACAGTAAATTTCATTCTATACTCTAAAAAATTTAATCAAATGTTATTCTCATGAATCCTTGTCTAAATGAAGTAATTACATCTTGGCGCAGTCGTTGCAATATTGACTTTTAGTCTTAAATAGCAACAAATAAATTTCTACGCAGGATATTCAAGACTTTCATCAATCAGAAAAAATACTTGTAAGACTGTAATGATATTTATTTTAGAAAGTTTTTAACATTTTATTAAATATAAAGCAGATAATTAGCCAACTAATAAATATCGGACTTGTTATACAAACTGTCAAATTGCTAAAAGCTCAGTGGTAAACACATGTTTATATGAGCATTAGAATCAAAAAAGCAGTATCAATCCATCCTTTGCAGCTTTAAACCCTAGCGCTTACTCCTCACTTTGTAAAATATATATTCGCGTTAGCACCGTCTTCTAATTTAATCTTACCTCGTCCGTTCCTTATCCATTCTAAATTATACTCCCACATTCGATAAGCTTTTTTAGTTTTTTTTTTGGGAATGTAAAAGAAACACTTAATCAAACTTGACTTTTCTAGCATCAAAACTTTTTGACACACTCAAGTATTCTACTCCTGCAGTTAAGCAATCAAGCAATTGATTTTTTTCTCCTAGAGTCATGATTTTTCTGTTTCTCTGAGTAAATTGCTTGTCTGCACTTTAAACTTATTTTGATCACTTTAAATACAATAATTAGGTAAAATCAACTTCCTAACACGTGCTAAATAAGAAGACGTAAGTTGCAGTATAGCCACAACATTCATTTACTTTCACTTAGTTTATTTTTAACTATTTAACTTTTCAAGGACGATATCACAGCCTAATTGTTAAATTTTCTAAATATGTTTTTTGCTATTAAAGTTATGAATAGTTTTAATTTATAGAGTGTTGTTAAACTTTCTTAATGATTGACTTAAGGTGCTTTGTTTTTCTAAGGAACTTTGATTTCACATTCTTTGTTCCAAATTTGTGTTATTTTGCGATTTTTTTTTCAACTTTTCTAAACAGCAAATATTCAATCTTTATACAAGTGCTTTTTTCCTTCTATTTTTCCAAATGCTTAGTACACATTTTTTTAAATATTGATGAACTGTTTGCTTCAAGAAGCTTCATAGCAGAATTGCCATACAACATGATTAAAATACTTTCCAATATTTTTTAAATAATTTTTTATCAAAATTTGAAACCTTTCACTTTGGTTTTGAATTTTTTTTTTTACAACAAGTTATTTTGTTGATCCCAAGAAAGCCAAAAAGAAACTAAAAAAGTTACAAATTGACTTTTTAGACTAAGCTAGAGCAATGAAATTCACAAAAAGTTTGCTCATTCAACTAACATTCTAGAGTACGACCTATGTGTTAAACAGTTAAGTTTTTTCGACCCTTAATATTCCACTACGCATAAAACGTTTGATTTATCGGTGCGCGTGTTTTTCGCTAAGTAAAATATACCAAACTATACTCAATAATTATGAATTAAAGCAAATACGGATGTATCCTTTCTGACTCTGTTTTCAAGTATATGGCGGAGTAATTTTTTAATCATTAAGTGCTTATTACTTAGCTAGCTTTGCCTGAGTTACATACAATATAACAGCTTAGGCAGTAAAAAATAATTATCAAATAAGAATAACACGAAGAATACAAATCCTAAAATACTAAAACTACTAAAACTACTTACTTTAAAAAAAAAATACAAAAACAAAATATATGCACATCATACACCAAAAATGTTGTATATATTATAAATATACCACCTGAAATAAGATGTACAGCCCTCACAGTTGACTGACTTTATAATAACTACATCTGAAGACATCAATAAGAACTCAATATTTTTTGTTTTAATTTAATTTTTTTGTTACTTTGCCTTCGATCAGTTACCAAACCATATATTACCAAGGCCCTCTTTACCTTTAGTGAATAAATTTCAAGAATCGAACTGATGATGGTACACAAGCAAAAGGCATATAAATATTCATATAAAATTTTTTTAAAAATATTGTTTTTTGTAATTACTACAAATTTATTGATGAAATATGAATTATTGCACAATTTCATTGCTGCAATAAATACATAAAAAAAAACAAAAATGTAAACTCAACAAGACTTGATATCTGTCTTATATTAAGAACTCCAATTCATATCCATTGACCACTTAATCCTAGGTCCCAACAATTTATGAGATTTATTTTATTTATAAGAAAAATAAAAACTAAGTCTAATTAACTTGTTGATTTTTTGTATGGAATATGTTATTAGTGGCTCCAAGAATTTAAGGTTGAATGTTTAAAGTATGTAAGAAATCCTTCTTAAACGATTAGTTATAAGCATAAATAATATTTTGCAAAAAATATTAAATGATGGATAGAGGTATTAAATTGTAATAAATATTTACCAGGGCTAGGATATAAATAGCAGCTATCCTGAAGTTGATTTTACTTGTTGGTAATAGGGAGGTCAGACAAAATATAGTAATAGTTTCAACTGTGGTCATAGAGAAAGTAACTTTAGGCGGTGTGTTCAGTATCAATATAAATCAGCTAAGTTTTATTTTATACTAAACTTAAGAAATTGATTTGAGTATACTAATCCAATGCAGGCAATAATAAGTACCTAATTTCATTAAATAAAATTGAATATAGAAAAATTGAAGCGAATGCTTTTCCTTCAATTTCCATTTAATACTGACAATTTTTTCTGTTTAAAACAATAAAATTGGTGTAATTTCTGGTAATAACTATACCATTTATAAATTAGTATTAAACATATTTCGACTCCTTGAAGTTTCATACTTAAATATAGTTCTTTATTCTTACATTTTTATATGTATTTCAGTATGTATCTTTTATTTAGTTGACTCTGTAAGTAAAATAATTCATCGTTCTTTCCGTTTTTTTTTTCATCGTTTTTTCCATTTTTTAAATTCTGCTAACTTTCTACGAGGAGAAATCTTGTCTCATTAATTTCTACCTACTACATATACAGAATGAACTATTTTTCTTATTCAGTTATCGCAGTCAATGGAAATGTTACGGGATCAAATTGACAGATTATTTAAATCTGCCATCATTTGTATCAATGGTCTTGAGTTCAACTTATCCTTGATTGTAACTGTAAGCAATTTCAATACTGCAAATATAAATGCCGTCTAAAATAACGGCTTTGAAATTGTTTCCTATAAACTATCATATTGTGCTGATTGTTCAAACATGTTTGAAAACTTAATTGAGTTATAAACAACTACCCAGCGGCTAAATGCTCATAAATTTAGAATGCGTAAATTCAGGGAAAAGTGATAGGAAGTAGAAAGCAAAGGATATGAAGGTCTATAAATAATTTGGTTTTTTAAAAATTACGTTTGTGTAACTATTTAAGGAAAATTTTTTCATAACAAAAATTAAATGCAACCATCCTCAGATACATTCTGATCAAACTAAAAATTTCAAATATATTAGAAATGCTTTTGACCAGGCAAATATTTACAATAAAATTGTTACGTTTTAAATTATAAAAAATATTTTTTATAAATCTCATAGATTTACAAGGCAAATAGTATATGAGACCTAAACATCATTAAGAGCTTTTATTTCTATATGGAACCTGTTAACTGAAACTCCCTAACAATTCCCATAATCCTTATCCTTAAGAAATTATTTTCCAATAAATTTCTAAGTCGACAATGTCGAAGACGACAGATCTTATCTGCTGTAATACATTAATAATATCATATTGATAGAAGTTGGCTCCTTATAAAACAATGGCCAACTCTAAATCACTTGCACGATATACTGAGACGACAATTCATATAAATATTTTTTCTTTTATATATTTATTTATATATATATATATTATGTTTTTTGTTGCCTTCATAGCCCCCGATAACTTAGTGAATTCTGGTAATCGAATCGCTCTACTAAAATTCACTAAGACGGTAACTGTAATCTTTCACAAAATACAATATTCAGACATAGTTCAGAGTTCATCTTAAGTAAAGATTATAAAGTATTTTCAACAAGAAGTCAGACAAGACTTCCCTAATGTTTTATCCAAAGAAGTTATCAGAACTGTCCAGGTATAGCCAACCAAAATAGCAAGAGTATGAAAACAAAAAAAAAGAAGCAATTTATTCACCAAAGGCCTCCATAAAAGTTGACTTTAAGTAAGTAAAAATCAGAGCATTCTAAACGAGGCAATGTTAAATTTTAAGACTTTAAATATTAGAGGAGAAAAATTTTATAAGGAGATATTTTCATGTAATTCATTTTTGATTAAGAAACAAAAAGATGTTATTTTTATTTAGTTATAGTAGTCCCTGTTTGGATTTCCTACGAGTTTGGATTTTATTTAATAATAATAAAAATCTTCTATACTTTTACGTTTTCATTCAACTAATCAATGTTTATAATTTCAAAACATTATTTGGTTTTCCGTTTTGTGTTTTATGGGTTTTCTTATTTTTTTAAAACCTGAATCCAATACTTAAGTCGGCAAATATGATTTTCGATTGAATCTGATCAGACATAATTTTTCCACAAAGTCGAATTAGACGACATGCAATCTGATTAAGAATGCCTGAATTCTTAAATATAAAATACATTTTGGTTAAGATGGTGTAACCACTACACACTATAACAAATTCTTTTAGATATTAAACTTAAATTTACTCTCTTCTACAGCTGTGAACGATTTGTATATAAATTGCAAAAAACCCTTTATATATATATATATATAGGTACTATATACAATTTGTATTTGCGATATACTTTAAAGTATGGCAAAAAATGATAGCTAAGTCAATTCTTACGAAGCTATAAAATTGCAAACAACAAAAAAAAAATATTTTAAAGACTGAAAAGATAAGTTAAGTCCAAGACCGTTTGGTGCCAATGAGGCATTCACCTGAAGATCAATGTATGTATAAGGATGGCGGCCAGCTTAGTTATACCTATGTACCCTGACCTTTATCACTCATCTCAGGTGTTGCCTGTTCTTTAACAAATTGAACAAATTATGTTGATATTGATTAAGTGTTCAATTTATTGGATTTCCTTCTAGAGCAGTTAAACGAAAAGATTGTAAGATTGATTAGAATATCCTCTAAATGAAAACAAATTTCATTCTGTTATACTTTTTTAAGGAAAAAATTATGCTTAAATTGTGATTATGATTATAGAAGAAAACCAATCTTTTAATTTTTCCTAAATATAAATAAGATGCAATAATAAAATGGTTAAAATAAGCGTTTTATATAAAATACTTCTGATCAAGGAAAAAGAGTTTTGATTTTTTTTTACTTTTTCTTAATCATAAAGTATTCCTTAAATTATACATACAAAATGTACCGCTTTTTCTCTACTGGAATTTTAGGAATAATTCATATTTTTCTATTTAAAACTTTAATCAATTTTATTCAATTCGCCAAGCAAATAGCGTAAAAAGTATTAAAAATTGACATTTTACGATCTCACTTAGATTTTCAAGAAAGGAAACATTGGAAATTCATGTTATGCTATTTTTGGGTATCTTAGTCACCCAAAATGTTCTCCAGAAATGCCTGCCTAGCTAATTTCTGCACTCAATTAATATTAATTGGGTAGTGGTCTCAGCTGCTGACAAAGATAACTTTTCTTGTTACTAAAATGTAGAAAACTTGGTTTAACGCAATGCACAAAACTAAGAAAATTTAAAGATCACAGACTATGAAGAGCAGTACTTCAAAACTTTAGCTCCTAATCAGGGCATAACCTTTTACATTTATTTCAAAAGTTTTATTTAACATTAAAACAAAACATCTTTGTTCATCTACAACAGGTGAGATAACTGCGATCGATTGGCTGTAGCAAATTTTCGACAGATATTTGGAAAATTTAAGGTTCAATTAAAATTTCTAGCTTGTTATCATCCAGTGATTAAGAACTTTACCTCATCTTAAAGAAAAAAAAATACACAGATCTTGAAGTGCATATATATGAAAGATGGACACTTGACTTATTTATTTTGACTTGTACATTAAAAGGTGTCTAAAACCACATCTTAACAGTACATGCAATTGTTGCGAGAGAATTAGTAGAGCTAGATGGAAAAAAGGATATTGGGAAAATATAAAAAATAAGGCAATATGAAGAGAATAAGTTAAAAGGGCAGAATAATTAAAAATATAGGCTCATGGAAACCAAATTTTTGGTCTTTAACAGTGCAAACCTTATTTGATCTGTAACTTATGCAATAATTAATTGGTCTAATAAATTCAATAGCACATAACGAACTTAAACTAATTATTTGAATTACTTTGTAGTGTAATACAAAAAAAACTTGTTTAGTGAAGACATAGCTAACCAATTGTTCTTTTATTTGAGACTAATTTGATATTTGTAGAATAAGTACATCTTTTACAACAGTTTGTTGCAAGAAAGAATTTCTGAACATACACCAAATATTTTGTCAAACCTGTATAAATTGCTATTTAACCGAATCGTCTAATTAAATCTTTTATTTTATCATATTTCATATAAAAATACATCATATTCATTGATGAGCTTCGCCATCCGTCTTTTCAAGCTTTGTTTTATTTGCAAACTAAATTTGTATAAAAAAACCACAGTTTTTTTAATTTTTTATTTATGACTGGTTTCAAAATATGCTTAATTTAGAAAATTAAGATATTAAAAGTAAACATTTTTTAAATTTTCGTTTGTTTTAATTCACAGTGAAAGAGAAGCATCAGTAATGGTAGCAAATTCATGGTTATATCACTACTATTCAGTACAATCGAAAATACAATTTGGTTTGCCATTTGAAGGGCCGACACGAATACCACCAACAGCTGGTTATTACCATCATCATCCACATTCACATCATCATCATCATCATCATTCACATCATTCACCAACTTTACAACCAAATTTAACACATGGATATCCAACACATGTGCCATATGGCTATCATTCACCAATTGGTGTAACACCAGCAGCACCGTCATCTCATCAATCTTCACCATCATATTTAATGGGACATCATAATGGCAATAATAGTAATAGCAGTAGTAGCGGCCTTATAGGTCCATATGCATATCGTATTGATACACAGCCAGTTGACTATAGTCAGGCAACAACACCACCAATTGAAATACGTTGCAGTAGCTCAAATAGTTCAAATTCTAGTGTTAATCGGTTATCATCACCGCCAATAAAACGAAAAAATGTTGGTAAACTAGAACCATTATATATAGTTGAAAGTAATTATCAATCACCTGAATTAATAGCCTCAGATATTGATACACAATATTGTCAGTCTAGTGAATATGGTTCTGTTGTATTTGGCACAATTTTACCAACACGTCCACGATTATTAACAAAAGCACCACCACCAGATCCACCTGAATTTATAGATCAATGGAATCCTAGTCCACCATGGTCAGAGACAGCTCAAAAAGTACCAGATATAGCCCAACAGGATCTTAGTCCTTATATGACAACAACACCACCCACACCAACAAGTGCACCACCTGTACAAACAATAGGACCAGCATTTTCATTTGATTGGATGTCAGAACAATTTGTACCAATTATGGATTGTGGTCCATGTGTACCGTGTTTAACACAGGATGGTTATTCTGTACAAGTTCCTGTCCAAATGTCACTTGCAGCCCATTGGCATACAGATCCACGATTAATACCAATTCAATCGGCAATCACTTCTGAATCAAATTCATCAATTGCCGAAACAAAATCTTCATCTGATGAACGAGAAGATAATGGCAAGAAAATTCATTGATGGATAAAAAATATCTTTACATTTGTTTGTTTTTTAATTATTATTATTAAAAAAGAAAAATTCTATAAGTCATGGCTTGATGCTTCGAGGCTATTTATTAAACAATTGACTATCATATTATTATTTATTTAATTTTATTTAAAATAAAACCACTGGATATATATGTATATATCTAAATTATAATACATCCAAGGCAAACATTTGTTAAGTCCTTTACAAGGCTAAACATTTTTTATTTTAACTTTTTTGTTGTCCATAAACTTATAGTGCAATTTCTTTTATCTTTTAGAACATTTTATTTATAAATAACACTGAGTTATAGATAATATGTTTAATTTAATTAGTCTTGAAACTGTTTTAAAATTTTTAAATGTCACAAATTACAATTTTTATGTATTATTCGTGATCTTTGTAAGTCAATGACGTGCATAATACCTTTCATATTGAGTCTTTTGTGTATATATTTCAAATGTAAATTTAAGCACATTTTTTTATTGTAGTTGACAAATAAAAAATATTGTAAATATGTTTAGGTTCTTTTCAATTTATTTTTTGTTTTTAACAATAAATCTAATAATATTGCTTCGCATATAAAAAGGTTAATCTGATAAAATAGACAATTGGGAAAAATTTTATTTTAGCAAATTACACAAAAATGCTCTAAGGGAGATTAATTTTTAAAAAACTCGTATAGTCGTACAGTATTGTAGAAATACAATAAATAATAAAGTAAAGAAAATTTATTGCCTACAATGAAACATAGTGGTGAATCAGGGCTTGTATGGGGTGGTATAAGTGCCAGTGGTGTCGGAAAATTGTATTTATTGACAATATTAGGGACCATACCGCGTGGAATCCGAAAAATTGGATGCTATACAATACACCAAAATACCTCCAAACTCCTCCCTAGTCACCTGACATCAATCTAATAGAACACCTTTAGGACTATTTTGAAAAAAAAGTTCTTAATCGACAAATTTTTAATAAAAATGATTTAAAAACAGTTCTCAGCGAGAAATGGGCGAAAATCCCATATTTTTTTACTTTAAAATTAGAAAATTCCACGCCACGTAGACTCCAGGCGATTATTAATGCTAAGGGTGGACCAACAAAATATTATAAATGATTTTGGTCCTTATTTATTAAAAATACAATAAGTGTACGAAGACTTTTTGCGCGTGATTTTGGATACTTTTAATAAATTATTTAAATTTTTAATTATTGTGTTGATTATTTTTTAACTTTGTATATATAAATAAATAAAGGACAGTATAAACTATATTTTACTATTTTTTTTTAAAACAAAACTTTTCGTAAAAACCTTAAAAATTAAGCTATTTCAAAAATACTTAGGTGTACGAAGACTTTTTACACTCACTGTATAAAGCATAAAATAGCTTTAAATAATTAATAGATCCGTCTATAACTACATTGTAATAAAAGTGGGTTTTAAATTGGACATTACTTTTAGCTAGTAACAAAATAATTACATCGCACCGATACATGTCATTTTTATACTATCAAAACGAGTTTTTTCTATTCTTATTCAAATACATCTTCACTAAATATGAGCCACAAAGTTTTTCTTAGATCATATAGAGATCATGATAAACTTTATATTTCTCATAATTTACTCCAAAAGGTAAGGTTATCGTCCCTACACAATATTAAAGTACATTAAAATATCTGCAAAAATATACAAATGATTATTATATATTATAAAGGTTTTATAACGTATAAAAATATTTTTATTAGTTCTTCATGTAATTCATCCTTGATGTATTGGGGGAAGCTGTACTTCATTTCTTAAAGTCAAATAAGTACCGTACCCTAGTCGAAATGTTTGATGATGATTTTATAATGAATGTACTGAAAAATTTGTAACACTAATACTGATTTGATACTGGTAGTGTTGAAGGTTGACCTAACTCAGTACATTCAGTATGAAATCATCATGAAATATTTGGGCAAGGGTATACTTAGAAGGTTTATCTTATATGAGATTTTTGACTTTTTGATTGCGATGTAAACTTCTTTTCATAGCAAATTGCCTTTGCAACTTATTCTAAACACAACGATAATCCTACTTAAGTAGGAGTAATATTAGATTTAACACATTATTGCATACTTCTAGGAGCCGCAAAAATTAATTGTATTAATAAAAATTTTCGCAAAGCAGGCAATATCAATTAAGCTCTTTTAACTCATTTTTTTGAGAAAATAAAATTTAAAACTACAAATTTCTAATTTAGTAAATATAAAGAAATTATAGCCTTATGGCTGTTTTTTATATGAAAGAAATTATTTGTAATTTATGACAAATGTACAAAGTTTAATTATCATTTGATTAACTTTATTAATTTCATTTATATGCAGCATTTCTAACTATAGTTGCAGCATACTTTCAAAGCCTATATTTTTCAAAGCTATTTCCAATTTACAAAGTATAAACTAATAAATTATTAAAGATAGTAAGTTATTTTTATTTATTCATAGAATATTAGCCTAATAACAATTTTGTTATTAGTAAGTTACTTAAAGTTTCTTACTACAGTAAGTTTTTATGTTTATTTTGTAGTTTTTTTATTGTAAAAATAATTAAAATCTAAGAATAATCTTAATTAGCATTTATCAGTTTTTTATTTTGAAGGTTGCCACCTAAATTGCAATAGAAATCTCTAAAGAAAAATGTTTATGTTTTTAACAAATAAACAAAAGTTACACTTATGAGAAACCTTAACCTGATAATCTGGACAAATTGGAGACTGCAATCAGCATTTTCATTTAATCAAACATATTTTTAGTCAACAAAACTCTTTATTCTTAAACTAAAATTTTAATTATTATTTTATTATCACTTGAAGCATATCACATATAGATATTCCCCAATCCATAAATAAATATTATATCAAACATACTTTGTAGTCTTCCTTCTTAAAACATGTTTAAAAATTTTAAATATAAAGCGGTTTTTCATTACAAATTATTTTAAATTTTATTTATTTATTTCTTAAGAATTTCTCACTAGGCTCAAGTTACAAAGTTTGAAATGAGATACACAATAAAAAAAGATATATTTTACTTCAATCTTTTCTTCAAGATTATATAGTATAGATTTTAAGATTTTCATCAATAAAATAATTGAAAATAAAATAAATACTAGCAATTGTTATATCCATTAATTCTGTCCAATTAAAATCAATCAAATCAGGAGCGCTCAGACACTCTGATGACATAATCAATAAAATACGGTAAAAAGTGTTCTCTTCTTCCAATTGCAGTCATATTGTTACCAGTTTGGACATTATCAGCACTTATAATCATCTTCCTTGAAGTATTATTGTCATCAAATCTCAATCAATTGATATAACCAAGCCTCCACAATCTTTCAATTTGAAATTTCTTCATGGTTAGAGGTAATCATTTTTCTAGTGATTGACTCACCTTATTCTATATATAAAACGCGTATAATTTAATATAGTACATAAGTGTATAAAGATTCTTATGCTAGAAATGTGCGGCATATCTTTACAAAGCCATATGAAAATAAGAGAAGTCATAGGTTCCCAACAATCAATGGTGATAGTAAAATTTTAATTGGATTGGCTGAAATATATTATGATCATTTATAGTTTAAATGTTATAAATGCTTGAGATTAAATTTTCTATAATAAGAAGAATATTACTTTGAGTATAGGATCGTTTTAATTTCATTAAGCTTTAACAAATGTTATTTATTCAAATTATTTAGTTTTTTATATATGTCACTTTTAGCAATAGTCTGTGCGTTTTAAATCAAAAATTAATTTTGAGAATTGTGGTCAGAGCTAACACAATTTTCAGAGCTTATTTCTTTTGCTTTTTCAAGGTAGGTACCAGAAGTAAAAATTTTTGATCATGCTCAAGTAAATTTTCCAAAATGATCAAATAGAAAAATAATTTTAGAACGTTAAACCACGTAGGCTTCATTTAAGATATTTCTATCCAATCTTCCACCCTATCTGAATATATATTTTATATTCTTATGAGAAAAAACTAACAATTAAACAACGCCAGAAAGGATGTGAAAATAAGCTTTTCTAAATTCTTCTTTGATGTTCTTCACTACATGAGCTCCAACAGCCAGTTACTTCTAGAAAATCTGTAGAGATTTTAACTAGAGTAATTTTTAGATTACATTTGACGCTTAAAGTTTTCATATAAGCTTCCTCTTGTGATTACAATGTTATCTGCATCGTCTGTAGTGTAGGTGATAAGAACTATTTGATAAAGAAAAAAGATAAGCAAAACATTATGTTTTTATGATCACAACAAAAATGTTGTAAAATTTTCTTACCAAAAAGAGGACGAAAAATTCGTTTTTTTTTGACTTTCATTGTTTGCAGCTCTACGGTTTTCCGATTGATATACATAAATTCCATATTGCTATAACGGATAAGATATTCATTTTTTTTAAATTAACTATTTTAATTTTTAAATAATTTGCTGATGTATAAAAAAAGATGTAAGTGGTCTTCATAAGAAAAAATAGTGTTTATTTTGTACTTCACCAAATCAAAATTAGTCCAAAAGCCATTTACACTTATAGTGAATGCGATGAACTCAAAATTTGTTTTTGAAAAAAACAATAAAAAAGAAAATTATAACAGAACAACAATCATTTACTTTGTATTAAAATTAAAATTGTGATAAAACCAAAATAACAAAGCAAATAGTTTCATATATAAGCTTTTTTCTTTAATTTATGCACGGGTTAACATAAACGAAGTTTTCATTGCAAATTGTTGCATATGATTCATTGATTAAGCAAGTTATTATACAATTTTTAATGCTATATTCACTAGTTGTATTTATTCATTCATTATAAAGTGTTTAGAATTTTAAATGTACCTTTTAGTCTTGATAAAATCTAGAATTAATTAATAATTCTATTTTATATAAATGTTATCGTACATAAAACTGATAAATTGACTTTAAAATCTCCTTTTACAAGTCTAATTGCATTCTAAAGCCTCATCTGATATTTTAAATGTTCTATGCATTTAGCGTGTACTATGACACTGAAGGTGAAATTGTTGACAGATTTTTATTAATATCTAAAAGTTTTAATCTTATTGCGCATTAATAGATAAGGTAAATGGCTATTAGAATTGTCAGCCACAAGTAACTGTAAATGTGTATTTAATTTTTTTATTTTATTTTTAAATTTTCGGAATTTGAAAATACTATAGGTTTTTAGTAATCTTAATTTTTAATTCAATTTCAGGACTAATTTGTAATGACACATTCAGGAATATATATCAATAAGAATCACTTTCGATTTTTAGGCTACGGAAGTATCAGGTAAGGGCGAAATTCCATATGAAAAAAATCAGTTGACAGTTGTTTGGAAGAGCATTTAGTCTACTGGGGACTATTTACTATGTTTTGTATTTGGCCATACATTATATGCCAAAATCCGACTTTCTCATTCTCACGCTAATTTCTCATCGAGAAAGAATCTCAGCCGAGCTTGTCGTTTTTTCTTAGAGTAGATTAAAGGAAGTTTGTTTACATAAAATCTGATGTGAATGCCGGTGACATGTTTAAGTATAATTTCATAAAATACAACCTTGACAGTATTTTAAATTTGGATTTGTTAACATTTACTTTTTATCAAAAGCACAAGAGTGATACTAAGTTCACTTCAATTGTTTTTAAGTAAAAATATCCATTTCTAATGTCATTTTTATCGCCAAGCACTAGTGAATCCTAGATATTAGAGTATCTCTCAACTAAATATTAGTTACCTTGACGTAGTAAAATTTTTTTCAAAGAAATGTCAAATGCTAAGTGATTTTTGACGTTGAAAACACTCTGAATATGTATATACCGACAGAATACTAATAGTGAAAAGCTTCTTCAGACCGAGACGCTCGGCAATCGCCTGACGCTTAGGGTCATAAAATGGAGGTTTAATTTGCTCTAGCAATGCTAGAACAAAAATTTTTGTTCCATGGAAACACAAAGGACACTTTGTGGCCTTCAAACTTTTTAATGTAATTTTTGTCCTACTTCAAATTTTTGTTGTACTTATATTAAGGGATAGGAAATAATGATTTTATTATTTTAAGTGGTACAATAAAAATTTTGAAGGCTACAAAGTGTCCTTTGTATTTTCACGAAACAAAAATTTTGGTTGCTATTTTTGGGAAATTAGTTGTGATATTGGGGAATTTGTTTATCTTTTAATCATTTATTGAAGCGTATAAATTAAAATTTTATTATTTATACTTAAAAATTTTATTTAAAATTTCATAATACAAAAAAATAAAATTATGAGGCATATTTTTTAAAAACTTTTTCTTTCTTTGGAGAAACTTTAAGAAAATTACATAAAAATTAAATCCTTCAAAATATTTTTTTAAATATAATATTATTATTAAATCAATTAAATAGATACAATTTTAACAACAACAGCAGCACCATAAGAAATAAGACAAAGAATATACCGAAATATCTTGAGGGGATTTCCTCATAATTTTTCCGGCATCAATTTTATCGATTTTACCTCTGTTGTTGTGTCCCTCTGACCAATCGATTAAAAATCATAACGAACTTTTGATATCTACCGCTTCGATTGCATCTTGATCACAAGGATCTTATATATATATATATATATATATATATATATAGTATCTATATATAGATAACACTGATATCAAATAATTTTATTTAGCTGATGAAGAGTGCGCGTGTTCTATAAGCAAAATCAATTTTCGATTGGTATCAAAGCGATATAAATGCCTGCTGTCATGTAATGCGTTTTATATTCCTTTTAAACTGCGTTATATTAGTTATGGTATTATAGCGTCATGGATTAATTATTTTATATTCATCGATATGCTATTAATATGACTTCAGGTATTGTTTATGATGTCTAAAGTAATTGCTTGAAAGTAAATAACATAAGGTTCGTCACTTAAGTCTTTATTCTTCGTTTTTTTTGTATCATTTTATATGATGATTTGATAATTCAATATTTATAATATTAATAAAATATGTAAATAAATTAATAAAGTCTTACAATTTGAAATATTTGTAATTATTTAAACTTCTTAGAATATTTAGGTACATACTGAGATTTTGTTAATTAAAACTTTGTTTATAGTTTATGAAAGAAATTATTTCTGAAGATTTTAATTTAAAATATATTTCTAAAATTGGCAAATTATTTGAAAGAAATAAAATATCTAAAAAAAAATTAAAAGTCACTCTGATCATTTTCTATGGTTTAGTTAATGGGACTAACGATAATAGAAAAAAATTTAACTTACTATCAACTAGCGACTATCTTCACTTTTATGGATTTTATCGGTTCTTGCCACTCAAATGTATATTAAGTCAAAAAATTGTACAGTCAAAAGTCGATTGAAGCTAATGCAATACAAATGGGAAAAATTACTTGCCACTAAGGGGAATATTCACTGTCAAATGGCTCTCTCGTCCAGTATATAAAGTACATATATGGAAATGGAAATTTGTGAGCAAGTTTTTAAACATGTTAAAAATATGTTTCATTCAGCTATATTTGACGGTACCTCATGAGACAGTCTCATTTTGATTTTTAGGCTAGCGAGACACCAGGTAAAGGGAAAATTAGAAATTTTCGACGTTAATTTTGAGGCTGAAAGTTTGGTTGACTCACGGGTGAATACACACAAAGCAAGTTTTGTTTTGACATTTAAAAATCAGCTGGGCGAAAACTTATAAAGTTTTTTTCAGTGTTCAGTGTCGTTTTAATTATGAATTATGGTTAAATTTTTAATAATCAATTATAAAATTATTTTGCCTTTATAAAATCTATACACACAGTAGGCACAACTTTAAAATATTACATTTAACAAATATATATGAAAACCTACATGTACACAAAATTTTGATGCTGTCTCATGAGATACCGTCAAATATAGCTGATTGGGATCACAGTCTTAAAATCATAGCCGAAGAGATGGCGACATCTATACGTCTAAAAATCCTTCAAATATGCAACTAGCTTGATAAGTTCTGAGAGTTTTCCACTATATTAGCAAATCTGCTTTTGCTTCATAAAATTTTAGACTATTTTTAGATTGTCTTTTATATATATATATATGTAAGTATATGTTTACTTTTCGCCTATAAATAGCACTCAGTTTTGGCGATTAGTTCTTCATTTGAGTTATATCTCTTTCCTTGAGTACCTTTTAAAAATATCATAAATTGCGAATTTTTTAACCTCCTTGGATACTAAAATACATTTGCAGGTTCCCAAAATCAGTAATCATAGTTACCGAAATTTTATTTAGGTCATTAAAGCCTGAAAATAAAAAAAACTTCCTTCTTAACGAGAACTATAAAGACATCCGGAAAATCAGTTATGACCTTCATCAAAACTAAAATTTAAAACTTTGCTTTGTCATTTACTAGTCTTCAACAAATAAAACTTAGACAACTATAGAGTATGATAAATAAAAATAATAAATATTAATTTCATCCATTCATCGAAATTCTTATATACTTCTTGTATTCAGAAGTTCCATTTTATCATAAAACAGAATGTACCAAGAAAAACACTAATTAACTATCAGAATCAAAGGAATTGTTTGAGTATTTCAACAACACAAATAATAATCTCACTAAAAAACAAAAGGTAATAAAAAATCAACATTCGAAAAGTTGTAAATTGATGGCGCTTATAACAAGTGTCCATCATGAGACAAAAAAAAAATTATTTCATCTTTGGTGGACAGTATCATTATAAACCAAAAAGTGCAAAAGAATTGACCAGACAACCTTTTTGTAGCCACCTAATTTCTGATAAGTGGACACCAAAATTTTATCATATTTTCGGAATGAGGATTAGTGTTACTTAATGCATGTAAAGCCGATGACTCTTTTGGTACCAAAAAATTCAAAGATTTATTTTCAAATTAAAAAACTAAATAAAAAATTGAAAGAAAACAAAACTAACAAAATTTCGTTTTAAATTAATATTTAATGGACACTTTGAAGCTTTCAAGCCGATGACATGAATAATTGGTTCCAATGTGTGTGGCGACTCAATGGTCTTATGAATCATTATATCCCCTTCCCCCTCCTTGGAACAATTTTGATTAATATATTGAGATAAAATTTGCTTCATTTTTTTCTTAAAGCTATAATTTTGATACACTTGAAAGTCTAATAAAATTTTAAACAATGAAATCATGAAAACGGTAAAACATACATTAAAAAAAAGTTATAAAATTCTTACTTGTTAAATGTGACAGATATATACAAGAACTTGCCTCAGTTTCAAGTCTAATATATTCAAAGGAGCTAGCAAAAGAGCAAGAAAACGTGGTAAAAATGTCAACAATTACAAATTTTTGATTTCTTAAGTTGTATGTTCATGTCACTTGAAGTACGAGAATAAAAATTTTTGCCATGAATTACATTACATTTCTATACAAATTTTGAAAGTGGAACACTGGAAGAATCAAAAATGTTTACAATGTTTAGCATTTTGACTTTTTATTTCCATATGTGTTGGCACAAAAGATTGTTAACTTTTTGTACAAAATAATTTTTCAGAGAAAATTCGTCCATGATAGAAGTTCCGTATAATGAGACCAACAATAAGTCTATTTCGACATACGAGTAATATCATATGTTTTTAATTACTTCTTTTTTAGGACTTTGTATCTTTCAAATATTAAAAAATATAATTAATGTTATTTCTTTTCAAACTCAGATAAAAAATTATTATTTTTAATTCATTCTTTTCCACTAAAAGTAACTTAAACTAAAAAAGTCTCATATTTTAAATTACCTTTAAATAATATTCAATAGAGTAATGCATCGTAAAATCTACAAACAATCATGTATTTGCCAAATTTATTTGAAAATTGACACTAATGAGTTTTAAATCCATTCATTGAATCTATCTAATATGGAAATCAGTGATTTAAAATTATAGAGACCACATCATTTATTGTTAAACATTGTTGTGAATGAATGAGTCGCCATCTCAAATGTTACTACACACAATAAATTTTAAGTGAATTTTTTTATTTTTTTTTTTTTATATGGGTGAAATACCTTCATTTTTCAAACATTATAAACTTTAACTGAAAGTAAGGATTTTTATTTTACCAAATAACCATATAAAATATATATAACAAGTGATGTTGAAGATTCATTCCTTCGAGCGTAATTCAGAGTGTGATGGGGTTCTTGGAATTATTGGTGTAGGTCACAACAGATAACATGCTGTGCATTGTATTGTATGCAAAGTAGGACATAGAATATTCTTTAAAGACAACACGAAGTCCAATATCCATGAAAACGCACAAAATTCAAAGGAGAAAAGATCAATGCAGCTCTGGTGGCATATGGGATATTTCAAATTTTTTTGTTATTGAACAAAACAAAAAACGAGAAAAGCAAAAACAACAAAATAAATGCACAGAGCTTTATTCTTTTTAATATCCACTATTAAGAAGGTAGTAATAAAAAAAAATATTGACAAAAATTTATATTTTTTATGGTACTAAATAGACTTTTGATCTGTTAAATATTCGAAATAATTTGTACTATGAAGAGGGAATATAAAGTTTCACCTTTTTACGGCCAGATCGGATAAAGTTAACTGTTTCCAAAACTTAGGTAAACATCGTTTTAAGTAATAATATCTATTTGTGGAAATATGCATATGTTTTCAAATTTAGTACCGGGATATCTACATACGATTGCCAATTTAATATTTGACGTTCAGACAGTTGATTATAATGACAATTATTATGAAATGTTAAAATTTCAAGGGCCTATAAGTCATCCAGTGAAAAACTCAAATTAAATTTTTTTCAGGAAAATAATTTCCCTAGAATTAATGAGTAATGAGTAAATGATCACATTATATGCAACCTTGTCCTCGGAGTTTATAGAATTAATCAGTGGTGGCATCGTGAATAAGCTTTACTTTCAGGACTAACTTTGGTTTGTATGCTAGAAAAGGTAACAAATAAGGGAAACATTCCAAATATTCGTTTATCAATGAGTCCAAAAATATAGCAGGCTCATCGCACAGAAATCAAATGTTCACCAATGCACCGAAATCATATTTGTATAATTTGAAATTTCATAATCAGCTGAAACCCCGATAAATTTTTTGAATTTATTTCATTTAACACATCTATGAAATCTAGAACACATCAAGGAAAAAGAGAAAAATAATCTATTAAAACACAAACCGGTTCTCAGTGCAGAATTTCAAGAACACGTCAAGCCAGTATTCGAAAAATTAGCCGATGACGACCTACTGAAACGTTGTTTAAGAAAAAATACCCAAAACAACAATATGTGTTTCAATAAAACACTTTGTGCAATCATCCCAAAACATAAGTTTGTAGGTAGGTAAAAAGTCATGTGTTTTTTAAAGATGATTAAATTTATGGAGTGTACCATCTATCATTGCATATGAACATGTACAAAAAAAAATGAAGAAAGGATTAATATGGCACAAAAGCTAGCAACGCGGCGTCAAAAGAGGTCCTTTTGTCGGTTCAGCCACAGAAGAAATAAAGAGTGTAATCTTTTGTTATATGATTAAGCAGATTAAAAGTGATAAAACTTGATTTTTTAAAAAATATTTCTTAAATATAATGACGAAAAAGCGTTTTCAAGACAAGAGCGTTTTTCTTAAAACTATCGACAATTAATTTCCGGAGCTACTGTACTGATTTTGATGAACTTTCTCGCATTTTGTTCATTAGAATGTAATGCACAGGAGTTTACCACAATTTTACCAAAAAACACTTTTTTTTAGATTTTTTTTTATAGTGAGAAAAAACGCTGTTTTTTTTGCAATTTTTTCATAAATGTGGTAAATTCTTACGTAACGAAGATTCCCTTTTGAGAAACCATTTGGTTTTTTTGTTTCAGACTTGCTGATCCTGAGATTAACTGTCGACCATGGAACAATTATTTTCAGAGGCTTCACTTTAGCGCTTTTGAGGGTAGCTGGGAAAACTAACAACAACAACATAATTTGTTACTGTTAAAGCATGCAAAAATATAATTAAAAAAGTTTCACTTCATTTTCTTACAATTTCATAAAGATTTCCAGCAAAGTACTTAGGTTTTCGAAATATTTCATGTGTTTTTATAGTCCCACTCTTTCAATAGTTTAAAGACGTCTGGTAATGCAAAAATTACAAAAATCAATTAGAAATAGTAATAAAATTAATTTATTTTATTTATTTTCATGTTTTTTTTTTCAAATAAAATAATTATAAACATAAGACTTTGTTTAATTAATAAAAAATAAGAAACAAAAATTATTAAAATAATTACAGATATTTGTGCCAAGAATATATGTAACAGTTTTATAATATTGACACCACCAAAATTTCTCATATTTCATATAACCGTATATAATAGAAATAAATATAGCTTAGAATATAGGGCAGAGAGTATAAGGACCATTACCACTATCTATATCGTGGTAAATAAACGAAAAAAGAAAACACTTTGGGGAAGAATAAAAATTACGACTAAAGATCCAAACATCTGACACTAAAAGTCTGTAATACAATTGGCATGCTGGGCACGTTCATTTTTTTCTTGTATTTTATTTTTTATGATCAAGAAAGAAGTCTCCGACGGTAAAAATCTCAAGAATAGGCAGTAGCTAAAAGTGCAAATCTTACATCTCAATGGAATTCTATTTTTATTTTTTTATTTATATTTTTTGCATAATGTGATAGCATTATGCTACCAAGTCTGCATTTATTTACTGTTGTTGTTATGTTATTAAAAAATAAAAAACGGTTTTCATATTCTATCATTCTTCCCATCATATGGTTTATGGTTAGTTTTCAAGATTTTTCAGAATAGTTCTTCCTAAGTCGTTAGGTATTGAGTTAAATTAAAAAATTTAAATGCAACAAAGTTTTCCTATGGAAAAAAATTTTTCCTTTGGTAATATTAGTGATAAACGTTACATATACAAATCTTAAATGTTATATTCATGATATTATTTTTTTATCAAATTTGATTTCTTTACCATATTTAAGGAAACTATAACTGTAAAGCATGGACTTTAATTATAATTATAATTGTTTTTCTTCTTTTTTTTTGAGGTTATAAGAACCTACACAATATGTTACCGCAGAGCATCTTAATTGGGACAAAATATTTCTTGAGAAACTTTGTGGGTTTCAAGTGATTCATGTTTTAAGGAAAACTTGGTACCTGATTAAAAGTCACTTCTTTTGTTTTTTGTGTTGTCTTCCTAGTGCGGGTGTTTTATTTTAACATCATCGCTCAAAAAATAGAAAAAAAGCTAGATGTGGAATTCTGGTGATAAGTAACGACCCACAAACTGATTTCAAACAGTAAACTAAAGAAAATAATTGGTTAAGAGTTGTATACCCTTATCTGCCAAAACTTTAATGCAAGTTATGTTGTTTCAGCTCTGAAACCATTTTCCTCAAAATTGGTTTTTTTTTTATTAATATTTCGGAAATTTCT
Source organism: Acrocera orbiculus (assembly GCA_947359355.1). Taxonomy (NCBI): domain Eukaryota; kingdom Metazoa; phylum Arthropoda; class Insecta; order Diptera; family Acroceridae; genus Acrocera; species Acrocera orbiculus. Next base: position 21,678,930 of record OX375756.1, on the reverse strand, counting down.
TAAATTAAAGTAGTTTACATGATGTACCAACAAAATAGTATTATATTTTTAAATAAAAATATTTAACAGTTAACAAAAATCATTTTTGACGTCATAGAAATTTGAGCTCACTATCGTGAAAATTTTTAAAGCAAAATAAAAAACCATTTAAATTTTCAATTTTCAAATATGCATAGAAATGCGATTAAGAACTAAAGTTAATAATTATATTGCGATAAAAATAATAATTTTATTCATATTCATTTCATAATTCAAATTGATATCCTTAAAAATATTCTCCTTAACTAAAAATACATTTATTTAAATGTTGATTTTTTTTTTGCAAGTATTTTTAGACGTTTTCTTTGAGAAGGACCTTTAGTTGCACCGTTTTGGCTCTCGTAATGCCAGGAAATGGTTTGTTAAATATTTTTTTGATTTCTAAAACAATAATTCTCATGATTTCAAAACCTACAGGGCAGAATATTTTTCATCCGTCTGCATTCTACTGTCCCGTGGAATCATAACACGATGGCAGGCCTGTTCCAAATTTTAGCAACATACCTATATACAATAAAAATACACTTTAAAGTCCATTACACTTGAACTTGCAAGAATGTTTCGGTAAGATGCAAAGCGAGAGACAGTAGAGTCTCTGCTTCACGCAAGGGTATGAAATTTTCGAAAGTTCGAAACTCCGTCGTACTCCTTTCACCGTTCTTATTGGAAAATTGCAGCTGCAAGCCTTTTGCGATATACCCCATTGTAAACAATACGAAATGTCAAAGTTTTAAAATAAACATCCGCTAATTTTTCAGATCATTTAGAGATCACTTCTATTTGGGCAAAATTATTAAATTGAATTATTTATCTAAATGCCTCCATACATATATATATTTTCGGCAACTGTTGCTGTAGTAACTGTGGCTCTTCAAATATATAATTCTTATCAATTGTCTTCGTCTTCTTTGGTAAGGACCTTTAGTTGCCGCGTTTTGGCTCTCTTAATGCCAGGAAATGTATTTTTTAAAAATATTTTTCTGATTTCTAAAATAATAAGTCTCATGATTTCAAAACCCAGAGGGCAGAAGATTTTAAGAAAAACAGCTTTAAAATGGTCAAAAGTTGATCAAATGAGATCACCTTCAAAATGAGGTGATAAAGGAAGAATTCATTTGACTATTTTTTTTTATAGTTTTCTATTTTGCAAAGGTTAGAATAACTCATTTATAGTTTAAAGTTGTTCCAGTTCGAACCAACATTGATTTTTCTAATGTTCACTAGCAAAACAAAAGCAAAGAATTAGCTTGACGCCACCTTCTACTCCGCTAATAGTAATAATCGATTAATTTGGTCAAATAATTTATTTAACCTACTAAACATACAGGAAGTAATATTAATTCCATAAAAACACACATAACTTTTATATCAAATATACGATAAAATATGTATCGATTAATTAATTCCACCTATTCAACTTGCAATCCTGTAATCAACAGCATCAAACCCACACAATTCCAATATATAAATATAAGAATTTTGTATATTTTAATAGAATGTGACGATGGGTCTCGATAACGCCTTTTTATCCTCCCTAAAGTAATTAAAATGTTCTAAGCACGCGTTTACCACACATCTTAAAAAGATAAGAGAAACGCATTGTATAGACATTTACGTTTAGCATCCTGGCAAAATTTTATCTTATAGTTAGGCCTCCGGTAAATTAGTCTTATATACATATTATATTTTAAAATAAAATTGGTGAAGCTATGGATTGACCATTGAATTCAAATCACTTAGAATAAGTGAAATATTTCATGGTTGAAAACACCCTTTAAAAATTAATTATATTCTTATGCGTTATATAATATCCATTTTTAAATGCCAGCAGGTGATGATCCTTTAAGGCATTTGGGTGTGCCATAGAATTATGTAGGTGTTTGTCTTAGTAAATCCATTTTTTTTCCTGTTAATACTATGTAAGACGCTTCTGGGCATTTTAAAAAACTGATATAACTATTCAGTTATATATATGTTATTTATATTGATATTAGTTTCTTCCTTAAACGTTAAACTAAACTTTTTTTTTAATTTTTAAAAGGCAGGCTTAACCATACAATATTTACAAACAATATTAATATAGACGACGTGATTTTATCGTGTAAAAAATGTGTTGAAATATTGGATAGAGAATTTTTGTATGGATTTGACAGCGACAAAATGTTATGCAAAATATTATAAGTAATATTACATTAAAATATTATATGGTCAAAGAGACACTTAACTCTTTAAAAAAATTTTTCCTCTGTATATTAACCGCTGGGTTAGGTTTGAGGATCTCTTACTTATAAGCTTGAGGTAAGCAGATAGTACGTCCCCTCGTAAAGCAGCAGCTCTACTTTCATTAAACACGTTCATAATGAATTCAAATATCGTCTACCCTTAATCTAACTGAAAATTATTGTAGTAATTGAATTGGATACAAATTCAGACCTCAAACTTTTGATTTAAGAAAAACTATATGAAGCAATAAAGGTAATAATGTGCACAGCTACTGTGTACGCGTAAAAGAAATTCAAAAAATTGATGATTGTCCAATTTTATTTATTCAATGATAAAAGTATATTATTTTAATAGAACAAGAAATCAAACTTAATTTAGAGGTGTGTATAGCAATTGTCTTGGATCAATGATTTACAATATCTTTGATCTAGACTCTAGCAAAGAAATTGATTTGTAGCTACACTTACAGATTTCATAGATTGTTAATATGCACGTATCCAGTAGCCACAAAATTAAATTTTTCATTTAATTTTATATTAGAGAAAATTAATTCAATTCGTACCCAAGGTAAGTAACAAGTAAGTTAACTATAATATTTTAATAAGCAATTTATGGAATTCAATTATTTCAAATTACGTAAACTTAAAATGTGAATCAATTTTAAGTATAAAAGTTTATTAATTTATATTTCAAAATAATATTAACTACTTAAGTCAAGAGAAATTTGATACCTAGCTTCAACTTACAGTGAACTTCTGCAGACAATTTTTTGTTACCAACTTGATTATTATACTTTCTTTCATTACTAGGATGTTAAATTAGTTTTGCAATTGAACAGAATGGTTTGAATCAAGTTCATTATTCAATATAAGTAGCGTGACCATGTGTCCCGTTTTTACGGAACATGTCCCGTTCTCGGAAGCGTTGTCCCGTGTCCCGTTCCCAAAATGTCCTGTTTTCGAGCTAAATGTCCCAGAATTTCACGCAGTGAATTTTTCATTTTATACGAAAAAAGAGAATACAAATAACATGCAACCATTCACATATCGTTCTCCCAGCTCATTTTTTCTGTATGGGGCTTTCTTTTACAAATCCAACCAAAATTGACGGACATTGACGGAAAATTTTTGATTTGGCTGATTTTTTTTTACGCTTTCAGCATTGTAAAAGAAGATATACGTGTTTGAGGATTTTTTTTTTTGTTAATATTTTAGAAAATGGAGAAGTCAAAGTTTTGAGAATTTCGTGATTTTGGCTTGAAGAGTAGTTTTAAAAAATTCATAACTTCGGTTTTATTGGGGCTAGGAGCGTTTTTTTGTTTTACAGCCTAAGGATTAGATCTTTTTAAAAAAAATTATTAAAAATTTTTTATTGTTATAAACAAATGAATTGTTTATATCAATTTTTAACTGTTATACCGAAGTTTTAAAAAGTTCTTAGTATTACCATTGTATTCACCGTCTAATTCTCAACAAAAAACTTTTTTTTAATAATAAAAAGTATCCCCGAAACTGTCCCGGTTGTGGTTTCAAAATGTCCCGTTTTCAAAAGCAAATGTCCCCAAATGCTAAAAAATGAGATGGTTACACTTAGTATAAGGGATCTTTTAATTTATAGATTCAATATCTGGAGTGAGAATACGGATGACGCTTCCTTATCGTCGATCACCTCTTAGTTCGATAAAAATTGTTTCTGATGTCTGATCTCTTTTAGATATGAAAATGTTAAAAGGCAAAAAAAGCTAAATTTATCAAATTGATAGTATTTTCCAAAAGTAATTTATGCAATGGAATTTTGAACAAGTCCTTTTTTACGAGTTTTGACGTCAAACTACTCTAAAAGCTTACAGTGATAATCTTGGTTAATATTTGACCTTTTTAAAAGTAGTCCAAATAAAATTCCTTTACTATCCATGAAATTAATTTTCCATTCTCTTTGCTTACTCGTAAATTTTATCCATAGTGATTAAGAAATACATAAAATTGTTTTTATTTTTCTTATAAAAATCCCCTAAACGCTTCTGAGAATATCGCATTCAAATGTGTTTTTATTCTATTGTTAGCAAAGGCGCATACAACTTTCTGAAATCTAAAACTTCAGACAAAATATTGTTCATGCTAGCTAATGTTAACATCCTTCGAGTTTCTATTAAATCTCTTACGGTCAATTGACATTCTTTAAAACTGCATCCTATATTTTGCAATGATTGATTAAAGTATTGATGCACTTTTTGGACGCCTTTCAAATCTTTTTATATCTAACAAATAATTATTCTACTGTTCAATTAAACGTAAAAATTCTTTGTATATTTTTAACAATTATTGATGTTAGCAGTTTTGTATTAAAATCAGTATATTAGGAAAAAACCAAAACACAAAAAAACTTTTACAGATGAAATAAATATCATGCCAAAATTTAATGGGTAAACTATATATGAAATTTTACAATTAAGCCAATGTAGCTCCTTTTATTGTGTTTAATGAAAAAATATTTCAAATAATGCCTGAAAATTTAACTCATGTTAGTAATTAACATAACAACTCGAAACTTGAAACTGTGAACCAAAAGAGATTTCCCATATTGATATCCAGTAAAAAAAACGTCAAACGGCAAAAAAATATTTTAATTTAGTTTTTTGCTTTTATACTATATTTTCCTATTTCCTATCTCCGCCTACACAAATACTCGAAAATATATAAATTGTATAACTATATGACCACAAAAAATTATTAACACTTACTATAATAAAATTCAAAGTTCCAAAACTATATAGAATCAACAATGCTCTTACCGACCGTTTCTCATATTTTCTATTCTAAGGTAAATATCATCTGATGACTATATGGTTAAACAGTGGCGCCTTATTTAACAAAGGAAACAGGTCAGAAGTAATTCTTTATATTATCTTGACATCAAAATATTAATAACCATCATCTGTGTTTATAAAAGCTAAAGAAAATATTGTTCATAAAATAAAGAAATGAAAGAGATTACCTTTGGGTATATTTATCTTTTGCTTAAAAGAACACGCATACAAGATGCCGCGTATAGTGGATTTTTTGTTCTATTTTGTTATTTACTTTGAATTTAACTATATTTCACAAGTATTCTATATAACTGTTAACAAATAATAGAGGAATAAAAGATTTTTATAATATGTAATAAGATATTTCATTTAATAATACTCAACATATTATGAAGTTAATTTAAGTTAAATTGAACCCAATCCACTGGTTCTTAAAAGTTCTTAAAAGTTTTTAAACGCTTTTCACTTATTAATTTAATAACATTAAGATAAAATAAAAACATACTTTAATACATTCCACGAAATTTTTGGTTAGTTTATATAATTTCATCTTAATTTATAGCATCTTTTTATATTGGAATTTAATGTTTAATAATATTTTGAAATAAAATTATAATTATAACATTATATTGTTTGAATATATTAAATAATAAGACAATCTAAAGATTAACACACATATAATTATGTTTTACCTTAGTACTGCAATTACAAATGTACTCTCTTACAAGCATATAGAACGTTTATCTACACTAGGCTAGTTAAGTCCCTACACTCATATCAAATATTTTAAAAACTCATTTTCAATAAAATATAACGAAACAAAAGTTCATAACAAATCTATCCAATCCACGACAGCAAATATTTTACCAATTCTGAGTTTAGGAAAAAAATATTTTAGTCTTCAGTAATTTAAAAGCATGAAATAATGTCGCGAAATTGGTAGAAAAAAAAGGATTTATAATCCACTTTAGGTTTTTATTTAAAATTTTATATCATAAAAAATAAAAAAACAAGGGAGCTGTTTGAAAATAATCTGTGATTATTTTATTCATAATAAAATATTAATGATTTATGTGACATTGTTATTGCTCTATTTTTGTGGTATAAAATTTGAGATAGAATCTTAATTAATAAGAATAGTTCATGGAAAACTTTAATAATTGTTTGTACCAAATGGTAAAGATAAAAAGAGATATGCAGCAGGTTCTGCATTAGTGAAAAGAAAATAAACCCAAAACATTTTTTATCTTTTACAGTTACTAACTGATTTGAGCATAATAAATAGAAATTGCAAGAGCAATTTTCTCTTCGCCCAAATTTTTTATTTTTTTGAAAATTTTTTTTCTGGTTTTCTATTTGTAAGTAATTCTGAAAACATCCAGAGTTTATATATAAAAAACAAGACTTATATTTACAGCAAAATTGACACGATGAGATTTTCAATACCAAATATCAAATAGGTAGTATGGTACAATACAATAAAAATACACTTTAAAGCTCATTACACTTGAATTTGCAAGAATGTTTCGTTAAATGCAAAGCGAGAGACAGTAGAATTTCTGCTTTACGCAAGGGAGTGAAATTTTCGAAAGTTCGAAAGTCCGTCGTACTCCTTTCACCGTTCTTATTGGAAAATTGCAGCTGCATCAGGCCTTTTGCGATACACCCCATTGTAAACAAAGCGAAATGTCAAAGTTTTAAAATTAACATCCGCTAATTTTTCAGATCATTTTGAGATCACTTCTATTTGAGGAAAATTATTAAGTTGAAACTATTTATCTAAATGTCTCCATACATATGGTTTACGGCAACTGTTGCTGTAGTAACTATCGCTCTTCAAATGTATAATTCTTATCAATTGCATAGGTAATTATATTTAATAGCTCCTTCCTCAAACAAAAAATATTTTTTTTACTAAATATCATCATTAATATTTTTTAAGAAGTTCCCGCGCTTATACAGAGCGTAGAGCACCGTCTCCTATTAGAGAAAGTCAAAAAGAAAATAATGTTAACGCTCCTACTAAAGAAAAAAATGCTGAAAAATCCGTAATATCCTCTACTAGTGAAAATAATACTTCAAAAGGTCAGCAGGATTTACCTAATTGTAAGTGTGTTGCATGTCATGGCAATTTCGACCATTCTGAAAGAATTTTTAATCATCCATGTGGCTGTCGTTTTCATGAAAGTTGCAAGGATACTATAATTAGATGTTGTGAAATATGTCCTGAATGCCAAGAGAATATAAAGTCCGTAATATCTTCTACTAGTGAAAATAATACATCAAAAGATCAACAGGAATTACGAAAACGTGAAAATATAAATAAATGTGGTTATTGTGGGGTCAATTTGGACCAATCTGAAGGAATTTTAAAACATTCATGTGGCTGTCTTTTTCATAAAAAATGCAAGGATGATATAATTAGATATGGTGGAAAATGTCGTAAATGCGGAGAGATTATTTTTAAGTAAAAATAAGCTATTTCTTAGAGATAATAAAAGCTTACCTTAAGAAAAACTATAAAATTTATCTTGTGAAATGTAAATGAATTTTTAATAAATGTATTTTTTTAAAGTAGAAAGTTTATTTACTTTGAATAAGAGTAAAAGTATGTTACTAAATTGAATCCTTGTGATGAAATTCTTGGTGCGCATACTTTCTAGACATTATTTCGGCCATAGTGTTTATAAAGTGTGCAAAGAACATAAAAATGGACAATCCAATATCCTATATTATTATTTTTTACTTATATGTAAGTAATACGCCTTTTGGATTCAATTCCATCCCGATAAAAATTTTTCAACTCCTAGCGCCGTACCAAAAGCTTCCTTACAGTAAATATTGAAAAAAAACAACCATTTTTTCAAAAAAACAAGAGGAATTAAAAAACCTTGAAAACTTACTAAAATTTTTGGTGAACGTGAACTTGTTACATTTCTTCATAATTTTATTTTATAGCATAAGATTTTTTAATTATATAGGTACAGAGTATTTATTTCAAGTTGAAATCCAATTAAAAGTGGACAATATAATATTATAATAAAGAATTTAATAAGTTCATATGTTTCAACCAAAGTTAAGCCAAAACCAAACCGGCAATGTCCCAGTTTTTATTTTGAGCCTATATTACTATTAAATATAAGAGTCATATTCGATGAATTTTTTTATAATAGATCAATGTGCGGACTCATACGTGAGCCAAAAACTTAAGTACTTAACCAGTTGCTCTAGTCCAATGGAAATTTTTTATAATTATTATTATAGCATTTTTCACTCATAGTAACCATCAGAATAATCATACAATGCACTGACCTTTTGCCACATAAATTTGACTTTCTGAAATTGCAAATTCTAAGGTTAAATTATAAAATCTTATCAACATTTTAATTTTTTAGGAGAACTGATACCTATTGAACTATACCCTTAAACTATAGTCTGTTAACATTCTTTTCAAATTCTTTTCTATGCCTTAAGAAATTTAGAAAATCAAATTTTTTAACAAGAACAAAACTGCGCCTTAAATTAAAATAATGATAAAAGTAACTTGTTAAACAATTTTTTTTTTTTAATTTTATTTTAAAGATTTTTTATTATTTTTTAAAATTTTTCTGAAAAAACACTTGGCTTAATATTATTTAAAGTTTTGTTACCACATTTATTTCATAATAACAAATAAAATAAGTTCTTAATCAATTGAAAATACAATTTTTCTAAAACATTTAATCAGTCGCGTATAAAATAAAGTAAAAATTAATCAAACAATTTTTCCTTCTTTTTTAAATAGCATCTGCTGCTTGATTGACAACATCTTCCGATATATCTCCATAATTTCGTTGAAAAAAAAATCGAATACATATACGATACAAAGATATAAAAACTATATTTTTAAAAACAAAAACTCCTGATATTAATGTTATAAATGCAATTAACTGCATATAATGAAAATATTGCCATCCAAAAATCAAACAAAATATCCAAATTGCTAATGATCTAATCATATCAATTACTATACGATATGTACTACTAGTATTTTTAATTATACTCATACCAATATATGTGTACGATGTTGTTAAGACAATAAAAATGATATGTGCTAATAATATATAATTATTATTAAATAATTGTGTTAAAGCATCTGGTAAATCTTCGGCAACACCATGAGCATTATTATTAAATGGTGTTTTAGTTTTTAAAAAATTCAATGGAATGTGGATAAAAAGTATTATAAATAGTCCAAATAAACCTTCTAAACCGATTGCTTGTAATGGAGGAATATTTAAAAATTTCATATTTTTTTCTTCATAAACAAATTGTGCAGCTTGAAATATTTGTGAACAAATAATTAATAAGTCTCCAGTTATAACTGTATTAGAATCACTTTTATCAAAATTTGTATTCATAATATAATCTGATAAAACTACTAATATAGTACCTAATGATATTAATAATATACCACACCACTGATGTAAATTCAATGAATTACTTAAATGTAAATAATTTATACGAAATAGAGCAGCAAAAACTATTGAAGAAACTGAAATTAGAAATATTTGGTAATCATTAATTAACTAAAAAAAAATATAATAGAACACTTACATCGTAGCATTTGAAAGCTCGAGCCATATGTGAAATAAAGACCAGTAAAAAGCATTGATGAAGCTATTAAATCACATATGGTAGGAATAAGTAGCACAGTAGCTCGAAAATCTCGACTGCCTGATGTAAGTATGTGAATTTCTTCAGTACCATTCTATATCAGAGTATAAAATACGATTGAAATTATGTTCAGTGAAATTGTAAATTTCAAGAAAGTAAAAATGTAACTAAGGGAGATGTTAATTAATGCTACTTCTCATTGAAAACATGCAGATTTTTTCTCTAGAGTTTAAGATGTTTTTTCTATGTAAATCCCTGAATTGAATGTAGTTACATTGTAATGAGAGCAATAAAGAATTCATGTATAAAATAATTCTTTACATTAACATGCAAGATTCATAATAATTAGTTTTCAATAAGTTTTAAATTTGTTAATTTTCAAATAAATTGGGAAAATAAGTGTTGAAGAGAGGTTTTAGAAGATGCTGAACATACATTAAACACGTTCGAATTTAGCTATTCTTGCTATTCTTAGAGTCATTTAAAAGACCTAATGGAAAAAAAATATAATATATCTCTTTTCAGCTTCGATTTTTCACAAAATTATTCTATTCATTTTTGTAAACATGATCCACTATTTGTTTAGTTGTTTACAAAAAAAAAGATTAGTTTCTCTGAAATGTACTTACATTTTTTCGCTTCAAATAACTAAATAAAGTTTTGTAAATTACAAAACACAAAAATTCTGCAAAAAACATTAATGAAGTCTGGAAAAATGGGTGCTGAAAGTGACGCTTCTCTCCATCTATGCCGATTGATTGTTGAAAATCAGCCCATCTAAAAAATATATTTTTTAATTATATATATAACTATATAATATTGACTATAAATACTTTATTAATAGCACATTAACTGTTCCAGCAACAATGAACACTAAGTATGGAAAAGTATCTGTTTGAATCACATCAGCCATATTTGTTAATTTTTATTCGTTCTTAAATAATGAGTTATTATCAAAATAATCTCTTGAAAAATTTATATCATTTACTTGAATACGAAATAGGTTTTTGCAGAAGAAATAAAAATTATAAACCAATGAACTTTTTAGCATGAGTTTTATCAGCTGTTATTGTCTTGACAATGAACCATGACATTTCTGGATAAACATATGTTTATACAATACAATACAATATACAATATGTATTTATTTTGAGTCTTTCATTGTACACTGTGATTTACAATAATTCTTTAAACCTAAGAAAACCTTAAGTGAGTTATGGCCCTTAAGGTATATAAGCCAAGCATTTGCAACAATAAAAACCAATTGGTTGATTCTATTTAAAAAAAAAAAAAGCGCTAGACAAAAATTCCACTGCTTGCTCCCGGCAGCATAGCACTCGTAAAAAACGAAAAGAAATAAAAATGGGGCTGAAGAAGAACCAAATAGAACGAGTGAAAAGAAAGAAAAAGCGCAAACGGGATTAAAAATTAGGGACGATAACTAAACAGGATTGACTAGAGTGGGAACGGGGAGAAATAAAACATATGTTTATAAATAATATTGCAGTCTATATATACTTCTGGATGTAACCGCGACGCAAATTGCCTAGAAAATTGCTGTCGAAACCCTAGAGGAAAAATTATGCAGACATTGCGCTTTGCCTTCGTGTACATATACACAAAGTAGCACTCTTGTTTAACTCCAATCCTTGTAGACATTAACATTGGTATGTCCGCACTTGTCAGCATTGCAAACACTATCAAAGGTATTACCCCTATGCATGAGACCTATAAGCAAATAAAAAGCTGTGGAGATATTGGTGCACATACGTACCAATACACATGCTGCTGACAGTTTGTAGTTTAGGTGCGATTATAATGCGCTCCTTGACTAATTGCATCCAAATTTCCCGTAGGGAATTGCTAATCTAGACACCAAGTTAATCATGTCATGATAAGTCGTGTGTCACCAACCAATATGATTGCAGTTAATCAACTTCAGAGTGTAACTGCGCCTCATATCGCCTATGAAGGCCCTAGTAGGTATGAAGGTGTCTATAAACCGCTGTCCAAATCGCTAATGTCGACACCAAGTGTTGTAAGCCTATCCCAGTAGGAATTTGGTCTACAGCAGACGAAATCAACAAGAATGCTTGGGTGAATTGTTGCTACCGCGACCAGCATGTAAGTAAAAATCTACTCGTTTTATAGGCTTTATATATTATACGCTGTAAAGACTGGGCTTATATATATTGGTAAAGCGCATTTTTGATGGTGTGAGTAAAAAAGTGACATTTTTGGTTAAGATATATGGCGTGTTTGTGAAATAAAATTTGTGCATATAAAATTTCATTGAATTTCAATTATTAAATCTTGAATCTTACCAATAATTGCAGCGTCCATTTTTATTGACTTGGTGATATTGAAAAGGATCCTTTTTATAGCCTGAAGAATAAAATTATTTTTCAAATATAATTGCTATGATTGAAAATGATGGATTATCGGGATACAGACATATCTCTTTTTATATGGTAAGCACATTATTTTGTTTAATATTTTTTCTATTGCAATTGTTTCATCCTTTTCAGAGAGACAATTTGAAGTCATAAATACATTTTCCACGAAACAGTAAAAGAAAACTAATGGGCTCTTACTCAGAAAATATAGTGGAAAAACAATAATCTGAAATTAAGAAACTGTAAAACTCATTTTAAGTCAAAAAGAAAACATCAAATACAAAAATTAATGTATTTCAAAAAATTTATAAAAATATAAAATAAATAAATTATATATTAATTATTATTTTTCATTTTTTTTAATATATATATATTTATATAAGCACTCTGTGTGCTACACACATACCATTAACAGCTACGCATATATATGGTTTAGTATAGCCGCATTACCACATAGGCACTTTTATTTCACTTGTGTTAGAGCTTGCTGGTCACCTGCGGAGATGCCCATGTTAAAAACCGCTGTGGTTGCATGCATATGCCTGGGGTTATGCTGGTCAAAACATTAAAGGCACTTGGATGTGTCTAGCAAGACATTTCCTACTGGGATGTGTTCTTTTCTTAAATCAGTTAGACAAAACTTTGATTTTTCTTTCTGATGTTTGCAGTTTTTTAGCCGCTAAAATTTTTAGTAGCATATTGAAGAAATTTTTGAAGTGAATAACTTCTTAAGGCGCACCTTGGAATTTTCTTGAGGGTAAATTTTAAATCGATGTAACGAAAAAGCGACACTATTGTTACACTAAGGTATATGTTTATAGCATATGGTGATGGATATATATATATATAAATATATATATATTTATATATATATATATATATATATATATATATATATATATATGTGTGTGCGTATGTATGGTTATATATATATATATATATATATGTGTGTATGTATGTATGTATGTATGTGTGTGTGGAGGGTGGGTGGGTGTGTACGTTTATATATATATATATATATATATATATATATATATGCCTGTGGTGTGCAGAGTGGAGCGAAGCGAACAGGGGGCGGAGCCCACTAGATTATATGAATATATTTTAAATATCAAAAATGTTTTGAAATAGTAGGTAATCAGTACAGTAAAGTTAAGACGGGTGACACAAAGTTAAGCAGGTGCCGATATATATTTGCTGAGTGAAGCGAAGCGGGGGTGGGTGAGCGAAGCGAACAGGGGTCGTAGCCCACTAGTATATATATATATATATATTCTAAATATCAAAATGTTATATAAACACTATTAAGTTTTCACTTCTACCGTGTGGTTTTAAGCACACACTTGATTTTTTTTTTTAGCTCCAGAGACCTTACATCGTCAACACAGTTAAAGACATCCTGTGCGCACACATAATATAAGAAAGAGGTCGATCCCATATATTTTCTTGTATTTTTGTGTTAAAGCATTCATTTTAAGATAGATAGTATGGTTAAATAAGTTTTTTTTAAATGTTAAATATTAATTAGGAAAAATAATACACATTTATATACCTACAATAAAATCTCGTACATAAACTGTCAAGTCTAATACCAAAAATATTTTTAGAGAAGTTTAGGGATGTGCTTACGTTTAAATGTAAACACGCCATAGATGTGAACAAGCCCGACAGAAATTCTTGTCGATAAGGTAGGTTTGAGTCAACTATGGTGTCAAACTCATAACCTTCAAAGTGGCAATAAAAAGCACACGGAGTGTCGAAAATACCGGGGTTATAAATATTTAGAAATGGATATCACTGATTTTGTTAAAATAATTGAAACACATGACAAGGTAATATATTTTTTGAAAGCGTGCTAACAATATTAAAAGAATACTAAATTATTATTTTCAAAATTCCCATTTACAAATTTTTTTATTTTATGATTTCAAGAAAATTTACAAACATATAAACCTGTGCTTTTCAGTTCACTACTTCTTATAATATTTTCTGTAATAATCAAAAAAAATATATAACGAAATAACAATTTATGCAATAGAAATGAGCGAGAATTTCAGTAGCTTGTTATTGAGTGAAAACCATGTCACAGTTTGATATTTGTAGTGTTATTTAGCTTGAATCATTTTCTATCACTGTTTTTTATATATTATATCATCCATAATTCTATGGAATTTGAATTCGCTTCATGATAGATTTCATCGTAAATACTGCTATCAATGCATAAAACTCAAAAACTTAAGGCGTTTGTTATACACAGTCAAGATTTAAATAATGGTATTATATTGATTAAAACTAATTTAATGCAAAATATTTGCGTAGTTTTTTTTCATAAAATACTTATTATGAAAAAAAGAGTAAACTAATTAAAACAAATATTTTTTTTTCTAAAGGGCCGTTCAATGATATCTTTAAAAACATTTAAACCGGGTGATACAATTCTTGTTGAAGATCCACTAGTATCACATCAGTTTTCTTGGAACAGACTATATAAATATTTAGCATGTGACCATTGCATGAGACCCTTAGAAACCACAGAAGAAAACATTAGGAGACTTGCATCTGATTCAAATATTATCTTACCATATCCAGAGTATTGTCCAACAAAGGAATGGCTAAAAAAACATACAGAATGTCCAAGCTGTAAAATTAAATATTGTTCTGAGGATTGTTATGTAAATGCAATAAATCAATACCATAAAGTTTCTTGTTTGGGACAGTCTCGATTTAATCCAGAACATCCTATCAATATTTTGGAAAAGAAATGGCAGTAAGATTTTAAGTTATTGATTGCAAAATTCTAGAAATTTTCAAAAATCATTAAATTTATAGGAACATACATTATCCTCCAGAATATGGAACTATTATGTTAATCGTCCGAATTCTAGCTATGTATCAGCAAGACAAACCTAATAATAATTTTTTTGAAAAGCTGCAGTCATTTCAAAATATGACTTATAATTCAGATCTTAAAATACATCATAAAATGTTTAGGGAAATTTTTAAATTTCAATTTGAGGATTTGTATAAAGCATATTACAATGCTTTCAACTTAGCAGACTTCAAAGATGTAAATATTGAAAAAAAAATTTTATTCTAAACAATAAACATTGTGAATTTCAGTTTATTCAACCTAATAATTTTCAATCATTGATGGCTTTAATTGGTACAAATTCTCAAGGAGTAGCAACAAGTCCATTTTCTCAATGGGTACAACTTGTTAGTAATTTAAATCTTTCAACTGACAAAAAATTAGAACTGGAAACATTTATTGATGATGTATATAAAAAAATGGATGAATGTAAGATGGTTACATATAAATGATACTTTTTACCCAAAAAATAATTTTATACACATGCAGCGAGAATAATGTAGATTAATTTTCAAGCAGATCGCTGCAAGTAATTTTTTTTTTTTTTTTTTGTGGGCACAAGTTTTCATTTTTTCAGCCAATTGTAAAATCAATTTTTCGTAGTAGCTACATACGAACTCATGCGACTAGAAACTTTTCCCATTTATATGAAATTTATCGGCATTTGTCTTTCAAAATTTATGGCATTAACAAGCAAAAAAATTAATTTGACGCGAAATGTTTTCATGTGACTATTATCCCGATCAAGGGCTACACATGCCCAAAAAACGATGGTAGCAACTATCATTGATATATTACCACCTTGCGAGTAAAAAGAATATAAAAAAAATTGATTATTTGTTAGTATCAATATAAGTATAATTTTCTTTTTTTACATTATTTTAGTCTCTGGAGAGTTTTTAAATGCGGAAGGCTGTGCATTATATGAATTACAAAGTAAAATTAATCATAGTTGTATACCAAATGCGCAAACCACTTTCCCTTATTCAAATAATAGACTTGAATTAAAATGTTTAAAAGAAATAAATCCAGGTGAAGAAATATTTGTATCGTATTTGAGTAGTTGTGACTTGGAAAGAGGACGACATTCAAGGCAAAAGGTAAATTTAAATTGTATTTTTATATTATTTTAAATTTTTCTATTTTAGCTTCTTAAAGAAAACTATTTATTCATTTGTAAATGTCAAAAGTGTGAAAATCAAATCAATGATAGTTCGAGCACGAGTGGTTCTGATGAAGAAGAGAGTGATCTCAGTGATATGAGTGAATGAGTTTTTGGTATCAGATAAATAATTCAAATGTTTATAATTTTTACGTAGTTATTAAGTTTATTTTTCAAAATTTTAACTAAGCAATTTTGTACAACAGAATATCAATTATGTTTTTATTGATTTGAAATTTATTACTTTTATATAAGGTATGAACTATAATAAAATATAATTAAAATGTATAAAATTTCATAATTGTTCATCATAAAATTATGCCTACGGTATTGTATTTTTTTCAAGAAATCTAACCTTCGAGATTGACTTTTCAACTCAAATGCATAACGCCAATTTTTTTGCAAATAATAAAATATGTCTTTGAAAAATCAGCAGTTTTAAAACTGCTCTTATTGTCAAAATCAATATTTAGAGCTATAATGTGTCACTGATCGGCGATTTATATAGGAAAGAACACATAAATAGGTAGCTGGCCTTATGGAGCTAACAGTGAAAACCATGTAGCAGGTTTGCTTATACTTTTGGCATGAATGTAAGAGTTTGATTTTTTACACACTTTCAATATAAATTACAGCTATCAAATTTTGTGACAAAAAAAATAATAAGATAAGAGAAATTCTTTTTTAAAAACGCAACAGTCTATTGTTTGACCACATTAAAACGATAAAACTATATTATTTATGAGCTCTTTTATTACGTTAGTAATTTGGAGTATCAAAATAAATATACAGTTTAATTATACTAATTTTTTAGCTTCGAAAAATTTCCTTAAATGTCTCATTTGCCAAAATCCCATTGCAAGTAATACAATTAATTGTGCTAATGACCACCACAATACTCTAGAATTAGTGCTTTCACTTGTTTGACGGAAACGTTCTTCTCTATAACGCTGATAATTTTGCTCTTTTGTTATCTGATCAACTTGATCCAAAAGTTGTCTTAAACGTAATTGTAATTCAGTCAGTTTTTCTTTTTGTGCTACGCTACCATAATCAATTGCATGTTCTCCAACTTGAATATCTAAGTGTACACGTAATTCAGATCCACTAAACCAAGCTGTAGTATTCGAATGTAGACATATAACATGCTCTCCAGGTATATTTGAAGTAAATGATATTCTACCTTCTAAACTATAAACTCTGGATAACATAATACTACCTTCTGGATCTGTAACTTCTACATGCATTCCAATTTTAGGAGAGGATGGCATGAAACCCCCTGTTTTCGGATCATACAGTTCAACTTTATATATAACTAAAGGTGTAAGTAAAAACATTTAAATAAAAATTTTTAAATTAGAAATTTGGAATATTTACTTAAAACATGTGTTTGATCGGGTATTTCTTCAATGAAACATTTTCTAGAAACTTCACTCATATGAAAATATAGACCATTTATATTTTGCAAAGTTCCTAATAATATTAAAAAACATAATAGTAGCTTATCCATCTTGAAAAATGTAAGGAAAACTGTTTGCAAAGTCCTATGACACGTCATAAATTGTTCGTTCATAAACTCCAAATTTTATTGACAATACACCGAATCCTTGGCAAGCTACGGGATTTTAGGCTGTGTCAATATTATGGCTCAAGCACAATGACGCGGTTTGCGGAGCGGAAGCGATGACAGCTGTCACAGCTATAAAAATTTATATAGCTGATTTTCGGAATTTGGAATGAATCCACTTATGAGAATCATAAGATTAATTAATATACTTTAAATTTTATAATTAATATTTATTTTAATTAATCTTAAATTGTCAACTTATAAAAGCGCTTTTGAAAACGCTAATTGCTTGGTGTCTAGTACAGCGAGTTGGACAGCAGATAGGTGATATTATAGTAGTTCTGAGGCGCGTAGATACTCAATATTTTTTTAGTGTGACATTTTGATTGAAAATATATAACTTATGCTTTCTAACTGGTTTTATAGTATTAAATTGACTTACCGTAAATAATGATGCTGCATAAATGCAATAAAATTGATTAAAAGGAACAAATTATTTTTTCCAAAGGACTTGTAATATAATTATTACAGACAATATACTTCTAAGTATAACCGCACCTAAGCACTTTAGTTTTATATAGGGGCTATTCACTATTTTTTGCGAGTGGATTAATTCTATATTTGTGTGTGTATTTGAGAGAGCAATGCTTTGACATTTCAATTTATAAAATTTTATAGGTTATGTTACTATAGGAAATTCGAATACTTTTTCTTAAATTTTGTAAAATAAAATATTTAGGTGAAAAAAACTAAAATATTTTTAAGTGAAAACACTTAAATAGTTCTGTAGAAAAAAATAACATCAATTTGTTTTAAGTTTAAAGTGTGGTTTTTGTGAAAAATTCTGTTTTAATCACAAAAATGTCGCAAGGGTTTTCCAGTAATATTTGCCATATTTTGCAGGTAAATAGGGTAAGATTAGAATAAAAATTCTTAAAGTTTCTACAAGAAACACAATTGAAAGAGTTATAAATATTTTACTCAAATTCTGTTTTTTAAATATTATTTTAACTTTGACGTATAAACGCATTGATCAAAACTCTGCTAAAGAAACCCCAGCTTGTTTTGACATTTTCATATGTTTTCTTATGCCTGAGATTCACTAGCGCAGCGGCACAAAATTTAGTGCTAAATGCTAATGAGTCCACTGGTATATTAAAAAAAACTATCCATTTTTACTGTGCTAAGTCGTCTCCACACGCTAAGCGCTAGTGAGTCCCAGGCATTAGATGTGTACTCCTCGAAGGCAAAATTAAAATGATTTTTTGGCATGCATGTATTAGTGAACGCCTAATACAAAAGAAACCGATATAGGCTTGAGAGTAGAAAATTAAACATGTTTAATAACTATTTCTATTTTCTATTTAATTTACATTTAACGAGAGAGCGGCTTGATGAGTTGGAAAAAATAGTGAATGGGGGTATTCATATTGAGTCCGGTAACATTTAATTTCTTGGTACTATAAGCGGAGGTGAAAGGTAAGACAGAGTTTCGCAAATTTCGAAAAAGCTTTTACCCCTTCCTGAGGCAGAAATATTTCTGCCTCATGCTTGGTATCTTACTAATCACATATTTATATATACACATTATCTGTAATATTTTACGAACACATATTCAAATATTTTAGTGGAGTTAAAATTGTAGGGGAACATAACCGAAATGATACAAGTCTCAATGTGAATACCCCCAATAGCCCCTATTAAGGAAAATTGTTATGGGTTGTTTAATATTAAAATTGTGTTTTTTTTTTATTATCCGGAACGAAACATATTAATTTTATATTTATTGAATTTTTAGAAGGGCATTTGGCAAGAGCTACCTAATATTAATTCAAAAAAATTTAAGTGCATTAAAACTTAAAAAATAAATATTAGACAATATATTTCATTAATTATAGTTAGTGTAAAATATAACTAACCTTATTGAACCTATACTACATTACGGGTAATTGCCCGCCACAACCCATACGTTGTTGCCGGTTGACAGCAAAATGCATTCGCTAAGCTCATCAAGGTCGTTTATTGACACTAATTTTTCTTAACACTTTTAAAATTTGTAAAAATTTTCTTTCCGTTTTTAGACCATTTCGCCAAACAGCTGATAATTAAATTTTGGCGTGAGCTTGAACACAGCTCCTAAACACTTGAAATGTCAAAAAAGTTGATACAATATTCTCGGTTACATTGTTATATATCATAAAGTTCCACCAAACAGGATTTCACTAATATTCCAAAACTTACGGCAAATTATATCCCTTTAGAAAAATGGAGCTAGTAATTCTGTTTGGTATAGCCGTGTCGTTATTTGTTATTTTACTTTCGTTTATGTATTTAAAAGGAAAGAAAGAAACGTCAGGTAATAAGTAAATTTCACTAAAAGTTTTTACCAATTATTTATTATATTTAAGAGCAAAAAAATAGAGGTGTACAAAGAAGACAACCAGAAGATATACCAAGACGAGCTCAAGTCGCTCGAAATCAACGCAATCGCCTAAGAAATACATTGCTACAATCTTTAGACGACAATGAAGAAATTGAAGGAAATCAAAAAAATCATATTCAAGATGAAAAAATGGGAGCCAAAAAACGAGCTAAGCTGGAAGCTAAAGCTGAAAAGAAAGCTCAGCGAGAACATGAAATACAAGTAAGAGAAGAAAAAAAAGAAAAGGAAGCAAAATTAGTGGAAGAGCGAAAGATAAAAGATGCAAAAGAAGAAGAAGAGCAAAAAAAATTTGAAGAAGCCCAAAAACTTGCTCGCGAAGAAAAAGAACGCCAAGATTATGAAGAATATTTAAAATTGAAGGAATCATTTAGTATTCAAGAGGAAGGGTTTGATATCGATATTGATGAAAAAGACAATTTATTAGAACAATTTATCCATTATATCAAAACAAATAAAGTTGTTGTACTTGAAGATTTGGCTATGGAATTTAAATTGAAAGTACAAGATGTTATTAAGCGTATAGAAGATTTAAGGGCAGCTAATGAACTAAAGGGTGTAATTGATGATCGCGGTAAATTTATTTATATAACAGACGAAGAACTACATTCAGTAGCAAAATTTATAAAGCAACGTGGAAGGATTTCAATAGCTGAGTTAGCAGAACGTAGTAATACACTAATTAGTTTAAAAATTTGAATTAAACTCAATAGAAATTAAATTTTAAATCGTTTTTAAAATATTTTGGAAAAAATGGAAAAACAATAAATAATTCCACAAGATTACATTGGATTCCGTTTTTCTTTATATATTATATTATTATACAATATTGCTCTGAGTATTTTCTTCTAAATTACATCACTGTCAAACTTATTCAATATTTGAACACAGGCTTTACAAAATAAAATCACGTCATCACTCATCACTCATCACTTAAATCTAATAATAAATGCTACAGACTCACAATGAAACAGCGAAGATGCTTTTTTTTGACAATCACCGTCTTAATAAATCATCTATTTCTATATTTATTTCTAATTCAAAGGAAATAAAACGTTATTCTTAAAATATACTTAATGTTAATATATATTTAAAGAAAAAGTATTACAATTTATATTTTTGGATTATCTTATTTCTTACTGTCTTAGATAATCTATCACTATTTACTAAACATGGATTTGTTTTAATTTTTACAACTTAACTACAATCGGGGCATTGTAGTTTAAATCTCACTATATCATCATTGCACTCTTTATGAACACGGTGAAAACAAGGAAGTATGCAAAGTTCACGGTCACCAAAAAGTTCTTCACAAAAACCACATTTTGAATTAGGTGGCTTCTGCGGTAGATCATCCTCGTGATTTCTTGAAGAAACATCTGGATCATTTGTAATATTCTGAGAGGTTGGTTCTATAACTGAAATGTTTGAGGTGGACGGACCTGGCGGGCTTGGTGGCGGACCTCGGGGCGGACTTGGAGGCCGATCTCTGGACAGTTGTGGTGACGGATCTTGGGGTAGACGTGGCGGCAGATTTCGGGGCGGACCTGGTGGTGGACCTCTGCACAATGTAGAAATTAAATTTATAGCCAAAGAAAAACTCAAAGTACACTTTAAAAAAATTGCAATTAAAAATTATTACCTAGGTTCAAAAACTCTCATATCTCGTTGCCGATTATTATCTGAAAAATTAGTTCGCCACAAAAAATAGATAAAAGCAGCAGCAGCCATAACTATCCCAGGCGCGTATCTTACAACAGGGATCATTTTGGTGTTTTTAATCTTACTTTATTATTGAATTCTGCTATTAAAATGACGTTTTCCTCAATTTAAAGCTGTCATTTGTAATAGGTATGTTCATAAACTCATTCCGAATTATCAGCTGCTAAGCTAAATGGTCTATAAAGACGGGGTGTCTAGATCAGGGATTTTAAAAGAGTTTTTTAGGCAAATTTACACTCAGAAGTATATTCTTTGTTTAATTCTGTTAAGGGCACCCTAGACTATCAAGGATGGCACGATTTCCATTAGTGGGAGCACTTTAATATGTACTTTTTCCGATTAAGCCCGGCACCCAAATCGGAAAAAATTTATAAAGTTGCCTTAATATGGTTTTTCGATCTTTAAAGTTTACACTGAAACCTCTTTAAAATCGCCATATTAAATTGTCAAGACATTATATTCTCTATATTCTCTTCTTCTTATCGTAAAAATTACCCATATTGACTCTTAGTTTCAAGGCTGCATTTGTTGTTAAAAATAGATTTTTATTCGGTTGAAGGCTGAAAAACTCTTTAAACATCTTTTACGAATTTAGGGAGTCGGTCTCCGCAAGAAAAAGTGAAGATTATTTGCGGGACCATGCTTTGGAAATCTTGCCGGCAAGATTTTAAGCAATTTTTAATATTTAAAAAATTTTTTACGATTTCCAAAGCATGGTCCCCCAAATAATTTTCACTTTTTCTTGCGGAGACCAACTCCCTAAATTCCTAAATACTATTCGAGAGAACTTATAATTTAATAATTGCAGTCAATATACTTCTTAGTATAGCCGTCCCTCAAATCGCTAATGTAGACACCAAGCTAATGTCAAATTTGTTTTTATTAATGTCGATCAGTTTTAGATACGTTAATTTTGTTTTTTTAAAATAATTTTGTTGTAAAATTAAATTGGTAAAAAATGATCATTTGAGAGTTAAAAATTAAACAAAAACAGCACTTAAAATTTTAAAAAATTGAAGTTATTTTTTTCTTCACCTAAAAATATTTTAGTTTCTTTCACCCAAAAGTTTTATTTTATAAGATTTAAGAAAAAGTATTCGAATTTTCTATGGTGACATAACCTATAAAATTTTATAAATTATCTCAAATAAACACACACAATTATAGAATTAATCCACACCATTTTAAAACATATATTTTACACTATGTACATGTACGAGTGGTGGGAGGTAAGCAAATTTTGACGTCAAATGGAAAAAATAGTGAATAGTCCCCATCAAGGATCCTTGATCAAAATGGCCTTGTTCAGTAAACTTGACAACTTAATGAAATTTTTGAAAAAATTTTTTTACTTTAAAATCTTTGTAAATAAATAAATTTAATTTTACAACAAAATATATAAAAAAAACATCAAATTAACGTATCTAAAACTGATCGACATTAATAAAAACAAATTTAATAAAGTCAAATTTCCTTGATCAAGTAGACTTGATATGGGGCAAAATTTCTACTCAATATACTTCTGAGTGTAACCGCGCCTCAAATCGCCTATAATTCTGCTGTCCAAATCGCTAATGTAGACACCAAGTAACTTCCTAAATATTTCAATTAATAGATTTATATAAAAATGTTTCAAAAAGAAGATATTTAAATATTTCATGTTTTGAGGAAAATAACCTTACTAAAATCGTAATTTTCAAAATCCTTTTTCTTTAACATAGAATTACTTTTAATATGTACCAATTTATTTCCTTAAGAGCTATTATTTCAATTTTTGATCAAATAAGTTTTTAAGGTTGTATTTTGACGACTAATACGTTGAGTAAGGTTTCGATTTAAAAATTTTGAAAAAAGTATATCAAATTTATTGTTTACATAGCAGTCTTATTTTTCAGTTTTTACCTATCACTGAAGACTATTCGAGTTCCAAGAAATTTTATTTTAGACTTAAATTAAATAAAACCTATTTCTAAAATTTTAAAATATAAATAATACAAATAAATATAATGTACTTTAAAGTGGGTGTCTGCATAAAGGACAATTATTATTTTGCCATCTCTCAATACAATTTTTATGAAATTTGTGGCCACAACGTTGACGACTATAGTTGAATCCTAAAACTTCCAAACAAATCGTACAGTTTTCAGTATAATCATGGCTTCTAAAATATAAAAATTATTAAATTTATTAAGAATAAAAATTTGTTAAATAATACCTTCTCTCGTGTTCGTAATTATAAGTGTTATTTGATGGTCGACTAGCAAAATATCCATACACTGCCATTACAGCTGCAGAAACCATTAAAGCACTAAACCCAAAAACCATGGCATAATTCATCATAAATAAAAGGTTTTGAAAAGCACTTGGAAATAAAGTTGTTTCAAAATCTGTAATGAAAATATTTCCAAGTATATATTTTCGTTTGCCTTTAATTATTAATAAACATAAGAAACTGTAAACTAAATGCTCTAAATTAGCTTATGACAATCTAGTTATCTAGTTATGGCAGTTATAAACTTTAAGAGAAAGTTCAATCTTTCAGATTTTAGAATATTCTTAAAGATTCTATTCTGCATCTATTTTTTTTTATAATACGACATTTTTGAACCGAGGCCGACAATTATAGTGACATCTCTTCCTTTCTCTTGTAAAGCTACAAAATTAGTAAATTGTAAATAGTAAATTGTGAAAAAATTTTTTCTTTTAAAAATATGAATTGAGCGCCCTCTTAGCCCTGTCCAATAAGTTCGGATTTATTATTGGATATGTTTCACAAATCTAACAAATTGCTAATTTAGATGAGAGGTAGTAGTATGTATTTCAAAAGTTAAGAAATATCAAATTTTAGCAAAGGGTTTGTTTTCCTACTATTAAAAAATAATACTAGAACATGTAAAAGATTTAACCCACAAATTACCTAATAATATTATTACATAACAATTAAGCAAAGTATTTAATGTTACTTTTAAAATTTTTCATGTTAACAAATAATTAAAAATTACTTAATTAGTTAAAGTTGATTAGAAAATTTGGTAAAATTTTTGTATCAAAAACTGTCAAATTAGAGAATGAAGATAGTTTCATTATACTTAAGCATTGAAAGATCGCGTATATTTTAGATATATACTTAAGTAAAATATATAAAATATAGGGGTATTCACATTGAGGCCGGGGTATCAATTTGGAAATGTTCCCCTACAATTCTCACTCCACTAAAACATGTATATATTTTGTTGGTAAAATATTACAGATAACGTGTATATATAAATGTGTATTAGTAAGATACCAAGGAAGGGGTAAAAGCTTTTTCGAAATTTGCGAAACTCCGTCTAACCCTTCACCTCCGCTTACCTTGAAATTAAATGATACCGGACTCAATTTGAATACCCTGTATGGCTCATATTTCTGTATGACGACAAATTTTTACAATTGGATTACACTATGCCATATAAATATGACCCACTTATATGACAAATACATTTCATATAAAATCATACAAATTTTATATGACTTGGCTTAATGCTTAAGCCCTAATAAAGAGTATTGTTATCTTCATAAAAAACGATAGTTAAGTCTATTTATTATTTATTTGGAATATCTTTTGGCTCTATTGAACTCATTCGTCCACATAGAGTTTGCTTCACAAATCTAGCAAGTTACTAAAAGTGCTAAAACTGCTAATTTAGAATATAATAGTACGTATCAAAATGGTTTATCCCGCGTTCACTTCAAAAACATGCACTTGACCATGGCCTTTCAATATTTGAAGATTCTTCTATCATTAGTAAAGGAGCTCGCGATTTTAAGGCCACAATCTGTAATACGACCTCATAACACATAAGTATAGCTAACAATATATTTCCTCATCGTTATTATCTCTCTCCATGTTTATATCTGTCTACTTTTATGTTTAATTCACAAATAAATACAGAGTTAACCTACAAAAATAATAAGTTTGACATTTATTAAAATGAAATATGTGTCATACTATGTTCAATGTAAACCAGTGTTAATACAAAGTTGTTCCCAGATCATGATATGGCTCAGTGTGAAAAGGCTATTAGCAGTTTACACAGCAATTTCATAGGGGATCTGAGGCGAGGTTACACCCAGTCAGAAGTATATTGACTGCAATAACTGCGCTACAAATCTTTGCAAAAAATACAATTTGTACTGGATTTTTATGAAGTTGTGCACAAAACCAGAGGGCGGATACTTAACACTGCATGCGGAGCGGTTGACATATATTGCCGACTTTTATAGCAAAGTATAATAGACGGCTCAGCTATTTAGCAGGTTTATTTCATAAAAAGCGAACCGATGGCTTCAAAATCGGTATATCAAAAGTAATTCAGCTACTCTTACTCATAAAAAAATATTTTCTTAAACATATAGCACAAACTATGGAATGTAAACAAATATGGCAGCATAAAACTAATTAAATTGTAAAGATGATGGTTGTAAAATTATCCTATTTAGTGTTTCCACAAAAGCAAACAAGTTTCTGGAAACATTTTTGTTTTTATGATAGAGCGGCAAGAAGTAAGGGGTAAAATTCGGAAAATTCGAAGTAAAATTTGTTTTCAGAAAAATTTCGGTATCACGAGAAACATTCTAACGCATACAGGAAGTAATTCATTTAAATGCACACACACATTTATATTGCTATATCTGCACATGAAATATTTCCAGGAAACTTGTTTCCACGTGTGGGCGGTCAAAATTTGTTCGAAAAAAAATCAACTTGTTACTGGAAACATGTTTCCTCGTGTGGAAACAGCTATTAAAAAACTTTCAAAGCAACACAAGCAGCGCTATCTATTCAAACAGCGCAAATTATTTTAGAATAAATTGCTGAAAAAATTTCTAACAAAAAAGACTGGTAAATATCAAATTTTGTTAAAAAAAATGCCAATTCAATACCACCCCTTATTGCAACATATCTCTATGAAAGAAATATGACAGATTATTTGACGTAAAAATGGCTTACAGTATAGTTCATCAAATATATAGCTAAAAAGTTAACTACGAAGTGTGAAAGAAATGGATTTTGATAGCCCTGATGTTGAAAAAGATTTTCCAGGCCTTTATGCATCCGAATCAGGAGTAGGAAAAAGAAAAGATGAAGGTTATTATATAATATAATTTTACAAATGTTTTAACTTTGATAACAAAGAAAGAAACATTAAAAATTTAATAATAATTTGGTACTTTAAAATTGACAGTATAGAAATTTTGGATTCTTATAGTAAGTTAGGTAAAAAACAAGTGGTAATAGGAATACAATTATTGTTTGAAAAACTGAGTACACTTTGAGTATACTTTGATTTAAAAGTTTCATTTAGGAAAACAAGGAACAAGGAATTCTAAAATTTAAGTATCAATTCTCAAAAATTACTAATGTCTTAAAATTTATTTTACGGAATTTTAATATTACACTGCAGTAGGCGATGACGAGAAATTATCCATCATAGCTATTTTTCGGTCATATTTATACAGATAAAGTTGGTACCCTTTTGTCAAAAAGGCTCATCGATATTTTTCCCGAGTAAATAATTTTTATAACTTAAATGAAACTCTATAAATCGAGGATCTAATGCTACTTTCCCTAAAGAATTCGAAGTACATATTAAAAATTGTAGAATTTTCTTTTAATGAAAGTATATTCGTCCAATCTTTTGAAATTACCTTTTAAATTCTTTCCCAGTTGCTAAAAAAACTAATGTTTAATAATAATTTTTATAATTACCTTAAAGACAGTGAACCAGATCATGACAAATTAAGCAAAAAGGATCTCTTAATCGGACGAAAAAAAGATAAAAAGGACCGTGGATATGCAGCTTTGGAAGGTGAAAGCTCTCCAGAAGAGGAAATTGATGCAAAGTTTGTGGTTTAATTTAAAAGAAAACTTTTCATTATCGTATTTAAAATTTCAGAAGTCCTTATAAGTCTGGTAAAAAACCAAAACCATTTAAATTTTCTTCTAAAAATAAGGAAAAAAGAGAAAAGTCTCGTGAAAAAGATAAAATTGATAAGGATGTTAAGGAAAAATTCATTGAACCAAAAGATAAACGAAAAGAGAAAGAAAAAAAAGACAAATTAAAAGATAAGGATAAAGACAAAAAAGAAAAAAAGATCAAACAAACAGGCATATCTGAAGAAACATTAGAACTGGGGGATGTTCATCCAGTATTTGGTGTCTCTATAAATATGGCAATAGAGCGAAGTAGATGTCACGATGGAATTAATTTACCATTAGTTGTACGTGATTGTATTGATTATTTGCAAGAAAATGGACTGCAAAGTGAACAAATTTATAAAGTTCAGCCACTAAAGAGTAAAGTTCAATATTTGAAAAAACTATATAACAATCGTGAATCCGGTACTATTGAAGAACTAGATATTCCATTAGCTTGTGGCTTATTACAGTTATTTTTAAGGTATTGTATCTTTTTTATTAATTATATATATATCTATATATATATATAAATACAAGTTACTAATTTTTGTAAGAGAACTGCCAGAACCAATTTTAACAACTGATTTAATTGGACGTTTTGAAGAAACTATTTCACAAACCAAAACTATACAGGAAAAAGATTTGAGTAATTTGTTGGAACAATTGCCTAGATCTAATAGGATGTTATTATCATGGTTAATAGTACATTTTGACTGTGTTATTAAAAATGAAAAATTGAACAAAATGAATATACAAAGCTTGGCTGTTATACTAAGTCCGACTTTACAAATGCCTCATCGTTTATTGACAACTTTTATTACGCTTTCTTCTAAGCTGTTTCCAAATGTTAAACTTATAAAGTAAGTTATTCCAATTTTTTTGTTATAGAAATTTATATGATTTTGCACTATTAGATTCTAAGTTTTTAAATCTTTTTAGCTTTTTAATTTTTTATGATAATTGTTTTTATTCTATCATTGATGATGATAATTTAAGCAATTCCTAAACCTAATTCATTAATTTTTTTGAATTTTCTTTGAGTTAAACAATTAAAATAGTTTAATTGGTTTTAATTTTTGAATATTACTAACATTGCGAAATTTTTTTTTTCGTTGAAATACACAAGAAAATTTTTAACACGTTCGCTGACGTGAATGTTACATTTTCATATTGATACCAAATGACTTGAGTGCTATAGCATTAAAATTTTAAAGCCAAATTATATTCATTTAATTTTATAAAACCTTAAGGTTTTATAATTAATATACATTTTAAAATAATGACAAAGTAAAGTACATACTCTTACAATATATATTTAAACAGATTTCAGATAGTAACACCTCCTTTAAAAAAAATTGCCAGTCTATTTTTGCAGCTCACTGGAATTTTTACTGTTCATGCTATTATTACCCTATTTGTGTTCATTCATTTGGCATATGACAAAATATAATTTACACAGTATAATTGTAAAGCTAAGAATACATAAATTATTAACTTGCTCTTGGCTATAATACTACAAAACTTCACTTTTTATTGCATTCTAGTTCACGCATATTGCATTCCATAAAATTTTTCAGAAGACTGGTAATTTAAAATAATTTATTTTATTTCAATCCATAAAGCAAAAATCATTTTTGATGCTTGAAGAAAAAAACTTATCAGTGGGATAGTAAATTTTATTGAGCCTTTAATTCACATAACTTTACAGAATTAAAATTATTCAATATTTTTAATGATTGTTCAAGGTATATTCCTCCAATAACTTCAACAAGCCCAAATTTGCCTGAAAATCGGGATGAACTTTATGTAGAACTTCGTAAACAAGAAAGTCTACTTACGCAAATCCATTCTGAAATGAGTACAGGGTTTGTTTCCAAAAAACGTGAAGAGCAACTTTGGGAAGTCCAAAGAATTATAACACAATTGAAACGTAAAATTAAGACATTTGATAAAAAATGGGAAACATGCTTAAAAGAATCAGAAGATAATACGGACGGTGATATGCAAAATCAGACAAAAACTACAATTAAATTGAAATTATCATCTTCAGATGATGAATCACTTAAAACTTTAACAACACCCGCAAAAGAATCAGTAATTAATACTGAAATAAAAGAAAACCCTCAAGGAAGTTGTGTATCTCCTTCAAATATTGGAAAAGATACTATAATATTACATTCAGAACAAAATTTATTGAATAGTAGTATTGATAAAAATCAAACTAATGATATGGACTTAATTATGGTACCTGAAACACATCCGGAATATATAAATTTGATTCGATTACAATTAGAAAATCAAGAACTTATGCTCTGGAAATCACAATTACAGGCAAGAATTAAAACAGAACGGGCAGAATTGTTACACTTAAAAAAAGTTTTAGAACTAAGTGAATCAAATTCAAAAGAATCATTGAATAGTAAAAAAAAATTACCCGTTCTAGATAGTGAAGACTTAGACCATAATCGTATTATTGAACATTATATTAAAGAAAATAATCTTCTTGAACAAAAGAAAAATATGCTTGTGAAAAAAATGTTCGAAGAAAGGAAAGAACTTGTACAATTACAAGTTGAATTAGCTTTACAAGCATTTAAAGTTTAATATTGACATTTTAAGTTAATTTAGAGTAATATATGTTTTTAATAAAGTATTAATTACTACATCCAAAGAGTGTTCATTTTCAGGCATCACGTGTGTATACATATGAAATCAAGTAGTAAATGGAGAGTGTAAAGCCTTCAGATTATTTTTGATGTTAAAAATTTCATATTAACTTACAACTGATATTATTTTAATTTCAAATTTTATTTAAAATTTATTATTTAAAGCAATAACGATATCATCAATAAATGTATTATTCTTTAAGGCATTTTCAATAATTCTAATTAAATCACTATTCAATTTTTGTAATTCCCCTTGTTCTAGATCTTTTAATTTTGCTTCTATATCAAAAAGGTGTTCATCTCTTTCCTTAGGAAATAGTTCCCTCATAGCATTAGCTAATTTAAATACATAATCTTTGTTTGAACCACTTGGACCGTATGCGTTAAATATTTGATTTGTTATATAATTTATATCACTTAAATCTCCAGCAAAAGATTTATTATCTTTTGTAGCAATATAAGTTATAACATTTTTAATTGATTTCGTATTCATTGAGTCTTTATATGGATAAAAATTAACAAAAATTTTCTGATAACCATTTTTCTCTCGAAAATCTAAATGTTGTAAAACATTTTCTTTGATTTTATAAGAAATTCTATATGCAATACCCCAAACTTTTGATTTTATATCATTCGTTGGTAGCAAGGTTACGACACGTCCTGGCTTTTCTAGTGTTCCACGATGGTCAGTACTATTCTGATAGAATTTTCTAACATAATTTTCTATATAACCTTTCTCTTGTAATATATAAGGAAAATCAGCTTTCCAGATAAGTGAACCATAACCAAATATCCAAATGTCATTTTCATTTATTATTTCATTGCTTTGCAAGTTATTTGTATTCCACTTTGGGTTTTTATCAGATATTAAAGAATCGAAATTATTTATTGGATATTTTTCTGCTATTAATAAATTTACTAAATTCTCGACAGTTTCTATCGGTTCGTTTCCATACTTTTTTAAGACACGCAAAGCTATTTCATTTAATTTACAATTATTCTTACTAATTTTCTCCTCTACATTTGGCATATTATAGCTTTGATGGTTTTAATTACAATAAAATGTACTTGGTAAATTGATTTATGACACAATTCAATATGAAATTTAACAATTCTTTATCAATGAAAATTTGAACTTTAATTTTTAGGGCTACCCACAGTGTCAAGCTTGGTTTTAGTAAGTCTAATCGACTATGTTTTGAAATGGACGTTTTCATTTATAAGTATTTTGTTCCATTAAGGTAAACAAACCAATCTGTTTTTAGACATTTTAGCCAAACAGCTGATTCGGCGTTGAGCTTAAGAACAGACCTATAAATTTAAGATTGCAGTTGAATTTATGAACATACCTTATATTTCAAAGAATGAAGTGTCATATACAGAACACAATTTCTGGGTATCAAAATTATATTTGCAAATTGAATTTTGAAAGTATAATTTAAAAAGTTATAAACATATAATAATAAAATGATTATAGTTTGAGAAATGGTTTGATAATAAATTGGAATGAATATAGAAGAAAAATCATAACTACAGTGTTAGGGATGAAAAATAACTAAATATTTTATTAGCTTAAAGCTAACACATGAAGATAAAGTGGAAATAATGAAATTATTGGTAAGTTTTTTCTTTGCCGCCAATGTTAAAAACTAATTATTATAGTTAAAATATTTTAGAATAGGAATTATCCCAAAAATAGATTTTCGTATTTGATTATTCTATTTAATTTTGTTATATACTAATAATTAATTTTTAATTTTTTGAATAGTATTGCGATATTCTAATTTTCTAAAGAGATGTAAGAAAATTTACGTAGTATTCGAATGTTTCAGTTTCAAAAAATTTTGCCCAGCTATAAAATAAAGGGTCGTTGTGTCAAAATGTGGAATGTTTTAAAAAATCCTTTAGCTGATTTCACTAATTAATATTGATTAGAAATTACGAAAATGCTTTTTTAACTCATCTTGTCTTTATATGGCTACTTAGCTCTTGAAGTATATCTTCTTGAGCCTGATATGAAATAAATGGTTGCCAATTAACTAGTAAAAGAAAAAAGCAAAATTTGAGCTGTTCAGTATGATTACGAAACTTGAGGAAAAAGGATTATTCTTTTGAATTTTTCGACAAAGAGCCTGTCAAAAAACTTCAATTATTTATAAATTTTTCTAATAAAATTATATAAAACGATATGAACTACCTAAAACCGTAAACGATCTTATGTGATTAACATTTTATTGGAAAGATTTTTAAACTAATCTATATACGTTCAATGTTTGTAAAGATATTTTATTTTAATTTTAGAAAATAAATAGTTTATATAAGCCCTAAAAAAGAATCAATTTTAGCTTGAAAAATAAGTTAAAGTTTTAATATTCATCTATTAAAATTATTAAAATGAGTATCCATACTAAAAGAGGCGAAATAAAAGAACAATTAAAATTTAAAAATTATATTCAAGAATTTTGAAGTATTATAAAGTAATGTTGATAGTTTAATGCTAAATTTGGTTTGAGTCTGAAGAATTTAAAAATACAATGTAACTTCCATATCCGGAAAGTCACGATAATATGTTGAAATGATAAACATGTTATTGAGATAAATGAAATTTTCCCTCAGGCAGGGAAGCAAAAGCGAACAAAACAAAGCAGCTCTAACTAAAATTTTGCGATGAAATTTCTTTGGATTATTGCGTTAATATGAAATAATTATATATGTTGTGCAATATCATTAAAACTTACTGAATTGTAAAGTATTTGAAAGCTATGTAATAACTTATTAAATGAAGTAAAATTTTTATATTTTAAATTTAGTCCGCAATATAAGTAAAAGACTTTCTAACCGAGTATTAGTTAAATGGTCCTTAAAATATTAAGACAATTTTGTCAAATCATTGTCTAGGTACATAAAACATTATTAGGTATTTGTTTAATTCTTAAAGCAATAAATGTGTATTGATAAGATGTCATACAGAGGAAAAATAAAATTTCTGTCTCATCAGACTGTATGGAATTTCTAAATTTTTCTTGCTTCTTCTGAATTTTTTCTTCTACTGTTTTGTTTGCACATTTACATTTATTAGTACAGGGATTTTTTTCGTGTGACTTTATCGTACCTCATTTGCTAAGTTCGAAACATCAACATATTGATCCTGGATAGTGGCATATCAGATTTCTACTCATTTATTAACACTATTAATCATTTAACTAGTTGTAAATTGGTAAAATTTTTGGAATATTTTTACATATTTTAAAAAGATTTATAAATAAAAAAAAGAATTAAAGACTGTATGATATCGTGTACTTAGGCCTGATTACCATCCAGATTTATATGACAAATACAATTCTAACAAGATAATTTTTAAATGTGCTAACTATTTTTGCCCTCTAAAATTAATTAATTGAACTTATTTTTGATAAATTTATAAATAGCCTCATTAACACGGAATAATTTCTTAACACTTAACCATGGGGTTGTTTGAATTTATATTTGTGAAAAGTCAAGTAAAGGTTTTAGAGGTAAAAGAGTTTACCTAACTTTTCAGATTTAGTACTCGAGTATCTACCGACGTTTTAAGATTAAGTACCCCGAGTCATTGGTAAATTTTAGCCAGTAAATCCATCCCCTAATAATTCAAAAAAGAATCAAATTAATGAAAAAGCAGTAAGGAAATAGTATTTTTCCAAAAATTGAGTAATAAATGGTTAATAAGAACAAAATTAATCTATTATATTTTAATAATTAAAAAAAGAAATTTCAAACGATTTTTTTCAAGGTTACATACAAAGAACCTTCAAATTTCTTCACTTTTTCACTTTTTGAATTAAATTATGTGGCTTCTTTTGATTTTCTGATGAAATAATAAAATTATGAAAATATATTCTTTAGTATTGAACTGAAAACAACATAACTGTAAGTTAAAGACAAAGTTTATTTTCATTTCATCAATTTAATTTTTTTTTTTTAATTTTTGAAGAAAAAAACAATTCGATAAAGCTTTTGTGTTTTAATAAATAAATGCATAGTGATTAAAGTTAATTACATACTATAAATTTTTATCTTTAAACTGACAATACACCATTTTAAAACAATCTCTAAATAGGCATAAAGGATAACTGGAATCAAGGGCAAGGGAATGATTAAATTGAAGAAGATGTTGTAGTTATATTTCTTTGAGGAATAAGCGTTCATTTGAAACAAGAAATTTTAATTGGTGCCTTCCAAATATCACAAGTTAATTAATTTGTACGGAATGGTGAAAATATATGTAGAAAAAGTTATTGATAACAAACAAGTTTTCCAAGAAAATGAATTGGTTGGATTTTTAACTACTGAGAGTTGGATTATACATTCCAATAATTAATGCTTTTGAACATACGCTTGAAGAGTTTGATATTAAAAAACATCGTAAAGTGTAGATTTTATTATGTACTTAATACAATTTCTCAAAATAAAATTTTTTGTTATATTTTTCAATTAAACATTTTTTATAAATATGAACTGAAATGAAATCTTAAGTTGTTTAGGTGTTTAGAGTTATATATGAGTCGTTCAGAAGGCAATGTGGATAAGTCCAAAAAATCCAAAGAAATTTAATGTTTCTTAATGCATTCATAATACATAACACATGCGGAGGCTATTAAAAAAAGGGTTTTTTGACCTACAAAAAATGAAAGTATGAGTAAATCCTTTTAAGGCCAGAAAATATATTATTTATTCTATTAAAATTTACAAAAATCAGAAAATATGATAAAATGGACTTATCCACATTGGCTTCTGAGCGACTCATATATCCCAGTAGGGAAATTACTCATCAATTATTTTCTCATGCGTGAGTCAAAAATTCACTTGTGAAATACTCATTAATGCAGCAAGCAGAAAGTAGCCATTATAGCTACTTTTCAGTCATATTTTGATGTAGAAAGATGTCATGACGGTGAGTTTTGCGGCCATTTGTTAACTAAACTCATTGATGTTTTCCCCAAGAAAGTAGGTGTTATGACTGTGAAAAATAGCTCTTTTTCATTGATGAAGTAGAGCTACTTTCCCTACTGGGAATAAAGAAAACTTTATTTTTTTTATCAATATGAAATTTTACCTAAGAAATAATTTCTTTATTTCAGTTTGGATGTCATAAAAATTACTATGAATAGATTTAGAAAAAATTATATTTACTTTTATGAAAGCTATATTTTTAATAATATTTTTATTTTTTTGATAGATGATTTATTAAATTTAAAGAAAGTAAAAAAGTTACAAAAAAATGGAATTATCACATAGCCTAACACTCAATGAAGAAGCACTTAATCAATTACCTGAACAAAAACGTCCAGTTTTTATATTCGAATGGTTACGTTTTTTAAATAATATTTTAGTAGCTGCACAAAAGTCTGATATTAAAGAATGTCAAAAAAAGCTCGTACAACAATTGATTGGATTAATACAAGGATCACCAGGACCACCGACACGAAAATTAATAGCAAATTGTCTTGCAACATTATTTTCCGTTGGTGATACATTTTTACTATTTGATACAGTAAATGCTTGTAATGATATCCTAAAAAATAAAGATGATTCACCAAGTTTCTTATCAACAAAATTGTAATAAATATTTTTTGATGTATTTGATATCAATTATAAATTTAAATGTATTTCTTTTTTTTACAGGACTGCTATATGTGTATTAGGTAGTATGTATGAAAAATTAGGTAGAATGATGGGTAGATCATATGAAGAAACTGTTCAAATTTTATTAAAATCTCTTAAAAGTGCTGAATCACAAACTAGAATTGAAATAATGTTAACTCTAGAAAAGGTATGATATTTTAAAAGTAGTATTACTTATTTTTTGTTAAAAATCAAAAAATTTATATTATAACAGTGCTTTTTGCTGTCTTTTTTAAAAATAATTAATCCTAACTTCTTTGGAGAATGAAAGTAAAGAAATATATTTTTTTTGATAAAATTTTATTTTAATTGCAATTTAGACAAGAGTTAGAGGTGATTATGTAGGATTTAAACTAATATTTTGTATATTTAGGGTTGCATTAATTCAAAAGTTTTAAGCGATCAGGTGTTTGAAGGGAGATTAAGAAATTTGAAATATTCAAGATATTGTCAATCCAAAAAGAAAAGATCTAAATTCCCACTTTGTGTTTTTTGTTAATAAAATTCAATCTAGCTTTCTACTTTATAACCTAAATGAAATTTAAACTAAAATTAAAGTTTTTTAAAGGTTTGTGCTGGAATGGGATCAGCTATAAATAATGTTCATAAGGATATTTATAAAGCTGCAAAGCCTTGTCTAACTGATCGAGTAATGGCGGTTCGTGTGTATTCAGCACGTTGTCTTTTGGAAATGTCTAATCATGCAATTTTCTTGTATACATCAGAGCTGGAAAGCTTAGCAACTTTATGTTTTCGTGCTTTTGATGGCAGTAACTATGAAGTACGTTGCAGTGTAGCCAAATTATTAGGAACCCTTCTTGGTAAGAATTTTGTGTTTTTTTTTTATATACA
This sequence comes from Acrocera orbiculus, assembly GCA_947359355.1. Classification (NCBI taxonomy): domain Eukaryota; kingdom Metazoa; phylum Arthropoda; class Insecta; order Diptera; family Acroceridae; genus Acrocera; species Acrocera orbiculus. The sequence goes on along the minus strand of OX375756.1, from coordinate 21,641,909 downwards.
TTATTTTGTGTATAAATTTTATATATTTGTGTTTTAAATTTTTTTCCTCGTGAAGAAAACTTTCTTTTAAAGACCAAATTTTTACAAAATTACTACAAGAATAAAATTCAAATTTAGTGTTTAACTGGCTAGTTATTTTTTGTGGTTTACACAGAAGTATCTAATAGATTTGGACAGTTTACTAATTACTCGTAATTTTATTTTTTTCACACTTAATTAACAATCAGCAGTTTGGTGGATACATAAAAAGTTTTATTCAATTGGGATAGGGATCTAAATTTCATGTATTTAGCATCTTTTTATGGAAATTTTTTTTTTCTACATGAAAAATAATTAGAAATACTGTCATTTGAATTTCTAAAAAAAAGTATTTTGGGGGGTGAACTGGGGGGTGGGGTTGTTTCCAACCCTTAAAACCGTTTCTCAGCAGGTAAAAAAAACATGTGTCTCTTAGACTTTGATGTAATCACTTTTTTCTTTAAAACCTCTCTTTCTCTCTTAAAACTTAACAAACTTCCTTTCATCGCAGAAATGTTAGGTTATGTTTATTTTTGTTTTCTGTTTAAATTTATAGCTTAATAAACTTATTGTAGTTTTGAATAGATCAATCCCATTAGGTGTTATTTATTTAAATTTTTTATTAATAAATTCTTCTAAAACTAATTAGAAAAAAAAAACTTTTATAAAATGATGAAAATTGTTTGAAAATTTTTAACTTCGTTTATAATTCGCATATGCTTAATAAAAGTTAGGTTTTATAGGACATATGAAATTGTGAAATTTTGAAAAAAGGGTGTTCATCAATACTCAATTATGATGCAGCGTGAATTAGTATATTTACTTTTCACGTTGGGGTATGACTATCAAGACATACCCAGCACATAATTTTTGTAAATAAGGGACTGTTAGCTGCTATTTTGCGCTGGCGTCCCTTCAATTTATAAATCAATCAAATATTACAATTTTTTCTATAAAAAGTCAAAATTTTTAGATATATATATTCTGCAAAATATATGATGAGATTGACTTTAGGGTGGTACTCTTTAAAATTCATTTCCCAGGTGAAAAAGGAGAGAAGTGCGTTGTTTGTTCTTTGAGAGGAAAATGAGAGCGTTGCGGACGACATTCGAAATTGATGAAAGCTACTATTTATTTCAACTGTTATATGATGAATTTTAAAGTGAACTACTGTTAAATTGAAATAATAATTATTATTAATTTCTTATGTAAATATATAAACGTGTATCCCAAGAAACTTTTTAAAATTTTAAACATGTTTTTCTCGAACTTTCTAATTTCTGGATGAAATTATTTAATTCTGCTTTATACAAGATCAACAAATTTACGGAACAATAATCTATACGTATTTTTGCTAATGACATGTTCCCTTTTTTGAAACTTCGTCTTTAGTCTGTGATTTTAAATTTTTTTGAAAAAATTAAAAACAAACATTTGGATATTTGAAGAATTTCTTATTAATTTTTTGAAATTTATATTAACATTTTAGCTTTAACACAGCAAACATTAGAGAAAAAATCGCCCACCAATTTTTCAACAAAATTACCACAAAAAGCAATTTCTCTTGATGATGCACTTGGAGTATTAATGTCAGGTTTTTTGCGTGGAGGTGTTTCATTTTTAAAAGGAACCGGGGAAATAATTAAAGGGAGTTCAAGTATAAATCGTGAAGTACGTGTCGGTGTAACGCATGCATATGTTGTCTTTGTACAATATATGGGAAGTGTTTGGCTTGAACGTAGTTTACAAATATTTCTTGGACATGTCCTTGATCTAGTTGCAAATCCTAAAGCAGCTTCATCTCATGTTGATGCAGTTTATTCAAGAAAATGTATTAATTTTATATTGCGTTCATCGATTGGTAAAATGCTTGGAGAGAAGGCACAAACATCAGCTTGCAAAGAATTAATTCATATAATTGCAAAACAAATGAATTCAATTGATTTTAATCCAGAAAATGCTAAAGACTCAAATCAAGAAACATTATTTAGTCAACACTTATTAGTTTGTGCCCTACAAGAGCTTGGAAATTTAGTTCTTGGATTAGGTACAACAGCACAAAATTTATTAAGTGATCAATCACTGAGTTTTATTGATGCAACTTGTGCTGTTTTAATACATCCTTGTTCAGCTGCTAGATTAGCTGCTGCATGGTGTCTTAGGTAAATTATTTTGTTAAAATTTATATATTATATAATTGTTTTTGGTTTTCTTTAAAATTTAACAGGTGCATTTGTGTTGCTGTACCAAGCCAAATTACACCATTAATTGATCGTTTTGTTGATGCAATCGAACAGTTGCGTACATCACCGGAAGCAATTGCTGGCTATAGTTGTGCACTAGCTTCTGTATTAGGAAGTGTTCAATTTTCTCCATTAGGGATACCGCATACTAAAGGAAAAGTTGTTTTTAATACAGCTGAAGAATTATTACGTTCAGCTAGTCAAAATAGCCGTTTATCTTTAAATCGAACACAAGCTGGATGGTTATTAATTGGAGCTATAATGACACTTGGCTCATCTGTTGTTAAAGGCTTACTACCAAGAATGTTACTTTTATGGCGTAATTCATTTCCACGTTCAACAAAAGAATTAGAATCGGAAAAGGCGCGTGGGGATTCGTTTACATGGCAAGTTACTTTAGAAGGGAGAGCAGGAGCTTTATCTGTAATGCATAGCTTTTTACTTAACTGTTCAAGTTTAATTACTGACGATATCAATCGAAGATTATTAGTTCCTGTTGAAAGTGCTTTAGCAATGCTTGTTAAGTAGGTCTTTTTGTTGTTTATATTAAAGTTTATAAAAATGTTATTATAAATATTATTATTTTTTGTTTAAGTATTTCCACTGTTTTAAAAACTTATGGGCAACAATTAAAAGCGCCAGCCGCAATGGTTCGATTAAGATTATATGAAACTTTGACACTTTTACCATCTCGCTCACTAGAATCATCATACACTCACTTATTAAGAATGTTGATTTCTGAATTTACTTTATCTGAGAATCCAGCTAATACAACAAATTCTCTATTAAAAACACTATGTCATGCTGATGATTCAATTATTTTAGGAACTTGGCTTCAGGAGACGGATCATAGAACAATTGAGGATCAGGTAAGAGGGTAATTGAAAATTGCTTAAAGTATAAAGTGACAACAAGATTATATTATTTATGAAGTTTATTTAAAAATAAGAATATTTAAAAATAAGAAATATTTAATCTGATTAGATTAGTCAGGAGTAGAATTTTATTTGAAAAACATTTTGTTGTTGAAAAAACATTGTCGGTTGCACTAATATAAAGTTACTTTTTCCTTTATTTACATTTTTTATGACCAGATGGAACCTAACAGAAAGTTTGACAATGAACATGTAAGTGTTAGTAAAATAAAATGAAACAGGTTGAATTTTGCTTTTAAATAGGAAATGTGTTTTTCTTTTCATTTCGAAGAAATGTTTTTAGATACCAATTAAATTATATTATTTTTTTTTGAATATGATACCTTTTTTTACTAGGTTTCCTTTTTATTTATATTTCAGTTAATATTGGAGAGCATGATTAAAATTTGATAAAAGTTTGCCTTGAAAGCTTCTAGCATAGTAATCAAAGCGTTGGATCTTAATTAATTTGTTTTTATTTAACATAATCTGCTAATATAATTTTATAGATTTTTCTTTTAATAAGTAAATTTCATTTTTGCAGCGCTCAACAAAAAACTATAAAACACTGTGCCAAAACTACTATAGATTTTTAATCTGAATATAATTAATAGACGAATGTTTTGTAGTGTTAAACAATTTATAATTTTATTTATTCAACTTTCACTTTTTTTTTGGTTATTATTTCAACTGTCGTTGATCAAAGAATTCGACTACAATATCTTTAATTCAATTAAGAAACAAGTTGAGATTGATCTAATCAAATTTATCTTTAAAAAACTTTGTATTCGTATTCATTTTTCGTAAAAATGTGCTCATTCCTGCAGTTGCTGATCGAGGAATATTTATATTTTGTAGGATTTGTTTATCAGGCCGAAATTAAATATTAAATTTTTTCATGGTCTTCGTTTCTAACGTTGCAAAATAATCATGTATATTAAATAACAAAATATTTTTCTATAATTTTTTAAAATTTTCGTATTACGAGGAAATAAGACAAATAGGTTTATTTTAGTATATCATTAACAGAATATAATTCTGTTTAATTGTACTAATTGGGCGAATTTTGTAAAGCAAAAAGACGGTTGTGGATGATTTTTTCTATATTTCTGTTTCTCAATTTTGTTGGAAATAATTGGCTTTCTTTCGTTTGTTTACTTGAATATAGGTTGAAATTTTTTATTTTTGATAAAAAATAAACAAATTTTTCTCCATTTTGGTTGTAAGATACAACCAAAAATTTTTATACTTTCATCTAAGCATTTTATATTTTTAATATATTATCTACCTTTTAAGACTTATGTGACCAATTCCCATAACTTAATTTTATCAGTTGCATTTCAAGAACCATATTTCTCTAAAATATTTACTATACTAGTATGAATTTTTGCCGGATAAATTCCTTTTAAAATAATTACTTTATCAATGCATGGTTTTCAATTTTTCCTATTTTAAAAGATGCATGAATGTAAAATATTTTATACTGCTGATTATAAAAGAGGCTAGGAGATTTCCAGGCAACTTACTTTATTAAAACTTATTAAAATAATTAGCCAAAAATCTAATAGCTATTTTTTGCATGCAGTCTTTACATTTTCATATATTTAAGTTTTACTAGAAAATTTGGGAAAACTTAAATATATATGCTAATTAAAAAAGTCATTTTAAGCTGTTTTCCAAATTTTTATGAAATGTAAATTATAAATCACCTAAAAGCAATTGAGTGCTGATTAATTTGTAATGAAAATAATCAAAATCATTTAGTTTTTAATGTAAGTGTTTGAATATAATTCTAGTTGCAACCGAATAGCGCTGCTGGATCAGGTGCTTTAGAACATGATTCTAGTTGTTTATATCGTCCAGTTAATAAAAATGAACAGTGTCCTGGACCTTTACCACTTGGCGTTGCAGTAATTGATATGTCTGTTAATTTATTTGGTTTAATATATCCACGTATTGCTAATAAACATCGATTACAAATGTTAGAACACTTTACGGAATGCATTAAACAAGCTAAATCAGCTAGACAAGAAGCTATCCAAATGAATATATTTACAGCAATTTTAAGTGGATTAAAAGGTTTAACTGAAAGTAAATCAGGATTAGGACAAGATGAAATTAAAGTAAGTGCTACAAATTTAATTGTATCAGCATTAGTTAGCCAAAATTCAACATTACGTTGTGCATCGGGTGAAGCATTAGGAAGGATTGCACAAGTAGTTGCAGACTCACGTTTTACAGCTGAACTTTCTCAAAATAGTTTTGATAAACTGAAATCAGCACGTGATGTTGTTACACGTACAGGTCATTCATTAGCACTTGGTTGTTTACATCGTTATGTTGGTGGTATGGGATCATCACAACATTTAAATACAAGTGTATCGATTTTATTAGCATTAGCACAAGATGCTAGCTCACCTGTAGTTCAAGTATGGTCATTATATGCTCTATCATTAATAGCTGATTCAGGGGGACCAATGTTTAGAGGTTATGTTGAACCGACATTATCATTAACTTTGAAACTTTTATTATCAGTTCCACATTCAAATGTTGATGTACATCAGTGTATTGGCCGTGTTTTAAATGCCTTAATTACAACAGTTGGTCCCGAACTCCATGGAAATTCTACAATAATATGTAATATGCGTTCATCTTTTATGTCTGCTGCATGTGTTATGCAATCACATTCTGATCCACTTGTACAAGCTGAGGCAACTGGTTGTTTACAGCAATTACATCTATTTACACCAAAACATGTAAATTTATCATCTTTAGTACCGGCATTAATTAAAACACTTACTAGTAATTATTTAATGTTACGTAAGGCGGCTGTATCTTGTCTTCGTCAACTTGCACAAAGAGAAGCTAAAGAAGTTTGTGAACATGCACTATCTTTAACATCTGATGAAACACAAGGAATTTTATTTAATGATTTTGGACTTCCAGGTGTTTTATTTAGTATGCTTGATACAGAAACTGATACTGAAATGATAAAAAATATACATGATACAATAACATCAATGTTACAAATGTTAGCTTCGGATAACTTAACGCAATGGTTAAATTTATCAAAAAATATTTTAACAATTGCAATTGAAAATACAAATGATGAAATGCTAAGAAAAGACACTACTGATAATGAAGAAAATGAAAATTATGATGACAGTACAGAATATCATGCGGAAGAAAATATAATTACACATCCGGCTGTTAAACCAAGATGGCCAACACGAGTTTTTGCTGCCGAATGTGTTAGAAAAATAATAGCAACTTGTGAATCTTCTAATCCAATACATTTTGATTTAATTCAAGCAAAAGAAATTCAAATGACAAAGTCATGTGGTGATTTTTTAATATTACATTTATCAGATTTAATAAGAATGTCTTTTATGGCGGCAACAAGTGATTCCGATCAGTTAAGGCTAGAAGGATTAAGAACATTACAAGAAATAATTGATAAATTTGCTGGAGTACCAGAACCTGAATTTCCAGGGCATTTATTGTTAGAACAATTTCAAGCTCAGGTATATAAAAACAATTTTTGTATTTCAAAATGATTAAAATATTGAATTTTTGAATGATGGTTATAATGTTTTCGAGAATACTGAAATTTATTTTATTTTCTTTGTAGCAATTATTACTGTAGTTTAAATATTTTGACTTAATCCTTGGCCCTCTCCCTTACGAAATAAATTTAGATTTCTAAGGTTGTAGTTATGATTCTGAATCATGTAAATAACATATGTATGTTCGGTGAAGTTATTGCTCTTGAGTTGAATTTGATTTAACAATAATCAGTTGTGACCTCTTAATAATTAATCTCTCAAACAGAAGTTCGGTAAAAGTTAGATGGGTCTAAAAGTTTAAACTTCTATCAGCTTATTTGTCTTTATAATAGGCCGGGCTTTGGCCATTTTTTACCAACGGGGAAGGTAACTCTTTTTTTCTCCAAAATTTCACAGCACTCAAAATTTTTAATCTTTAAAAGTAACTTATTAAAATTTCAAGCGAATTTCTCAAATAATTTCTGAGATACATCCTTCTATAGAACACCTTCTCCTCTTTTAAAAAGGCACGTTACTTTGTCTTTAAAGGCGTTTTTCTCAAAACTAAATTTTTCAATTTGGCTGCAGCTGTAACTCGATAAAAAATTATCAGATCGATTTAATTTTTGTTTTTGCATATTTTGTACTTGTTTTTCCATACAATGACCTATCAGTTTTAACCCTTACTTGGCACACTGGGGTGTAAAGCATCCCAGCCCTTTTTTCTTTTCATTTTTAGTACTTGAACATAAGGAAGGTTCCGTTCTTTAGCAATACGTCCCTTTAAAGAACAGATTGATCTAAACTTTGGTGGTATTTTGATGAAGCTTGGCAAATTAGTTTATCTACAGTAATGTCCAAAAGTTGCACTGGGTTTTGAAGGGTGCCAAGTAGGAGTTAAATTACCACCATCCAAGATATTTCCGTTGAATTCAAAAATTTTGGTCAGTAATTGTGCTGGGATTGGTTTCCTTTTGCCTGTGAAGTTGTCATTTTTTATTGTGATTCGATGTGCATTGGGCCTTTGATAATTTTATTATTACATCTTTAGCTTTGATAGCTGTTGTTAGTTAAATTTCAGTCCTGATTAAAACTTCCATCCAACGTATACACAAGACTGATTCTGATGTGTTTAATTCTTGTATTCGTATTATTTTATTTTTATATTGTTAAAATTGTATTTTATATTATATACAGGTGGGGGCTGCATTACGTCCTGCATTTTCACCTGAAACACCATCACATGTAACAGCTGCTGCATGTGAAGTTTCTTCATCATGGATTGCATCTGGTGTTGCACGTGATTTAAATGATCTTAGACGTGTTCATCAATTGTTAGTTTCAAGTTTATCTAAATTACATTCGAAAACAAATACAACACAATTATATAATGAAAGTATGGCGACATTAGAAAAACTTAGCATTTTAAAAGCATGGGCTGAAGTCTATATTGTAGCTATGATTGGAAATGGATCAGCTCCTGCCAGTATTATACAAAAGAAATTATCGACAATATCAATGAATATTACAGATAATATATTAAATAATTTAGAAAATTGTTATGAAAATAATGATACAGATTTTGGTGATTTTGAGAGCCGTGGAGAAAGTTTATTATCACTTGTTAAACCAGAACTTGAAAATTTATCAACACATTGGCTAGCAGCATTAAAAGATCATGCATTATTATTATTACCATCAGAATTTCAAAGCCAATTACCTCATGATGGTGGTGCATTCTATACAACAGATACGATGATATCATCAAAGCCTCATTATCTTTCTTCATGGCCACCAATTTTATACGCAGCATCATTATGGTTGAATGATGGTGGATTTGATATTAAAAATAATATAAATGACGAAAAATCAAATTCAAATAAAAATAATGAACATATTAGTCAAGTAACCTATGATAATAATAATCCAATATCACATGGAAGTTTAAGTGCAGATCGTTTTCATTTAATTTTTGGTATTTGTGTAGAAGCACTTTGTAGTACAAGAACAAGTGAAAAACTAAAACCAGTAATTAGTTGTTTACAATCTTTATATACAATATTTGGTTCACCATGGGCACGAATGATGTTAGTCAAGGATATATCTTTAACTATTGAATTATGCAATGTTTTACATAGACAGATTTTAACTCGTGATAATCTTTTTGTTCAAATGTTATGTATGGAAGTACTTAAGCAAACAATTATCGCAGCAAAAGAATCATTGAAAAATTCTAAAAAAAAATATTTAGAAGATAATTGTTCTGAACTCAGTGATATTAATGATTTAGGTGAGGGTGGTAATTCAGGCAAAATAATACCTGGAAATTCTCATGTATATGCGGTATTAGAAGTATGTTTATGTGTATTTGTTCGTCAAATACCAACCATGAATCCAAGTACGAATGCAAAAATAACAACTGAATTTTTAAGAAAAGAAATTGCTAAAAAGAATACAAATGGCCGAATAGTATTGGGAGATGATAATGGAATGCTAGTTACGAGTGGCTTACAATGTGCTGAAGGACTCATTGATTTATGTTCTCCAAAAGGTAATTAACTTATGTTATTTTTACATGTTTTAATGCTTATTAAGCACAATCAATTTCATCAATTATGCCAGTATGCAGGCACGTAGCCAGGGGAGGGGCTCGAGGGGCTGAGCCCCCCCCCGAAACTTTAGAAAATTAGATTATTTGTATACTTAAAATTTAAAAAAAAACCCTTAATTTTGCAGATAGGTACTGCAAGCCCCCCCCCCCGAAAAAAATTCCTGGCTACGGGCCTGCCAGTATGTAAGGGAATAAGAAAATATCCATTACCTTCAAGAATATTATAATAACTTTCAATATTTAGTTTCCCTGTGGTATAAATTATGTTATTGTGGATTTATAGTTAGCTCGACATTTTTATAAGATATAAAAGATACTTTCAACATTTTCGTGTTTTTGTTTTTTTAAATAGTGCTTTTCAAGGGAACACATAAAATCTCCGGAAACTCGAAGGAAAACCTTCTGCTCCTGAATCATATAATAAACGCTTTATTCCTTCGGCAGTTTCTAATAACTCGATTTGGGTGCTACCCGTGAATCGTTCTTTTCTCTCGAGTCGCTTCCTGCGCTTTATTTTTTGAAATTGTAATAAATTACGCATCCACACTTTGGGCATATAAATGTGTATTGGATCTCAGTGACAATCTTAACGCTGAAGTGATGTAGTACGTTCATTAAATATACCAGCAACAATATTTACAGCCATTATAATAATTTTTGAGCTTCCCAAGATAATCTTCCGAGCAATCTTCCATATCAGTCGATTGTAACTTTCGTTATCCATCTTCTCACTCGACAAGTGACCTGCATGGGAGGGTTGGAAATAGGTTTGAGAGATATCCTAGCTCTGGCAAGGGAACTGAATATTAGGTTTCCTTCATACCATGTTTGGCGGGGAAGACTGTGACCAGTCTCGATCTATGAGACTGGTCACAGTGCATTTGTCCCCTTTCTTCTACTACTACTACTACTTTCTTTATTATTCTGTTTAAGCTACCGGACGCAAGGCCTCATCTACATCATTAGGTAATATTTCATATTCCTGTTCGAACTCCAATAATTTATCAGCAGCTACTACTCACTATCAACAATACCATGACTCCAGTCATGACTGGTACTTCTCGTATTGAGGATTTTAGTCGGTGGAAAAATAATAGTAGAATGTTACCTATATTTCATTTGTATGTTCTCTACGGAATTACAATAGGAATTTGGAATTCTAACTAATAAAGGCTTTAAATAGAAATTAAAACTTGATATGCTTGTAATTTCGAGAATTTTTTTCGGATCGACTTAAAATCTTAGTGTACAATTTTAAGTATATGTACATTAAAAAAAAAATAAACAAAAAAATGGACTTGTTGTTATGACCCCTTGAAGTATTTTCTAAATTTTTAATTAATTTTTAAAGTGGTAAACCAATCAATTATTTTTATTTATTTTTAAAATTTTTAATAATCTTTATAATATTTACTTTTATTTTTGTTTTTCTTTATTTTTAGGAGCTTTAACAATACTTCCAACAATTCTTTATTTTACAACTAGTGTAATCAAAGAATTAGCAACAAAATCAATTAATGATAAAACAATAATTGCAAATTCTGGGCCAATCCAAGCTGCTTTAAACTGTTTAGAAAAAATGTGTATACATAAATATGCCTCAAATGAAATATCTGCAACAGAATGGAAAAAATTACTTCAAAGTGCATTAGCAAGTCTGATTGATTTAACTAAAACAGGATCTGATGAACAAAAAGTTGATGATGTTACTATGATATTAGCTATTACTGTATTTTTATTAAATACTGATTTTAGTATTGTATCTATACCTTCATTACAATATCCTTGCATTAATCATTTTAGACAATGCCTTCAAAGTGATAATAATCAAGTTAAATTGAAATGTTTACAATCGATACGATCAATATTTTCAAATGCTAATTTAAAAATAGCAACACCTTACATCCATGCTCTTGCACCAAGAATAATTGAATGGTTAAATACGGAGGAAGCATGTTCGCCAAAATCGGATATTGATTTATCTATCACATTGGCATCTACAGCAGCTGTAGAAACATTAATTGAATTGGCTGAACCAAATAATAGTAAGTAATGTTTTTAAAACTTTCTTTTTGTTCTATTATATTTAAGGTGGTCACAGCGTTGGTTCTTTTTTTAAACATCGTAATCTTTTTTAAATCTACTGGTTTAGCAGACAACTAAGAGTCACTTTTCTTGCTAATATCAGGTTTTTTTTTAATTCGACGATATCGAAAGCACTTACGATATTATAGAGATTGCAGATCTCAATGCAGAAGAAGGTTTGACTTCAGTTCACTTTAATGCGTTTAATAGCTGCTTCTCTATTACTTTCAGTAATCATTTTGGAAGGGGGAGTAAATTGTTTCACCCTTAGATAATTACTAATATTTTTTCCCCACAATGACTCATGTAAGGCATACAAAATGGTGTGCTAAAAGCCCATTAATTTCAAGTGGGGAATTAGAATTATGCGCTATTCAATTCTTAACTGATCACACCTAAAAATCAAATATCCAAAAAAGATTCCTTTAATCTTACTATATTTACAATGTATCCTTTATTTTTTAAAGATATCCTAAATTTAACTGTTATAACTAGTTATTTTGTAATTTTTCACTATGATTATGATGAAACTTACGAAACAATTCTGTTGTATTCGTACCAAATTTGCCGTTTAAGGCCTTATCTGGGTGACTTCAAACTATTTTCAATGACTTCATGAATTTGCGCAATTTCAAGTGACAAGTAAGTTTTCCCATTTATAGGGTGTTGATTGACACTTGCTGAACAAATGATAAGTCCCACAATAAAAATTCACTTCCAAATAGACCACGGGCTAAAGTTAGCCAAAGAAATTTATAAATATTTATAGTTGCTTAAGTAAAAAAAAATTTTTTCTTGTTATCTATACATGATTTTTTGCTTTTCAATTCCGTTCAATAAAGGAAATTTAATGCAAGGTAAAATTAAAAAAAATATATATTATATTTGCTTAAAAACTTTTATTAATCACATTATATTTTTAGGAATTCAGTTGTTAACATTACTTGTGCCAGTTTTGGTTAATTTTCTTGTTGACCAATCAAAGTTGCGATTTGTTTCGAAACAAAAGCGTCAATTACATGATCAATCACTTCAAAAGCTAATTCACATCGGTCCTAAATATTCACAAGAATTTAAAACATTAATGGGACAGTTACCCGAACTTCGCCAGAAGCTGGAAAATGCTATCAAAAGTAATCAACAAACATTTAATAATTTCTCAAACAAGGCCAATAATGATGCTCAAAATATTAGTAGAACAGTTCCTTCATTACAAAAGGTTCCAACAATTAAATTAAAAACAGATTTTAGTAATTTTTCTAAATAAATGCCAATTAATACAAGAGAACACATTTAAATAATGGATAAAAAAAAACTAATTTTAACTAAGCTTTACTTTACTAATATATAGAATTTTATTAATATTGTTAAAAATAGTTAAATCTATTGTTAAATTAGAAAAATTTTTAGTATACCTGAAATAGGAATGGATAACATAACTTATACTTTTTTTTAAAAAATTGTTTTAATGTATTTTCGTTTGAAGTTTTACATCGTGAAAAATTTTTATTTTTTTGAGTAATTGTGTTTAATGTAATAAAAAAGTTAGCACAATAATCCTTGTTTTCTTTTTTTGAACAGCCTACCGTGGAGCTTATAAATTATAGCTTTTTTAAATTTTCAAATTCCTTACACCTAAATTACTAATGGAAAATAAATAATTTGCTATTCATCTAATTTTTTTTCAATATTAAGTGCAACTTTTCTTATTGCCTTAGTTGTGTGGTCTGTCGATGTAAAAAACTTATGAAGTAAAAACTCTTGAAGAGTTTTAGCTTTGATTTCAATTAATTTATAATCAATATACATAGCTTCTATATTATTTTTAAAAAAAGGACTAAGTTTTAATTCAGCACAATGCTTTAATAACTCACATTTTTTATTTTTTAGTTTAAGTAGTTGTAGTTGTTTATCTTTTTCTATTGATCCTAATTTGATTATTTCTTTTCTAAAAACTTTAGTGTTTGTTATATCGGGTAATTCTTTTTGAATGGTATCAAAGTATTTAACAATAGGGTTACAACTTTTTGTTATAAATTCAATCACATGTTTTCTTATTGCTTTCTTTTCTGTATACGATAATTGTATGCTTTTGGTACTTTCAAGACCTAAAAATTTCATATATTAAAGACATATTTAACAGATGTACATAGAATTAAAACCTAATATATTGCAATCATTAAATTTCATATACTTATGTGAATGCAGTTTATCAATAGCAGTATTTATTCGATTTTCATTATTCAGTTTTGAATCATCAGGACAATAAGATTTGATTGCTGATAATAAAAAGTCATATTTTCGAATTCTTATGAGCTCATCGTTAAGTAATTTATTTAAATTAGAATTTCTTTTATCTGACACCGATTCCAAATTTGTTGTCATGTTTTATATTCAAAACGAAAATTTAACTGAAAATGTCAGATGCTGTCGATAGTACAGGTAAATGAGGAGATTCAGCGTTTCAAAGCAAATGTTCTTAAATTGCTGTGGAAGAAGCGCTAGAATAAATTAACTATGGACAATTTTTTTTTGGAATAAAAGCTTCAGTTTCAAGACCATATTCCGTTTCTTGGACGACATTAAGTGTTTTTTTTTTTAATTTAACACTAAAATTATTTAATTATAGTATTTCGAATACTGACTTTCTCGAGTTTATCTGCATATTTTGAGATATATTTTTGCATAAATATGATTGGTGGAATTTGGCTTGTGAGCTTATATGTGCTTCAACACTGTATTACCATTTGAACTAAATGTGACTATGCTCACATATAAATGTCAAATTTTCTTCCACTAATTTCTTTTGGAGTATATTTTTAATAATTCACGAGTTAATTGTGATATTAAATTATTGATAAAAAAAACTTCATTTTAAAGTTTGCTTCTGATAAAAATGGTTTATAACCCAATTTTTAAATTCGAATGCTTACAAATACGGGTTGCTTTATGATAAAATTATATACATAGTTTATTCCATAATATTATTAAATTCAAACAGTTTTTGTAAATGGCTTCACCATCACAAAACAGTCCCGTAGGAGCAACTGGAAGTGCAAAACCATCAAATTCTGAAACACAAGCACCAGTAAGAACAATCTCAAAAATAAAAGAAATATTATTGACCAAAAATTTTTAGATATTAACTAAACCAAGGTTACAGGAGCTTGTCCGTGAAGTTGATCCGACTGAACAATTAGATGAAGAAGTTGAAGAACTCTTGTTGCAAATGGCAGATGATTTTGTTGAAGATACGGTTAAAGCATCCTGTTTATTTGCTAAACATAGAAAAGTATCAAAAATTGAAATTAAGGATGTACAATTACATTTAGAAAGAAAATGGAATATGTGGATTCCAGGGTTCGGCACTGACGAATTACGACCATATAAACGTGCTGCCATCACTGAGGCACACAAACAAAGATTGGCACTTATAAGGAAAACTATTAAAAAATATTAAACATACTAAATACGTATGCAACTAACAGTTATTTTCAGTATAGGGTTATATTTAAAATTTATCAATTAATTTTTATTATTGCTTTTCAAAAATATTTTTTATTTTGTTTCAAGACTGCTAACGTTGTTTATTTAACTTGAATAAAAGTAAATTAGCTGATTTCAAATTGGATTCAACTTTATTGAGTACTTATTAATACAAGTATCATAAAATCCTATTAAATATATATACATATTACAAAAAAACATCAAATTACAAGCAAATATTACAATTCTTCTTTCTTCTCAATTTTGACAAGTTCTACATCAAAAACAAGGACTGAGTTAGCTGGAATTTTTCCATTTGCGTTTGAGCCATATCCTAATTCAGGGGGTATAATTAATCGCCTCTTTTCTTGTTCACACATACCCAGTAAACCTTGATCCCACCCTTTTATTACTTGGCCGCTACCCAGGGTAAAAGTTAATGGCGATCCTCTCGAATAACTGTTATCAAATTCAGATCCATCAGAAAATGTTCCCTGAAATTAACATTAACATTCGTTTATTCATTTGAAACTATTAAATAGTGATTTTACTTTGTAATGAACATGAATTAAATCTCCTTTTCTGCTTGTTAATGTGCAGTTTTCAATACGTTTTTTTATTCCAATTTTAATTTTTGGCTCACAATAACAAAAATTAATGTGTAATAAAGTTATAATTAATATTTGTGAAAAAATAATCATTGCAAATGTCAGAATTCAATAAGATTTTTATTTTATATTGAAATATTTATACTTTATACCAATTTGCATCTATTATACGACAATATACGAAAGTATAATTTTTACTATCTTCATAACATACCGGCAAATTTCACGCGGAGATTTTGAGTAGTACTAATTAATATATAATGATAAATTTGATAAAAAAACTATTAAAGTCACTTGTCTTCTAATTATAAAAAAAATTTTGACATCTCTAGTAATAATTTTATTCAAATGTACTAGTACAGATATAAGACCATTTTGAGTGACCACGGAAGCGGTTTGATGTTGATAAAACAAACTTTTGGACAGATTTTACACTAAAAAAAAATTGAAAAAATTGCAATTGCATTAGGTTGTAAATTTAATGAATTCCACAAATATTACGAGATTACATGATAATTCTAAAGATAGAACCCAAGTAGAAATAGTTAACACATTTAAGACACAGCGACGTGGCAGGGCCTCAAAATGTTTCAAATAAGACACAATGTTTCGTCACTTTAACGTTGCTGCTACCCCTATGTTTCGAAAGTGGTGCAACACAAAGTGTGAAATGTGTTAGAATCTACACAAAATAGTAACTGTGTCCATAATGTTTCAAAATACATACAAAATTATTATATTATTAATTATAATATAAATTATTATGTTTTGATTTCCTACCGCCACGTTTCCGGTCTTTTCTTATCGCTTCTAGTTTCATACCTTTTTGCAAGTATTTTTCATATCTAAAAGCGGGACATTTTTTTCTTGTAGATATTGTGACTGGATATGGACCACCACGAACACAAATATAAATTTTACAATTTTGCACAGTACATTTAAAAAATCCTTTGCAAGCCTCACGTGAGAATATTCCATAATAGAAGCCAAAAATTTTATCGCCACAAATTGGGTATGAACCATTTATCAATTGTTGGCTGGGTATGCCTTGTGATGGTATTGCATCGTTACTAATTATATTTTCAGTATTTATTAAATCTTTAGATTCGTAAAGTTCAATTTCCCATGTCGTTTGTATCGATGAGTATTCATTGAATCGTTTATCATTACTAATTATATTTTCAGTATCCATTAAATCTTCAGATTCAGAAAATTCACCTCCCAATGTCTGTTCTATCGGCGAGTATTCAGAACTATATGAATTTCGACGTGAATTCGTATCTGTTGAATTTAGTCCATTAAATCGTTTAAAATTAGTGGAATCGTTAATTATATTTTCAGTATCCATTAAATTTCCAGATTCAGAAAATTCACCTTCCCGTGCCAGTACATTTTTTTGTGTTTGTTCAATTTCTGAGCTCTGAAATGCAGTGATACATTGCAGTGTAATTTTCTAGATATTTTACATTCCATCAACAAAAAATTTAGTACACTTATTGCGTGATTCATGTGCATCTAATCGTAAAAGTAGCTCATGACTTTGTATAACATGTGCAGTTTGACATTTATGAACTCATGACAATGCATTACTGCGGTAGTGCTGCATTTCGGAACTCAGCCATCATCTTCAAAAAGTGCATGTAATTCATCCATTTCTAATTCATCATCGCAAGTGATTTCATTATTATTTTGCCTTTTTTTGTTTTGTTCTACATTTCTTTTGACTTTTTCCATTACCTTCTTAGTAATCTGAAATTTAATTTCGTTTCTTTTTGCTGAAGGAAAACATTCTTTATCCAGGATGGTTTTCAAATTATTTTCCATTATAATATATTTTTCCTTCATTTTTTTAAAATATTTCTTTCAACTTTTCCAATTCTTGAAGCCATTGTTGTTCAATTGATATATGGTTCAAAGCTTCTAATTCCAGAAGTTTAGCTTCTTTTTGTGTTGAAATCTCTTTTATTTTTTCATCTGTCAGCATCCAACAAGAGATATACCAAGAAGATACTCATAATTATCAATCAACTTTTCAAATGTTTTTTCCGGGATATTTACTTTATTATTTTCACCCTTTTGCCATGCTTTTACTGGATCTGGACGATACTTTTTTCTAATTAATTCATTAACTATGTCTTGGCCTTTTCTATTTTCAAAAATAATTGCGAAATTACATTTTTCAGCAATAAAACCAGCCTGTTCAGACAACTTATCAATTTCGGCTGATAACTTGTCTTTCATATATTTATTTTCTTTGTCAAAAAACTCTGAAGGTATTTGTTCGGAGTTAATCTGATTTACTCCTTTTTTTGTTTTTTACACTTATATTTGTAGGTTCGTTTCACTATGATTTGAGTTCACATGAGCTTAGTTTCAAAAAAATAATAAAAAAAAATAGGATTAAAACTTACCTGTTTTTAACACGTGTTTTAATGTGTTGATTTTACTGTAAAATTCACTAACTTTTAATGTATAACAAAAATTAATTAAAATGAAAATGCAATAATTCGTGATTTATATCTTTATTGTGTTTGTATTTTCAGTAATTTCACTATTATTACACTTATTTCATTGTTGTAAGATAATTTTTCACAATTTCACTTTATAAAAAACTGAAATCAAAACTTTCAGTTTGTAAGATGGAAGGTCACATCAATACTGTGAACTAAGGAAAATTAAAATCACAACTTTTAATTTTTAGATATAAGTTTAAATCAATTCTTTAAACTTGTTAGGATAAATTCAAATCAAAACTTTGAATTTATTGGAATTATTCAAGTCAATACCTTGAATTTATTAGGATTATTCAAGTCAATACCTTGAATTTAATAGGATTATTCAAGTCAATACCTTGAATTTCTAAAACTGACTGAAGTTGACTGAAGTGAAATTGCAGCAGATGCTAGTCTTTTAAACAAAAGTAACAGGACTGCAATAGCTGTTAATTTGTTATCTTGTTAGACTTTGTATACATATATTCAACATGCAAACCAATTAAAAATAGTAGGCGTGGCGAATGAATACAATACGAATCAATACTTAAAGAGTTTATAGATCAGAGCGGTAATATTATAGTTTTTGTAGAAACCAAAATAACTGCTGATTTTCTTGCTACATTTTTATCAGAAGTTATAATACTTACAACATCTATTTTGGTAACTACCACAGTTAAAAAAGGTTTAGGTAATATGTTATTTTAATAATTTTATACTAAAAATATTAATTTTTTTTTATTTTCAGACATTGAAAACGTATCTTACGTTATAAATTTTGAATTGCCAGAGACAATTGATGAATATGTTCATCGTATTTGTCGTACACTGGACGTCGTCTTTGTAATAAAGTTGTCAGCTTTTATGATCCTGTTAAAGATCACTAATTGACTAGTAGTCTAGTCAAAATATTAATTGAAGCTGGACAAAACGTTCCATCATTTTTAGAAAGCGATGATGGTGATATAAATGCACGCACGTAGTGCAGAAGGTAAATTTGATATAATATTATCTATCAAATAATTATTTTAATAATTGGCTAATGGTTAATTTTTTCATATAAAAATGGTTTCATGTGAAAATCAAACATTAAATTAATAAATAATATTGAATAAATGTTATTTTCTATATATTTTTGTTAAATTTAAAATGAATTTTAATATTACCTTCATTAAATTCACTCTGGCTAATATTGGCTAATGGTTAGGTTAATTTTTTCATGTAAAAAGTTTTTAATGAGTTATAATTATAATTTTCCTTTAATTCCGCAAACATAAATAAAATGCCAATAATGGTTTGTGGAGCGCTTGTGAGATATAAGTTTACTTTTGGTATAAAAAAAAGATTTTTCTAAGGTGTGTATAGTAAATTCCTAAGTTTTAATTTTGTTGATAGCTCAATTAAAAATTAGTTAAAGTATGCATTATCACAAATTAGGATGTAAAATGGAAAATTTTCAATGCATTCAAGAGATATGAGGGATAAGAGGAGTGCTTTTTGCTTTACTTTGCAAGACTTCAACCTTTACAAGCCACATTAATTAGGAATTTTAGGCGAGTAATAAATAAAAAGCTATAGTGCATAATTTCACTTTTTGGGTATTATTAAAAAAAAATAAATTTTAAGAATATTCAAAAATAACTGTCAAATTTCTTAATTAAATAACGGATAAATTTTTAATACGCAATTTAAATTTTTTATTCCCATTAGAATTTAATATGATTTAATCACACTAATTAGAAACATTTTCAAATTATAATTTTAAAAAATTAATCACAATTATATTAAAAGCTTTAATAAAGTTTTTAAATTGATATTTTCTCAATGATAAATTTTAGATATAACACTAAATCTAATTTTTTTCTAACTTGCTGCCGAAACATTCATTAAATATCAGTTCATATTCGATTTATTTACTTAAATAAATTTTAATTTAGCTTCATAAAAAAATTCAATTATTAAATAGGACTAGATTTACTTTACTATGGTGAATTGTTTAATATTCATACATTTTTTTAAACAGTTTTACAATGATAAATTTGGTAGGAATAATTTTTCCTATAATAATTTTTTATAAATTGATGGAATGTTTTATATTTCATATCTTTTAGTATGATATATCCTGATAGTATTTTTATTTAAATAAGGTTTTAATTAGATTATCAAGTTCAAACAAGACAACGAAAATTAATTTGGCTTATGTATGATAAACTTTACACATTGTTTGCTTTTTATCTTTGAAAACGTGAATACTGGGTACAAATTTTTAACTTCAAGTATACAATTGCAAAAAGTTAACTAACATTATAAAGCCTTATAAAAAAAAAATACATTGCGTTAATACTTAAATATTTTACTTACTATAAAATTTAAAAACTTTTGTCTTGTTTGATTAAAATGTATTAAAACTTTATTCAAATAATTAATGTAAAAACTGTTGACGTTCAAATATTAAAAAGACATAATACACAAAAAAACAGAAGTAAATTAAAGTGCTTTTACTACATTATATTTTTGTAACAAAACAAAACAAAAATAACGGAAATTATAAATGCAATTCATTACTAGTGGCATTTCAAGCGAATGCAATGTGCTTATAAAGCGTAAGTTACATGTTTAAACTATAAACGGTGGGAGTAAATATGACTTTTTTAGTTGTTATTAGAGGGTCAATGCACCATATCCCCCCTGGCAAGTACCAATAGGGAAGGCCAGGAAGTCAAATATTTAGTTTGACTGTATATTGCTCAAACTTAGTATTCATTAACACCTAAAATTTTTAAGGAAGTAAGTGAAACCTAATGACAAGTAAGAATTAGCCGAGTCTCCACCCCAAGCTGCTCCTGCTGGAAATTTTTTACATCCTGCTATAAAAAGGCGAAAGGAGCAAGCTCAAAAATGATCTTGCGGGTTACCAGCCCACTCGACCATAATGAATTCGATATTCAAAGTTCAAAAAATTGTCTCGAATACGTTCTGGAGCTTGTAGACCTAGCCCTAAGGAAAAAGATTATTTATCAATCATTAAACAAAATTTTTGAAAATAGAACGCTAGAGTGTACTAAATGTATTAGAAAAATACTCAGATATAATTCCAGAGTTCAAGAAGTAGTGAGGGAAAAATGCAGCTCTTCCGAGGACGGTGAAAATTTTCACGACACTTTTCCTGAAGAATTAGAAGAGCTTAGACATTATGTAGCAAATCTGGACGAATTATAAACTAAAGAATATATATAAAAATAAGAATATTTTGATCATTTTTAAATATGTCACGGCAAATATCAATGAGAAATTTGCTACTTATATATGGGAAACTTTTTTTCCGAAAAACGATAAAAAGAAAAGTGATAACAACCAAAAAAATGCAATCACTAAGATCACTATTTCCAAAAGGCGGGAGCCTTTTCTCAAATACTTCCCATAATTTAATTAAAGTAATGACAGTGAAATTAAAAAAGTTAATTTCTTTACAAGCGCTGACACATTGAATTCGCTTTTTAATATTGTACTAAATTTTTTTAAAAATAGTTTTAATTTAAAATTAAAATTATTTATATTAGCATAAAGTTGGCAGCAAGCAATATAAGGAGTTTTCCTAAGCTCAACTCATAATTGATATGCTGTTATGTCTAATTTTATTTATGCTAAAGCTAGCGACTTTATTAGATTAAGCCAAGCAGCTGTTAAATCACTTTTGATTTGAGCTCAGAAAAACCTCTTAATAAACCGAATCAAATGACAAAACAGTTACAGCCGTTCTTGATTATTGTCAATAATTGTAGTCAAGGCTACATATTTAAAAAAGTTTATTCATTACATTAGCATAATAGTTTTTTTGTTAACTTACTTTTACATATTTACTAACATTTTTTTGTGGTTTTTTATGATAAATGCTTTCTCCATTAACGGACTGTTTTAATTGACAAACATTAATTTCTTTTAATACCCAAAAGAATTTCAGCTACTCCAAGATAGTAAACTGTTTGTGCGATACCAAAAAGTGGCGCTATAACACATATACGACAAAGACCACCTTTGAAAAATGCATTTATGCCTTCATTCCTCAAAGTTTTACTAAAAAAAAAATTTTAAATTTATTTAATTTTCCATTTTATTAGTATTTATATTTAAGTTCATTAAGTTCTATGACTTTTTAATTTGCATATTAGGCATGTAAATATTGACACGCTGTGCAAAGTTTGAAACCTTGGAGAAAATATGTTTAAGTATAAAGAAAGTGAGAATTATAACTAAGATTTCTATGTTAGTAAAGCAGTTAGAGCGGGAAAAAATTGATTTTTATATTGAATCTGGGCCAAATTAGAAAATTGTATTTTGTTCTGATCAGCAAAAAAACTAATTGGTTTATCAGAAATTAATAAAAAAACACCCGTTAGTTTTTAAAGTAGAATTTAGTCGAAGTCGAAAATCATTGTTTTAAGGATTTTTTTATTAATGAAATACTTTGGGGTACGATGGTCAGTGTGAATAAAACTAAATACCTCCAAGAAAAATTATCCAAAAAAAAAGTGACTTTGAAACTTGAATTTCTACTCCTTGCATCAAGTTCAAAACTGAAAATAAAAATTTTGTTGAAGGGGAAAATGAAAGCACCAAATATGGTTTGATTAAATCATCTGTTTACCAACATTTCCCGCGAACTTCTTAGCAACTAGGAAGCTTAAAGTACTAGGAGGACATTAGGGGATAATTAATTTTTTTCCAGAAAAATTTGAGGAATAGTATTGTAGTCGTTTATGTTATTACATGCTGTTAATTTGCTTAAGCATTAATATGTTGTATGTATTGAACTTCACACATAAAAACTTCTAAAAATTCTTTAGAACCACAACAAAGTAAAACCTAATTTAGAAAAAAAAACTCACATAAAACAATCTGTAATTCCTTTGAAAACCACTTCGCCTTTGGCTTTCTTTACTGATTGCAATCTTGTCTTAACAACGTCGAATGGGTTAACAGCTAGAGCTGCAAATGATCCAGCAGTACATCCTGACAGGAATGAAAACCTATTTTTAACATACACAAATAATAAATAAAGAATTAAATAGATTTCAGCTTTGTATATTTTACCAAAAAACAGCTTCACCCGAACCATCAGTTTTACGTGGTCCCATATCATTTAAAGTAGCAAATAACGGAAAATAGACTACTGAAAATGTGACATCTCTTAGCATAGTAGCACCAATTCCTTTATATAATCCTAAAATTCCTTTTTCTTTGAGTAAACGTAAAGTTAATGTAGTAGCGGAGATTTTTGGAATGGTCTTTCCTTCAAGTTTTGCTTGCATTGCAACACGGCCAGCATCTTGCATTTGTATTTTCAGTAATTCCATTGGGGTAGTTATGACTATTTGACATAGACCAGCTAAACCGCCAGCTGCCATTTGTCGAATCATTGGTAGTTCTCCATTTTCTTTGCGAAGAAAATGTCTAAAATAATCATTGGCTGCTAATTTAATAGCCTTCTCAGGTGTTATAAGAAGAATATTAACAGCTGAGCCACGATACATCCCAAAATAACCTTCAGATCGATAGGTCTTTTTGAAACAGTCGATCCTTTATTAAAATTTTAATTTTTTTATTTTAAAATATATTTCAAATATTTTTATGGATATTTACATATTATTATACATTTTCTCGCCATTTGGACCAATTTGCTGGTTTTGTAAACGAGTTTTGACTAAGTCCAAGGGGAATACACATGATACCCCAATGATTCCTGCAATTCCGCCATTAATAATTTTTGGCAGGAGTCTAAAAGTGAGTAAATTAAATTACAGTTAAGTTTTTTTACAACATTTATTTAGTTTTTGTAAGTTTCAATCATGATAAGTGACAAACAAATTTCTAATTCCCAATTTCACTACTTAAATGAAAAGTATTCATTGAACTAGGGTATAGAAAATTAATTTTAGGTTTTTACGCCACATAAATTTTTTCTTCAGATTGATTTGATGAGACAACAAGGAACATACGGTTTTCTTGAAAACTTTACATGTTTAAACATATTCTTCTCATTGCGTATTTTTTTATTTTTTCAGTATTTTCGGTCTTCCACTGGTTAAATATTTATTAAAACAAAGATTTTAATAACTATTTCGTTTTGTAAAAATTTTAGTCCATCCCTGATATTTGGGATATATTCTTACACCATAAAAGAGAATTAATGAAACAACCAAGAATTATGTTATTTTTACTTAATTCAAAAACACACATTTAATAAGATGAATAGAAAAGAACTTTAAAGCATTAAATTATTTTAAGATCTATTTTCAAATTGGGAAAACTCGTGTTTTAATCTGTAAGAAATTTCTGAAGCAATCTTTAATTGAAACAATTCAAAGGACAGTTTTTGCATATAAAACAATTGTGTTTTTTTTTTTACAAAAAACTTAAATTTTAGTAAAATTATTGTAGAAGGATTTGATACCCATTGAACTTATTCATTAGATGTATAAAACCAATAATTATTTATTAGCTATTAAACTTGGTTACTTACGATGGTTTTAAGTAAGTGATATTTTGGATTTTTTTCTTGTCCTTTGTAACTTGTGTGTTTTAGAGACTTTTTCCACATTTTTCTTGTATTAAAAAATCTAAAGCGTTTTCTTCTTAAAAGTTTTACTTCAGTCATATTATTTTTCTATTTGATGTTTATGAGTGATAAATTATAATAAAATTATAAGTTTCTGAAATTCTCACGGGCCAAATCCTAAAAAAGGAAAAAGTACTTACGAAAACTGCTGTTGATGTTCGACATATTTATTCATTCTGTAAAAAAAACCGGAAATCGAGAGATTAATGTGTATGGTAGATAACTATTTTTACTTATGTGTTAAACAAAATATTTAATGGTCAAGTAAATGAAATGTTATAATAAAAATTTATGGATTATTAAATTATATAACCGATTATTTTATAATTGCTAACTAAAAGAATAGTGCACCAACAAAATTTTTAAACTACATTTAATATAAATTGATAACAGGTTTATCAATTTGCTTTAAATTTATTTTATTTGAAAAAAAACTTTTATAACTTTTTTTTATTTTATTAGAAAAATTTGGATTTCATATTTACTTTGGAATATAAAATTATGAAATTGAGTATAATAGATTTACAATTATATTTTTTACAAATTCTAAATTACAATTTTTAATATTTAATTTGTTAACATAATTTAAATAAATATTTTGCCACACTGAGAAAATTCAACAAAATACAAATCAATTTTCTCCAGCTGAACAGCTGAAATTTGACAGGTTCAAAGTTTCATAAGATATCATAAGGAAATTTCGATCGCATGCGAGTTAAATTTGCATTTCCCTTCATTCTTTATAAATTTTCTTGTACAATATTTTCACTAAAATTCATGGAAATTTTTATATGGAATAATAGTTCAAAAGTGGAATAGACTCACCTTAGACTCTTATAAATAGACTTATCGCTGGAATTTAAGAGTTTTTGCTATTTTTGTTTGGGTCAATCGCATCTGTTCGCATTATCTATCTCTACTCATGCTTTTTTTCTCTACTTTATAATTATTACCCTTAATTTATAAATATTACCTTAATTAATGTTGAAATATATTCAAAACCTGAAAATAATAAAACTAATTAAGGATGTCACGAGATACATGTCGAATTCGCCGTCACTGATTTTTGTAAATGTAAAAATTTTTTTAAATCATTTCGCCTTTAAGGAAATATTTAAAAAAGTTTATTGGTTTGTTTTGAATTTAACAGTAAAAAATTGTAGGCTTTTTTTGTTTTTTTAATGAAAATAATGGAATTAATGATAAAATTATATTTATAAATAATAAAGATTATAGAATCAAAAAAGGAGAAGGTGAAATTATTTGCAGAAACAGACGAACATATTATTTTGAATCTTTTTCAGCTAGCGGTACAATATTTCAAAATTAACAAATTGATTTCTGATTCACTAAGTTTTCTCTTCTAAATAAAATCTATTACATTAGTGCATTTCGTTTATGATAATGCATATTTTCATATCAATACCGTTAATGGAAATAAGTACTCGTTTAACATGTTGTGAACGGCGCAGTGTTTTATATTTGGTTTCATCCGGTGGCAATGAAAATCATACTTGCACAAAATATTGTTTAGCAAGAAATTAAAAGTACACGCCATCCTTAATCCTTAGCTGAATTTACTCAACAAAACATTAATCGGTTTTTACACTTAAAGTTTGAATTTAATTTTAGCAATTTAATTTAGCTGAAGCTATTTTTTTTATTGATGCATAGTTTGCAGACGAATTCGGCAATCGCTTAAAAAATTACCCAAAATGTAGAAAGCTTACAGTGCATTTACACTATGAAATACTTATAACTCATTTGGCATTTATACCAGGCTTACGTAGTTTCAAAAAAATGGACATGTTTCAGCCATGTTCAAAAAGAGTAATTGAAAGTATTTTAGGAAAACTTTATTATACAAAAATTTAGCAATTAAGTTTAAAGTTTTGAATTTACCTTTAGTACACGACATGTTGTTCTTAAGTGTATAATCCATGTACAAACAATGCTCGCTAAATAAATAAAAAGAATTTTAACTCCTGATTGAAGAATACTTTATTATACAAATTAAGTAATTATTTGCTTGGTTAGTAGATCCAAAAGCTTTTTTTTCTAAAAAGTTAAAAAATAGTAAAATATGATTTAATTGAATTGAACACATTTACCGCATAAATAACTGCATTAGATCAACTTTTCTTTATGGCTAAGAGAAATTCACCAGCTCCGAGATAATAAACTGCCTGGGCGATACCGAAAAGTGGTGCTAAAATACATACTCGACAAAGACCACCTTTAAAAAAAGCCTTAATTCCCTCATTCCTTAGAGTTTTACTAAGAAAAAAATACATCATTTGATTATAATTTTCTTTTAAATAGTATTTCTAATAATATTTTTATTTGTATAGAGAAGATTTTAATATAATTTCATTTGATATAAGTTAATTTCTATCTACACAAAGATCTATAACTCTTTAATTTGTTTTAGTTTCTTTTGCATAAATTTATTATATGCAAAGAACTAATTGAACTGTCGAATTAAAAATTTCACAAATTTTTCCAAATAAAAACAATGCTTCCAAACAAATCGATGTATTCCAAGCATATATTTCATACTTAAATGTTCTTATTTGCTAAATGTAACAAAAAATTTATGAAGGAACTTACATAAAACAATCTGTTATTCCCTTGAATAACTCTTCATCTTTAGCTTTCTTTATTGCTTGTAATCTTGTCTTAACAACGTCAAAAGGAGTAACGGCTATAGCAGAAAATGATCCTGCAATAACTCCTGATAGGAATGAAATCCTATTTTTGATATACACAAGTAATAAATAAAGAATGAAAAGGATATTAGCTTTGTATTATATTTTACCAAAACACAGCATCACCCGAACCATCAGTTTTACGTGGTCCCATATCATTTAAAGCAGCAAATAATGGAAAATAAATTACTGAAAATGTAACGTCTCTAAGCATAGTAGCACCAATTCCTTTATATAATCCTAAAATTCCTTTTTCTTTGAGTAAACGTAAAGTTAATGTAGTAGCTGAGATTTTTGGAATGCTCTTTCCTTCAAGTTTTGCAACATGGCCAGTATTTTGCATTTGTATCTTCAGTAATTCCATTGGAGTAGTAACAACTATTTGACATAGACCAGCTAAACCACCAGCAGCCATTTGTCTAATCTTTGATAGGTCTCCATTTTCCTTGCGAAGAAAATGTCTAAAATAATCATTGGCTGCTAATTTAATACCTTTCTCAGGTGCTATGAGAAAAATATTAACAGCTGAGCCACGATACATCCCAAAATAACCTTCAGATCTATAGATCTTTTTAAAACAGTCGATCCTTGATTAAAAATTTTAATTTTTAATTTTAAAATAAGTATTTCATTTAATTTTTATGGATATTTACATATTATTATACATTTTCTCGCCGTTTGGACCAATTTGCTGGTTTTGTAGACGAGTTTTGACTAAGTCCAAGGGGAATACACATGATACCCCAATGATTCCTGCAATTCCGCCATTAATAATTTTTGGCAGGAGTCTGAAAGTGAAGAAATAAAATTCCAGTCAGTATTTTTTTCAAATTTCATTATAAAATGGCAAAATTTAATTTAAATTTTGCCTTTGTGGTCTGCAAAACAATGCTTCAAGCTTTTTTTTGTAAAAATTTTTTGTATCTATGGTTTAGAAAATGATTATCGACGCTCTAAAATTCCAAATTTTCAAAAAAAGTTATTTTTTAGCGTTTTTATTTATCAATTTAAACAATATTTTCGGAAAGTTCGTCTTTTTTTGTATGTATTCATTTCCTTTGCACAGTGTAAGCTTTAAAGTTTTTTTTTTTGAAGTTCTCTAATAAAATTTTAACCTTTATTTACAACAGTTTTCATAGTTTTGTATAAGTGAAATGTTTTTCTATTCCATTCAGACATTTCGTTTCATAGTTTAGCGTGTTAGTTTATCTGCTACTATGAAGTTTTTTTTTTTAATGTAACAAAATAAAGTTTACTTGTAATTTTCATATACTTTAATGCTTTTAAAGCTCGGGGTAAATCAAATTCTAAATTTAATTTCAAATATTTAATATTACTTACAAAAATTTCTCTTGGTTTTCAACATTTTTTTCCATTCTGTAATGAAAAATGATAAGGATATTAATATTGACAGGAAACTATCGTTGTTGCAGGTAAAATTTTAAGAACCTTCAAATTAAAAATATTAGGGAATAATATTTACTTTACATATTAATGACAATAAATTGAGTTATCAATAAATAATTGTCACGACAAATTTGAGATTAATGCTTTTAATTTTAAATTTTGAACATAATATTAAATTTTCTTTGCCAAATTTAAATACGAAGATCTCCAAATAAGTCGGCTGATTTTAACTGCCAAATTTTGCTGTCACTGAAACAATTTCTCAATGCATATTTCGCTTAAAGTGAATTTCATTTTTAAATTTTTGCTGACAAGTAAAATATATCGGATGCTCTGCCATATAAATTGGAAAATTCAATTCAAAATTGAGCTATGAGTTGAATAAAAATTATGTAGAAAAATGAAAAATTATCAAGAAATAGGAGTTTATATTCAAACTTGTAGAATTGAAGACTGTCTTACACCCTAGTCACACAGAAAAATAACCAGTTTCTTTTAAACTAGGGTGTTATTCAAGCCAAGAGCTTTAATTCAAATAAGTTTTGCCTTTCATACAAATTATTTGCTAGATACATCCCTGATATATGATCAAAAACCAGTTTATTCTAGCTAAAGCTTTTGGTCATTTATAGGACTTAGAATATTACAATTATATGCAGTTACAAAAACTAAGTTTTTATATGATCAAAGACCAGCTATTCTTTTTAGGACCTTATTCTCTTCCCATATTTTCTAATATGATAGTCATTACAGTGTTTTTCACATAGTGCGTATCTGCGGAGAAGTTGGAAAAACAAACACACTTTGAAAGCCAAAAACTGAACAAGTATAAAACACGAAGTATGAAAGTAACATATTTTTAAAACGAATTTAAATCTAATACTAAAGCAAGCCTGTCATATTTTATTCTTATATAATTAAAAAACAAAAGAAAGAGAAAATTAATGTTGAGTTCTGGAATTTCATTCAAAAATTTAATAAAGATTCTTAAAAAAGTTTTGTTTTATAGAAGAATTTTTATGCAGTCGAAATGATAATAATTTTTCTTTTATAATTTTTCGTTGATTTTTAGTAATATAGCTGGATATGAACTTCTTAAAACTTAAAATAGCGAGAAAACTTAAGTTGATTAGTTATTCTCATAGTAATATTTATTCTTAGAATTCTTGAATTTATACAAAAAATTAAAAATTCTTTTTTTAACAAGTATCAAAAGGAATTTCCACAGATTAAACATTTTCTTTTTTATGTAATTTAATTACTAAGTAGTTGCATTGAAAACGGAAGCAGATATTAGAAAGATGTTACATGAACTTTGTGCACTTAGATTAAAATTGCTATAATTATTTTAAAATCTATTGAGACTATAATTATTATTTTACTATAAGACTTTTGTTTGTTTTAAGTTAGTTTTGTAATATCAAAATAAATTATTGAAAATTTTAATTGGATTATTCAAAATAAAATATTTTAAGACATAAGTTTACTTTTTCTTAGTATCCAATCCAGCGTGATAGATCAACTGGTTTTAATAATACCTTTTACTTTCATGTTGATATAACATTTTCAATAGGATTTACGTGACCACCTTTGATGGGGTATTTTCCTCAAAACTTTTCCATATATAAGAATTGTACGATTCAGGAATAATATCAGTTTTATTAGATTTTTATTTAGTGAATACTTTGATAAATTTTTAGATTTAACTGAAAAATGTGTTCAATTTGGGTAAGTATCTAAAAAGAAATTTGTCAAATAAGATATTTTTCTCAAATATCAAAAATTTTCGAATTATTTTTTTTGTGTGTTTTTAGTCAGCTTATAAGAAACTTTTCATTTCTATATACATGATTATTATTTAAACATTTTATGATTCCAGTATCATTTTAAAATGTTATTCAAATTTAAAAAATGACATGTGCAAATAGTTTAACATATTTTGTTAAAGTTATAAATTGGTCCACTGTGAAATTATTTTTTCTTTTAAATATATGAATTTAATGTCGTCAGTGATTTTATTTACAATACCAAAAATGAAGCCCCAGAAGCACGTTCAAGTTAAAGAAAAAGTTTTCAGATTTTAATACGTTCTAACAATCTAATTTCAGTTATTTTATATGATTGCCTTTACAACAGTAAGTTCAATTCTAACACTTCCTTCCATTAATGAAAAAAAGGTGTTAGTAAAACGTGGAATATCTTTATATCCCGAGGCTTCAGTTTATCCATTAACACAAGTTATTGGTACATCAAAACTTGCCAGCCTAGGAGCAACCTCATTTCCAATGTAAATATAGTCATTATTTAGTTATTTTTAAAATAATCTATATATACATATTTTGAATAAAAACTACAGAAATAATTATAAGAGGTCATTTGGCCCATCAACCATAGAGGTAGCTAATGCAATAGCTACTGCAAAACAAGCCTCGGCAAATGTTTTAATTGCTCAACAACAAGTTCAGGCAGCTAAAGATAATGTTTTAGCACAGCAAAAAATTGCTATGGAAAAAGAAAAGAATGCAGCGATTTTGACACAAAAGAGTGAAGCGGCTGCAGCTATTCAACGTTCTGAAGCGGCCACGGCGGCGCAATCGGTTGTACTAGCACAGCAGCGTTTGGCCAGTGCTAAATCGGAAGTAGCCAAACATCAAAGAATTGCCGCAACTAAAGAAGCTGAAGCTGCCGCAGCGTTACAAAGTTCGGCTCATGCTGCTTCAGTTGAAATTCAAAGAAGTGGTTGGTGTTTTCTCATTTTGTTGTTTTTTTTTTTTTTTTGAATTTATTTAAAACAACACCTTGAACTTTTTTCTTTTCAATATTTTTTGTTTAGAAAATGAAGCTACAAAATTAGCGAACCTGCAAAGAGCTGGAGCAGCTGCTTTGGCCCAGCATGTTTCAGCAACAAAGGATGCTGCTATAATACCGATTACTACAGGAAATAATTACATTAAAAATTTAGGGTTCCAGTATCCTTCAAACTATGAGCTAAACCCATGGATACCATTTGCTGGTCCTTATACTTCTTATAATCAAAAAAACTTATATCCGGCCGAAAGCTTGTTATGGCAATGAAATTTTAATAATATAATCCTTTTCTCAAGGCTATAAAAAGAATTGTAAAAGAATATCCCTGATAATAAAAAGTTTTTGTAATAAAATGATTTAGATTCAACATTTATTCAAGTTTTCTTAGTTAGGAACCCTTAACTTAACCATTTCGTTACGGCAGTCTGCTCCGCAAAGTGGTATTGTATATCGGTAAGCTAAGTTTCGGACTTTCTTATTTAAGTGTTAGATAACAATATAATTGAAGATTTTGAAAATACTATAAATAAAAATGAAATTCAGAACAATTCAAAGATTTTTAATAATTTAATTCACTATGATAAATTTTAAAACAACGGTCGATATACAAACCCACATTACAGTTTTTAAACTCATATCTAGGAGCTCGTCTTTTGTCGTTTGCACTACAAACAACGCACCTTCTATTTCGGTTTTTTCCTCCCGATTCATAAGACGAAGGAAAATGTTTTTCTATTAATCTTAATGGATGATTATTGCCTATTGGATGTTGACAATTGAAATTTTTCCAAGGGTACTGGTTCTTTTGTGCTTATAAAGGCAACAATATTCCATACACAAATGTTCAATACGTGAAAGAAAAATTTGCAGCACCATTTTGAAGATTTCCTTGTTGATTCCACCGTGTTTATTACCATATTAGCTTTATCAACTACACACATTATAATCCAGAACAAATACACGCTTTTCAATAAGTTTTTTCACTTCACGTCTGAATACTGTATCAAATTCAGTCGTATGCATAGTAGAAAGCCTGTAGACTCCTTTGTTATCCATTCACTTTATCACTATTAAATTTTCGGATGAGCGAGAGGTTGTTTGGACTCTTTTCAAACGTTCGTGAATTTTTGGGCATTCCTTTCCTCCTTTTCCTTACGAACCCGCATGCATTGGTGCAATTATTATGGAGAAAATTAAATAAAGCTAGGCTGGAATACCAATTATCTACATAAAGGGTATGGCCCTTTGCTAGATAAGGCTTCAACCAGCTGGTCTACATATATTCGCAGATATAAACGATATAACAACTCTCACACAGCTTTCTAATCTTACATCATTTAGCCTTGATCGGTAGTCGCTTTTAATTATTTTCGTAATCAGTTTTTTATCTTGAAGGTTGCCATCTCAGTTACAAAGGAAATCTGCAAATAAAATTACACTTATTAGAAGAACTTAACAAAAGAATTGAAAAATTTAATTTCTTTTTCATTATTATTTTCTTTAGTTTCAAAATGAAAATGAAAAAGAGAAAAATCCTAGTACACTATGTTTTTCCTTGTAAATCTCAAAATAAATGAAATATAAAACTCAACAGTAGTAATGTTCTATGAAATTTATTATTCCTATTTCTCATTTTCGTATTGGTGTTAAGTGAAATCAATTTTTACGTTTCTATAGTTTTTTTGTCTTTTTATTGCTGATAGTGAAACTAATGCCTAGCAATATCAACAAAATTTACTGTAATAAAGTAACTAATGTTTTTCTACATCAAATAATCATGTCATTTGTTAGGCATTAGGTTTTTGATTTTGAAATTTTACAAGAATAAAAGTGAAAAGCTTTTTCCTTTAATGATTTTTATTTGGGAAATGTCCGAATAATTTGAAAGAATATTAATCAAAGTATTGATCAAAGAAAACTTCATACAAAATTTAATAGACAAGTTATTTAAAAACTATTTTTGTTTCCTTTTATTTTAAGGATAAAATTAGGTTGTTTCTTTTAGAAACAAGATATATAAAAATATTTTTGGGTCAAAATGTTTTAAACAATAGGCAGTTAAAATTTGATTTGGTTTAATTTAAAGCAAAACTAACACATGAAACACTTGCGAGTTCAGTTTAAAAACAAGATTTGCCAACAGAAGCTGCTAAAATTTGAAAAGAATTCTATTTTCATGACATGGTATGCCAATCTTGCAGTCTTACTTACTATATTAGCTAAAAGCAACAAATCTTAAACAATTATTTACAATTATTTCGATGGAAATCAAAAGGGATTAAGGAACAATGTAAATAATTACTTTACTTAACTAAATTTATTATGTGTAGTAGCTACCCCAATTTATTGAATGTATTACAAACTTAATCATGTAACGGAAAGCTGTTAAAATAAGGTATTATTAGTCTAAAAAGTTTAAAATAAGGTGTGTTTGTTTACATATAGGCTAGTTCTAGTTCATCTTATTTAATTAAATAATATAAAATACGGTTTTGAAAATTTAAACTACATTCGTAATGACTACATTTCTAAAATATAGAGAATTGTGTACTTTTCTCCTTTTGAACGTATTTATTACTTTATGGAAATTTTTAAGTAAAAAATAAAGCATTCTGTTTTTGATAGAAAGTTTGCTGAGCAACCATTGTTTAGGTATGCTTGTGTGAATCATTAAGGCTGTTTTTTTAGAACTTGAGCACTTTGAAATTTAGCAGAACGTTAGTGAACTTTAGCGCTCCAGCCTAAAAAATGAGCTAAAACAAGCTTACTTCTCTTTTTATAGTTTTTGTTGAAGTTCATTTAACTGGAAATAAAAGTCCTGTATTCTAATCCCAACCCTTAAATGTAATTGCGCCTTAAATTCATTATCCTTCAATATACAAAAATATTACTCATTTTTATTCGAAAAAATACTTCGATACAATTTAAAAAACTAAAACGTGCCTGAAAAAAATATATAAGAAGAATAAAAAAAAGAATTTAGTGATGGTAAATTCAATTGAAAAATGTTATTAAAAATACATTTTATTATTGATTTAAAACTGTACAAATGGTTTAATTTTTATACAAAACAAAAACAATCACAAGAGTAAACGTGCAGAAAGTAAACTTATGAAACTTCTGTTATATGAAATCTATAAGGATGGTAAAGCAAATTAAATGGGAAATCCTATCTAATTGAATGTAGTTGGAATTGTTTAATACATAATATATTTGTATTATAAACAGAAAATATAAAGTCTTAAATTTCTTATAAAAAAAAACAATATTTTGTGAAAATTATGTCAATTTTTTTTAAACAAAATATGAATTATATTTTCACTCGAAAGAATCAAATAATATCCAATTGAATTCAGGGCATAGCTTCAATTTTTGTTGCTGTAATATTTTTAGATATA
Organism: Acrocera orbiculus; assembly: GCA_947359355.1. NCBI lineage: Eukaryota > Metazoa > Arthropoda > Insecta > Diptera > Acroceridae > Acrocera > Acrocera orbiculus. The sequence goes on along the minus strand of OX375756.1, from coordinate 21,606,970 downwards.
TAAAATTCAAGAAAAGTAGTTTTAGTTGAAAGAATGTTTCTAAATTATTTGTAATACAATTTATTAAAATCAGCTCCTAAGTGTATACGCTATGTGATGTTGGATAATATTTGCCTTCAATATATTAGAAGAAAAAATAAATTAGGTTTTATCTAACTTAAGTTTTTGGCATGTAGTTCGCTAAATTTAATTCTTGTCTAGAAATAAATTGTTGATTATGAACAAAAACCATTTATAGGGATTATTTTGGGGTATTCCAAACTTTTACAAATTACAACACCCTTTTCAAATTAAGCTTTACTTGATTTTTATAAAAGAGATAAATTTATCAGGGGTTCTAAAAAGGTTCAGAGTCCTTACTCCACTTAAGATATTTTTTGGAAGAGAACGTCTTTTTTAATGTGCCAATTATCTATGAACTATATTATAATCGCATTTTTAGCTATCTACAATAACAATTGATTTTTTTCAAGGAATCGCATCGTCCCTTCATAGAAACCATAGCTTAGCTCCTAAGTAAGCTGCATGCATTTTGAGATATTATGGGTAAACTATTCTAAGACCAACATGTTTGAATAAATCACGTTTCTATTTTGAAGTATTTTACTGTAACTCTAATAATTGACTTGGATTAGTTTGAGGATTAAATAAATGAACTGCGATCAGCAATAGTACTACTTTGTTTCTAAATTAAAATATTAATCTGCAAAATTAATTCCTAGTTCTTTTCCTAAAATTAAAATATTATTCATGGTAATTTCTATTTTTCCCTTATAGGGGCAAGTAGTTAAATAATGGTAGCAGTAGTGCCTTAGGAACTAACAAGATGTTTCACAATCAGAACAGAACTAATTTTTTTCTCGACTGGAATATTGTGATGGAAACTTATTTCTAAAATATAATATAAAGATAAAAAATAATTTAATCTGATTCCATATTTAATCTCTAGCAGTACGGGATAAAGCAGAAAAGTTTTTGCTTTGCTTTTTTCTGTTACTTGTCTAAAAAGAGTTTCTTTTCATACGATTATATAAATTAGGGGAATTTAAAATTCAATGATCATATGTATAAATAATTCAAATGATAATATTTACAAGGAATGTGAAAAAAAATTTTATTTTAGATAATTAAGTTCTGTTGATAAATTATTTTTAGTGGTTGTTATCTCAAGTCCTGAGGGTTAAAGCTCTTTTTCAAACAATCATTAACTTTAAATCAAAAATACTTTTAAAACAGAAATACTAAAATCTTTTATTAACTTTGGTACCTAAGTTTTTGATTTAGTTAGGTAGATAATTGGAAGATACATCCACTTACATGCTACATTTTAAATTATAGAATTTAATATTTTTTATTTCAGAGATACTTTGATGTATTAACATTGTTTTTTTTTGAAATTACAAAACTTTTTGAGATAGTATTCAAGTTGTATCTTTTTTTTTTAATTTATCTTTTTTATGATATACATATATGTAATATATATAAATTAATTTGTGGATCCAAAGGGAGAAAATAAAATTTCAAAACTATCAAAAGTGAGTTTTTTAGGTAAGTTCTTATGATAAAAACTCAATAAAATGATTAAATTTCGCATTGAACTTTTATAAAATTCAATAACACTACATTTAAAAGCTTCGCTTGAAGTGATTTGTAAGTGAATGTAGCATATACTATGTTACACCTTTAAGGTCTTAAGTAAATCACTAGTGAATTGTAATATTTGTGAAAATTTTAGAAAAACTATTTCGGAATTTCGTAAAAATTTCGAATATATATATTTCGAATATATCTCTATACTTGTATTGGTCGTTCATTTTACATTTTAAGGCACTAACTTTCTCTTAGAAGCTTAAAAAATAACACACATTTTCCTTTTTTTCTGGTTTTCAGTCATTTCATTGATTTGATACCTTTAAATCTATATTTAGTTGATAACAAAAATAATAAGCTACATAAAATTAAATGCTACAATTTATTTATTTGTTTGTTTGCTTTTTTTTGTTGCCTTTTTATTGTCATATACTATTAACCAAAATCAAGAGCTCTTATTGCTACCGTTCATTGCTTCACTTAGCCTGAAATAGTCAAGAACCTTTTAGGCAAAACCCAAACTGCTGACAAAAGCTAAACGATAAAAAAAGTAGAACAAAAATACTCTTCACTACATTGGCCTACCATAAAAAGCAAAAAATAAAAGGTTTTTTTTTTATTTCTTTTGAGATCTACTATTCTTTATTTTGCGTCCTCATAGAAAATCTTCTTAACAATATTTTTTATCTCCATAAAGCCAATACTTATACAACAAAAATAACCTCAAATTATTCCCTTTTAAGTTCACCAATCACAATTTTCGATTTTATTTTTAGAAAATATCTGACATTCTTGTCTAGCTTTATATATCCTTTAGATTGTGAATTAAGAATCTGAATATTTGTCACCTTTTCTTAGATTTATTGTAAAACGTGCCTTTTAGCTATAACCCAAATTAAAATTTACGACATTTATCGAAATTATTTTCTTATGAATTTTAGTGGCCGACGACAAGTTGACGACGACTTTGGTAGACGATTTTTTGTCTTGGGGATTTTTTTAAACCCTATTGAAAAATTTCAATTTAATTGCCTTCGAAATTATCATAAACCAACTTATTAAGAAAAATAGAAATATTTTGAATTAATTTTATAAAATTAAAGAAGTAGTTTCTTAAACAGAACAATAAAAAAAAGAAGGACTTTACTTTGTTCAATGGAGTGAATAAGAGCTATATTCCTCCTTTTTGGTCATTGCAATTAAAAAAAGGATCAGAAAATTGGTACCAATTGTGGCAATAAAATTTTAAAGAGTACGATTACGTTTTTATAGTCATGCTTGGTGTTCTTTTGATTTCTTGTTAAACTTAGATTATTTCATAGTAAAAATATTTTATAAGAAAAAATTTTTTTGTTCTTTTTTGCTTTTATTTAATAAATCGTAAAATTTTTTCATCTGATAAAAATTACTTTAGAGAAATCAAGAAATTTTTTTTATTTTTTTATAAATTTAACCATGATTGAACTGAAAATCGATGATAAATTCATTAGTAATGAAAAAGTAAGCATTATTTTCTATCTTTTATTAAAACATAATATGAATATAAATTCTGTATATGTTAAAGTTCACACTAAATTAGAGTCATCATTTTATATATTAATCAAAGAAGAATGCTAGTATTCTGTGATGGAAATACATATCTAAGAATATTAAATGAAAAGGTCCTTAGCTTCCTGTAGAAATTAATCATCACACTGTCTTAGGTATTTTGTTGATTGGCTTTGGCATGACTAATTAAATCAATTCATTAGTACTCATATCCCAAATTAGTATATCCTTATCCTAAGAGTACAAAGTCCCTAAAGCTAAATTTACAGAAATAAAACTTTAAGGAATCTAAGGAATTCTAATTTATCTGTATAAGATATTTTGAACTATAATTAATTGAGTTTATATGACATACACATTTTTTTTTATTAAAAATAAGTTTTTATCAGTATAACCAGATTCAAATCAGTATAATCCTTTACATTTACTTTTGTGCTGAAAGTTCGTACTATATAAGTCCCGATTCTATACTATCAGTATGAAAGTTACAAACTTTTTCAGTACATTTAGTACTGCATGGCAGGTCTTTTGTTTATTTCTGATTTCTTTAAAAACAATTTACATAATGAAAATTTGAACAAGATGATCAATTTTTACATAGCATAGTAAAAAGTAAGGAATCTATTTGGTCAAAATAGTTTTCTTTAAAAATTACAAAGAAAATTTAAATTACAAAGATATGCTAAAGTGGAAAATAAGTTCTTTTCGGATTGATTCCTCTTTGTGTACGCTCGGTGTGTCTAACATGAATTATGACATATCTGAAAACATTTTTGTGGATACCAGCAAACTTAAATTTTTCTTTTTGTACATGGATAAAGTCGGAATATTATAAGAGAGACTAAGAATAATATTTTTCATAAAATGCTAAATTATTACATAACTTGATTTTTAATTGCAATTTTATGTCAAGTATGTTGCAAAAGTTTCTTTGGTGGACATATTTTTTCATTATATGACTTGCATTGAATGAACAATAAACTTATTATTTCAAAATAAAAAGGAAGCTTATAAATTAAAGACTTTCATTGGTTATAATTAAATAATAAAGTAATTAAAAAAATTTTATCTCATTTTAAATAAAAAGAATTTTATTTATGGATAGTGTAATATTAGCTTTGACTCCGGGAAAGTAAAACCAAGTTAAGAGAATAAAAAAATTTATTTACAAAAAAGAAATATAAGCAATTGAAATATAACTTGACTAAAAAGAAGCGAAAAAGCTCAAGGATATGCTTTTGTAATAGGAATAAAAAGGAATAGGATAAGGATAATTCATTTGTAAAGATAAAATTACTCCTTATATTTGGAATAAAAAACGTAAATAAATTTAAAAATTAAAAACTGTAAATCTTATCCAAACAGCTTAATAATTTGTATCAAACAAAGAAACAGAACCGATAAGGATCATTTTTTCAAAAATAAATTTTTTCTTTGCTTTCATTTAAAAGTCTGTATAAATAAGGTACCAAAAATGAGTGTATTAAAGATTTATCTAATATTAAAATGAACTGTGATGGAAAAATTCTGGACTAAAAGCTGTTTAAAATATTTTCTCCTTTTTGTGACAAGTGGTATATTAATCGCAAATATTTCCATAAAATATATTTTTCCATGTTGGCCGTTTTTGAATACCTATCTAGGCTAGAGATTTGGTTGTATTTTATATATACACTTAAGAGCTACTTAAAAATATTTCTTGGTTAGAGTAAAATAAATCACATACAAACCATAAAACGTTTACCATCCATCAAATTTTACTTAAACAGAAATTGACTTTTATCCACTTAAGTTTAAGATTTTTTTTTTGGTTTTTTGTTTTTCTTTCTAGTTTTTAGGGTAAAAAGTAGTAAGAGTAGTTACTAGTAATCTTAAATTCACTTAACTTTTTGTAAGATATTGAAACTATTTTAAAAAAGGAAAAAATAAAAGTTTTTGTTTTTTAACTTCGCTCACATTTTAAAAACGTTATTTGCACAAGATTATGATTAATTAATAAAGCTTTAATAAAGAAAAAAATTATACATATAAAAGATTAATTTTCAAAACTGTATTAAAAAGAATCGTATAAATGTCGAGTAAATTAATAGGGAATAGAAGTAGCGAAATGTATTTATCTAAGAACAGAAAAGCACAACTGTCAATCATCTGGGCTTTCAGGCACTTTTATTTTTTTAAGACTAAAGAGACATAATCTAAGTAACATATTTTATATGTTTTAGTAGCCTATCGATTGATTTTATTATCTAATTGTAATAATCTAAAAAATAATGTACTACATATGCTAAGCATATTGATGTTATACCAGTAATGCTTAAGCATTACTTAATACACTTTTCCGCATTTGTTATGCTTCTACCCAAAAGTAAATCGTGTCATAGAAATTTTATATTATGCAAATGAAAAAGAGTTGTAGGGAAGATAAAACGATGTGAAGACTTATGTTCGTTAATAAAAATTTTCAAAGTACATAACACGCAATTCCAACATAAAGTTTTCATATTTTTAATACTAAAACTTCCTATAATAAACTTCATAAAATTCATATTTTTCAAAACAAGGGTTAAGTAATTTTTTCAAGATCCTTTGGTCTGACTTTCGCCATACGTTTATTTTTGTATTGTTTGATTAGTACATGACATAAAACTCGAAGATATATAATTTAAATATTTTAGTCAGTCCCTTATTATGCAACTGCTTGCTCGGCCTTAGTTATAGTGAGTGAACTCTTGATAGACAATCATTTTATATTAATTAAACAAATAGCAGAATTTTGTTTATTTATCGTCTTTTATCTAGTATATTATAAAGCATTAATTTTTAATTTATTCAATTTATTTCAATTTTAAATTAGATTAATTCTAATATTATTTAGAGACAAATTTTTAAATTTTTAATAGAAATTGGAGTATGAAATATTTGCAAAAGAGCAATAAAAGACTAGTCGAAAAAGTCAACTTTAAATTGAAAAACAAAGCAAATATCACTGGTAAAGTATTTATGATGTATATCCCTATATTTACTTCTAAATAGGTCACATGTTGTTTATAAGTAATTCAAATGATTTAATATGAAAAGATTAAATTTTCTTTCACAAGAAAATGTATTTGAATATCTTCCAGAAAATTTCAGAATGTTGTAAATTTGAAGCAAATATTCGGTTTAAAGACTATCATCACCTAGTTTAGCACGAGGGAAATTTACTAAGGATATAAAGATGTATTGGATATGATGGAGATATTAAGGCAATGCCAACAGATAGGAAGTATATTATTCCATCGAACATGCAAGACAAAATGTTGCACTGAACACGATAGATAAATCTAATGTAAGTTAATTTTTGTTATGAAGTCGTTAAAAAAATATTTAACCATTAAATATTTATGAAAAAATTTTTTGATTAGTTTTCATTGAGCAAACAACCTCTCAAATGCTCGGCAAAATTTTCACTTGTAGTAGGACTGCAGTAAAAATTTAAACAAGAAGTTGTAAGGTATAATTGAAAACTAGATTTTGGTGCAGTACTTGTAACCTCAAATCAAGGATTTATAAATGTTGACAAACTCTTCTATAAGTTAAATATCCTACGAACTAATAACACTTGATTTATGTTATGAGGATTAAGCTTATAAAAAAAAAGAGACACAAATAAATCAGATATTTTCACATATTGCTAACTTTGGTACTATTAATAGTATAAGTATGGCTTAAGGTTTACTATAGCGAACAGATTTTGTGAAAAAGTCATGTACGCTGAATGCAATCAGTTACATAAAAGCTAACAAAGATGTGGTTATGTTTATGTAGTGATAACTTCGCTTTAAAAGGAATTGATGAGTTGAGTTAGCTGCCACGTAATTCTTAACTTTTTTAGTCTACTCAAAGATTTTCCAATTTTATATTAGCTATAGTATTGATTTTTTATATTGGCAACAAAGTTGATGAAATAGAAATAATTTTAACCTCATCCCAAGTTTTAAATTTCATTTCGTACGCTTTTGCACCCCTTTCTGAAGAAAAAAATCATTACTTATCCTCTGCATAGTCCCCTAAAACCTAAACCTAGGATAATTAAAATCCAACAAATAAACAAATTAATCAAATAACATAATTTAAGAAATACTCTATTGACATGAAAAGTGTTTCATTATTTAATTTTCAAGATCTAATCAATTAAAGCACATTAAAATTTCATTCAATATAAATGCTTAAAATAATTTGGATAAGTTTTAAGGTTGTTACATTTATAATTATAAAATTAGGTTCTAATTAATATTTTGGTGTTACTTAGAAAATATAATAAATTCCAACAAGTTACAACAAATATTTCTTAAAGGAATTATAAGAATTACTTCTCGTCAAATATCAGTCTATCAAAGCAAGATTATAAAACTTTAATTACAAACAACAGAGAATTTTTAATTCAAATTTTTGTGAAAAATCGATCCGTCTATGAGAAGATTTTTTTAAAATACTTTATCGCTGATAGAATGGACATGATGCAGAGTTCTTTTTAAAATATTTTCCATTTATATCTAAAATTATATTCATCATATTAGATTAAAAATTTTATGAACCTTAAATTTGATTAATTTGTTGGCTTGCATAATTGAGGTGATTTTTTTTGTTAATTAATTCTTTACATAAAGATTTGCATAAACATCAATTTATTTTAAAATTATGCAAAAGACTTTTAGGGATATTTTTGGCTGACCTCTTTTCAAACATTTTCTAGTAAGGGGAATAATAAGCTTGATTATCATTACATGTAATTAATTTTATTTGAGTTTAGTTAAATGCTACAAATTTATTTTAATTTTTTAGCTTATATTTGTACACTTAATTAGTATTTCACTATTTAATCATAAACCTTTCTAGTTCCCTCGTGATAATACTTAACTAATCTAAGCCACAATATTGTCGCTAAAAAAATAAAGTTATAAATTTTTCCTTGTCTTTCTTCTGTAGGTTTAAGATTATCTTTTTAGAAAAAACTATGTGAAATATACACCAACCAGTAGAACTCATTTAGCGAAGAAGTCGAAGTTTATTATAAAAAAACACCGGCAATGTTTATAGGAAATAATAATTTATATTTGAAATTATTGAGCTAGAAAAATTTTTTTTACATTGGGAATATTAAACTATCAGTACAAAAATACCAAATAGTATTTTGGAGAATTTATTATCCTACTACTAAACATTGCTTTGTTCAATTGGAAGCTTACAAAAGATACTTACAAACTAGAAAAAGAAAACTAAAAACTGAAATGATTTGTAAAACTATAGCCAATCAAAATATTTAGGTTTTTTAGAATGAAGATTTAAAAAAAATATCCAAATGAACTTTCTAATGACGGAAAGTTACTTTTTCTTCAAGATTTCTGTCCCAAAATTTTGTTTTAGTATACCTGAATACTAATTGTAAGTGGCAAAAAAGATACAGAAAGGAGAATTAAAGAAGATTTTATGCATGAAGGTATTTATAACAATCCTATTTTCAATGAAGCAACTGAATAATTTTGAGTTCTTAAAACAAAAAGCAACAGATAACTAAAAACTTTGACTATAAGCGATTCGATATTTACAAAAATGCATAAATATACATACCAAGTAGAAATTTACGAAAAACAGAAAGGCTTGAATAGAAAATCACCGAATAGCAAATAAATAAATTATTATATTTTTTGGAGTTCGCCCCTGTTTTGCTTAATTAATTATGAATTCTGTAAACAGTCTGCAGCACAGACGAATGACTTCTGATTTAGAAGGTGTGAAACTATTTCAGAAATCTTGATTGTATTTAATTAAAAAAAATATGATTTATGGTATAAGAAAATATTTTGAATTTATGTTATTTAGAAAATGTGCTCCAACCAAACGTGCCCCAACTAAAAGTATTTGACTATATCAAAAAATTTAAATTCTAGCTGTATTTAAGATCGTATAATTATATTTTTAAAATATACCTATACTTTAGAAGTAGATATATAAATGGGAAGATATTTCAAAAATTTTATTTCCCAAGTTGATGACTTATTACTCCTTAAAAAACATCAACAGATTTATAAAACGTGCAACCAATTCAAATTCCAAATTCAAAATCTGAAATTCTTAAGAAGTCGAACAGATGCTGTGCAAATAATGAGAATTATTGAACATTCCTGAATTTCATAACAAACACTAGAATTAGCTGAAATCAAATCTGTGTAAGAGAATTAATTTATTATTGGACATTTGTTGATTTGGAAATGTAACAATCGACTGCTGGAAAATTTTCTAGATAAGAGAGCTACGATTTAAAAATTTTAACTTTATATTTTTATCTGTTCCATTTACCTCAAAGGGATATAATTAAGAAAGCTTAAATGTCATGAATACATTTTAATTTATATAATAAGCTTATACAAATTCATCGAATATAACAAATTGTTCAAATTATTTCAATTTATAATCTTTTGATATATTTAGCTACTACATATATGGAAAGAGGTAGAGTTCAGCAAGTTATACAACAATGAATACAAAATGTACTTGCTTTTTGTTTTGTTTTTGACAGCCAATAAAATATTTTTTCCTTGCCAACATTAACTTGATTAAAATACTAAGAGAATAAATATATACATAGTATATTTATGAATCTTAAAAGCTAAATATAAAACAAAAAACAAAATAATTTGTCAAAAAATTTCCAATGATTTCTTTTAAAACCGAATGTTGGAAGTTTTTCATCACCTCTGTGGCTTAAATAATCTCATTGTCAGTTATTTGTGGTTTTCACTCTATATTGATCGATTAACATTTCCGAATATATAAGATCATATTAGTATTTCAGTTAATTAAGAAATTACATCCTGACAACTGATCATATGTCCCAACCCTTTATTACTTGTCTGAATTTATCAGAAATTATTAACACTCATCCAATTGAAATATTTTGAATTCGTGTAATACTCAAGCGAAACAACTTATAAGATCTTTTAGATAAACATAAAAGTTATCTAAAATATCAAAATTTATTCAAATATCCACAAATTTCCTAATACAGGATTCAAACAATTTACTATTATTGAAAATTTGGCCTAAATAGATAAGCTGGCAAAAATGTAGAACCTGAATAATATTCCTTATAAAGAGATGCTGGCAAAGAAAAACTTCAGTTTCTTTTTATAAAAAGATTATGATAATATCAATACTTAAGAGTATTGAACTCTAAAAGTAGTCTACTATCCATAGTTATTGTCTACTCATACCTTCTATTTAAATATATGTATGTATAAACCAGGCAGACATACTGACTGGATACATATTTGGATTGAAACAATCTCCTTAAATGTGATGGAAATTTTAAAAGAAGCTCCATATACATTCAAATATATTTCTATAAATATAGAAGAAATCGCTCATTCTCCAGATTTAGGGTTTTTTATTTTTTATTTAACAATTTCTAGTATAAAAATAAAAGCAATTTTTCAAAGAAATCAAAAGTCATTTCCTTTAGTTGTTTATATAACGATTACGTATGATTTAAAAAGGAAGCTTTTGTATTTAATCCTGTTCATTGAACGTTGGCTTTATTATATTATACTTGAAAAAAAGGAAACAATTTATTGTTCAAGAATTTCGTCTCTTCAGTTTAAGGGGTAGTAGACTACAAGTATTGTAGATGGTATTTGAACAATGTCATCTTAAGCCAAGTATTCACCTTTCTGTTATTTCTTTTATAAAGAAATTCTTGTGAATTACTTTATTAAATCAGGCGTAAGGAGTGGAAGTTTGGTTATATAAAGCTAAATTCTTAACATTTTTTTCATTGTAAAAATTATTGAAGTAGATCAGTTGTGAAAACAAGAATTTTTATTTTTTTAACAATTAAAGATAAAAAATAATGGAGACCAGCAGTCAAGGTATACCAATTTGAATATGCTGAAAAATACATTAAGTTGTCTTAGAGAGGTAAGTCCACTCGCTGAAGCTGAAGAAGTAGTCATAATCAATGATTTCATTACTATTATTTAATTTTATTTTTTTTATTTGGTGGAAATAAGATTTTTGTGATGAATTTTGACAATGTTAGAATGTTATTTATTAAATTCCTTACATTCAGTCATCTTTCCCTAGATATATTAATTTCTAGTCTAGAAATTCAAAAAAATCAAATTTTTGTATGTCAAATTTTCAAAGATTAAACTTTCAGGAATATGTCTTTATAAGGATTTTTCGAAATTGAAATTATTCTTGGAGATATAGCTGTTTAAGTGACATATGGCTTATAACTTTACCCAAAACTTTAAATGCGTTTTTCTGGAAACTACTTTTCTCGAGACAGTTGCCATGATTTCTTAAGTTCGACTGAACCGATTTACTTGAATACCGGAATTTTGCGAAAAAATGTTTTTTTCAACTATTTCAGTTCATGCGATAGCATTACAATTTTGTAATATATTAATTTACTACTGATTAAGTTGTATTTTTTCCCAGAATATTTTCTGCAATACAGTTTTCTGTTTTTTTTTTGCTTTAAATTAATAAAATATCCACTACGCTGGATACTAAAATTGCAACTTTTGTATATATTAGAATTATTTTAGCTTAAGGAGATCCTGCAGAAAGTTCAACTCAAAATTACTACTAGCGCTAGATAAACTTGCCTCATAGGATAATAAATGGATCATCACATGGCAATCATCATCACTATATTTTTCATTCTTTAAAAGAACTAAGTATTTTGGCATGAGCTCTGCTTATAAGCTTAAATGAAAAGTGAGATGAACTTAAAGAAAATTTGTTGGTCACTCGATCGCAATCGTCATTGTCATCATTTCGTTATTAGCTTCTTTTTTTAGGTAAGTGTTTGGTCAAAAATAGATCAAAGGTAGAATTTTTTGACAATATCTCTCTATCAGTTTATTCTATTTTGGTTATCCAATTATTTTTTGTTGTAAAAAATTTAATTATTGGTTTTTAAATTAGCTTTCATAGGGATTAATAGAAAAAAAGTTAAAACATACCAAAAGCTTAGTCCCTTTAATAACAGTTATTAAAAATCAAAACTTCAAAAACCAAATAAATTTTGCAAAAATGTACAGCTTACCATTATTTATAATAATTAAACTACCAAAGAAATGAATTCAAGTGAAAATGTTACGATAGAAAAAATTTTAGCGTGGGTTTGTATTGTTATTTACCCATTGTGAGTTACCTGGTTGAACTGAAACTTGTTGTAATAAAAAATATCTAATATTACAATTAGAAATTTTAATGTTCCTTGCTATCAATGACGTAAAACATTTTAATTAAATTTATTACTTAGCTTATATACTGACCCAAGTACACAACTAACTGTATAAAAACTATAATTCCATCTTCAGTAATTAGATAGGTGCCTTATCAAGTGAAATCTGCTTCTGGCAGGAATAAATGATTAATTTTGTGATTTTATTCTGAAGAAATATACCACTATAAAAGAACTTTGATTAATACACCAATAAATTAACTAAGAAAAAAAATATGCTTTCAAGCTCAACCCTTTTTTTCAGTATTTAATATTACTTTCTTTACTGTTATAAGAGTCTTTTTTTTAATATATTGCAAATAGGAAATTAAAAATAGCAAACAAAAAACAATGAAACTTCTCATATTTATGATGGAAGTTACTAAATTAATTCAAAATAATGTTTTTGTTGTCAAATTCTTTAACAGTAAGTTTTCTTTTGAATAAACCAAAATTTTCGCAAATAAAAATAATGGAAAAAGTTACAGTAGTATTTTGTGTTATATACGGGGTTTTAGGGATGATATAAGCATCCCTTAAAATAAAAAATGTCTGTAGACAAAAGTTAAACTCAAATTGTTATGGATTGTAGTTGGATAGAATAGAATACTGGATTATATTTAATCTGTTCTAAGAAAATTTGTAGATTTTTATAGAGGAATATTTTCTCCATTTTAAGCTCCTTGTGTCTAAAATATAGACATTGTGCCCATAGATAAGGATTTAGGATGTTGATTGTTACAATAATTTTTTTTTTTTTTTTTGGTTTTTCTTGTCTATTGTGTTGTTTGTGATAGATTTTTTTTGAGGGATTAGTAGACTGAAGTTTGATTACTTTAATATTATGAAACATGTTTTATGCGCCAAAACATAAAATATTCAAATTTTTATTTTTTTTATTACAATTAAAGAATGCAAAATATTCGGCAATTTTTCAAAGTCCTTTAAGCCACTGGCTATTTTTCCTTTAAATAAAATTATTATTTAACTGAATTCCTTTTCAAATGAAGAGAAGTTTATTTTACAAGCAAGGTTTTGATGAAGAATGAATTTTATTAAAAAGAAAATTTATTTATTTTACTTTTAGTTGTAATTAGATTAGGCTTTCATCAATCACACTAATTGTAAGTGCTGGATGAGGCCAGATAAAGCATTCATGTTGACATAATTGATGTCTTAATTTCTATCTGAAAGCATCCCTAAAATATGTTTTTCTTTTAATTTGAGTTCTTGAAAATCAATTTATACACTTATCAATTTGAACCTAACATATTTGTGTTTGAAGCCTGATTTACCTGATATTTTTACATATTGAAAATCTTCCCGCAAAAAAAAATTAAAATATTTTAGCATTCAATCCGAATATTTACAGATTTCAAATTTGCTTCATGGGAGCATTTTTCGGGTATGTGAAAACATAAGGATAATTATTGCAAAATCATGCATCATTTTTAGGTGTGAATGTATATAAGGATACAATTTAATAAAATTGGAAAGCGTGCATCTGCCTATATATGAAAAAGCCTAATTGATGTAATGAGTACTAATTTTATGGATTTAAAAATGATTTTTCATTACTACAAAAGAGCTTTTATTCTCTCTTTGAACATAAGACAGTTTTGTGGGTTTGTTCTTCTATGTTAAAAATATATTTCGTGCTGCAAATCTTTTTAAATACTGTAATTATGTCGTAGTAGATTCATATAAATACAAAATTATTAGTATTTGAACTTGTCACAATGTTGTATGCTTTCAAAGGCAAGAAGAAAAATCTGGATATTACTGGCTTTTTGGCGCCTAATTGCCTTGATGATATGTTGTTAAAATCCCCAGAAATAGTTTGGCTTTTGTCGAAGTAGTCGTCAAGCATGTTATATTTTTGATATTAAATGAAATGCTATAATTTATTTTAAAGCAATAAAAAATATTTTGCTAAGTGGATTTTGACTATTGATAAAAAATAATCATTTTTCATCAATTTAAATAAAAGGAAAAAATTGCAACTATTTTATACTTGTGTTACTTTGCAACTAATTACAATTATCCCCTTTCGTGAGTTTTAGTTAGCTTTTATGCGGACTACTTTGTTTATAGAAAATATTCTTTTGTGTGTTTTTATGTCTATTACTTAGCGCTAAAAATGACACACCCATCTTTTTATATTAAACTTAATACATATCTACTAAAGTAAAGGAAAAAAAACATAATGAATCTACATTTCGCGTATCTAAACTGTTAATATATTTAAACCAATTCTAATTTGATGATAAATGCTTTTCATGTAGTTGGTGATAAACAATAAAAACCAAAAACTAAGGCTATAGGCAGGAATGCACAACCAGCTCCTATGGACTGGTATTTTTATGTTGAAAGCTGCAAGGATGAAAACAGGGAAGAGAAAAAAAATGTGCGACCGAGATTTGTTTCTATATTTTATGAGATGCTTTCATTAATACATTGAGAGCATATAATTTCTTGTTTTCGGAGTCTGAAGCTTTTGCGAGCATTTTAAATTTTATGGAGTTATGGATGAATGGAAAATATATGACCAGCTTGTTGCTGCTGGGAAATTAGGTATTTTTCAATGATAAGGTTCAGTGCCAAGGTTGAGCTCATGTAGTTTTTCTCAAAATAAAACAAATTATAGCTAAAAAAAATACAGAGGGATTTAATATTTATCAATAAAGTTTGAAAATTTGTAACTGAAGATTGATTGAAAAATGCATAAATTGAAAAATAATGTTCATCAAAATTTTATTCAAAATTTCAAAACAACACTTAAAAGAAAAAATTTTTACTAATTAGATTCATAAATACTTTCCTGAAAAGTTCAGCATAAATATAAAGTCCAAGCGATTCTATTCCAACTATTTGTACCATAACATTTAAAATCATCAATTTTTTAATTCTACATTGTCGGAAAATTGCTTAAAATGTCAGCTGCAGAAACAACTTAATTGTAAAGAACAACTTTTAAAATTGATAAAAATGATTAAACAAAGAATTCACGTTTCGAATACTAACTTTTTGTAGTTTTTAGAAAATAATCAAATCATTTGCTGTAATGAAATACTTTTCTGGATGCTGAAAACTTATTTTGTTATGAAGGGTGTAGTAAAGTTAATTTTGCCGAAAAAAAGCACAATTTTTCTAAGGATACATATAATATTTATTTATTTTTATATATACAGCATGATTACATAATATTTAAAGAATATTCTGTGAAAGTTTGATTAATAAATATTAAAAAATGAGCCGATGACAGTGAATCTCCGCAGACGTCTCAAAAAAAAGTTGACTCATTACTGGGTCAACTGAAATCAAAAATCCAAATTGCTTTGATTAGTTGATAAGTTTTCTCATGTAACACTGTCGAGTTGTTTTTTTTTATTGATTTTTGGATTTTTTACAAGGCTCGGAAGTCAAAATACTGATTTTTCATTAAAAATATCAGAAATTTTGTTGTTTTAAAATAAGTTAAAATTTAAAAAAAAGAAAACTCGACAGCTTTGCCTCGTAATTTATGTAAAGAAAGAGTACGAAATTTTAAAAGGATCGGTTCAGTAGATTTTGAGTTACAGAGTTCACCGACTTTGAAAAAGCTAAGTGTGAGAAAAACGCGTTTGAAAGTTTGAATTTCATTTTATAAAGAACATAAAATTAAAGACTTGCAAATGTATATCTCCGTTGGTTTTACTTCAATTGCTTTCAAATTTCCACAGAATAATCTTAAGATGTTGTGCATCAATAAAAATAAAAAAAGAGTGCAAAAAAAAAATACTTTACTACCCCCTTAAAATGAGTTTTCAACTTTTTTTATTAAATAATTTAAATGCAGAGAAAGAAGCTGTTTATTAGCTTTTATGTTGTAAACATGAATTTGATTCCATAAAATAAGTAATAAAATCCACTACAAATTTTAGTACTATTGCTTTTGTATATATTTTCCATATCTGTAAATGTACAATGAATAAAGTTTGCTTGGAGTACAAGCTTGTGTTTTTTGAACCTCTTGAAGCTCAATATTTGTGTATTTATCCTTTTCTTCCTTATCTTACAAATTTTTTTCCAACGCAAACTGAAAACATCCTGTGAGGTTATTTATTCTGATGTTTACTTGTCTTAATTTCGATGTAATGTGTCATCACTTTTATGTTGTATGATGTAATGTGGATATAATAATCTCCAGGGAAGTGTACAAATTTTTATTTATACTTCATTGCTTTTATAATTGTCAAAATAAAAAATAGTGTTTTCCTCGCTTTTAGTTTTAATACGCTTGAGATTTATTATACTTTAAGTCTTTTAGATTTTATTATTTTATCATTCGCCGATTATATGTATGTAAAATAAATATTTTTTTCGCTAATAAATTTACTGATATGTAGCTTAAAGAAACTTTACAAAATGTCAAAAAAAACCAAATAAACATATACATATATATATATAGTATATACTCCCAGAGGATTTAAATTTCATCACACATAATTTTTTATATGACAACATTACAGTAGAACGATTTGTTTTACTTAGGGTCCTTTTTATAAAATTTATGTATGGAAATCGCTTCCTCTATTGTAAATTTATTCATATTATCGCAATTCAAGAGCCCACAACAGCTGGTAGTACATAATATATTTTTTTTGAATGTTAAAGCACCAATCAAATTTGAGCTAAAAACTTTCAAGGGAATAAATTTATGAAAGAGTTAGAGGGGAATAAGTTTTATTAACACTCATATATATGTTTTATATATTGTATTTAAATATCTATATATATGTTTTACATATTTAAATATCAATTTTGATTATTTTTGAAGTAAAATACTTAAAATAACTTCTTCTCCATTATAAATTAAATTATTTCAGTAGAAACACAGTAAAAAATTTTTGATTGTTTGGAGCATGGTAGTTTTTTATTTCATAGTTCTAGAAAATTTACAAGTCAAAAACAGGAGATTGGTTTTGCTTCACCTTAGGAATTTCATATATTTTATCCAAAATAAATTTATTTTCTATCAAATAATTAAGTTTAAGTACTTTTGTTCTACCACATGTATTGAAATCTTATGTATTAGTGCTTTGAGTTTGAAAACGATTAACTTTCCAATTGAAAAAAGAAAACAAATATTTTTGCCTTATAATTAAAAGTTACCTGTTTTATACAAAGTCTACAGACTTTTAATGCTTTTAATTAAATTTTCTTTACAGTATGTGACCAAAATTTAAGACTAACTTTTTAACTTCAACACCATATCTTAAAAGATTATTAATTTCTTAACTTTTAATTTTCTACCAGTTGCTAATTTTCTTTAACTTTGAAATAAATTTCTTAAGGCAATGTAATTTCCTTTAGGAAATTTGGAAAGTTTTTTAAAGATCATACAAGATCTTACAAGAAAATAATGCACAACAAAAAGTAATTTCTAAAAGAATTACATAAATTTTTCTATGCAAGTACTTTGGGGCTAGGAGAAAAGAATTAATGCTGTAATATTAGTTTTCTTGTGAACAAAGTAAATTTTGATTTTAAATGGTACATAAATAAGACACTCTGTTGAGTTTATTTATAGCGTTTGATGAAATTATATCGTTTATGCAAACAGCTAACAAAATAATTATATAACATTAATGTGCTTGAAATAGGACGAAGAAGTGCTAAAGCAAGTTTGTAGCACGAGAAGAAATTCAAGCTCCAATAATAAAATCAAAATAAGTTTGTTGCAACTTCATAAAGAGTTTTGTAAGAGCATTAGTTCTGAAAGATTTTTAATAAGGACTATTTTTGTAGCATTACCAACATTTTTTCTCAATTAATCCAAAAAGTTAAAGCATCAAATTTTTCAGTAATAGATCTGGTATACATTTTTCTATAGATTTTGAATTAAATTGCAAAACAACGATTGCAGAAACGTAGATAAAATCTTTATATTGAGTAAATTTTACAAATTTATAAATTTTGAGAATAAGAAGATCTCATGAAAATCATATACTATGCTATACAGGAAAAACGGTTAGGGATTTTGGAATTAAAAATGTTTTCGTTTTCGTTGGTTGAAAAATTTTTGCATGATATTTCTAAATTCGTAATTGAGACTGGAAACTTACTCTTGGATACTAAAAGCTACGTCTTATAAAAACACTAATATAAAAAATAATTACTGTTAGCTGAAATTAACATTTTTCCATTGCACCAGTATTTTATCTCTATGAACCTCATGGGATAAAGTACATTAAATGAAAAAATTTTTAAAAACTAATTTTTTTAATAAAGTCGGATCAGTGTAGCAATACTTTTATTTCAAAATTCGTAGACGGTAAGTCTATGAAAAAAATTTTATCTACGTTCCTTACGTGAATATAAATAACGGAAAAAGTGAAATTAATGTTTTACATCAAAATGGAAACATTAAACCAAATTTAGTGTAACAAAATCAATTACTTATAATGGACTGAAAATAATAAATTAGGTACTAAGTACCTGCGAATAGTAGTAATTCATCTTCTTGAAATATATTATAGCAATGTATAATTTCTTGTTGTTTGGTTAACAATACGAATTTCCTTTGGAAAAATGATATCCCTAAGGAACAGAAAAACACGTTTTTTAATTTTGAATAGATTATTGTTTTTGCTAAAAATATTATTTAAAATACATTATTTTGAATTATTTTTATCATGGTAAAAAATTTACATACTTGTTTACGTTTTCTTTCATTATTACCTTGATAGGAATAGAGAATTTAAAAATTGGCGAGTTCTAAAAAAAACTTAACATTTAGTGAATATGAAAGGTTTATGCTGCTTAGGTTTCTACATAAAAATCAATTTTTTTGGAAAATGATTAAATTTTACTGCTAGCTTTACATATTATACCAAAAGTCAGAGCCATATATCGGGATAAAATCTGATTTTATACATTCTATATAAACACATCTTCATCAAAAATAATTGCTAAAATGGCTTTTATTTTATGAAGGATATATATATAGCTGAAAAATTATGTTTTTATATCAAAAACTTGGGGTGTTTATGATGAAAAATGAAACTTCAACTCAAAAAGCAAGAACGATAATTAATAAGGAATTATTTGCTTATTTAATCCAAATATTAATCAAGTATTGATCACCAACACAAAGGATGCTAGAAATATGTATTAATAACATCAACAATTAAATAATCTGATCCAATACAAATTTTAAAATATATTTTTAAATTTAAAACTTCAATTTTGATTGCTTAAATCCTTAGTTTAAAATTTGAAATAAAAATAAAAACGAAATTAGGTTTTCCACATTATGCTCTAACACGAATTTCTACTATTTGGATAAACATTTATATTTTTAGATGCTCTTCAAAATGTTACATTTGTTTTTAGTTCACTTTTAACCGAAATGAAATTATTTAAAGTGCATATCATGATTATAGAACTCGGAAGCTTTCAAGTAGAACGATGAGCTCTTAATTAATGCAAGCCAACCCTAATGGGAACTTTTAAGGGCTTACAAGGGTATACAAGCTTTGGTAGAGAGTTTTATTTAAAAAAAAGTAATAATAAAATGCTTGCAGACAATGCAGTTAATAGATGCCATTATACAATATAGAAAATAATGTAACATCTGTTATTCCTCATTTTAATTAATATCAGAAGTAGAACTTGTCATAAGGAGTTTCTAAAATGTATACTAGTTTAACATAAGTCTTTTGCTTCTTTGATTTGATAACATTTCCTTGTTATGCAAAAGTGTCTATATGTACATTTATGTAATTTAAATTTGTTTACAACACTACAATATGTTTTTTAATCCAATCTCATTCTTACCTATCTTTTTACGATTGTGCATGATGGAGTTTAAGGTACAAAAAGCTCTAAATATATTAGAAAAGATCTAAAGCAATGTAGTTTTTCAATTTATTGAACTTAGGGGTTAGGGATACTCAGAGACATTAAAAAATGATAATTTTAAATAATTTTTTTTCCAGTAAATTATTTTATTTTATAAAAGTAAAAATAAGGCATCATTATATAATGCTTCGACTTGACTTCACGAAAATATGATAAAAAAAATTTAATTATTTTAAAAGTTATGGCTGCTTGTGTTGACCAAGTTCCAAACAGAAGTTCCTTGCGGTGACAACCACAAATCCTTGGAGATTTATCTAAAATCAATCGGACGAAAAAAATTAGTTTAATTATCAAATAATCTCGTGCCTGACCGAAGGGTATTTTTTTTAATCCTTTGATCAGGCACTAGTTTTTCATGTTTTCCAAAAGCTGTATAAATTGCATTGAAATCTAAGGAGCGGTTTTCGAGTTACAGTGGGCACCGGTTCAAAAATATGTTTTGAGAAAAACGCATTTATAGTTTTACACTCGATGTATATATATAGAGCCCGAGAGCCCTTTGGTAATTGTCGAATAACTTGAAAAGTATTTGTCGGATTCACTTCAATTTTTCAGAGAATATTTTTAAGATATCATACTTTAAGAAAATGTAAAAACACAAAATCAATTTTTTAAAAACCCTTACCCTTAAGGAGGACTACCAGGAATGTTCTACTTCCATCAATTTAATCTAACTGAATTAAAGTAAGAAGAAATCTGTATTTGTTGTTTTTATGACGTTAGATTAATTTTGATTTTACTTGTTGATGTTTGATGTATGATATGAGCTTATCAAAATGGAATTGAATGTTTCAGTATTAATCATGCACAATTAAAGTAAGAAGCCATAGTGATAGTTAAAAAACATAGTTTTTCCGAAGAGTAAGGTTATGTGACAACTAGGGTAAGCTTGCAACATAAGTAGCTTGCCTTAGGCTACCTGCACAGTGCCGGCTTATAGCCGAGCTAATGCTGATTCCGAGATTACAGTAAAAAACGTATTCACAGTACCGGCTTACAGCCGAGCTGACGCCGAAGACTATAAAGTCGGTATGTGTAAATCAATAGAAATCTGCTGAAAGTGTTCAGAGTGCAAAATTACTGTGACTGGCTGAAAGGATTAAACAAGCTCACTGAGATGATTGAAGATTATTAGCTTGTAGCGCACATGTTGTCGGCTGAAATCAGCCTGAGTAGGCTTATGAAATGTTTTATGTTTAGGTCCTTATTTACGGCTTGGTGGGTTTAAATTATAATTCAATGTGTTTTTATATTATTTAATGTCTAAAAATATTTTATTTATTTTAATTTTTTATTAATTTTTATTATTTTAAATGCAAGTAAATTTGAGTAGAGCAAACTAAAACTTTTACTTACAAAGATTGCGAGCTCGAATTTATTGATTTTCCTTGCACTCAGGTATGACTGATTTTATCATAAACTAAGAGATCCATTTTTCGTTATCTACTGACATTTACTATAAAGGGGTAAAACTAATTAATTTCAATAATTATAGGATGAATTCATTTTGAAATCTAAGATCTATTACAAGAGATAAGGAATAAATTTTAATCTAAGTTGATCGGTAGGGTAGGGAGAAAGCAACCAGATTTTGTTTAAACAAAACTATCCTTTTGTACTTGAAATAATATTTTTGCTACCCATATCCTTTTATTTAGATATGGTTTCCTAAAAGGGCGAATAAAAGTTACCCTTGAAAATGAAGACTTATTAAACCAATTCTTACTCAATCACAAAAATATACTTTGCCAAGAAATTGTTTAGCACTCAACCAGCCATTTTATGAATAACTGATATTACTTCACGATAAGCCATTATTGTCCATACCAATAACACTAGTTTACACGAAAAATGTACCTTAAAAATAAAGTGCTTTTTAGACTAATTTGGGGTCACTGAATTCGAAAATGAAAACCATTTTTTTTTTGAAAGAACGGTTTTTGATATTTTGCCGAAAAGCCTGTTTTTTGGCTCGTCTTTTAATTATTGGCTCGTATCTTAAAAACCTAATATTAAACCCACACAAATTTCTTATTATTAAATTGGCAACTTTTCATTTTTTTAAACAAAATATTATTTGTGCAAATCAAATAAAAGTTGGCGGAGTTACAGGTGATCAAAGTTGAAAAAAAGGTGTTTTTTTCACCTTTTTTCAAAATTACCCATTTTCATTTCCTTTTTTTCGCCTCAAAAAACCTCATTACCAAAAGTTTTAAAATTTTTAGTGAAAGATAAATTTGTAACAAAAATTTTAAAGGTAAAATCTTCAAGGTCCTAAGAAAATTAGAAAAGTTATAGATCCTTAAAGGAGGACGTGATTTTTTCATTTTTCAGGTTTGCTACGGACGTGTAGATACACTACTCGGCAAAAAAAATTAAACTCAACAAAAAGATGTTTTTTAGGGTAATTTTGGGTCGCTGAGTCCGAAAATAACAATTATTTCTACATTCTAAAAAGCGTTTTTGAGATATTCTTAAAATACGTGTTTTTTGGGTGTATTTTCTTTATTGATCTATATCTCCAGAAATAATTTTTTGATTGATTGAAAATGGCTCTTTTTAAAAAGCTATCATGCTTTTCTTTAGTTTGATATACAAAAAATACAAATCAATTTATATTTGACGAAGTTACAAGTGACTAAATTTCAAAAAAAGTGATTTTTTCACCTTTTCTCAGAATCACAGATTTTCATTTACTTTCTTTTGCCTCAAAAAACCTCATTACTAAAATTTTTTAAATATTTATAGAAGATAAACTTATTACAAACATTTTAAGCTAAAAATTATCAAAATTGAAAGGAAAATAAAAAAGTTACAGATCATTGAGTGAAGACGTTCATTTTTCATTTTTTAGGTCTGCTGCGGACGTTTAAATAATGTTTGGTACTAGATAAATGAAATTTATTCAATTGCACTTAGTTCTTATAAATTAAATTAAAATGATATTAAGAACATTAAGGAGTATATATTTTCTAATTATACCCGACATCTAATAAATTTAAAGTACCTTAATCCTTACTAAATAGATTCTTAGAAATATCAAATAATTACCAAGTGAAAAAATTAAAAGAACACACCTAACTGCAAATACATCATGCAAGGAAACATGCTGGAACATTGTAAAAATTTAAAATTAACCCTGAAATTCACTTATTTCTTATGAAAAACAATTTAATTTGTTTTGTTAATATGACCTGCCTCTATTTTGGTAGGCGTAAACCTCAATCCTAAATGCATTTCTAGCTAAATTTTTTGGAATTTACACCAAAATTTTCCACTTTTACTTGTACGTATTAAAAAAAATAAAATAATTTTTTAACATTTTAATTATAATTTTAAAGAATAAATAATTTTTTAACATTACTGTAACTTCGTCAAATATTAATTGATTTCAATTTTTTATATATTAAATAAAAGAAAAACATGATAAAATTTCGAAACAAGTCACTTATAATCAATCACAAAATTATTTCTGGAGATATAGACCAATAAAGAAAATACACCCAAAAAACACGTATTTAAGAATATCTCAAAAACGCTTCTTAAGATGTAAAAATTTCAACTTCGATTACCTTTAACTCCGACAATTTCTATTTGATTTTCACAAATAATGTTTTGTTTAAAAGAATGAAAAATTACCGATTTATTAATAAAAAATTTGTGTGGGTTTAGTAAAAAGTTTTTAAGATACGAGCCAATAATGAAAAAACGAGCCAAAAAACAGGTTTTTCGGCAAAATATCAAAAACCGTTCTTTCAAGAAAAAAATGGTTTTCATTTTCGAATTTAGCGACCCCAAATTAGTCTAAAAAGAACTTTATTTTTAAGGTACACGAAAATGACCCAAAATTTGTCGACTAGTGTAATGAGCTAAAACTATATTTAGAGCCACTCAACTGAGACATACTACCCCATCTTGCATGATTGCCTATCGACTGTTACTTGCTTTCTTCAATGGATGATAGAATTGTTGAGCAGTAAACTGAATCTTATGAAGAAGATCAAAAATATATCAATAACTGTATGCCTCGAATAATAAGGAGTTCTTTTGCTTGGTATCCACCAAATAATTGAAATATACATAAAACTTAAGAGCAATTTGATTAAATTTTGTTTTCAATAGCTACAATTGAAGCTTAGGGTTTTCCGCCTAATTTTGATGTGAAACTCTAAAACAAAAATGCTGTTAGAGTATATAGAGCATATACAAATATAAAATCAATTTTAGTGTATTTATATACAACAAGTTTTTGTAAAATTTCATTTAGAGATTACTGGACTGCAAAATTATTACTTGTATTAGAGTTTTAATTGGGTAATAAAGCTGTCTAGTTTAACGAAAATTACATAGAAACCAATAACCATTATTTGAGATTCACTAGTTTGGCTTCCTTTCTCTTTATTTGTCACTACTATTAGTTTCATGATTGTATGGAATTGAAGTTAAATTACGCATGCAGTTAATCTAGATAAGCTTAATCCTTGCACTTTTCGAATCATACACTTTCAACATATAAATTATTTCTTGAAACTTTCAAATTGGGAAACTACTTCATTCTTTTTTGACAATAACAATTATATTATAAAAAAGTTCACAAACAAAGAAAATTTAGTTCAGAAGAAACAAAAAGAATAGAATTTCATACGGATGAAAGGTGAATGTACTTCCACTGCAAAAAAAAGTGAGGAATTGTAGTAGTCCTTAGATTTAAACTTAAAGTCCACATGAATAGACTAATTTTATTTATTCAAAACACATATTGATAAAAACTTTAATTTCTTTTTTCAAAAGGACTATAAAGTTCTTAATTAAAACTTGTTGAGCTCTAAAAGGTTTGGTTAGTTAGAAAAAAATAAAAGTCAAGAAGTGGAAAAGTTTTTATAGTTAAGTATCTAAAGATTAAATAAAATATGGCAAAAACTTTGTTTTATTATTAAGTTTTTGAAAAAATAATTTAAAAAGGAAAATATCTAGAGTATTTTATTTAATTCAGAAAAACTTTTATATAAAATTATTTATAGTAAATAACTTGGTTAAATGCTTAAAAATTTTTCAATTTAGTCATTTTAGGTCGAAATAATAGAATCAGAAACTCGTTTTCATTTCAATTTAAACATTTCCTTTTTGGCTTTTAGAAAATTTTCAGAAAAATGTGATACTCTTTGATACTTCCTAAGGGATATAGCAAATTTTCTTTTGAAATTTTATGAATTGAAAAACTAAAATTTGAACAAAAAGGAAAAAGAGATAAATTACATTTTTATATGAATATAATCCTATATTGCATATTTGATATGAAATTTTAATTAGTCAGAGTAAAAGTTTTTTTAAAGAACTGAAGTTGTTTTATTGTTTGTTTTTGAAGAATATGGGACCATTAGTAATTTTATTAAATAACTTTCTTTTTATCGTTTGTCATATTTATTTATCAAATAATTTACAATGCCTTAAATTTTTGTTGGTGTTATAGGTTTTTCCCTTCTAAGCTTTTTCATAGTTGTATACTGGACGTTAATTATTTGTTTCGTGTACCAATCAAATAAAAACAAAATCTAGCATTTCACTATATATGTTTCTATAAATTTGACTACATTTTCACATCCTTGTCTACAAATATGATTTCATTAAAATCAAAGATAAAAGTAGAGGTGAAAACTGGAGATATTTTGTCAATAACTGGGCATGTGCTAAGAGAAAGTTTTTTTAGAATATCTTTCTCTGATCGAAAGTAAAAACTTATTAGCTGAATAAATGCAAAAAGTTACAAAAAAAAAAAAAACTAAACAACTTTATCCGCAATACAAATTTTGTTGTGAAAAGTTTAAAAGCTTCATGGCACAATTTTTAGATGAAAATTCTCCAGTCTAAGGGTGCGGTTAGAGGTTAGGAAAACTGTTGTCTATACTCTTCCAAGAGCTTTCGATTATTTTCATTACGTTCTGAAGTTTTTCCATTCTATGGTAAATTTAGTCTCTTCCTAGCTAGTTAAACAGATTAGTTGTGTATTTTACTGGATACGGTTATGAGTTCGATAACGTTTCTAAGACTTTGAATTTCATCTTTTTACTTTAGAAACTCTAGGTCAAATTCTAGACTTAGCTCATTATAAAAAAAATTTAATAGCTTTATACTTTTTTTTTTGTTTTGAAAAAAAAAATTCAATTAAATAAATAAAATCATAGTGTTAAAATTTTTCAAAATTAATTTTTAGATGTTAATTGTGAAAATATTGGTGATTAAAATGGTTTCAATTAAGCTAAATATATGCAAGGATTATTATTGTGATGCAAGTGTTTTTCTAAAAATAAACAAATGTGTTTTGAAAATAGCATCATTGTAATGCAAGTGCAATAGAAGAAAAACCTTCAAAAAATAGGGTGTGTTGTAACATAACCAGAATAAGGTCATGGTACATTTGTCTGGATAGTTATTAATTCTAAATGTAGAAGAAAAAGAGAATTTGTGCTCAATTTATATTTATAAAAAGTGTGCTATTTGAAGTTTTTTTCTCTCTTCTTGTTTTTTGTAACTTTTGTGCAATTTTTATGAAATATACTCTTCCTAAAATTTTCTCTCTTACTCTCTCTTTCTTCTCCTCATCCTTTATGGTATTTGGATGATGATGACCTATGACTAACATTTTTTGTGCTGTTTCATGTTGTTTTTAAAATACGCGTGTAAACACTGCTTAATTTAAAAAAGTTTTCAGAAATATATAGAAAAACCAAGCTAGAAATATTTAAGGAATAAAATTTTATTAGGAGTTATTAAAAATTTGAAATCTATCAAAATTTAGTTTTGGTAAACTGAAATATTATGCATTTTCAATGTATTAAAAATTGAGTAAGTATTTTGTAACTAAATGCAATATTTGCTGTTTTTTAATTGTGGCATTTCCACGACGTTGTGTTATATAGTTTAAAAATAGAAATCTTTTTACATAATTTAAAAACGAAACGAGTAAATCAGTTAATTCTCTGAGGTAAGGCTATAGATTAAGAAAGAAGATTACATAAACAGATTCAATCTGAAGCTTATAATTTCGTTTTCTCTAAAAAAACTATGGAAGTTTTTTGTTTTTCACAAACTTAGTTAATAAAAAGAAAGTAAACACTACTTCTTTATTTGAATAATGGAAAAATTAGCTTAGATATTATTTATTGTATTCTCTAATACGTAAATAATTAATTTTCTTTATTCAAAAAATTTAAATTTAACATTTAAGACCCTTAACGTTGTAAATATTTTATTTAAGCTTTAAAATACTCGTTTAATGTTCGTCTTATACTTCACTAAAGTCCTGAAACTTGTCCTTTTTGATTATGGAATAAAATTGTATAAGATCAACTTTTTTTAAAATTTTTTTCTTAATTTCATGGTGTATTTGGCGTGGACTATTGTACACAACAGGCCAATAAGTTCTTATAAGTGATAGGCAAAGTAATTGAAAATCATATTGAAAGGTAGTCTGTTTGTTGTCTAAAAGTATTAAGCCAGCAGGATAAGTTTACTACAACAGTTTGGTGTTGTTATCTTAAAGCAGTTAACAAAAAACTAAAATTTGTTGTAATAATTTGTAAAGTATATGTATAAGAGTTACAGAATTTCAGCCTTACAAGCCATTGTTTGACCGTTCATTAAACCTTCAATACTTGGGCCCAAAAGCGATTCATCTGTAGTCACCCAAAAAAAGCATTTGGAGAAATATAGATAAACATTAAAAAGAAGTTAAAAAATAAATCATTGTAACGGATAGTTTTAACGCGATTCTGAAGTTTCATTGCCACTATTTGTTTAAATAAAAACTTTTACCCAAAATGTATATCATTAACAAAATAAAAAGCTTTGGATTTAAGCTGTGTTGACATCGCTACTTTATGTACAAATAAATGTGTTCATTTTGGCATTTTATAAATACATATTACATCATTATTTTCAGATTCTTTCCCCTTTCCGACAAAAACGTTCGCATTATTCGCAAGCTTATACGAACAAGTATCACAGAACAGATATTTGTCTTTCTTTTTTAAGTTTTATTCATTTGAATAAATACTAAAGCAGACCCTTTTTATTTTAAATTATATTAAAAATAGGATAACTTTGGTTAAAAAGCGAAATCTCTTTTCATTTCTAAACGTTACATATTTAAAGGGAATAGGTTAGTAGTTCTTTTATTTTTGCTTAGGTCGCTGTAAATATTAAATAAATAGTTAAGTTAAATTTAACATTTTTTTTATTAGATAAATCAGATAGACACTCTAGTGTAGTTTACTGAGCTTTTCAGCAATGCATTCTTCATCTAATTTAAAACTTTTCTTAATGCTAGAATACTAGTTTAAAGCATTGCTAAGTTTGAGAAATCTAATGGAATATGTCAGCACGGGTCTATTTAGTTCGAAAGATAGAGAAAGAGCCAATAATTATATTCTCCTTTGCAAGATAAAAATATTACGTATGTCAATTGCGTTCAAACACCACAGGCAGGAGTGCTAACGTATCTTAGATGGTAAATCAAATTTATATAAAATATTTGGTAAAAAATGTAAAGCTTATCGGTAAATAATTGGGAAGATTCAGAAATGTAGTGAAAAGCAGTGATAAAATTTTATTGAAATATATCTTAAGCGGATTTTTCGATATTTAATCTTTTATTTTCTCAAATTAATGTATAACATTTTAAAAATATTTTATCAAAATTTCGGAATAATATTACAGAAGTTTTGAGCATTTCAGAGTCTTTTACTCTAAACTAACTAAACTAAGTAAGTGAGAAAAACTTTAAAGCGTTTTTCTTAACCGATTTTTTGGAAATTGTGCATACTTCTTTTCCACATATTTTACTAGGTAATGACGAGAGATTTTGTTTTTATTTAATAAATATTAATTTTGCAATAACAAATAAGTCGATTTTTTAGGTGAAAATCGGTATTTTGGCTTTCAAATGCTACCAAAAATTGAAAAATCAAAATTACCTTAAAAAATATCTTATTTAATAATTAAATTTTATTATATAGAAATTAAAAATAAATAAATTAGAACTATCTGGATTGCAAAAAAAAATTATTGAAAACATAACCAAATTAACCAAAGAATGCCAATTCAAAAGACTCCTGTTAAAGATTCGGAACATATGCGGAGACTAAAAATGCCTCCAATGATTTAGTGAATGTAGAAATTCATAATATGTACAAAAAAAATTCAAAATTTCATATGCAGAAATATATGTATTCATTAAACCGAAGAGATCATCATTTTTCTCCAACTTTTCGTTTTATTTAGTGAACTTTCTATCGGATACTCCTTGCATTAGAATATAAAGGTACTTGTATTTAAACGAGATGGAAAATTTAAGTACTAAGTAAAAAAACAATCCTAAAATTGAAAAAAATAACGAAATTTTCATCAAACATCGAAATATGAGACTATTGCCCTTGCTGTATAGTCAATATAGTCAATATAGTCAATATGTATAGTCATGAAAAAAATGTATCAAATAAGCTCTTTAGCTTTACGCTAGAGACTTCCGCGAAGGAGAAGTGTATCAAAAGCTTAGTTTTAATTGTTTAGTTATTTTAAAAGGACAATATTAAATGTGATTTTAATAAGTACAAAATATAGAAATTTATTAAAGATTTTCAATAATATAACTTGAGCTAAATAAACAAGTAGTCGTCTAAAAATTAATCTACATCATTCTCTTAAATGGATATTTTACATTAAGGAATACATAAGAAAGCACTTACTCTATAGTTTTCTGTTGATATAAAAATTAATTTACTGTATAAGAAAGTTGAAAAAATTGTCTTTTGATTACCGTATAAATCGTTATTCTTGGTAATAAAAATACATCTAACCAAAGTATTAGATTCTATTGTTGTTCAAACATTAATATAAATCCCGACTAGTTTAATCGATAAACAAGAATTTATTAACTATCGATTTCATTTTCTGAAATATATTGACTTAATATTGTTCAAATAAACGGAATTTTTTCTTCTTCTTTCTTTTCAAAACTTCACCTCTCTTGAATAAATGTAGCAAAAGCTATTAATAATGTTCTAAAAGGTATATATGACAAAAAAGAACTGAACTAGTGAATGCCAAGTTCAAAGCTAAACGAAACAGCATGAAAAGCCGAAATACTTGTAAGTTTGACAAAATAACCAAAACTAAATATTAGGTTGACAAATATTATAAAAGTCTACTAAACAGATGAACAAAAAACTTTGTTCAATTATTTCTAGAAACTAAATGGTAGGATCAATTGTACTCAAAGATATAATGAAAGGATGATATGACAAAATATTAGGGACCATATTGCGTTAATATAAACTGCTGACAAGACAAAATTGCATAATTTAAGAGAAACCAACGATACAGGAAATACAGTAAGCTGATGATGATGATATAATTTCCTGTACTGAATATTGAAGATAAGAAAAATCTGGTGCGAAAAAAAAAGTATTCGGAATAAGGTAACCTTAATACGATTTGATGTCTTCTTAAAGGAAGAAGAAAATTTTTCTTTTGAACAGTTTAGAGTTTTATCATGATATGTTATGTAATTACAATTTCAGTCACATAAAGACACGGAATTTTTAGTAGAAAGAAGAAATATTAGGAGCTGGGTTGTTGATAAAACTTTTATAGATCTCTTCCTGTTTTTTTCTTGCTTTCTGGTATTTAGTAAATAAATACGTTTTCAGGATGCATTAATATATTTCACTAATAATTTATTAAATCCGGTTTTTAGAATATTTTGAAGAATAGAAAAAAAAATTAAAATGAAAAATTTTTTTACTAATTATTCTTAAGGGAAGTTCAGTAAAGTTTGGCTGCTTGTATAAGAAATATAAATGAAGTAAAGTCAAATTCTTTTGAAATTATTAATAAATGACTATCACAAGAAAAATTTGTTAATATTCTCATTTTTACAGGCTTAAGGAAATTATCCCGAACATAATCTATTGTACTTTTATTTTATTCATTCTTTCGGGTTACATAGTACAATGAGTCAACATGGAAATATATTGTGGGTTAAATTTCCTCATTAAAATAAAGAGCTTTAGCTAAATTTTTGTTAACTGTACCAAGAAATAGTTGCTGGATAGAAGAAAGTCATCTCCTATCTGCTATAGATATACATATATACAATTTGGCTGTGTGTAATATCAAAATATGTAAAGCTGATTCACTTTGCTAAGCAATTGAAACACCAAAATTAGTTTAAATATTGTTCCAAGTAATTAAGTACTAAGTTTTTTATCATAATATGTCAATAGAGAAGCATAATACAAGGTTGCATAACAACAACTACTACTAGCACCAACTATTTCATGTTTTTTATGTAAAAATATAAATTTAGGAATTCTAAATGCTGTACTTCATTTTAAAAAAAAACAAAAATCATACGTAAATCATTTAAAAATTTTTCGAAAAAAAATCGATTGAAATGTACGTCTGAAATTGAAAAATTGGATTAAAGTTGATTACAAATTAAATTAAATTAAATTAAATCGATTACAACTAAAAATCAATCTTAATTCATTAGTAATGAAATTACAGTAGAAATTTAAACTCTTATGACGGTTAGCTGCCTAAAATTATTTATTTATATTTGTCAGAGATAGCTGCAAAGTTCATTAATGAATATAAAAGTTGGCACGTGTAGCATGTGAATTTAACCTACTAAAAGCACCTTTTCATAATAAGAACAGTATTAGGTATACTTATATGTTATAAAAGTTATTGATTTCTCGTCTGTAAATGTAATGAAACGTATAAAAATAGGCTTATTTGGCGTATTAGTGTAAATAAGATTTCTAAGAATTTCTATAAAAGTGGATTTATATTTGTGCCTTGGTAGGTGAGAAACAATATATATTTATTTGAAAAAAGTATCTTTTAGTATAAGAATGAAACAATTAAAATTTATATATTTTCTAAATAAATGTTTCTATCACCTTAGAAATTACATAAGCTTAAGTTTATTTATTAAAATACATATATTCCTGTGATTTCTTCACTGAGCTGCTTCACCAAACCAAGCATGATATCAGTTCCGGAGGATACGAATAATTCTGAGAACTAAATGAATCCATAAGTATCTGCGTCTATGGTTTGTAATGCATTAAGAGGGAGTAAATAAAATTATACAATTAGTAAAGAAATATTTGAAAACTATCTTATAACGACTGTCAGATAATATATTCCAAAATTAACAGTAACCAACCATTTATATTAATCATTTCTTTATGCCTAGGACTTATTAGCGCTTTGTGGTACCAAATTATTTTAAATTAGCCCTTATTTATGCTGTAGCATTTACGTCATTTTACATCACTTCGAAAATGAATGCTATAAAGCATTTACGTCTGCGGACGTGTTAAAGAAAAAAATTCCAAAATAATGGCTACATATAACGACGAAAGTTCCATTTCTCCAATACTGTTAACAAGTCCTTGAAAATGATTATCAAACCCAGAAACTTAATTTCAAGTTGCTTCTATAGCCACCGTCGCTGTTAAAAAGGTGCTTCAGAAAAGTAAAATGGTAAAATGAAGTTACTATTACAATAAAAGGTTATTCAAAAGTAAAGAAAAATAGTTTAACACAGTCAGTACTAAAAAGTTAGAGTTAATATTGATGAACTGTGTTATAAAATATTATTTTTATCACATGCTGGATAATCGATGCGTTAATTTTACGCGTATTTTGCAAAATTATTCATTTAAGATGTATTTAGTTTGTCGGTGAGGTATGGATTTATAGTATGAGGATTACTTCAATATAAAACTGACTTGGAATATCTTATTTTCATTGTGCTAGACATTAGTCTTATTTTAATCTTTGCCTGAGGAGTGCAGGGAACTATATCGAATATGTGCACAAATCAAAAAGATAAATTAATGTTGCCCTTAGTCACTAAGCATGGATTTCAAATAATCCTAAAAAGCTATTGTACATATATTATGATAACTTGCTTTAAGTACTTCAGTAAATCACATTTGTAATAACAAATATAACAAAAATAATAAATTGATTTGTGAAGTTTAATATTATTTTAGTGGAATGGCATCAAAATTAGATCGATCGATTATGATGTAATTTAAAACATTTCTGATTAATAAATAGAGAAATAAATTTAAACGAAATTCAAATTTACTGCAGCTATTTTAAACAAACATCATTCCATTCCATAATGGAAAAATGGACCCATAAACAATTGATTTCAAAACTAATAAGAATAAATACAGCTCTATGTTTCATTTAAATTTAGAAATTTTTATGTGATTTGTGGTACTAATTTATAAGGCTAAGCAATGAAGTTTTTACTTGCCATGAATCCCTATAATAGTCAACTAACCAAAATTTTCTAAGTTTTAAATAAAGAAGAGCAGAAAGTTATATTTTTAAATAACTTTTGTACAGCAATAATGGGAAATTATTGCTATATAAAGGATAACTGCTCTTTTTTTCTTGTTAAGCAACTTTGTTAGATAAATTTATTGAGGGAAAAAAGGTATTTTATAGTTATGAAAAAGTTCTTACCCTTTTTCTTAAATGAAGTTTTTATTTAGATTAATTAACTAAAAAGTAGAACAGTGAAGAAAAATACATTAAAATATTTACTATTTCTTCATATTTACTTTCAAATAATAAAATATACCATCATTATAAAATATAATAAGTGTAAAAGAATGTAATGTCAAGTTTCATTTTATAAACCAGAACTGCTTGGTTATGCTTTATTTTTGATATAATAAAAAAATCTGAAAAATAAGAAGATATTCTTAAAATAAAAAAGGTGTCTATTTGGATAAAGCGTAAAATGAGTAATAAAAAGGGAACAAAGTATGTATACAGCTAAAAATTTAATTAGAAGTAAGAAACTCATTAGTATCATAAATCCACGAAAAGTATGACTAAAGTCATAAAAATATGAAGCTAGCTTGGTAAAATAAATTGAAAATCATAATTTTGAAGTAAATTGACGTCAAGTAGTCTTATAATTAGTTTTGGAAGTATTCAAAGAGGCTAAAGTTATCCTAACAACTTTGACTTGCTGTATTAAAACACTCATGATAATGTTGAGCGTGATTCTTATGTTAGCGATTTCAAAATACCTCTGGTTATGCTGTTTAAAACATTTGGGTAGTCAGTGGTAATCAATTCTAAACAACAAGAGAAAGTCACTGATTGCTTGAAGTTGCTTATATGTATGGAGCGGCTGAAAATTGCTTAAAGCTGGTTCTATATGGACTAGATCCTAAATGAAACCTTAAGAATCTATTTTTGTGAATATAATAACCCTATATTAGGGATTAAGCAATATCAATATGCTCTTCGGAGTAGGTATGCAAAGTAGAAAATTTTACAGGTAGCATCTGAAATAGAAATAAAACAACTACTTAATAAAATATAAAAAGATACAGGATAATTAAATATTCAACTGTTTGATTTTATTACAAAAATACAAATGTGGATGCTATAAAAACTTAATTATTACTTATAGCAAGATTTACTTGGGATGTGTGTAGGGAAACTAATATTTCGGGATTAAAGTCAAAAACTTTAAATTAAATTACTGTAAAATTATTATATTTTAGAGAAATTTAAATTTTTATTCTTTTATTAGTTTATCAAAATAAATAAAATAAGCTTGAAAATAAGAATTAATGATATTTAATTTTTTTTAAAACTAAAATTTATAAAAAACTTTAATCAAAAATTCATTATTAATTCTCTTCTAACTTTTTATTGACATGTATAAACGTGAGTTTCATTACTTTGTCTTATCGAAATAAAGTCTTTCTGTCTGAAAAATACTTCAATATAATTCTACTATTTAGACTTGGAAAATACTCCAATGTCTAAACAATCTTAATGTTAATCTGTCATCAACATCTGAAGCATTTTTGCACAGAGATGTTTCATTTTATATGCATCTGGCTATAGTTTAAAAAAAGCAATATCTACCTGTCATATATTATACTTGTGGAGTAGACAATTGAGTAGATACATCTATGATCAGTTCCTTCGGTTGCACGTTTGCCCAGTTTTCCATTTTGCTAATATTCTTTTGCGGAAATATCGTACATTTTAACGAAAATTCGCTAGGGATATTTCAATTTCAAATGAAGCCATTGAATTTTTTGCAATTAAACTTAGAATTTGAGTAATTTGAGTAACAAAAATTTTTCCAATTCAAGTCCTTAATTGCTTTTTAGATGTTGGATGCATTCCCAGCTACCAAAAGTTGGATTTTTTTCAATTTATCACTTAAAATTGTTCACCACTCAAATATTGAATAATATTAGAAGTACAGTGTAGCTTCCTTTTAAAATTTGGCATTGAAAAGGAACTGATTGGTTTTGAAATTATCATCAATGAAATTGGCAGTTATCGAAAAGTATTCTTCTCGAGATATCCAGGTATCTATTGTAAGAAATGTGGCTTAAATATCCTCAAAATGGTTTCTTTATTATTTTTTCACAGTTTTGATACTTTATATCAAGTGAAGTATTTGATATATCCTTTAGGCTAGAAGATTTTGTCCTGAATGACTCGGTCGCTTCTACAAGAATCTGTAAGAATATTAGTTTCTATATGATAAAACAACATTTGAACAATATTTTTCCAAATTTCTATTTCAAAATAATAATAAGTGAGCAAGAGGCATTTAATGTCTGAAGGAACCTTGAAAAATAGTTGTTTTGGATGGGCATCATTACTCACAACGAAATCAAAATTTATTTATTTAAGGAAATGTTTCTCCAGGTAATGACGAGGGAGTTTGTTTTTCAATTTTTCATAGCCTTTAAAACCCAAAATACTGATTTTCACCTAATAACTCGACTTATTTGTTATTGAAAAATTAATAATTTTATTAAAACAAAAGATGCTCTCGTAATTACCTGATGATATGAAGAAATAATGCGAAAAATTTCAAATAGATAAGCCCAATAGATTTTGAATTTCAAATTTCTTATTTTATTTTGAAAAAGTTCACTGTCTCAATTAAATTATACTATTAAACTATTTCAAAGAATTTTCATAAAACTACGATTAAACGTTTTTTCTTTATCCATTCACTTCAATAGGAAGAATCTTCGATAGAGCTACTACAAGAATAATTTTATGCTATAATGTTAGTTTGACAACAATAAAATGGTTGTTTGTCTTGTAGTTTTTGATTTTCTCATAGTAGATGATAGTTCCCTAAAATATTTGATGTAATATTTTCTTGTGTGCCACAGTTTTGTACAAAACTAAAACAATAACTGCTGAAATTCCTAATTGAATTTGTTTTGAAAAGTTTTTAGGACTATTTTATTACTTTACTAATTGTTGTTGGCGTAAGATTTCATATTTTATTTTTACTAATTCATATTTTCTGAAAATTTTATTTGGTAATCTATGTTTTAGAATTACAATTTGGAAAATATCTAATAATCCAAAATTATATTTAGAAAATACAAATGCTTCATCTGTTATCAAATTTTTGAGAAATTCAAAATTACAAATCGTACTGATATAATCAACTAAAATAGTTGGATGTAGCCGAATTTGAGAAATAATTGCTTGTTCTTTATAAAAACTAGAAACCGCTAGTTTCTTATTTAATTAACACTAGTTTATATTATAATTCACTAGAAAACGCTAGTGTATAATATAATTGAACTAAAAACTGTTTGGTTATAAATTAACTTAAGAGAGAACTAGAAAACGCTAGTTTCCTTAAGATATTTGAAGGTTTTTTTTGGTTAAGTCCAGAAAACGCTAGACTAATTACTGTTAAATGAAAACCGTGACATCCAAAACACTACTGATTTATTTATCAAAAAATATTATTTATATAGTACCAAAAAATGCATTCTCAGCACACAATTGCATTGATAAATTTCATGCCATTTGCGACTGTACGTCTGCAGTATCAAATTTCGAGTATGCATTTTTTGGACTATATGCTAATGACCCATTACTTATAGCTATCGAAACATTCCACGGTATTAAATTACACGAGTAGCAAAATCTAATTTGAAATAAACAAAAGTTTCAAATTGCAATGCAGACATAATTATGCTTAATTTTACTTTAGATTTAATTTTTTCTTAATTGTTGTTTTTTTTTGTTTTTTTATTAATTATCCAACATTCTGCCCCCCCTTGAGCCGCAGGTCTCAACCAACAACCAAAAATTTATTTTATACAGTTCGTGGGGCCGGTTGCGGAATGTTTCGTTGTAAGTTGACTCTGGCTGTCTTTTTGCAGCACCAACGCACTGCAAAAAATCCAATAATGATCAGCAGCCCTGCAATGGAAGAATATCCAACCGTCAGTTGATGTACATTATGTTTCTTAA
This sequence comes from Acrocera orbiculus, assembly GCA_947359355.1. Lineage (NCBI taxonomy): Eukaryota > Metazoa > Arthropoda > Insecta > Diptera > Acroceridae > Acrocera > Acrocera orbiculus. The sequence continues at coordinate 21,569,289 of OX375756.1, read as the reverse complement.
TGTCCTTAAGGTTGCCTTGTTGTTTACTTAAACTTATTATATTGTCCTTAATCCTCCTTATTTCTTCCGTATGGTTTATTGATTGAATAACAACTGTGTTGTTCCACGCCTTACGTCGAATATCATACATTGTTAAGTTTATTACTGGTTGAAATGATTGATTAGCTCCCTTAGTATGTAAGATTGATCCTGTGGAAATAGTCAAATCTTCATTTTTTAACGTGCATCCAGGTTGTAATGTTAACACTCCAGATCCCTCCATTACTGTTGTTATATATCTTTGATTACATACAATATGAACGGTATAATTCTGATCCAGGGAAAATAACCACCTGTTAGTTGCTTGCAAACGGATCCATATTCTAGCTGGTTTACTGATTCTCACTTCACAATTGGCTGTTGCCTCTTCATGCAGAAATAGACTAATTTCACAATGCTTTACATTTTCCAACTTATTTATGAGTGCTCTATGTTCATCGCATATATATTCTCCAGTTACCAATTCCGTACAATGCTTATATTCCTCGTAAGATAACAAATAGAAGTTATCCTTATAAATGTTTGACATGATAAAGTCTAATTCAGGTGTGATGGAAACGTGTGTTTCATTGAGTAATGTAGGCAACGGAATCAGATGGTATAGGTCAAATTCAGTTACCCTAACTAGAGGTAGATTTGCTGTGAAGAGTACATAATTATTTTTTATCTGGTACCGCATACTCATCAATTTGTATAAACTCGACAGCGATATTTGTTTGTTAGCTATTGGGAGTTGTAAATTCGGAGGTAAGTTTTCTCTTATTAAAGATATTTGTCTTTTTAGCTGTTGCGCTGTTATGATGAGTGGATTCATTTTTCCATGTTCAATATCGATGATGACTTGAAGAACCATCTCTTGCATGAGTTCAACTTCACTTATTAGCGAATTCGTTAGAATAGCTAATGTGTTAAATGCCTGAATCCCCTTCTGGCTTTGCATTTCAGCATTCATATTGGTTAACCTATCATATTGTTGTTTTAATCCTGCCTTAATTTCACTTGTTAAATTCAATCTATCTTCTTCAGTCTTTTTTATAATATTCATCGTGGAATCTAATATTGTTGTCTGATTTTTTATCAATTCGTGAAGATAATTTTCGTTATCCTTGACCATATCAATTGTCGTTTCCATTTGTGCGGCATATTCTTCGTCTAATACACCAAATAATTTATGTGCGATGGTACCCACTATGTTCAGTAAGGCACGATTTTTACGTTGTCTTCTTGGGCTTTCTAACATTGCATTGTTGCTTTTGATTTGTTCTATTTTATTTGCATATTGCTTTATTATTTGCTGATAACTTTGATTGTGTTCTATGAATCCACTGAGCCTTATTAATTGTAGCAATATTTGCTCTATGCTATTAATTGTTGCTTTATATTCTGTTAAATCATAATAAATCATAATATTCCAGTAACTGCTTGCTAAATATGATCGCCCAATTCTGTCAAAATATATTCCTGCGCTATGTTGAAATTTTGTTATTTCTATTGATTTTCCTGTCATTGAATCTTGATTGGCTAACGAAATATTTAAAGCATAACTTGAAGAGTACATTGGTAATACCAATGTTGCCAGTAGAAGGACCTTTGCTACATTTGCTTTTAATGATCCTCCTTTCCTTTTTTTTGCCTTAGCTTCATCTGATATATCTTCATATGTGATCCCTTTGGTTGAACTTGGTTCTTCAGTTTCGACTGGTAATGGTGAGAGTAAGTGAATTGCGCGTCGATAAATACCTGTGGCTGTTTTTACATCCACGACTCGTACTTTCCCATCGGGACCTGGAAATGATTCGACGACTCTTCCCATTGACCATTTTGCAGGAGGAAGGTTTTCATCCTTGATAGTGACTAAAGTTCCAGGCTTCATATTAGGATATGCTTTTATCCACTTAGCTCTTTTCTGAAGCTCACTAAGGTATTCTGATGACCAACGACGCCAGAATTCGTTTTTGATATAGCTCACCAACTGCCACCTTGATAGTAGTGACATTTTGTTTTCTACATGATTTGATTCGATCGTAGTAGTTAGAGGTTCGCCTATTAAGAAATGTGCTGGTGTTAGAGCCATTAAGTCATTAGGATCGTTTGATAGCACTGTTAATGGCCTTGAGTTTAATATAGCTTCAACTTCACTGGTAGCTGTACAAAGTTCTTCGTATGTGATTGCTGCAGACGCTATAGTTTTTTGTAGTAAAGTTTTCGTCGATTTTACAGCAGCCTCCCATAGTCCACCAAAGTGAGGAGATCTGGGTGGTATAAAGTGAAATTGAATTCTTTTATCCCCAACAAAATTCACAATTTTCCTTCGTGCACTGTCACTTTGAAGCATGTTTGCTACTTCTTCTAATTGTCTTCTAGCACCTACAAAGTTTCGGCCATTGTCGCAATAGATATTTTCGCAATGTCCTCGTCGTGCTACAAACCTTCTTAATGCACCTAGAAAACCTTCAGTGCTCAAATCCGAAACTACTTCCAAATGTATCGCCTTTGTTGCAAAGCAGCAGAATACTGCAATGTATGTCTTTTGCGGATGTTTTCCCCGTATTCTGAAGTGAGTATACATAGGGCCACAAAAATCTACCCCTGTGTTGCAAAATGGACGTGCCTTCTGTACTCTTGTTGATGGTAAATTCCCCATTTGTTGGCTTTGTAATCGAGGACGTGTTTTTGCACATGTTAAACAGTTATTCACTACTGATCTTGTTATCGTTCGACCCTGCATTATCCAATAGGTTTGTCGTGAAATTGCTAGTAAAGCCTGTGGTCCTGCGTGTAAATGTGTATTGTGTAAATTAATTAGTATTAATTTGGTAATGAAATTTTCAGCTGGTAGTAGAATTGGATGTTTTGCACCGTAATTGAGATCAGCTGATTGTAACCTTCCTCCAACTCGCATCAATCCTGATGCATCAAGAAAGGGTACTAATTTCGCTAACTTATTTGACCTATGCAATTGTTGATTTTTCTTAAGCAAGTTTAATTCTTCATTAAATGATTGCAATTGCATTGTTCTAATTATTGTTGTACGAGCATTATCTAACTCCTTAACCGATAGTAGCTGCTCTCGTGATCTATTGCCCTTGAAGTGTTGTACAGCTCGAATTATCCATGCCATTACTCGATGTAATTTTCTGAATGAATTTGAATGTTCTATGTAGTATAGTGGGTGTTCATCGTTATCAGGCTTATATTTTATTCCATTGCTCACGCTGAATGTAAACCGGTCATTTTTTTCTTCTTCTGGAACTCTTACTATTGGTACGTTTTCTCTCGGCCACTTGGAACATTGTGTTTTTAAAAATTCTGGACCTTCGAACCATATTTTTAATCCCTTTAGTTGACTTGGTGATACACCTCTGGATACTAAATCAGCAGGATTTTGTTTTGTGTTCACATAGCTCCAACTTTTTATTCCTGTGATTTCTTGTATTGTTGCCACTCGATTTGCTACGTATGTCTTCAACGATGATGCATCCCCCCTTATCCAAGCTATTACAATTTGGGAATCAGTCCAATACCAGCATTCCTTGATAGCTAATTGAACGTTTTCTGTTACTTGTCGTACTAATTGTGCTGCTAGTAATGCTGCACATAATTCTAATCTTGGTAGAGTTGTTGGTTTTACTGGTGCTACTCTTGATTTTGCACAAAGTAATCGAACAGTTAATTTTCCATGCTTATCGATGGATCTCAGATAGATTGCAGTTCCGTAAGCCTTTTCACTCGCATCCGCAAAGGCATGAAGTTGAACATTAATACTGACTTCATCCCCAAACATATATCGTGGCATTCTTAATTCATCTAAATCCTTTAATTCTCTTCTAAATTTTTGCCAAAACTGGAGTTCCTTTTCTGGAAGTTCATCATCCCAATCCAGTTTAAGTTTCCATAGCCTTTGTATGAATATCTTACTAGTAACTACGACTGGATTTATCAGACCGAGAGGGTCAAAAATTTGTGCCATATCTGCTAAAATTGTCCTCTTTGTGACATCTTGCCGTAATTTCTGATTTGTTTTAATAGCAAATAAATCTGTTATGGGGTGCCAAATAACGCCAAGAGTTTTGACTTGCTCATCTTCCAATTCTGCGAAATTTAGTTGGATTTCCAGATCCTCTGGAGGTACTTCTCGTACTAGGCTTGGATGATTTGCACACCATTTATGCAAACGAAAGCCACCTAGTTTTAACATTGCAATTAATTCCCTTTGTATACCCTTAGCTTCTTCAAGGTTATTACTGCCGGTGACGATATCGTCGACATAAAAATCTTTCATTACTGATGCTGCTAATGGATAATTGTGTTGTTCAGTTTTTGCTAAATTTCGTAGACATTTTATTGCAAGATATGGTGCTGCCTTGGTTCCATATGTTACTGTACGTAATTGATAATATTTAACTGGGTCGGATGAACATCTTCTCCACATAATTAGCTGTAAGTTTCTATCCTCCTTGGCGATTAAAATTTGTCGATACATTTTGTTAATATCACTGGTAAACACATATCGCTTTGTTCTAAATCGTAACATAATAAATTCAATGTTGTCTTGAATCTTTGGTCCGCTCACCATTAAATCGTTAAGTGATAGGTTGTTTGATGTCTTAGCAGATGCATCAAACACTACTCTTAATTTTGTCGTACTACTTGTTGGTTTGAGTACATAATGATGTGGAAGGAAACAATGAGGTCCTTGTATTTGATTAGCTTTGATTTCACGCATATGTCCTAACTCAATGTATTCTTCTAGGAACATATCGTATTCTTGTTTGAGCAAGGGATCTTGTACAAGCTTACGTTCGATGGATAGTAATCGCTTGAATGCCATGTTTTTTGATTCTCCAATTAAGTTTGGATCCCCTAATATTGGTAAATTTACTACAAAGCGTCCCTTTGAATTCCTGGTTGTTGTTGCCTCGAAGAAGTCTTCGCATTTCTTGTCTAAGGTTGATAATATATTCCGAGCTGGACATTCTTCTATCTCCCAAAACCTTTGTAGCTGTTGTTCTAACTCGATGTTGGTTATACCACAAAATGGTGTTTTATATTCAGTATCTGCGATGCGGCCTAAAACTATCCAACCTAATGTGGTGTTTTGTAATATAGGTAATCCTTCCTTTAGCTTTATTTGTCCATTCTTTATTATTTCTCCATAGAGTTCTGCTCCAAGTAGCATGTCAATTTTTTGAGGTTTATTGAATTCAGAATCAGCTAATATGATTTCAGTTGGTATTTCCCAATTTTTGATATTGATAAATTGATATGGTTGTTGAGCTGTAATTTCCTTAATAACGTATGCTTCTAACTCAGTTGAAAAGTTGGTATTTGTAGAGTTTAATGATACATTTAATTTTTTATTTAGTTTAAATTTGGATTCTCCTATCCCAAATATATTCATGTTTACTTGGGTGTTACCTAATTGTAACTTACGTCGTAGCCTTTCCGTTATGAAATTGAGTTGAGATCCTGAATCAAGAAGAATTCTGCATGGCACTAGCTCCCCTGTAAAATCTCGAACCAATCCTGTCGCTGTGCCTAAGAGGACATATCCATTGTAAGCTTCCTCTTGCTTGATACTCAACTTACTCCTTGTTTTATCAAGTTCTTTTTCTCTTTCTTGTTTCTGCATTTTAGTTGTGGAAATATGAGTTGAAACGTGGGTACGCGTAATATGAGTGTCAACTGACCTTAATTCTTTCTGTTCATTTGTTGCAAAATGAAGAAGAGTATTATGTTTTTTGTTACATTTTAAGCAATTTCTAGACTGACACTGATTGTAGTTATGTCCCTTTTTTAGACAGTTAAGACATAAATTGAACTCTCGTGCCCTTATTTGACGCTCTTGTGGTGATAACCTTTTAAACTTTTCACAAAAATAGATTGCGTGTGAATTTTTACACATTGGACATTGTAATTCATTAGTTCTGTGTATCATTAATGCGGCTGCCTTAGGTGGATTTTGCTGTCTTCTGGTTCGTTGTCCAAATGCTTCTAGTGCCTGAAATCGCATTTCTAAAAAGTTCAATAGACCTTTTACTGATTGTAGTTCGCGTGGTGTTTTCAAGGTTTGCTCATATAATGCATGAGTATTGGCATCTAGTTTTTTTATTAAATTATGCATTATTATTGGATCCCAATTTTCCAATACAGCTAATCCCATATCTTCTAAGCTTAATAAGCATTCCTTTGTGGTATCATGCAAGGCCTTTAGTCCGGAAGCGGATTCTGCAGTTAATGCAGGTTGCGCCATCAATTTATCTATCAAGGCATTGACGATTAATCGATTATTTTCAAATCTATCCTTGAGTAGACTCCATGCAATTGAGTAATTACCGTCTGTAATTGATAAATGCCTGATTAGTTTCTCTGCTTCTCCTGTGACGTTGGTTTTTAGATACCATAATTTTTGAGCACTTGCTATGTTTTTATTATGGACCATTTGTGTAAATAATTCATAGAATTGCTTCCACTTCAGGTAATTCCCATCAAACCGGGGTAAGGTTAAATTTGGAAGCCGTAATGATTCATGTTCGTCTGTAGTTGCTTGAGTGGTGTTAGATTTGTTATTAGTCTCATCAATTTTTTCCTTCAACAAGATCAACATATCTTGTGTCCGTACTGATAAATCAAAATAAGTTTCTGTGTTATATCCTATTTTGGACAAATTATCTGTGTATTCCCATAGCGTGCTATTGATAGATTCTATTTCATCCCAATACTCCTTGATTTTATCATACTTTGTTTCGCAGTATCTCGTTGATCGAAGGTTGCCATGTACAATATTTTTCAATAAATTCTCTATTGCAGCCATTATTCCAAGTTGTTTTCTTACTAAACGCTGAGGATCGTTGTTTGTTGGTTTTTCTATGCCCTTAAAGGTGTCGGTTGTGATGACAGCTTCTTCTTGATGTTTTACACCTTCTCTAATTTCAATAGTTGTTGTTTTAGGCTCTACTGCAGTAGTAACTCCCTTCGAACCCTCTAAATGTTTTATTAAATTGATTAACTCTTCATTTAAGGCTTCGTAACCTTTTCTTATTTTGTTATAATAGTCGTTAGCAAAGTAAGGGTGATTCAAATTGTCACCATATTCAGACCGGATTCGGTCATCAATAATTTCGAAGCTTTTCCATCGTTGATTTAAATTGTTTAATGTATCTTGTAGATACGCCAATTGCTTCTTCTCAGGCAATTGCCTGTGAAACGAACTTATTGCTTTTTCTATCTCCTTTGCAATGACTGCAGCTGAAGCTGCTAATTCTTCTATTGACCCCATGACAGAATATTCGGATTTCGATAATCACTAATTTTTACACTTTCACCTTCACTAATTTTCTGTTCACAGGATCACGTCGGGGTCACCAAAAAATGTTCTTTATAAAAACTAGAAACCGCTAGTTTCTTATTTAATTAACACTAGTTTATATTATAATTCACTAGAAAACGCTAGTGTATAATATAATTGAACTAAAAACTGTTTGGTTATAAATTAACTTAAGAGAGAACTAGAAAACGCTAGTTTCCTTAAGATATTTGAAGGTTTTTTTTGGTTAAGTCCAGAAAACGCTAGACTAATTACTGTTAAATGAAAACCGTGACATCCAAAACACTACTGATTTATTTATCAAAAAATATTATTTATATAGTACCAAAAAATGCATTCTCAGCACACAATTGCATTGATAAATTTCATGCCATTTGCGACTGTACGTCTGCAGTATCAAATTTCGAGTATGCATTTTTTGGACTATATGCTAATGACCCATTACTTATAGCTATCGAAACATTCCACGGTATTAAATTACACGAGTAGCAAAATCTAATTTGAAATAAACAAAAGTTTCAAATTGCAATGCAGACATAATTATGCTTAATTTTACTTTAGATTTAATTTTTTCTTAATTGTTGTTTTTTTTTGTTTTTTTATTAATTATCCAACATTGCTAAATATTCAAAAAACGAAGAAATACAAGCATTTGAACTATTTAATGTATTAAAATTCGAGTTATATTTTACTATAAAATATAACAAAATAATATTCGCTAGTTTTAATTGTTTCAAATTTATTATTTATACATGGAATAAGAATAAACTACTTTTGATTAAATAAAAAATTTAGAAAATTTTTTTTTTTTAATTAAATTTTTTATTTTTTGCATTTCACTGTATTTAACTAGAGCTTCAGAATTACTTCACAAAAAAATAAGAATGTTGAAATGACTTAATAACTCTTTAAATATAAATTAACATGCAGTAATATAGATAAGAAAATACACAGAAAAAATTTTGGATTGAAGTTTACAAGTGCTTACGTTAAACATCTCCAATTTAAATTTTATATATGAACTTTTCTTCACCACAAAAATTTCATCAACATTGTCTAATTGCATGAACATTTTAATCTTTTCAAAATTTTAGTTTTGAAATTCTGATTTAAAGTATTAAGGAAGCATCCAAATCTAACGTTGACTTATAAAAAGCCAAAAATAAAATAGGGTCTTGTATTGTACAAATGGGATTTTTTTATTTATCTTGAATTTGCTTTCATCATAACAATTCTCACATAAAAATGATTCCCCAGAGGAAAAGATACATTTTCTTTATCATTTATTTCTGAAGCTCTAAATATTTTTATTTGTTTGTTTATATATACGAGTATATATACATATGTATGGATATATTAATTTATTTTGGTATTAGTAAGATAACAAAAAAATTTCTGAAACTTGAAGGCGCCGCAAAATATGAAGTGAATGTAGCTTTTCTCTAAATTAAGAGAAACGAACAAGAAACACTAGAAAAAAACTATAGGGTTAAGAAACTTTTGTATGTTGTACTAAAAGCACTTTCATTATTTTTTTTGTGTATCAAATCGTCAAATAAAGATAAAAAAATGAAAATTGAAAGAAATAAACTCAATTTTCAGTGTATTTAACCTGGCTTGAATTCGTAATACAAAAAATTTCAACTTAGTAGAAAATTACTTCCTATAAAACGAGTCCTTCTTTAAGCATAAGCCAAAAACGATTCAATGTATAGTAAAATTTTCCGGTGAAGAAAATACTGAAAATATTTTTCAATTTGAAATAAGTCAGACAAAAGAGTCTAGAGAAGAAAGCTAAGGCTTTAACTTTTATGGGTTCGGGTGTAATGTGGAGATAGAAATAGATAGGGGTTAAGAAAACGTAAATGCATTGTTATGAAAAAATATTTCAAAGTCTTAATATGATTTTGAATGTGATTTGTCTACTTTTTATATTATTCATCAATTTTTATTTCAAATATTGAATTTCGATTGTTGAAATCAGCTTAAAATGAGCCGATTTTTGTTGTTTATTTTTCCTAACTAGAATATTTGAGACTTTTATTAAATATTGTATTGATCTGTCTTCAGTATGTTATGTATTTTTGTAAATATTTGTATAGTAAATGAAAAATAATTTATGTTTTTCACTGCAAATCTGAAATTTGTAAATTATAAGACAATTATCTTGACAGTAGTAAAATTTAGCTAGATTTAGCGGATTTTTTGGACAAATACCATGCTCACAAGATTAACTCCCCACTAACCTTTATTTCTTCGGCATTTTGAAAAAATCATTTTTCAAGAAATGGTTTCATGTCCTTTTTTATTTTTCACGAGGTTTTTTTTTGTTCTTGTGGTGAATTTGTTCTCTATGATATATTTCTGAATATTCATAAATGAATCTTTTTTAGACAGAAAGTATCAGTTTAGTGAGCCTAAACTCCACTACAATATATCAAAAATACCAAAAAACTTTAATATATCAAAATTTCAATTCAACTAAAATCATAAACAAAATTCAATAAAAATCAATTTTAATTTTTATAAGCTATCATTCAAAAATAGAGAATATTATAGAGTATAAATTTGAAAAACTATCCTGACGATATAAATAACTGGGCTTCTTTTTTGTAAGCCGAACATTAATCAAGCAAACATGTACACATTTTTCTAAAAAGTTTTCAAAGTTCAACGTTGAAAAATTGTAAGAAATTTAGAAAAATAAGAAAACCTTCTTAACCTTCAAATTATCTTAATAATCTGGAAAGGAAAAAACTTAACACTCTAAAAGGTATAATAACGACTATATTTCAGATAATAATTTAACTGTGCCCTTTTCTTCATTATACCAAAACGTACATAGCTGACTGAGCTATGTATTTCATTACTATAAGTGTGAAAATAAATTGACTTTTTCTTTGCTAGCAAAGTTACTAATAATGTTTATATTTATCAAAGACAAATGTTCTGTACCTTAATGACTCAATTTGATTTGTCAACGTCCTACATAAAATTGAAAGAAGAAAAAAATTCAAATAAATTAATTGATATGAATGCATAAAAATAGTAGAAAGGAATCAGTAAAAAAAATATTTGATTAAGTTACCTTTCCTATATAGATAATAATCAAACTTAAAAAATAAATATATTAAAAATTAAAATATATTAATATGGTATTGCACGATTTGGTGTTTTTTTGAATAAGATAATATATTCAACGAATTCAAAGTCTTGCTGTTTTAATAATAATCTAAATAATTTTGTATGAATTTAATACATTTACTAGTGGAAAATGGTATGTATATATTTAAGATATGCACTAGAAATTCAAATTAGTTTTCATATTTACCTTTACTACTCAGCTATGTTAAATTCCAAATACCATTGCAAAAATTAAAGGTAATATAATCCAAAACACAAGTAAAATTTCTCTAATGGCTTTTCCCAACATAATTAAATTTATTTTTTCATTCTACTAATATATTTTGCTGAATTCCCAAGAATTTCTTTTATTTAAGGCCAAATATTTTCAATAAGTATCTTATGTATGCAATTCTAATAAAATTCTCCATTAAATTATATTTTTTATTTTTATAAAACTGCATACATAAAAGAGGACGCTTAATTCGTTTTAATAATCTTATCAAATATTTTACTTTTAGTGTAAAAATAAAAGATATTTTTTTAAATTTGTTACTCATATTATTACTATTAAAACATTAAAATATAACTTACTTGAATTATATTTTGAGTATTTTCATTAATGCTGTTGAAAACTAATATAAATAACAATTTATACCACTTTATCAAAGATGAAATAGGAGACAATTTAACCATCGTGAAAAGAACACCTGCACACAGTGAGCCTTCATATACGGATGCCACTATATTTCAGCTTTTATTTATTCTGTATATTCCCTGCATGGTATTTTACTTTTCATTGTTTTTAATTGGCAATTAAAAATATAAAAAGTTCTGATTTACGCTAAATTGAATGCAGATTTTTGCACCCTGTAAAGGGGATTTAGAGAATTAAAACAATAATATTGTGAAAAAATTTTTTATTCATATTGGTGTTTCCTAATTTAACAAAAAATTTTTATTTGTGATTATCATACAGTCATCTGGAAATCTGGATGTATGTAAGAAGATTTTTGAGAATTACTGCATAAGAAAATCCTTATAATTAAGGGTATAAGATGCTCTGTAGCCTAAACTGGCAGAATGTCAAAATAATTACAAAAAACACCATTCAGATATCCATATATCATTGACTTTTGTATATGAATTGAAAATACCTAAGCTTTAGTCACAATTCTTCTACTCTAAATAAAGTCCTTAAAATCTCTAAAGCACTGTACACGAATATTTTCTTACCTTAATTAAATAGTGGTTAATTCCTTTAGGTTTTTCGCACTCTAAATTCACTATATCATAGTAATTCAATTTATCTTGTGGTAATACCTTGTAATCAATACCTTTATCATTTTAAGAGTGCATACGATATAATAGAGGGTTTCCCTTTAATTTTATGGTGAATTTGTTTTTAGTAAGATAAATTTTATCTACATTAAATTCCTAAAATTTGTTTTTCCTTTATATTGTGAAAAGTAGTTAAAAAATGCTTCAGCTTATTTTAGAACGTGCTTAGTATTTCTTTTATATTTTTTTGAAAAGAAACATTATACAAGACGTAAAAGTTTAATAGCTTTTAAAAATCAGATTTGATTGCGGCTTGTCAGCCTATCTTTTTGAAGTTTAACAAATATATTAGGAAAACTAATTGGATGGATAGAACCCTGATTTTGGGATTTAGTACCAAAAATTGGTATAGCGGAATTTTTATTATGAAGTTTTTATTTGAAGTTCAAACTGGATTGTTCCTTCGAATGGCAGAATTGTTAATAATTGCCTAAAGTATTATTCTAAATTAATATAAGAATTAGTAAACATATAAAGTAATAATATATCTTAATTACCTTAAAGTTTTTACAGATCAAAATTACTTAGAGTATACATTGCGGAAAACAGAAAACTATCTTTTCTCGCTGTGCTATTCAAGATGGATATGAATAGTATATATATATATATATATCATTGTTAATTTTACTAGCATACCAATACGCTTCGTCTGGAAATGAATTCATGAACAAACAAGATCATTAGCGGGTTTTAATATTAATACTAATCATTCCTTCTATAAAAATAGAATGATAGGCATAGCATTATTACGATGATTAATCGTCTGAACAATCGATTCAAAATAAAAATACTAAAATATTGTAAACACAATCAGCATTATAAATTCAGAGGAATTTGCAAATCATTTATGCTATTTTGTGTTCAAAAGTAACAAAACAGCAAAGCGGCATAAAGCTAGGTCTAAAAATATCTGCTTATACTTAATAACTTTTCTTCAGGAATAGTCATAAATTAATTTTTCATTGCAGACTAAATTATTTAAGAATATATTTTTTAAGTTATCCAATTCTCAGCTAGATATAATTTTTCTTCTACGTTTGCTTAGAACTAAAAGCAAATACTTTTTTTTAAAATAGAAACTTCTTATCATTCTATATGGATGTAGGATTTGAATTACCTCTATCAAAATGTGTATTATATTTAATCCTTCAGATGGATTCGAAATATATATATATATATATATATATATATATAAATCATTTTGCATTAAAGAATCTGTTCTTGATGCTTTTGATAATGAATGGTCAAAGCGTGACAAGAGGCCGCCATCGTAAAATAGGCGAAAAGATATAACGTGCTTAAAAAATAAATATATAGATATAAAAGCGAAAAAGACAAATTTGATATTCCTTTAATGTATTTGTAGTAAAAACATGTTATGACTGAAGATTACTTAATACTATAAATAAGAAAATGTAGCTTTTCAGCTTAGAAAGAAGGTGAAAAATTTTATATTTTATTTTCAAGAAACGTATGTAATCGAAGATTTTGAAAAAAATAAATAGCTCGGATTTGCAATATATCATATTTTGGTACTTGAATAAGCTTCCATTAATATAAATCGTATTTCATTTATTATGTATCTAATAAAAATTCCTTCAAACCGCAAAAGCAAGTTTTGTTGCTAGAACATAAAATATTCAGAACTAATTTGGAAAAAAATTAGGTTGTTTTCTATCACTGTAAATTAATTTAAACTTTATTCTGTTTTTATTTTTTATTAAAGATTCCATGTCCAAAAATATTACAGTATGTTTTCCAGTATACATTTGAGTTTATTTAAAGAGATTTTTTAAATTGTACGGATAATTTTTCAGTAAAAGACTTAAGTAGCGATTAAAAAAATGCACAATAGATCCCACATGTTTTAAGAGGTTGTTTTTTTCTTTGTCTTAAATCTAAAAACAGGAAAATATATAAAAAAGAAATGTTAACAAATGAAATGATTATAGCTATAAAACAAAATTGCACTTAGATCCCTAATTAATATCTCATATATAGGTAATACATTAATAAGACAATATTGAAAAGTTTGGAATATGCAAAAAAATTATTTTTAAATATGTATGTAATATCTCAATAACTTAAACTTCCGTTTGCTTACAATAGTTATAAAAAACTACTTCATTGTCAATTAATTTGACTTTTTTTTACAAAACGTGAATATTTTTTGTACTATATTTAAAATCAGGGGATGACATGTGGGTTTACTGATTATGAAACTTTTCAATTTACCTAGAAATTGGAAAGAAACTTATATCAAGATTAACTGGCAGCTTTTATTATATTCGATTAAAAGCAAAAGTTTTTTCTGCACAATCAGATGATGAGCTTCAATGGATTTGGGTTTACTTTTTCAATACAAAAGAACAACTTTAGCCCTTTTCGAAGCAATAAACTTTATTAAAACTAGTAAAGGACCAATGGAACGTAATGCGGTGTAAGCTTCGTATTTAAATTACTTCACATAGAAGCTTTCCAATATTTTTTTTGTGCCCTTAAAATATAACAAAAGAGTTGATTATATCGATTTAATTTTTACATTAAAAATGAAAAAAATGAATTTAACTGAAATTTTTATGGTTGATATTTTATTATATTAATTTTATTTAGTTAGATTATCATTTTTGAATATTAAAATTTTTGCCTACTGAATTATTTAACATTCAACAACTAATAAAAAATTTTAATTAGCTAGCAAGAAAATTATTTGTTTTATTTTCAAAATTGTTACCAAGCTATAATATTGTGTCACACCAAACAAGTATAAAATTAATTTCTATTACAACCAGGATTAATGGCTAGTCAAGGATAAAAGCCTTCAACCCCTGGAAGATTTTTCTTAAGCCAATTAAAGAGAACAACAACAACATAGAAAAGAAATTTAGATGAAATTTTCAATGGGAAGCCAATATTTATAAATAACAAAAAAGTAATCCACAGCTAGAGAAGAAGTAAAATTGATTTTGGTTAGTTAAATAATTTTTAGGAATTAGATTTTAACGAAAAGTTAGTAGGAAGAAAGTTTTATCGATTTTAAATTTATCAAAAGTTGGAGCTACTTTTAATTTTATTAATGCGATATTTGATATAAATCAAAATATGAAGTCGGTACTGGCACGAATATACACATATTTTTATTGAACCCAAGCTTATGTAAAAAACTTCTCTACCTGACAGATGGTAAAGAAAATTTTAATTCTGACTTAATAAAAAAGCTTAAATAATATTTTGAAAATGTTTTTATAATAGTTAAAAGTCTTCGAATCAAGTCTATAAAAATATAATTCAGCTGAACGTAAATACTTATCAATGTGATGCGAATTTAATTACTATTCGTAAAATAAGGGCAATTAATTTTAGCGTTCTATAATAGGCTAATAGGAAATACATCAAAATTTAACCACAAAACCTTTTCCTGGTTTGGTTTCCATTAACACTATTAGATTGCCTTTATCGATGGTTTATAAATGAATATCGGAGTTCAAATGGGTTTCATTATTTTATTGAACTTAAAAAGCTAATAAAAGCGGTATAATTAGCATTTCTTTAAGTTTGAATTTAAGTATAAATTTGCCACCAAAATTAAAACCAGGCAT
Source organism: Acrocera orbiculus (assembly GCA_947359355.1). Classification (NCBI taxonomy): domain Eukaryota; kingdom Metazoa; phylum Arthropoda; class Insecta; order Diptera; family Acroceridae; genus Acrocera; species Acrocera orbiculus. Next base: position 21,553,860 of record OX375756.1, on the reverse strand, counting down.
AAAGGTATTATAAAAACGGAAAATTTTCACAAGAAGCCTTGTCTTTTCTTTCTTTCATTAAAAATACGAGTATTTATATGAAATGTAATGTAGCTTAAAACAAATAATAAAGTTCAAATATCCCTTTTTGCGATTCATATATCACATATAACCAATATGCATTTATTGTATTCTATAAAAGGGGTAAAGTGAACAAAACAGCTTTTTAGGCTTTTCTCTCTCATATTTAAATATCAATGGATGCATTTCTGCCCTTTGCAATATCTACACTTCTATTTTTCACAGATGTAAATTTATCAACCATGACCCACTTAGTCCTCAAACAGATTTATTTTTTATTTTATTTTTGCTTTTTTTGTAATGATTTGAAAAGTGATTTTATTCTTTACTGTAAAACCTTCAAATGTTCGACTGTTTGAGTATAAACTGTGTTAAGCTTTTTGTTGTTTTGCCTTCATCCTATTTTCCTATAAAGAGTCCTTTAAGTGCAACTATATTCTTCCCTACATATTTTTCAGATAATTTTAACAGTTTAATATAACTTTTGATGTCAAAGATTTTTGCTAGTGATTAAACTGCATAAGTAAAATTCCCTAAGGAATATTAAAAAAGAATAAAATAATCCACTAGAATACTCTGAACATTTTGATCCTTTGAATACAAAGCTTTAATGAGTAGCATGCTATTTGGTAGCATAAAGGGCTATAATTTTTAATTATAGCATGCGCTAGATAGTTTATTGTTCAAAAGGCACAAAAAACTAATGATTCGGGCGGTGAAAATTAACCTCATTCCTCAAGTGGCTGCAAAATTTTTGAATAAAAAATATTTACGGGCATTCAGAAAGGAAATAAGTTGCAGTGGATGACGCTTATTCCCCAAAGCCTTTAACATATTATTTTCTGCTTTTTTCAAAAAGTAATAAGAAAATTGTTAAAATATATTCATAAACTTTTGAAAACAGTTCTGAAAATCTAACTAAAGCACGTTCAATTAGTCCGACGCAAAACACGTTACCAAAATATCAAACGTTGTAGCTTAATAAAAATACACGAAATTCCATTGTTCGAAAATGTTACAAAAAATGAGTTTGTCTTCATACAAAAGAAAAACATGGAATGCTGATTTGTTTGCCAAATTAAATCAAGAAATTATAAAAAAAAATATCTAAGAAAATCCGTCCAACAAAATTTTAAAAATTTGCTGCGAAATTCAAACTTTTGCTTCTATCTATTTATTCCATTAAAATTAAAATAAATTCATTTTAAAGTTGCAACAATTAACGGTTATGTCAATTAAGGAAAGCTTTAGTGATTACACTATCAAATTATTGAAATTAATTTGAAATCCTATTTAACACTAATTAATTTCGTTTTTATTTGAAAGCATATGCAAAAAATACTCAAATTACAGAAGAGCAAACTCAATTCAAAATGATGAATTTATTTACACGAGTGTGAATTTAATTATTCAACTTCAGTAAAATCTCATCAAATTTATATTACTATTTATAAGCGAAAAAATTGTGGTTAAGTTCGGTTAAATTTAGATTTTGTTCCTCTAAGGGATAAAATTTGTAAACCGATATTTATATAATCCAATAAATATTGACAAATATACCCCTATCAAGTTAATTATTTCTAACTCCCCCTTTAAGCTTATTATCCTGAGTGATTGACTCATTAATCTCTTAATACGCTAGACGCAAAAAAAATCTCAAATTGTTTTAACTGTTGATTTAATTTAATAAAGAATTAATTTCAAATATCTCTCTTAATTAAGTGTAATATGAATACATTGAAGTTTTTTAAAAATATTATTTTTTGTATGATTTTAAACAACTTTTAAGCTTTCGAATATTTTTCCGAAAATGTGTACTTATCTTTGAAAGGTATCATGAAATTTAATATGTACCAATATTTATTTAAACTGAGAAGAACTAGTCATGTAGTACTTTTACAATATTTCTCAAATAACAAAAAATGAAGAAAAAATAATAAAAACTTTCTACTTGACATTAATGGAGTAAGAATCCTTCAAAACAACTTTTATACGGAAAAATTGTTTTTGAAATAACTGTAGAAGTAAAAACATCAAATTTCGAACTCTCAAATACTTTTAGACCTTAATATGTATAGTAACAAAAATAAACAAAAGGATTGTTTATTCATAGCTGTGGGAATAGGACTATTAAATATAATACAAGTTGAGAGAATTTCCTACTTATGTTAAATTTTTATAGTAAATTATCACAAGTTAGGGCCTAAATGCTGAGGCTATGACAAAATCAAAGAAAAAGATCCATATAGGTTAAGTAAAAGGATAATATTGTAAGGTTTTCTAAATTTCATAATGTATTTTTAATCTAAAAAAATTTTCTTTGATAATAAAATCTTATTAGCATAATATTTGTTTGAGCTTCACAAGGGCTGCCTGAAAATGAATTGCATATCTTTCTAATCAGTTTTTACTTTCTAAAACAACCCTTAATAAAAGAAGAGTTTTGCGAGATTTAGTATCAATTTTATTGATATTTTGTATCAATCTTAGTATATAAAACTTAACTTGCAAACTCTGTTATCACACACTCACAAATGGGCAAAGAGCTTTAATGCTAGCACAATGGTAATGAATTGTTTTTATGAAACACAATGAGGTAACATTTCATGAAATCTTTAGTAGTTACTGTTGATGGTTTTCTTTTTCTAATACCAAATTTGTTAATTTAATTGAGAGCTTCTTTCAAGGAATGCTGTTTTGGCCAAGAAATTTTAGAGCAACTTATAACAGTTCTTTTTTACTATTATACCTTTTACTTTTTTACTATACATATATTTACTGTTGAGCAATAGAGGGAGATTGAAAATATTATTACTCGACATTGAAAGTCTTAATCAAGATGTGTTCATCGGGGCGCGATAAATCTACATAAACCAGTGCATATTCTAATGAAAATCAAAAAAAGTCAGACAAACAAATATTCTCTCTTTTAGGAATTCAAGCTTAAAACCTGTGTTCAAATGGGAAATAAATCCTTTATTTTATTGTAATACAATGGTGCAGCATTTTGGGTTGTGCGGTGTACTTCAAAGAAAATTTTTGATCAATCCCCAAGTATAAAATAACCCCATGGTAAGAAGTGATTTGATGATTAAAATTTATAATATATCCGCTAATATCAACGGAAAAAAAAACAAAACTGGCTGAAGTTAAGTCAATTTACTTACTGAACATTTCATTATTGCATATATGAAAAGGTTTCAGGTAATTTGTATTGATTTTTAATCGAATCATTAAATATATAAACACAATCACATAGAGTCTTCATTAAAATCAGCTAAAGCTCTTAAAAGACATCTAGCAAAACAGTAATAAATTAGCAAATTTAGCTCAAACGTTCCTTTAAACATCAAAGAACAATATTAAACAAATGACTAAATATATTTATGGCTATTACAAAGTTAAAAGTGCTAAATTTGGAAGACATTTACACCTGAAGCCCTATTACTTTTCCAATTATATGCTATTCAAATTAAACTTTAAGGATCGGACTTTAAGTCTAGTAAAGTGTTTATTACTGTTGCTAAGTAGTAACACTACAACAGTGTGTGCAGTTTAAAGCTTTATTTATTCACAGATGTTTTTAATTGCTTTGTTAGTAATTTAAAGTACTCCTTTTAAAAGCTGTTTAGGACATCTAACTGAATACTATAATAAAAAGTAAAGCATTCTTCTACTTTTTTGTAAGAAAGTCCTTAACACTTCCGTAAAAGAAATTTAAATCTTGAATTAAGTATATTAAATTTTTTTTGTTTAGTAAATTACGCTATAAAAATTCCTTTAATGCGACGGGTATAAGAGATATTGGCGAATGTGAAAGTGACTTTCAAGGAAGTGATGTTGGTGTTCAGTATAAAGGCTTACTCATCTTTTCACAGACTTTGGACCATAATTTGTGCCTAAGATACTTCAAGTAACTCTATGATGAGACTTGTTGATGCGTTTGATATGAACGACAAACGATGAATCCTTTACTAATGCAATAAAGCACTGGTCACTGGAAGACCATGGCTATAAGGAAAAATTTATTAAATTTGTATGGAGACCAAATGAAGCTTTTAAAATGCAAGTCTGCTACTTATTACACCAAAAGCCTCTAATTTACTGTTGCAAAATTTTTTATGATCGAATAGAAGAAAAAACCTTCTATTAGAGTTTGACTAGCTATAAAAGCAGGTGACTTAAATAGGTTGGAGCGTAAAAAAATAAAGCGAAGCTATTAGTTAGAATTAAAGCATAAAAATAAATCTAAAAATTATTTCGAATTTGATATAAGGATATGAAGTTCGATTAATAACTGAGAATGTGAACTACTATTCTCACAAGATAAGAAGACTAGCATGTATAGACCTGTCCAAGTCTTATCAAAATGGTTTTTTTGTGTTCACGTAGCTTGATCCATGACCCAAATAATAAGACTGTTTATTGAAGAATTGGAAAAAAAACTTTTTAAGAAGGATCTGTAATGATATGTTTTCAAAAATAAACCAAAAATTGAGGTTCAAAAACTTACTTATTAAATAATTATAATATACGTCCAAAAATTACCTTATAATAGCTGTTAGCTCATTTTTTTTTTCCCCCAAGAATTGCAAGAGTTCGTTTCAGAGAAACCCGTTAATTATATTCAAATCAATAGTCTCTACTCAAAATTTCAGATGTGATATAATAATTCATCAGTTTATTGAGTATTTTTAGATAAACCATTGAAACAATTGAATTACTTTTATTTAAAATTAAAATTTCTTGTATAATTGAACCATTTTCTTGGGAATATATCAGTCTATTTTAATAACCATATCTACATAGTTATCAATTTTTTTCTATAAATATTTCTACTTTCTACTTGGTGAAAGTGGAGAGAAATCAATACAATTTCAAAAGTCTTTAATTTTAAGCACCCTATTATCTTCGCAATTGTAAGAAAAATTCTTATCATTATCCTAAAAACTAATAAAGACATGTAATGTAAGCAATATTTCATTCTATCTTCATTCTATAGGCAGCAGCAAAAATAGTATAAATACTAAAACTAATGAGATATATATTTCAAATAAATGATCTAAGTTTAAGCGAAAAAAAAAATGCTTCATTTGCTTAGTAGGATTGTGAAGTCTTCCAAAACTTGAAAACAGAAATCCCTTTTTCATGAAAGAAAAATAAGAGCGTTATTAAAATCGCTATTATGAAATAAGATGTATTTTGATCCTTTTTCAAACAGTAAGTTGGTAAGTTCACAACTAACTAAACCCAACCTTACATTTCTTTGTTTATTTAGTGAAAGAGACTTAATTTGCTTTTATTTAATAGAAAAAAGATATTTTTTGTTCGAAATATTTTTGACTCTTAAAAATGAATGATTTTAAAAGGATACACAGATGGTTATTGACATATTCAAATTTTTTGTAGATATATTTTGATAGAGAAGTTTTATTGTGCAGGACTTGAGATCTTTTGGATAATTTATCACTGGAAAAAAATTTGGACTATTTTTCATTTTTTAATGTACATCATTTTACCTTTTTTGTTAGTTAAGTAGCTTTTTTGTATTTATGATTACTGAAACAAAACACTTAGCTGACAGTTGTTTTTGTAAATAAGGATACATTTTTGCTGAAAACTAAATGATTCATGTACTTAAAGCTGAAATTTTTGACAAAAATTGTTTGTATAATATATAAAACATTTTAAAAAGGACTTGAATATTCTGTATGAAACTAATTGTTTTAAAAATGTCGTTTGAAAAGTTATAAGTTTGAAAGGTTATATAGTTGTTCTGTTAAATTATAACCAGTAAAATTTTTAAACAGTTTCCACTTTTAAATTACTAGCGTTTTAAAACTTTTATTGCAAAAATTTATCGGTTATCTGTCAGTCTTGGTGGAAAAGTTAAAAGTAATTTAATAAATTAATTAAATTCTTTCCTCTGGTCACTGGACAAAAATTTTCCAAAAAGCTTGAAGAGAAAGTGTAAGTTTATCTTTGACAGGTAATAGATTTGTAATTATTTAAAAACTTGGAACACTCTTACATACGAGAGTATTTTATAAAATTTTATTATTAAAAATTCATTTAGAGCAATATGATTTTATGTGGGTATACTTGACTAACATTAAAAAAGATATTAAAAGATACATGTTTCCTTTTTTCTGATAAATAGCACCCGAGCAATGATCTTAATATGGGTTGGCTTACTGTATACACTTTGTATTTTCGATTAAATTCTGAATTACTTACTACAATAGATCCTATTATTGAATATTTACCTCTTTAGATAAATTACTCAATGATAATTTTTTTTAAAAATAATAAACAGAAAAGATGTGTCCCAGCATATTTTAAATGTAACATTATTAAAACAATTTGTTTTTTAATATTCATTGAAATCATTTTATGGGTATAAAAGATGCCCTAAATACTTTGCATATTTTAAATAACCTATTTTCCTAATTGCCTACACATTAAATATTATCTAAAATGGATGCTAAAAGCATCTACACTTTAGAAAACACATTGTATATTCTTCACTGCTATTTTCCCTTAACTATATATGCATATTTTTAGTGGTTTTTCAAACTTGTTCTCTAATAAATGAAGACATGAAAGCCTTTTTAGTACTTTAAAAGTCAGACAAGCTATTCAGAAATGATATATGTTGATTCGAAAAAAAAAACATTACTTTTAAGGTTTTTAAGGACTTCAATGATATCAAGAAAACTGCCAATCAAAAGTTTCATGTAAAAGTGTAAGACAGTTTGCCTCCAAATTTAATTAAAAATAAAACTTAAGTATGGTACTCAAAAGTTTTATGAAATTTTTTATTAACAAAAAATTCAGTTTTAGTCACTTAGTAGTGATATATTTTATAACACAACTAAAAAAAACACAAAAAATTTCCTGAAAAAAAATTTTCCACAAAATATAGGTGAAATAATATTTTTATATGATTTATGAAGATTAATTGTACAATTTCTGTAAATAACTTTCATATATCATCTGACGAAAAGGAATGAAAAACACTTTGATTTTATTGTGTGAACATTTTATTAAATAATTCTAATATTAATCTAAATTACAGAGTTGGAAAAATATTTGGTCTCAGTTTAATGTAATGAAACATGAATTTGAAGAGCTCAATTTATATAAAACTAAACATAATCTAGGCAGATATGTAGATCTGTACAATAATTCCAAAAATTGAGATAGCTATTCTTATGGAAGCAGTATAAAAAGATCTCTAATGATTTCAAGCGGCGCATCCTTTTCGTATGGAATTTATCAACACTTGTCGATAACGTATAACCTGTTCAAATGTCACATGAAATCATTAACATAAAGATTACGGCTTGAGCGTTGTAGCTTTAAAAAAATGTTATTTGGTTTGATTGATAATGGCAAACTAAGGTTCCAGCATTAGAAAAAATCAACAGCTATAAGTTAATATCCTAAGCATAATATAAAAGTTAGGCTTGTTTAAGAGCTAAGTTCAAGCTGCAAATTCTAAGTTTCTTAACTGTATAGAAATTTGACGTGTGCAGTCAAACGTAAATTGAGTTTATATTGGCAACCATTCTTTTATCTGTAAATTCAAAGAAGGTAAAGAAGGTAATCAAAGTAAGGCTTACAAAATTAAGCAGATTTTTCTTAAACTAAGCACTTTGATTAAGCATTGTAGGATTCAATCGTAGTGTAAATCAACTTTCCTGCAATAGGATTAAACAACGTCAATTTAGTTCATAGAAACAAAAACTAAAAGACTTTAAAAAAAGGGCCAGAAAAATGCTACGAAAATACCCATATATTACACTTCTCTTACTTCTACGAAATTTTATTTCTCTTAAAATATACTTCAGCTGAAAAATAACCTTCAACTATGTTGAAATATTTTTCTATAAATATTTTAACTCAAAACCGAAACCATCAAAACCAAAATAAAATTTTCTTTTTTAATGAAATAATACAATAAATTTACATGATGGCAAGATTTGTAAAAGGCACACAAACTTAAAAGCAAAAGACGACAATATTCTAGCAGTCAATTGTACATGCGACTTGAATAATCAAAAAACTTAAAAATGAACAAAAAACTATTGCTTTTCATATCATATACTTTCACCCTAAAGAAAATAATAATTATTGATGTTCCCTTCTTTTAGAAAGTCCTAGCACGTTTTCAAAGTTTATTCCAAATGGTCCAGAAAACACTAATACATATCAGATAATAAAACCTAGGCTCCTGATAAAATGTGAAGGAAGTTTTATTAATTCTTAACCAGAAGTGTAAGATTTTTATTAATAAAGCTGAGCTTTCAGCAGTTAATTTAAATTCAAGAATGAATCCTTATCTAATGCAAAAGTTTATGTCCCTTCTTTCAAGTTTTATGTTATTTAACGTGTTTTCATGATTCTAGTGTGTACCATTTTTAACATATTTTTCCAGAATAATGCTTTAAAATAAATCCTCTAACACAATCTCTACACAATGATTTACGTGTAATACAAGCTTTGGACAATTTTTATTACTTTGAAAGGAGAAGAGCACTTAGTTTTTCTAAATAAAGAAAATTATCCTTGATAAGTCATTTCTGATAAAAAGATAAATATATATCTGGAAATGTTGTATTTTTGTAAACAGGTTCTAGGAGAATAAGCTTTAAAAAATTACTACTAGAGGATCGGTAATTACCCACGTAACGTTACCACGTAAGAAGAATGAAAATGGAATTAAACTTATTTGATTTTCAAGAAACTCAACTCAAATTTACAAAAGTTTGCAGATAATAATTTTAGTATGTCCACTGAATAATCGAATAACTACTAGGATTGCCCAGTTTTTGAAACTTTTAACAGTACATCGAAAAAAGCGTTGCTTTGTTTTTATATTACTATTGTTTTTTCTCCCATACATTTTATCACATCAGCCATTTGCGAACGACATGTGTGGAATTTTGAAATAATTTTTCATTCCGCACATTTTGGCGACGTAATATATAGATGAGACCTTTTTGTAAGTTTATCTCAACAAAATTAGTACACTACAGAAAACACATAGAGAATATACATACATATATAGTAATGATTCAGTTTACTTAGGAAATATATGAAAATATAATTATTATTTACCAACAGTGAAAATTTACTTTCTAGCTGATATTTTTGTTCACACACATAAAAAGTACTGATGTTTATGAATTTTGAATTATACAAAATAAAGTTTTGTTTATTTTTCAATCAATGAAACTTCTTTTTACACTAAGCTTCATAATTCAAAATATATAATTTTAATATTCTTTTGGTTATTTTTTTATTATAATTTTAGTCATGCTTGCAGTACAAACATTGGGCTCACTTATACCAAGTTAAAATATTAAACAGAAATTGACATTTGGTTTATTACTTTAGCCATAATCAAATTTTGCTTCACCCACATCAGTCATCATTGATACCTTTTCCTATGTTAAAATAAAGGAATAATACTTTCAAAATGATTCTTGGCATAAATTTTTTAATACTTTCTGGTTGTTTATTTAAGTGCTTCAGATTGATGCTTGCTGAAATGATGAAAAATATGTATATAGAAATGCGTGGTAAAATACAGTCTGTGTGACCTCTTAAGCCTTTCTACATAAGAAGAGCCTAACAACAGAAAATTGCAATAGAGTGAGAAAAAATAAAAAGTGCATTTGATCAGAACGAGAGGAGTGTTATTGTATTGCCGAAAAAGTCATATAAAATCATGTGTGAATATAGTCATTGTTTTTAAATGGTTTTGGTTTAATAAAATTAATTTGATAATTTTACTGAAATGGTAGCATATTTCTATTAGAATATTATCTAAAAACTTTTATTTTTTACTATACATTAATGATTTACACTTGTAGACAAGTTTTCTTACATGGATCATGTATGAAAGCATTTGTTTTTCGTTTGTATGCCTTTTTCCCCAACTGTTAACCGAGGAATAAATTTTTTTCGACTTGTTTCACAAAAGGAACATTTTTCTTTGCAGTGATAAGTAATAAAAGGGAATAGTTTTTAATTTACTGATTAACTTACTGATTTTATTTCAACAAAATATTTAGAAGCGTACTCAAAGTTTTACTCTATTCAAGCGGGCATACCACAGGGAAGTGTGTTAGGCCCCTTCTTATATCTTATGTATATTGCAGATATACCTACAACCGACAAAACGATTATGGGGACTTTTGCTGATGATACAGTAATAATGGCTACAGCTGATACACAGAGAGCAGCCGTTGAAACATTACAGCAATCATTACATAAAGTAAACCAATGGACCAAGAATTGGAAAATTAAGTTAAATGAAACTATATCGACATATATAATATTTACCCTGCGTCGAATAGACAAAGATAGCAAAATTTATCTGGACGGCAGACCTATTTTACCAACAAAGACAGTTAAATACCTAGGTATGTACCTAGATAATAGACTAAATTGGAAACATCACGTCAGGCAGAAAGCGGAGCAAATCAAACTTCTGCGACGCAAATTGTATTGGTTAGTAGGACATCACTCCGAGCTTAGCCTATACTGCAAAAAAATTATCTACCTTTCAATCATTAAGCCGATATGGATGTATGGTATACAGCTATGGGGTTGCACAAAAAAATCAAATAGAGATATAATTCAACGTAGTCAAAATAAATTTCTGCGTATGATCACGAGCGCGTACAGGTACGTGACTAACCAGGAAATACATAATGATCTAGGCATTAAATGGGTAAACGAAGTTATCCAGGAATGTGCGGCTGGTCACGAAAAACGCTTACTTCATCACACAAACGTGGAGGCTATCCAACTGTTGGATATCACCAATGAAGTTGGGAGACTCAAGCGTGTCAAACCACATGATCTGACATAAATATAAACATATATCATACTATATAACATAAAAAAGTTGGAAGCTGAACATTGGTTCAGTCAATCCGTACACGTTATAACATTTCCGAAAATAGTAATAAATTAATTATGTTAAGATCGTACTAGGCATATCCGATTAGGGATGTTTTAAAAAAAAAAAAAAAAAAAATATTTTGTCAAATTTAAAATATACATAAATCAATTTAATTGAATGAATTTAAGCAAGGATTGTTGCAAAGATTTTAAAAAAAAACTGTAAGCTTTACTTGCTTATTTGTTTCAAAATAAGTCTCACAAAATGTTGACTATAAATTTCTCAAATACAATCAAACACGCAATCCTTTTTTCCAGGTCTTGTATATGTAAGTTCAGATGGAAACAAAAGCGAAAATCTCAGTAATTTGCCCTCACTTTTCCATTCACCTGATACCGATTGAATACTTGTATCTATAATATTATTACCTTCTGATTATATACTATCTGTTTTATTACTAAATAAATCTTTACTACTTTCTTTTGAGTTGCTATCGCTGGTTATAATGTGCTGTTTTATTTAACAGATCTCCCGGGAGATATTTCATGGCCTCTATCATACAATTCGAAAATATTTTCTCCCTCAAAATAACTTTTAGCCATATTTTATGAAAATAATGATTCTAAAGTAAACAAATTATGATTAATATGAACAGTATGTGAAAACTCACACAAAAATTTTTCATGAAAACTTTTAGCCTTTGTTTAAAATGGAAAAAATTCTATGAAAAATTTTGTTTTGAAAATCTTTGTATAAAATATAAGTAGTTACAAGAAATTATTATTAAACACATATCAGCGACAGCTGATGGTGCTTACACAAAAGAAGTTTAAAGGAATTTGAACCAATTTTCTGCCTTGTTTGGAGGCTCACCTATGCACTGAAAGAGTTTTTTGTAGGATAAATATCAACGTATATTGTATTCACTTATTAAAATTTTTTGAAATACATACTATATATTTTTGATAAAAAAAAATTTATTTATTATATTTACTAATAAATACATTTAAATAAATGCATTTAAACGCGATAAATTTAAATAAAGTTATAAGAAAATGCTAAATATAATAATTTAATAAAACTTTTCAATTAACAAAAGTAAAGTGTAACAAACATTTTGAACAGAATCAGTTTTATTTTCTAATTAAGCAAATTATGTTACCACATTGTTTGCCATGTGCTGAGTTTAACTTAATTTTTGCGTAAGCCTTTCCTAATTTTTTCAATTAAATTTTATACAGCTAAATTTAACCAGTTAACTCTCAAATTTATTTTAAAAACCCCCACACAGTGTTCGGAATTTAAAATTAAGCGATGACATGTTTTCACGACGAATACAGGACAAAAAGGTCCTATTTCAAAATTTTATGGAGAACGAAGAATTACATTTTTATTTAAGAGAAACTTATTTATTCCTGCAAAAGTTAATATTATTATAAACTTAAAAATTCTCAAATAGTAATAAAATGGTTTCTAGTCGATGTTAATGACGACGGGTAAACACGTTGAACGCACCGTAATAGAGATTTGGTTTGACGTGTAGTCACGTTAAAAACAGTTACATAACTGGTTAAACAGCTCAGCAGTTTCTGTTTAATATAACAATTTAAGTTTTTGTTAAAATGTTCCTATAAAAAGAAGTTTGTTAATTTTCTTAATTAGTTTTTTTATTAATTTTTTTATTCTTAAACCTTAATTTATTATCAGCATATGAAATAATGTACTTCGTCTTAATCTTCCGCTAAGTGGCTATCTCGAAAAGGTCAACAGAATTAGATTTTTTTTTCTTTTCATTTAAAAGTCTCATTGAGTTTAAACTTCATGTTTTATTCGTGGTTTTTTCCCCAGATTTGTCAGAAGAAATTCTGTGTCATCAGTAGTAAAAGCCAACATAAAATCCATTCTCCTTAATCTCTTGTGCTGTAGTCTATACAACTATACTGCTGTAAAAAGTGAACTGAAAATTTGTCAGGACTGTTCTCATTCAATGGTAAATATTATTGGAAATGCTTAGGAGCATGTACTTGTAGCAGGTGATTGTACTCGTCAGACAATGTTAAAAGGTCAAAACTATGAAGAACGAAACTAGTAAACTTTTTCTATTGAATACTATAAAAGTAAAAATCAAGTTTTGTAAATACTTGCCGTATAAATCGAACAAAATTTATGATATTGTTTATAAAATAACACTTAATGTTTGATTATAATCGTAGTTGAATCGTAGCATTGTTTTCAAACTGAGAAATTATAAAGTCTACGAATTGAACTATATATTTATATACATACATATAAAATAAAAGTAAAAATAACTACCATAAGCAGAGAAATTATATGAAAACAAAAGTTTTCAACAGCCGTAAGCATTGCTGAAAACGTTAATCACATTTCTCCCTAATAACTTACTCTAGTTATTTGCATTGAAATAGCAAAATTTCCTTAACTTAGAGCTGTTATTTAAATTATCATTATAAAATTTACGAGCAAATAAATTTAAACTTAAGTTTAGTAAACATTTTCTTAATTTTGTTAAGGAGTATTATCCCATACAAACCAGATTGTATCTAAAAATTATATATTTCAAAAATTTTAAATTATTTCATTTTAACCATATAATTAATTTTATTATATGTTTTTCTTTTGTCTTTCAGAGCTATAAAATGGATCTTATAGTAGTATTAACAGGAGTTAAAGGACTAAAGAATGACTTTAAATTACATCTACAATACCAGCTGATTTGTTGGATGTTCTGTCTTCAATGGAATCGAAATAAAATAAATTATTTCACATGAATTATTTTAGCAAAGAACTTGAAAAATTTGTAAATAGAAAACGTACTAAAGATATGGGAGAAAATTTTTAAGATTTATTTTCAGTGAAATTAAAGCAACAAAATGCACATACGAGTATAATGCATATAGAAAAAATATAGAAAAAATTTGACACAAAAGTTAACATTTGAATAACCTTATGTAAAATAGAAGATATAAATTTTTTATTAATTGAATTATATATTTAGTACTTAAAATTCGATTCGAAAACAATAATGAAAAAAAAAAATATTGATTAATTAAATATTTTTATTTAAGTAATCTACTTGAAGAAAATATAAAAGTTACAAATAGAACAGCAAAATACTAAAAAAACATTTTCAACAGAAGATTAAATTAATTCTGTAAAATTAGAAGCCAAAAAATTATTAAGAGGAGCTATAGAAATTTATTGTATTAACATTTTTTCAAATTAAGAAAAGAAAACACAAAAATGAAAATAAATTTAGCCGGGAGATAGTCAATCATTTGACTAATATCAGCTAAAGGCATTCTATTGGAAAAACTAGAAAACATTTAATACTAACCTTGAAAAAAGTTATTACATAAAAAAATGTCGAAAATTTTTCTATTATTTAAGCTCTTCTGGCTTTTATCTTGTTTAAATTACATAGAAATGCAGAAACCGTCATCATCTGCTGATAATCCTACTTATTATAATATTGGGGGTGTCCTTAGTAGTAATGAAAGTGAGAGACATTTTAAGACAACGATTGAGGTAAGTTTCAAGTTTCTTAAAGCTTAAAATAAAAGTATTCCTCACTATATTAAAAATAAATCTTTTTGAAAGGAAAGACGGATGCTTAAGGCGGAATTCTAGTTTAGAAATTCGAAAAAATTAATTTTTTTGTGCATATTTTTATAGCTTAACCTAAATAATTTAATTCATTTCACTTAAAATTTGTCACAGGGATTCTTCAAACATTAGAGCACGGTACTACCAAGAAATTTTCAATAAATTTTTTCTTTCCGAAGTTTCTTTTTTATTTTCTTTTCAAGCTGCCGCCATTTTGTGAAAAAAGTGACACGTTGTTTCATTTGCTCATTGCTTGGTTTATCGAATAAATCAATTTCTTTAATAGACTAAATAATCACTAATTGATTACATTTTCAATAAAATCGTCCTTATAGAAGAATAAACAAAAGTAAAATATGGAAAAAAATCATAATTAAATTATCAAAAAACAAAACAAAAATATTGAAAAGTAAAAACCTATTTATTCGAGCTAAGAAAATAAGTAAACAACAGAAACACCCCAAAAATCATAAGAAAATGGAGAAAATAATAGAAATAACAAATGAAATAGAAAAGTTAAACATAATAAAAACAAACTGGAATCAAACTAAAAAAAAAATCAGTTTACTCTCTAAAATCAAGAAGTAGAGTATTATGAGGTTTAAACTTCAAAATTAATTTACAATACTTATAAAAATAATTTTTAATAATCACAATTCATTGACTATAAAAAGGGAAGTCGAAGGAATAGTCCTTCTCTATAATTTCTTCAAAGTGTCTTTACACTGATGCGATAATTTGTTAAGTAATAAGCAGAATCTCATAAATGATTTAATAGGAAGCTATTTTCTGATTACATGGATCAGGAATAGCGCCATTTTTAAATTAGTACTTTGTGGTGATAGTTAGAATTTCTTCATTAGTTGATAATTCAATATGGCTTTTAAAAAATTTATTAAAAATAGTCCCATAATATTCCAACTACTGTATAATTATTTCAAATTATTGTAGTTTTATACTCTATACGCACATACGCCGTTAGAGACAAAAACTAAATGAAAAGTACAATAGACAATTTTGCTAAGAGAAAATGTTAATATTAAAAGCTAAACAATATAATTTTAGCAATAATGGTAGTTTATTATCAAAAAAGGTATTAAATTAAATGTCTGAAGCCTATAAATTGATGTAAGCCTTTATCGTTTTTATTAGATCAAAAGATTTTAGATACTTGACACCTTGACAGAAAATGAAATATCTTTATGGGTACGTTTTATTGAATTTTTTTCTAATATTAGAATCAAAATGAATTTCCATCCTTAAAATCAAATTTTCAAGAAAATTTCTTTGAATTGTAGTGGTTTAGAAAAATTTAAGTGAAAGAATTACGTAATTGAAAAAGAACCCCTGATAAATTCAAGAATTGTCAAGTATTTAAAATCTTTTTAATGTAGGAAAATGGAATGTACACGGTTATTGAATACTTGTGTACCTGTCTAACGTTGGTTGACTGTAATTTGGTTGTAAAATATTTGTGTCTATTAAATCAATTTAATGCTAAATTAGAAAAATGCTTATAATCATTATAAAATAAAAATAATATTTCTAATTCAAAGTTATCCACAATTCAGTAAAAATCTCTCTTCTAATTTTGTTTCAAGATCCAATTTGTGGTAACAATTTTATTTTATGTGTCTCTAACAAATTTTTACAGCCCTCAATGAACCTTTTTCTTCCTTCAAATATGTCAAATCTAAATCATTACATTTACTTTTACTTGAACTTCAATACATCAATACTTTCTATGATGTATGAACAATTTTCTCTTTTGTGTGATATATTTGAATAGAAATTCTTTTCTAAGACAAAAATTATCATCTAAAATATGCTACGACCCTTTTGGTAGACCCTTTTCGAATTGAAGATTTATGTACTGTCTAAGCTTAAGGTTGACTTCAGTCATTAAATTTGTAAAGAATTGTAAGTAACCCAAATTATAATCGATTACAATATCTAAGTATCTTTTGTGTAAAATATTTTATTACAAGTGAACTTGACCATTGAAACGAAAGACATTGTTCTCACAAACCAGGAGATTATCTTTATTTATTTGTGAAGAAAACTTTTCTTTTGGCTTAAATTTTCACTTTAATAGTATTATTTAACAAAAAAAGGAATTGAAGTCGAAGAAATTACAATAATTCTGAAAAGAAATGAAAGTATTCATCCTATCCTTTACTAATGCCTGGTGTATTGAACTGCTTTGCTTTTTCAAAATTGAGATTTTTGTCTAAAACTAATTGGAGTGGACTTACTAATGTTCAAGGCTTGAAAGAGAATTACAGAAACTCCAACTGTCAAACACAATCAAAATTCTATTTTATATGTAATCATAGTGACATGTGTTCACTATTGCTCATTTTATATATTTGGAGACTATTTAACTTATTAGTATTTGGTGTAACCAAGCACTAGTGATTTATAGTCATTGAATAGGAAAAGTGTCTGTTATGGAAAATCTGCTTTTGAATTTTTACATTTATATACTTTGTGAGTTTCAACAAAAATTATCACATAACCCAGTTGTTTTAAGTAACTGTAAGTACACCTAATTCTCTTTTTACACGATAGATACGTTCAAAAAAATTCGTGTAAAAAGAGAATTAGGCGTAAACAATATTAAAAAATTCTTGTTAGATTTCACTTTATTTATTTCCTGCTTACACATTTTAATTCATTAAATTTATTATAAAAAAAAAATTATATGTGTATATTATATATTATCCTAAAATGTGTGTGGTCGCAATAGCCAATGGTTCATAGCAGCGTTTTAGCGCGCAAAGATTCATGCATATCGAAATCGTGTTAAAACAAAACAATTCGGGTAAAAACAGAATTAGGTGTAATGAAGTTACCAAATAAAAAAGAAATCAAAATAACCAATAAAAACTTTGTCTTAAGCGTTTGGGAAAGTCACATTAACTGCTTGAAAATAATTGTTTAACTTTTAGTACAATTAAAAACACTAAAACTGTATTATTTTTATGATTGATTTATAAGTACATAATAAATTAATTAAATTGACAACTTCGTTGTCCTAGCTCTACTTGTGGACTGTAGCCTCTACCAAATTATTAAAAATTTTTATGCCCAGCCAAATATGCTGAGCCACCCAAGTGGCATCCGGTGGCAAAAACTAATTTCTTGTTAGTTTGCTTACATTGCGTCTTGTGTGCAACAATGTAAGCAAACTAACAAAATTTTGCTGACTTCTTAAATGAGGTTGATTAACCGTGGGAGCAAAGTCCACGGTTAATAAACCTCAAAGTTAAACAAACTCCCGGCGAAAAAAAGTAATCATAATTTTATTTGCAATGGTAATTTAGCTCTGACATATACAATTTGATTAAATACAAATAACTGACATGTTTTTAATTCAATTTAATTTTTATGTTGAACTTAAGATTTAATTGGTATACCATCAAATTATGACAAATATTTATAATTGCTTATATTTTAGTTGATACACATATTATTTTTTTTTGAAATCTTGTATAATTTTTTTTTTTGGATTAAATATTATATTAGGCTTTAAAGAAAATTTACTTTAACTACGTATAAAATTTTTGCTAACTAAAATTTAACAAAATTTGAAATAAATAATTTGGCAGAAAGCTTTGAATATAACAAAATAGAAAATTATCTAGAAATTTGATGGTAACAAGTAGAATTCTACATTTATTTTTTCTATATAAAATTGTAATTATAACAAGTCCACAAGAATTTAATGTTTGAATTTGGAACATAAGAAATACTGGTGATTTTAATTAAAAAAAAAATTATTAAAATATGCTTACAATTGGATAAAATTAAAATAAAATGTTGATAAATTGTACTGTAGTAATTGCGTTAAGTATTTTTTTAAAGATCTTCGTTAAATGCAGAAACTCTGTCCCCAAGCGCTTTTCTTCTTTTGCTGACGTAGTCAGTAGTCCATAAATGCGGCTTAGCATCCATAGCTGTTAGCTCTGAATTCCGTGCTGCCCTTTCTAGCAGACGTGAGTGTCGACATTTTATGAAGATAATGCAAATTATAAGCAAGCATACTGCACATACAATTGCGATCATAATTATCCAAGAACTAGGCATCCAAGTATCCGCGTCGTTCCATGACTCCAATTCGTCTTTCATAATTTTTTGTAATGTTGCGATTTGAACATCTGTTGTCGGAGATTCTATCAAAATTTGAGGCGGTGACAGGTCCGCAAAACTTGCAATGGATGATACATTAAAACTAACAGTATAGTTCGTAGAACTTTGTTTATCGATTAGTACTTCATGCTTCTCGTTTACAATGGAGCAGGTGGTCAACGAAACAATTGTTGCAGTTGCGACCACGTCCTGAGGAGTACTGTTATCACATTCTGCAATTAATTTTTTCTTGAGTATATTTAAAACCAGCACTAAGTTTCTTCCAAAAGGGTACACTCCATCGTTCGCTTTTTTAACACGTGTTGAACAATTTGTTCTTATAAATGATATATTTGATTTTAGTATGGCTGCTGTACATGAGTGTAAAGGGTTATGATGCCACGTCTCCAATATATCCTGGTAAGAAGGGTTAGTGTCTTGAATAGGTACGATTTGTGTTTTATTTTCATTATCTACAATTATGCTCTGTATATTTTTGCCATTCTCTAGTATGATATACTGCCCATCATTATCAGGTGTACTGACAATAGTATACTCAGTATATGTTGCAGTGTGAATTATAGGAATGGTAAATGTTACAACAACGAAGTCATTTTTAATTGTTTTAGCTGCTTTGTTAAATAGAAACCAGTCCTCAGGGTTGGAAACGGACGGTAGTTTGCCTTGCGTACTGTAGTTTTGAATAAATTGCAGAAGCTCGCTTACTGGTCGTATATTTATAATGTTCTGATGTACGTTTAGAACTGAAGTAATTAAAAGTTGGATATTAGACCCATAATCAATAATTTGCTGCTCCAAATTTAATAATTGTTGTTGTTTGTATAGATCATCAATGTGTAATTCTACCTCTCGATGTTCTAAGTTAGTTAGATTAAAGATGATTTGTCCAATTTTGGTTATTTTATTTCGAGCAGTTCTCATATCCTGTTCTAGTTGATGAAGCTGAACGGTTTGAAATATAAGACCTCCGGCCATGAGAATATGTGGAGAATATTTGATTAATGTCGACCCTAGGGGAGCCATACGCTCCGCGCGCTTGGTCTTCCTATATGAAGACAATAGTTTTGTCTTGACATTGGCTGATGTTGCTCTTATACTTTCTTCAATGGTGTTGCAATGTTTATTTAGAGAAGATTCTTGGTTTAGGTGAATGGTACTGCAAAATTGACGAAAGTCTTCAATTTGAGTGTCGATAATTTCTATATCACGGGTTAAGTTGAGTTGCGTTGTCACTGAGAATTTAAGTTCGGATTTGAGAAGTGATATGTTTCGATCGGTAAATATGTGAATCCCTGAATCAATCTTATAAAAGCGGAACCCTGATGTTAGATTCGGCAAAATTATCATGAAGCAAAAAAGCGTTGTTAGTAGGGCATTAGTTCTTTGCTTGAGTCGGTTGCTCCTTCTCAAAGTCTGAGTTGTTTGCTTTCCGCTTGTTTTTGTCGTCTCAGAAATAGGTGGTATGGATGGTGAAACTGCTTTTGGTTCTTCAACATGCAGGTACTCCTTTTCTTCCATCACTAAAGGGACTAATGAGTTTGTAGCACGATGAATGGTATCATGATTTATGGTTTTGATATCAACTCTTCGTGTTATGTTTGTTACGTCTGGGTAACATTTAATCACTTTCCCCATTTTCCATTCATTTGGCTTAGAATTTGGATCTTTTATTAGGACAACATCTCCTACATGAATTTTCCTGTTGTTCTGTTTCCACCTATACCTCTTTTGAAGCCAATATAGATATTCCTGCTGGTATCGTTTCCATATTTGTTGCTGGATGTCATGTACCTGAAGCCATCGTTTCGTTACAGGTCCAGCTTGTGTTGGCATTATATCTGTTGAAATATTTTTCATTTGCCGTTGAGTGATCAGTTCGAAAGGTGTTAAAGCTGGGGCTTCAGATGGATGTTGAGGTCCTGGATACAATGGCCTACTGTTCATGAATCCTTCAATACGACAGAGCAATGTATTAAACTCTTCCATTGTTATTTTACTTACAGTATCCATTCGTCTAATGAAATACTTCATTGTTTTGACTGCTGCTTCACATAAGCCGTTGAAATTGGGACTGTACGCCGGAGTAAGATGCCATGTTATTTGCTGAACTGCTTGTCGACCTTTACATTCCCCTTTAATTTTTTCCCAAGCGTCATGAATTCGATGTTTCGCCCCAATAAAATTTGTACCATTGTCACTTTGGACACTCTTAGGTACTCCTCGCCGACTTGTAAACCTTGAAAAGGCAGCCAAAAAATTATCAGTACTTAGATCTGACACTAGCTCCAAATGTACTGCCTTAGATGATAAACAGGAGAATACTGCCACCCATACTTTTATGGACCTATCAAACTTGAGAAGACTAGGTTTTACATTAAAAGGTCCAGCTAAATCGACAGCGATGTGACTAAAACTGGGTGAAAAATTTATTCTTTCGGCTGGCAGATTGGACATTTTAGGCTGTATAGGACGGGCTTGCCACCTGATGCAAGTAATACATATACGAATCCACTTTTTAATTCGACTTTTTAATTTTGGTATCCAATATTCTGAACGAATAAGTCTTTCTGTGAGGCCAATTCCACTATGACCATGCTCTTCATGAGTACTTCTTATAATAAGATCAACTAAATGACACTTGGTTAGCAAAATTGGATGTCGTTGGGCTAAAGGAATATCGGCTGCTTCTAATCGTCCACCAACCCGAAGAATCTCGTGTTCATCTAAAAAAGGATCTAACGAAGCCAACCAATGTTTATCTGGTAAGGCTTTCCTGCTCCGAATTATCTTGAGCTCACCCTTAAAAACTAATTTCTGCTGTGTTCTAATTAGACCAATTTTTGCATCTTGGATTTCTTTGGCAGACAATGCTGTGAATGTTATGTTTAATGGGGCTGCCTTAGACCATTTATTGTTTCCTTTTTGTCTTGAGGTTTTAACAGCCGCTTTCAGATTTTGAATATATCGTCTGCAGAACGCGCTTATTCGTAACAATTTGGTCAAACTTGAATATTTCTGTACAAGTGTGTTATCAAATTCTTGATTATCATTAAATAGAACAGTTGTTTTTTCTATAAAAGGGGTAAGAGGTAAGTGTTCATTTTTCATCCAAGGTGGTCCATTAAACCATAGTTGGCATTGAAGAAATTGATGAGGAGTTAACCCTCTTGTAGCAGGATCAGCAGGATTGTCAACAGACTTTACATAGTGTAAATTTTCTGGTTGTATTACCTTCAGTATTTTAATTACCCTTCGTTTTACTGATTTATTTATAGTTTCTTTCTTATTTCTGCACCATGCCAGTGCAACTTCAGAATCCGTATATGCGGTAAAGCGAACTGCTAGGTCAGAGAAGCAATTTTTTACGCTTTGATATAGTTGAGTTAGTAGTAAAATTCCTTCTAGTTCCATCTTGGGAATAGTGCATAGCTTACTTTCCAAATTAGTCTTAGTTTTCAAAGGGGTAACTCTTCCTTTTGCAGCAATTAGTTGAAGCTCAATTTTATTATTAACTTTTATGCGGCTATAGATGACGGCGGCATATCCTTCCCCACTGGCATCACTGAAACCTACCAGCTCTAATTCCGAGTCCTTGGTAAATTGCATCCATCGCACAATTTCAACCTTTTTCAAAAGCTGTAACGATGAAACACAGCTCATAAATTCTTTTTTAGAATTGCAGTCAATATTATCATCCCAGTCCATGTTTTGCTTCCATAAATTTTGCACAATTATTCTTAGCTTCATGACTACAGGAAGAAGCCATCCCAAAGGATCATATAAGCTCGCAGTGGTAGATAATATTTCTCGTTTGGTAAATACAGTAGTTTGATGCTCTTTGACATTAAACGTAAAAACATCCTTTGAAGGTATATAAATCAGTCCTAGTGTTTTTACAGTGAGGTTGTCCCCACCTAGTGTTATATAAGAATCTATTTTATCTTCAGGAGGTATTTTCTCTAAGACGCGAGGGTCATTTGCCATCCATTTTGTAAGCATAAATTTACCGGCCCGCAATGTTCTGGTAATCTTCTCAATTTCTTCCTGGCATTCTTCAATTGAGTGCGCTCCATAAAGTAAATCATCCACATAAAATCCTTTTTTGATTATATGAACGGTTTTTTCGTCTGGAGCGTTATCAATAGCGCATTGGTGTAATGTTCGTATGCTTTGCCATGGGCTGCAATCACAACCATATGTGACGGTATTCAATTGGTATTCACTTAATTGGGCGTTTCGGCTTGGTCGCCATAAAATCCTTAATTTGCAGCAATCGTTTTTATTCAGTAGAATTTGTCGAAACATTTTAGTAATGTCACTAGAGTAGATATATTTAAACTGTCGCATGCGAGTGATTACATCAAATATGTGAGTTTGAAGTTTTGGACCAGCATGAATTTGGTCGTTTAAGCTTACCCCAGACGTAGTTTTTGCACTGGCATTGAATACATTGCGTAATTTTGTGGTGATAGCATCTTGCCGCAGAATACCCATATAAGGAATGTAATATACTTCCCCTGTTCTGTTACCTTGTTGGTTTAAAGCAATCTCAGTCATGTGTCCCAAGTCTATATACTCTTTCATGAAGTCATCACTCATTTGCTTAAGTTCTTGATTCCTTTCCCACCTTTTTTCCTGTGTTAAAAAATATCTGAATGCATTGTTGTACGATTCCCCTAGAGTGGGAGGATCCTTTTTAAATGGTATCGGCACAACGTATCGGCCACTTTCGTCTCTAAAATGTTTTTCCATAAAAAGGCTTTCGCAAAATTCATCATCTAGTTGTTCTTGTTCTTCTCTAGAGACTGGCATGTCCCAGAAGTCTATTAATTGTTTTTCCAGCTCGGCTAGTGTTACATGAGTGGATACAACTGGACAAATGTTTTGTGTGACTGGTCCGGAAATGATCCATCCAAGTTTTGTATTTTGTAGAAGCAAGCCATCTACCTTTTCTACTCCTTCTTCAAATAATTCTGGTAATATACCAGAACCTAATAACATGGGTATTTGTGCAGATTTATAAAGCTGAGGGTCAGCTAGTCTCCTGCCATCCTTGGTCCCGGAAAAGGTTCCAGAAACGGCACTTCGAGAAGTTATACTTTTGACTATCAGTGCTGTTATCTTGACGGTAGTTTCATTTGAAGGGTTTAAATTGATTTCTAGAGTTGCTTGTGCTCGCACATGGCCACTAATGCCGTCTATACCCATCGTTTGTAGTCGAATTCTTCTCTTTGGAAGGTGTAGTTTTTGTACAAGGTATTCGGATACATAGTTTGCCTGGCTGCATTGGTCAATTAAACATCGTACAGGTATCAATTCTCCCTCTTTTGTTTTGATTTCAATAATTGCGGTGGGCATAATAACCGATGATGAATTAGTAGTTGGATTATTTGTTAAGTGTATGCTCGTAAATCGTTGTTTGTTGATATCAGTTGTTAAGGCTTTATGCATCTCTGTTATGTGGTGTTCCTTACATCCCGGCACTTTACATATTAAATATTCACGTGAGCGGCATCGAGGTTTGATTGAACTAAATTTATGTTTCACGCAGTAAAAACATACCTTGTAACGTCGAAGTAATCCTAACCGGTCTGACGAATTTTTGAATTTATCACACTCTAATATTTGATGTGTGTTATTTTCACATATTAAGCATCTGATTTTATTCTCCTTAGAGAGTGAAGTTGCGTGTACCCGAGTTGTATTTTGATTAGCCTTTCCTTTTATTGTTACCACGTGAGGCTCATTAAGAATAGATTTAGGAGTATTGTTGTACTCATTGCTCAAAAAGCTAGTAAGTTGAGTAAATGTAGGTATACTAGTTTTATTCTGGAGAGAATCAATTAGACGACTTTTATGTGGTTCCGGCAGGCGATGAACACAAATCATAGTTACTAAATTCGCAAGTGTGATTTTCTCCCTTTCTAAATTTGCGTTTATACCTTGAATATCACAAAGATATTGCAGTATGGAATCCCGATCACGTGGTATAATTTTAGCGTCATAGCAGAGTGTTTGGATACACGCCTCAAGAAATTGTTTTGGGTTTTTAAACCGATCATCTAAAAGAGCCCATGCGATGTCGTAATTTTGCTCGACGACCATGAGAGATGAAATAGTTTTCTTAGCTACGCCGGTTAATTTTTCAGTTAAGATGTGAAAACGATCAATGATTCCAAGGCGGCTTCTCTCCATAATGGAATTGAAAATAGATTTAAAATGCTCATACTCAATGATGTCTCCACTGAAGTTTGGTATTTTTACTTCGGGTGCTCTAGCGCGACTTAACGCTTGATCACTGTTTTTATCGGCAATCGCTTCTAAAGCGCGAATGAGAGCAAAATTGGTGTCATACGGTTGGTTTGAATTTGATTGCCCTTTTTCATAATTTAATTTATTTGCCGGGCTTGTACCTGCATCATTGCTAACTGGTATATTGAAGCTTTGCTTTTCTTGTGGAGTATCCAAGTGAGAGGCTTGTTTCGATGTGAATGATTGCATTATGGTAACAGGTTGGAGGTTTCCGTTAGGCAGTTGTATAAAAATTGGTTGGCCCGGGTTGGATTCAAATCCGTTTACAATTGACTGAGGGGGTGTTACCAGCGGTGGTTGGGGGGCTGTCACATTCAGCGCATGACGCTGGTCTAAATCTAATGAATTAGTATGGTGGTGCGTTTCATGATTTCTGCCCTCAGCCATAGATGGTATGTCTGTTTGTGGATTTATTCCCGCCACCTGGATGTTAAGATCTTGAATTCCTTCTTCACTTGAAATTGTATTTTGTTCGGGATTACTTGGAGGATCGTATTCAGCTTGTCCACTGGTAGAGGGACGAGTAATTTTAGGTATATCCAAAGCGGGCTTATCCTCGCGTTTGTTTACATGTATTGCCTTGAGTTCCGGAGAAATTTTAAAAATGAAGGTTCTTGTTTGATATATAACCTCATTACCCGTGCTTAGTAAGTCATCAGCAAGTGTTAAATCAATATCTGCCTTGGATAATTCCTTATAATAGTTGAGAATTTGATGTTCCCATAATTTTAGATTGTCTAAGCACTGTGACAATCTTTCTATGCTTCTTTTTTGTGTACTTAATTTCTTGACATTTGTGAAGTTTGTTGCTAATAAATCCACGACTTCACGTAGTGATTTAAGGGTATCTTTCGGGTCAGCCATATTTAAGCAAAGGGATTGCGTTTATCAAAAAACGTCTTACAAAAGCAAACGTAGAAGGCGTTTTATCTAAAAACGGCTTACAACAGCAAACGTAGACTGCGTTTTCCAAGAAACGGCTTACAAAACCCAACGTAGACTGCGTTTTATCTAAAAACGGCTTACAACAGCAAACGTAGAAAGCGTTTATTCAAAAACGGCTTACAAAAACCAACGTAGACTGCGTTTTATCTAAAAACGGCTTACAATAGCAAACGTAGAAGGCGTTTTGACTAAAAACGGCTTACAACAGCAAACGTAGACTGCGTTTTGACTAAAAACGGCTTACAAAAACCAACGTAGACTGCGTTTTATCTAAAAACGGCTTACAACAGCAAACGTAGAAAAAACCAACGTAGACTGCGTTTTATTTAAAAACGGCTTACAACAGCAAACGTAGACTGCCTTTTGACTAAAAACGGCTTACAAAAACCAACGTAGACTGCGTTTTATCTAAAAACGGCTTACAACAGCAAACGTAGACTGCGTTTTGACTAAAAACGGCTTACAAAAACCAACGTAGACTGCGTTTTATCTAAAAACGGCTTACAATAGCAAACGTAGACTGCGTTTTATCTAAAAACGGCTTACAACTGCGTTTTGACTAAAAACGGCTTACAAAAGCAAACGTAGACTGCGTTTTATCTAAAAACGGCTTACAAAAACCAACGTAGACTGCGTTTTATTTAAAAACGGCTTACAACAGCAAACGTAGACTGCGTTTTGACTAAAAACGGCTTACAAAAACCAACGTAGACTGCGTCTTATCTAAAAACGGCTTACAACAGCAAACGTAGAAAGCGTTTATTCAAAAACGGCTTACAAAAACCAACGTAGACTGCGTTTTATTTAAAAACGGCTTACAAAAACCAACGTAGACTGCGTTTTATCTAAAAACGGCTTACAACAGCAAACGTAGACTGCGTTTTGACTAAAAACGGCTTACAAAAACCAACGTAGACTGCGTTTTATCTAAAAACGGCTTACAACAGCAAACGTAGACTGCGTTTTGACTAAAAACGGCTTACAAAAACCAACGTAGACTGCGTTTTATCTAAAAACGGCTTACAACAGCAAACGTAGAAAAAACCAACGTAGACTGCGTTTTATTTAAAAACGGCTTACAACAGCAAACGTAGACTGCGTTTTGACTAAAAACGGCTTACAAAAACCAACGTAGACTGCGTTTTATCTAAAAACGGCTTACAACAGCAAACGTAGACTGCGTTTTGACTAAAAACGGCTTACAAATGCAACGTAGACTGCGTTTTATCTAAAAACGGCTTACAACAGCAAACGTAGACTGCGTTTTGACTAAAAACGGCTTACAAATGCAACGTAGACTGCGTTTTATCTAAAAACGGCTTACAATAGCAAACGTAGACTGCGTTTTATCTAAAAACGGCTTACAACTGCGTTTTATCTAAAAACGGCTTACAAAAACCAACGTAGACTGCGTTTTATCTAAAAACGGCTTACAATAGCAAACGTAGACTGCGTTTTATCTAAAAACGGCTTACAACTGCGTTTTATCTAAAAACGGCTTACAATAGCCAACGTAGACTGCGTTTTATCTAAAAACGGCTTACAATAGCCAACGTAGACTGCGTTTTATCTAAAAACGGCTTACAACAGCAAACGTAGACTGCGTTTTGACTAAAAACGGCTTACAAAAGCAAACGTAGACTGCGTTTTATCTAAAAACGGCTTACAAAAGCAAACGTAGACTGCGTTTTATTTAAAAACGGCTTACAACAGCAAACGTAGACTGCGTTTTGACTAAAAACGGCTTACAAAAACCAACGTAGACTGCGTTTTATTTAAAAACGGCTTACAAAAACCAACTTGGTGTTTTGGATTGTGTTAAGGTAATATTTTCTAATAATAACTGAAATTGAAAATATATACCTTATTTATACTAGATGATGCACAATTCAGCAACGTGACTTTTGAGTTTTCCTGTTTTCCTTGATTTCCCACTTTCACTTGTAAAATGTTTTTTTTTTTTTTACAATCAAAAAGAATTACTATTAGTTATTAAGAATTATTAAGAAGAATTTAAAAAAAAACAACTAGACTTTTAACATATTTTCAAATATTATCTTTATTTTATAATTGTTTATGTTTTTTGACCAATTTTAAATAAAATATAATAGTAAAAGATTGAAACTAAAATGAACAATCGACTTAAATAATAAAAATGTTTAGAGGATTTTTATTTTAAAAATGAGCTTATAGTAAACTTTTTTAATTAAACGTGGTTTAAATGGTTGGTTTTTTAAAAAAATGAGATTTTAGTACACTTTTTTTTTTTTTTTTTATTAAACATGGTTTAACTTAACACAAATCAGAAAACAAAAAAAAACCAAACGCGTCACGCTTACTAAAATAATGCAAATCTTTGCTCGAAGGACCACTTGTTTAACTTTTAGTACAATTAAAAACACTAAAACTGTATTATTTTTATGATTGATTTATAAGTACATAATAAATTAATTAAATTGACAACTTCGTTGTCCTAGCTCTACTTGTGGACTGTAGCCTCTACCAAATTATTAAAAATTTTTATGCCCAGCCAAATATGCTGAGCCACCCAAGTGGCATCCGGTGGCAAAAACTAATTTCTTGTTAGTTTGCTTACATTGCGTCTTGTGTGCAACAATGTAAGCAAACTAACAAAATTTTGCTGACTTCTTAAATGAGGTTGATTAACCGTGGGAGCAAAGTCCACGGTTAATAAACCTCAAAGTTAAACAATAATGCTTAGATGAAAAGTTCAATTTAAGAAGAGATTCAGATACATGCTTTTAAGTACATTTAAAGATTTTACTTAAGGTCGAAAGGCATTTTTGAAATTTGACATGAATTAACCTGAAAGAATTATAAAATTTCTAAAATTATAGAATTTATATATTTAAGACAAACCTTGCTTGCTATAAGAAAGATCTATGTATTAAACATCGTTAAACAAAGAGAAAAATTAGATCAAAAATCTTATTTCTATTAATAAGTAAATTGCTTTTTTTATACATTGAACTAAAATATCAAAAATCTTTTTACACAGCTGTTTTTAAAGTATTCAACAAAAAAACTTGTGTCTATAAAAGATGAACATTTAGCATATCTTATTCTATGTATTCAGTAAATATAATTTGTTTTTTCACTTATATTTGTTTCTTCAAAAAACCACTTTTTTTTATTATTAATTCAAATTAATTTTCAAAATTAAGTGAATAAATAAAACTCTAATCTATCTGAAACAATGAATGTAAGTCTACAAAAACTTATCTAGAAAAAGTATTTATTCAATTTATGAAATTTTTATTTGTTTTTACTTTAAACAACCTGGCCACATAATCATATTTATTTTACTCAAAACTTTTTCTTCTTTTATAATAAAAAAAAAATTAGAAATATGATCAAGTAAATGTGTACATAAATTTTAACATTATCTCCTTTCGAACAGGTAATTAAAAGTAGTTAGGGTGAGGTGTTTTAATAAAATCTTTTGTTTTAAAATAAGCTAACTAACTGAAAAAAAATTAGGATTAAGTAAAAAATTTTAAAAACGATGCAATTTGGGAGTGTAAGTTCAAAATACGTTCATTAATTTTGCTTACTTTTGAATGTCATCTCTTTTAATAATTGAAGATTTTTGCATCTATTACCATCCAAAAGGGTTTAATTTGGCTTCAAATTAATTATCCTAGATAATGAATAGAATATACCATGTAGTGCATTTTGAGAATAAACATACTTAAGCCAGCATATTTAGAAAAACATGCAAAAGCTCACGACAAAGAATCTCATTTTTTTCAGTTGCTTTTAGTGAGCATTCTGTGTTTAACTGTAATAGAAACATATAAACTTTTGCAACTTATAAGTATAAGTCCCTGAGGAATTCCAATTAAATCAGCCAACCGAAGCTAACAATTGAAGTAACCTGTCAACTCGCTTAGATTTGATATTAATTAATTTTTCTCAACCCTATCCTTACACAAGTAAAATATCGAGAAAAAATACTGACGTCATAATCACAGAAATTTTTATTTTAATGCCTGTATTCTAGGCGAGATGATATTTGTAACTTCAGAAGTAGATTTGGTTCTAAAATTGGTATTTTGGTCAAAGAGAAAGTTATTAATTGTACAAACGACAAAACAGAAGTCAGAATTGGCTTATGATAAATAACATATTATTAGTTATATGAAAATAAAGTAAAATTTGTACTTATTTTAAATTTTTGTAAGAGGAGAAGCGCAAACTAGAATCTGCTCCTGAATAATCTGGTACTCAACTTTTTCGTTGAAATTGAAAGTAACGGGCTAAAAATGGCTGAAAAATAATCCATGCATTAAGAACAACAAAATAAAAAACAGCCGCAAATTTCAAAATAGAAGTCCAGTAGCATAAGTTCTTTGCAGTTATAAATGAATAATGCATTGACAACTTTTAAAAATTTGTTTGCTTCACAAGCTCACGTAGCAAAAAAAAAAAAAAACCCTTTGTACTTTTTTTGTCTTTGTAAATAATAAAATCCCACTTCTTTGATAAAGAAATTTTTAGAAAGATATAAAGAAAAGATTTTTATATGTATAGTATCTGTAAAATATAAAGAATGGTAAAATATATCCTGTACAAACTATTACAAAGCATTCCATTGTTTAGGATAAATATGATACCTATGTCTTTACTTAGTATTTCATGCTTTTCTTATCACCTATATGTCTTTGGTAAGTGTTTCTTTGAAATAATAGTCCTTGTAGCTTAGCATATATGGGTATAGTATAGAATAGTAGCGAATTTCCTTTTAATTCCTTCACAAAAATAGTTCTACTTTAATGCTCTGCCTAATTTTCTAATATTCCCACTTGATCTTTTGTTTTCTATTTTTACTAAAACTTTGTTTTTATTTGAAGAACTTTAAAAATTTATTGAATTGTATTTTCAGGTGGAGATGTGACTGGTTAAGCTTTTTGTTATATACATATGTCTGTTAAGCATACTATTTAGAACGATATGTTTTGTTTATTTAATTTCATTAGTGATTTTAATAACAGTTTTATGTTTTATATTCAAAATAACTACAGCTTTTATTATTATCTCCAAAAACGGTTCAATATTTGCGTCATGAAGAATTTATATAAATAAAAAAGTTATATTTGCTTTAAAATATTGACACAATATTACTTTTGATAATGAACAAGTTTTTATATGGTTATTTCTTTTGATGAAAATATAATTTATCTAAAAGACAATGCAAAAAAATGCTTCCGGAAGTTCTTCGAATGTTTAAATCAACAAGAAAAATGCATGCTTAGCTATAAAGATAATGATTGGCCCGGAAATTCTTGTAGCTTCTATCTACATTAAACTTTTTCAAATTCTATGATTTCATGTCTTTTCCATAAATTATTTTGAAATTTATTTGAAGTTTTTCAACTTTTTTATTATATGTACTTGGAAACTAAAATTAGTCAGCTCTAAAAACCAATTGAAAATGAGGTAGTTCATAGATATATAGAATTAAATTTTTGTCACACTTAATAAAAAAAGTATTTCCCTTCATGAAAAAAAGGACTTCTAACTTTAGGACATAAAATGTATTTCACACAAGACTGTTTCTATGTATTCTAAAAAAATAAACTCTTTTACAAAGTCGCGAATTCTTCACAAAAATTAATTTTTTTAATATATATATGAATTAGTTAAAATTTTAATGGTTTTTAGATATAGCTTTTTTAATATAGAGTTTTCAAATCCTTATCCACCCTTATATAGTACTCTTTTCATATCCCAAAAGAAGATGAATTTATATATCTTTATTTAGAAGGGAAAAATAAAATTATATCTCAAAACTATACCCCATTTAATTGTGTTAATTGAAAAAAAAAACAAATTTAGATATACACCAATATATATCTAGATATAAATAACATTTTATCCAAAAAGCCCTGAGCACTTCACAGAAATTTAATTAAAAACATCCTAAAATTCTGTAATTTGTATGCTAGAACTTGTATTTGAAGTAGTCTTTAGCATTGATAGGAGTCTATCAATGTACTAACTAACCATTTGGAAACTGCTTTAGGGGAAAGATATTTGCTTTATATAAGTTATAAATAAGTTTGTTGCGAAATAAAAATAATCAAAAATAAAAACTCTATAAAAAATTCAAAAATATTTCTACTAGCTTAAAGATATATTAAACTTTCCAAAAAATTTGATAATACAGTTCAAATCTAATTTCCCTTATTTGAATTTTAAATTCTCTATAAAAACGAATGATTTTGGGTATAAAGCTGTAATTTCACATGAAAATTTTAATATTTAAAGAAAAAGAAGTTTTGCCAATTAGAAGCTAAACTTATGTAGGGGTTTTTTTGGGAAATTTTAAATACCAATATTTATAACTAATATACATTAACATATTAAATTTACGTTTTTTATAGTAAACTCTAAACCGCAATTTATTTAAATGTGATTAAATAAACTTTTCTCTAAGATAATTTAATTAAATGAAGAGAAATTTATTCTTTTAAAATATGGTCAAAATATTCTTAGCAGGTACTTTTTCAATTTTAGAAATCCTTCTGTAGATTCAAGTGAATCTTACGATTAATCAACAGGAATTAGTTGAACCCACCCTTTGTTTAAGCCAATACATTATTTTTCATGATTAAGAAAATTAAAAAAATATTTTCTTTTGTGTGTTCTTTTTTTAAAATGAAAATTCAGCGCCTTTAAATCATCTTAAGATGCGAGAATATATCTATAAAATTGGTGTTTTTTTACTAGAGATTCTTATTCTTAGAAGACTTAATTTTTCTTAAATTAAAAATACAGACATAAAATGTTTTCCAAAGTTTATATCAGGTCAATCTATATTGAACCGAAAGTTCAATTTTTTATAAAATAAGCTTCCGTTTCTTGTTACACAGATGGAATTTAAGTCGACTTTAGAACGGGAAGGAAAAAGTAACCAAGGATTTAACTGTACTATATTTATAAAAGAGGGTCACAATAAGAGAATTTTTTAAGGCAAAATCTCTTAGAAGCAAAGCCTGTATAATTTACGGTAACAAAGGTTTTACAAAAGAATTGACTACGTTGGTTTCTACTTTGAGTAGTGGCAGCATACGAATAATTGCCTTACATGAAAATATTAGTTATCAAACTATTCATTCTGTTGAAAATCATCAATAAATAGAAAGCAGCATGCGCATGAAACGTAGAAAGTGTTATTAGGTCAATTCTAATTTACGTGTTCTAGTTTGATAGATACAATATCTTTATTAATTTTAGTTTCCCGTTTAAAGTGTCCAAAAAATTGCTGTATTTCTTAAGCATTATATGTCAATGTGGGCTGAAGCAAAATTGAAATTGTAAACTTTAAACCAAAAATTTTCAAAAGAACATTTATTTGGTTGGGAGTTTTTGTTTTTAATTACTAAAAATTACTGATTTAGTCTGACTTAAATTAATTGAAAATTTATATCCAATTTATTTTCACCAATTGCAAAAAACAGCTTTATAACTTTAAGTATCCCTTTGAAATAAGACAAGTTTTATTTTGACTGAAACTCCTTGAAAGACTTTAGTATAATCTCTTCATATATTTGATAAATTTCTATTTCGGTCCACTCCTTCAGAGAACTTCTATTAAAGACTTGAAAATTGTTTATGCATGAAACATACTTAGGTATCTAAAGTTTCTCTAGGACCCTTCAGTTCAGTTATCTTTGTTTTGATTAAAATAAGTTAAACAAGAATAAATCATCCTTGAGAATACTTTTACATTTAATGGGGTCAGCTATCTAACTGAATAAGAACAAATATTTTTCTGGTCTTTAATTTAAAAAAAAGATTTAGGGAAACTAATAAAAAAATTTTATCAAAATAAATGTCAGTATTTAAAAAGCAATAAATACTTGCTACCAAAAAACTGATTATCCTATTTTTATAATATAAAACTTCTACTGTGAAGAACTCTACTCTACTTCAATACAAAAGGATATTTGAAGAATGTTATAACTCCAAATCACTGAACAGATTGAATATTTTTTCTTGATTTCTGTTTTAACTAACATCCTTTCGATAAAATTTTATTATTAGGAAAGAAATTAATAAATGTTTTAGACATTTAGTTATTGCAATAAAGTTCTAATAAAATCTATTCTTTTGATATGTTCAAATTTATATAAAAACTAACTTTTACGTAGTAGAATTCATACAATTGTAACTAATTGCGTAGCAACAAAGCCATTTTGATTTCAATGGATCATAATCTAAAACAAAAAAAGGTTGTCTAACTGTCAATATCTCTGCATATATGGAAGATATTTAAAAATTGATTATTTTAGATAGTTTTTGCATACATACGTGTATATAAAATATATTAGCGCTGTGGTAAAACCTCACAAATAAAAAAGGTAAATTTGTTAGCTTGATTTTTGAGATTCTTTTTGAAGCGAAGATTGCGAAATAGATTACCTAAGATAATGTTTTTTTTTTTTGGTAGTTATGATTACTACAATCTTAATTATTATATTAATTAATTAATTAATAATTAATTTATTAGTATTGATGACTGATTTTTGTTATATTGATATCATTGTTAACAGTACACAGTGATTGGATCCATTGTCCTTCCTCCTTTATCTAATATGGTAAGTCATGTGGTTTACTTCTTTGTAAACGTCTATTTTTGTTTGTTGTGTCCAGCAGCTGTATAGCTTCTATGTTAGTATGGTAGAGTAACCTTTTTTCATGTGCAATAGCATAGTGCAAAATTTCATCATCTATCCATTTTATTTTTAAGTCATCATGTAGTTCTTTGTTAGTCACGTATCTAAATGCGTTAGTAATTAAGCGGAGGATCTTGTTTTGGCTTCTTTGAATAATTTCTCTGTTTTTTTTACGAGAGCACCGCCATAGTTGGATCCCATACGTCCAGATGGGTTTGATTACTGCCAAGTATAACAGTCTTTTGTAACTGAGATTCATCTTAGAGTGTTTACCAATAAGCCAGTTCATTTTCAGCATTTGCAGATTAATCTTCTTGACTTTTTTACGTACATGATGTTTCCAATTCAGTTTGGAGTCCAGGTGTAGGCCCAGGTATTTAGTTGTGTCCGCCTGAGGTATACTCTCTGCTTTAAGATAATTGTTCATGTTTGCATCCTTTCTACGTAGTGTGAAAGTTAAGTGCGTAGATTTGGATTTGTTCAGCTTAATCTTCCAGTTATCAGTTCAGTTGCTGATTTTATCTAGAGCTTTTTGTAGTTTTTGGTTGGCTATACATTGCGACTTATCTATAGACATGATGGCAATGTCGTCTGCGAATGTACCTAGGAATGAGTCTTTTGAAGTGGGTAAGTCAGCTGTGTATATTAGATAAAGCAATGGTCCCAGGACGCTTCCCTGGGGTACACCCGCCTTTATTGGATAAAGTCTTGACTTAGCATCCTCCAGAGATACCATAAATTTCCTATCATTTAAGTATGATTCGAGTAACTTGCAGTAATTGTAAGGTAAGACTACACTCATTTTGTATTTTAGCCCCTCGTGCCAGACTCTATCGAACGCCTGAGACACGTCGAGGAATACCGCTGAGCAGTATTTTTTATCTTCAAAAGCTTGTTCTATCTTGTCTACGATTCTATGGACTTGATCAATTGTAGAGTGTTTACTCCTGAAACCAAACCGGTGATCCGGTATGCTTACAAGAGGTATTAAGCGTTTAATTAGAAGTTTCTCGAATAATTTTGCAATTATAGGTAATATTGAAATGGGTCTGTATGAAGTCACCTCCTCTTCAGGTTTGTCGGGTTTCATGAGCATAATGACTTGTGCTATTTTGAAGTTTTCCGGAATATACCTTATCCTCAAGCAGGCGTTGTATATATAAGTAAGCATGTAAATTGCTTTAGGTGGCAGCTCTTTAAAGATGATTGGAGTTATTTGGTCCACCCCTGGTGCTTTTCTTTGACTGAGGTTGTCTATTTCCTTCGCTACTTCTTTCGCTGTGAACTTTTTCATATTTCTTTTCTTTTGGTAGCATGGAGCTACATTAACTTTAGAATTCATGTTGAGCGGTTCGAAGACAGTTGATAAGTAAGATAATGTGTCTTCTGGAATCTAATAATTGAAAAAATATTTCTTGTTGTTTCAATAAAATTTTCTTTAAAGGCTTCACTCAAAGACTTCTATTTTTGTTAATAGTTCTTAAGTTTCAGAATGATGTTATAACTTGAGGTAAATATATTTAAATACAATGTATTTTTAGAGTGTGACTTTGAATTTGATGGAGCATCTTAATGTGTAAGCTTAAATTTAAACTTAAATGGCAATCATTGTGAGTTATGAAATGTTTCAAAAATAAAAAATATCAATACATATCAATTTTGAGCTGAGGAATTTTTTTTGGTTCAAACTAATTCAAAATGGATATATTGCTGTTATCAATTTTGTAACATTATATTGTCATTGAAAAGCACTAACCATCTCTTTAAATTTTTGATTTTTTCTCTCATTCTTGGTTAACGTTGCACTAACCGTCAATGAAGCCGTAGCATTAAGGATAGTAATCCAATCTTCCAATCTACGTTTAGCTATTCTTTAGCTATGACTTCATCAAATTCAGTTAGGAATAAATTCAAAACAAACAATAGAAGATTAAGGATACAAAAGAACTATTTAATATATGGTAGACATATAAATATTGTTATTAATTTAGGAAAAATACGTAAAAAAGTCTAAAAACACGTCCCAAATATATTGAAGAACTAAAGCAGGTAATGAAATGAGATATTTATCTTGCTATATTTTTAGAATATGTTTCTTTCCATTTAGAATATTGCAATATATAAAGATTACCACTGTGAAAACTTATTAGATTTTTGCAATCAAACTATGTATAAGCGAGAAAGAGAGAAAAGGAGAAAAAAGTTTAATATGAATTTCTATTAAGAGATTTAAAGACTTCAGATATCTTTAGTCTCATAGTATAAAAGTGGTAAACAGGAAATGACTGGGAGTTATCTTACTATAAAACTTAGAAAGAAAACACCTTTATATATAAAATTTTTTATTTAGAGGTACTTAGTGAAATTATATCTTTTGCAAATGTTCGCTTCCTTTTGATATAAAATTTCATTAATCTTTACATAAAAATTACTTTTTATGAAACAAAAGCATCTTGAAAACCTTGAGTTTTTTTTTTATCTTAATCTTAAAATCACTATCAAGCATAAAGTAGTAAATTTTTATGGTATCAATTAAAATTCTTATAAAAAATTAAAACATTAAAATCAAAATTTTATTGTTTTAAAACTTGTCTAAAGGTTTTAAGGCCTGCTTTCGTATCTCAACAACTAGAAAAAATTATCTGATTAAGTTTGTGGTGATGTAGTTCATCAAAAATAAAAAAATATTAAGACGATGTTTTTATTTTCTCATGCTCTAGTTAAGTTTTGCACAGTAAATGAGCGCTTGCAAAAGCAGAAGAAATTAGAAGATTTAAATTGTTTCTAAGAGTCAGTAGCTAAACAGAATCTGAAAAAAGATATAATCCGCCAACTAAAATGTAGTCACTTAAAAATAACGCAGTAAAAAATTTCTTGAGAAGAAAAAGAAATTATATATAAATTATTCATCCATCTATCGCTTAAAGCCATATTTAAAACTCAATAATACAGTTAGAGATTTTAAAAATGAGATTAATTTATTAATGCTAATTTCTACTTAATTTTTCGAATTTTTTAAAAATCCATAGCTAAAATTCAATTTATTTTTCCCATAAAATTTACAAAAAACTTAAAATTGGATTCATAAGAAAGATTTTATGTTTTGGCTGCCAGATTTTATTCTTTTTAAGACTGTAATTTGCATACAAGTATTTGATTCAATTTTTTTCTGAAAAGTATTTTAAAAAAATATTTTTGCTAAAGAACTTGAAACTGTGTGAAAACTTTAAGTATAATCCTCAATACCAACAAGTATCTTTTTTTTATATCACTAAATCCAAAGATTTTACAAGGTTTCTTACTTTAACCTCATTTAGATTATACATAATATTTACATAATTTTTTGTTTTATATTATAGCGTCTTAACTTTGATCTACATTATGTTCCACGAGGTGTTACCTATGATGACAAGACTATCCGAATGGATAAAAATCCAATAAAAACAGCACTGAACGTTTGCAAATATTTGATATCGAAAAGGGTAAGTGAAAAAGAAAAATAAATGATATTGTTTCGATTTTTTCCTTTTTTAAGTAGCATATTAATTCTCTTTATTCGGTTTGTCATAATATTTCAAACAATCTGTCGAAATCAATCTTAATATATCACCGGCAATAAAGAAGATACAATATATATATATATATATATATCAATACTATGTACGTGACTTGATTTTCAAGGTCTTTGAGCCACATCTTTTCTTTTAGATATATTTAAACCATAAATTTTTACTTTGATACTGAAATTGTGGAGTTTCATGTACATGCGATAATTTCTTAGTTGCTTGATTGAAAATTATAATAAAAGCTAATATTTAAGTAAAATATTCCTTGTGAATTTCCAAAATTTTATAGAATTATTATCAGTCTTTTGTTAAATATAAAACACCTGTTTTTGAACATTTTTTAAGGATAAACCTCAAGCTATATATTTAAAAGTTACTTTGATTTTTTAAATTTATTTTCCTTCTAATAATCATGGCAGTGTATGGCTGATTACAAGTTTTGAATAATTGGCCAAAAATTGCTAAGAAATTGATTAAAAGTTTTTGTACATGCTGAAAATTGCAGAACGCGTTTTTCTAACCCATACAATCAGAGGTCAAACCAATACCAATTTATTTATGGTTAGATTATGCTCAACAATTTGACAGAAAACATTTTAAAGAGTAACGAGCTTAAGAAAAAGAAAAGTTTATTAGAATTCTTAGAATTCTTAGTAGGAAAAAATTAAATTTGTTCAGTAATACTAACTTGTTATGAAATTTTTATTTTACTTACTCTTAAAAGTTTGGCCCCTTAAAAGTTATTATATATTACTAAAAAAAAAGAGCTGTAAGTATTATTTTAGAGATAAAAATAAATTATAGTTTTTATAGTATAATTGGTTTTCTAAATATATGTAAATAGTCCTTTTTATTGTATAAAATCAATAAATCCTTTTCAATTTAACAAAGAAACTGAAACATCTGTTTTGATAATCTAACGCGGCAGGAAATTGTCACGTGAGTTTGTGTTTGAAAAAGCACTAATGTGGGTATGAAGTCTACAAAAGTTCAAAAAGCCAGTGAAATTATGTAAATGAGGCTAATAAGTAGGATTAAATCACTTGTAATCAAAGGTTTAATTTTGTCTTGTTAGGATAATTAAGAAATGAGGGCACTTACAAATTTGCAAAATTATGTCAAAACTGTTGCTTTTACCATATTATTAAATAAATTTTTACATAAAGCCGTGAATCTTTGTTTCTTGATATTATTCAATTTCATTATATTCACACCAATTTTTCTTTAAAAATGCGACTAATTAAAATTGAACTTGAGTTTTCTGTTGGATACTCATCAGTTTCATCTGATTCTATGAACATATCAATTATTTTGCGGCTGAGCATGTACTAATATTAATTTTAATGTCTTCACGTATTGCTACAAAACTAAAAATTACCAGACAAGCATTAAATGTATGGCAAATTTTGATAAAAATTTGCAAGCGATTTTTGTGCATTTTATTCATTAATACAAAGCAATGATTTTGCATTTCTGCAAAACTTTTTATGATTTTCTGGATGTTTTGAAATGTTGCAGGTAGTAAAAGGGAAAATAGCATTTCTTCCTCTTGGTAACAAATTTGCCGCTATATCATTTTCGGATTAAATCACTTTATTTCAGTTTCTTCATGCATAGCAAAAAATGTTTGTCTCTTTTCGTATTATTATCTGCCATAGTTGGGAAATTTCTATAATTGTAGATATATCAAAATAAATATTTGTTTTACATGGAATAAAAATCAAAATGCAGCGCTTTGCAAAGATTTTAAAGCAATCGGTGAAAATTTTATCGAATTTTACCATTTTTTAACAAAAAAGCATTAAGGTTTATTTCTTTTTACTATAAATTCAAAATAGTTGCGACTTTTAAAAGAACATCAAAATAAGAAAATAGGTTATAAAGGAATTAAAGTTTTGATATCTTTAAGGTATAATTAAAATTTTTTGCC
The DNA here is from genome assembly GCA_947359355.1 of Acrocera orbiculus. Classification (NCBI taxonomy): domain Eukaryota; kingdom Metazoa; phylum Arthropoda; class Insecta; order Diptera; family Acroceridae; genus Acrocera; species Acrocera orbiculus. The sequence goes on along the minus strand of OX375756.1, from coordinate 21,513,651 downwards.
TTTTGTTTTCTAGATAACCTAAAAATTTCATCTGTGATATGAAAGGATTAATATAATATATTCAAAATAAAACAATGCATAATTCTTTTAAAGGGTTTATAATTATCATTATGAGTTCCCTTAAGTATATTTCATTAATTTAAGTCTTTTTAATTGGTCTTCTCAATTAACGAATTTTTTGTTGTTAATTTAATTGTAACTAAGTAATCCTTAAAGCGCCTCTATTATAACACAAATATCTAAAGCTACCAGGGTTCTTTAGCTGTTAATTTATTGTAATTAGCATCAGTTCACATGTATAGTCTACTGTTGCTTTTTATTGTAATTCAAAACAATAATCAGGGTAATTAAAATATAGAAAGTTTCGTTGAGTAAACACGAAAATTAATGATTCTGTGAATGGTGTATGAATTATCAATCTATAATTTATGTGCAAAATTTTCCTTGTTTGTTGTACCTTCAGAAATTTTCCCTTTATGTTTACATTTTCAAGTGTTGATTATTTTACTTAATTTTTATTAATTTTAATAATGAAATTAAGGTGTTTTAATTTTGAATTTTGAGGATTTTGGATAATCAAATAAAACTCAAAATAAGATTAGATGGGTGAAAAAATTTCATTAGATTTTTCTAGGTGTTTTTAATGGAATAAGACAACAGATCTCTTTTCTGGATTTAATAATTTTTATGTAATCTTGCATAAATGAAATTTTAAAGAAGTAGTTTGTTTATTATTTTGAAAGATTTCTAATTTGGTTATTGACTTTTCAAAAGCCTAAAGTTGACTCAGAGAGTAAAAGGTGTCAAAAAATTCTCTATCATTCAACAATTATCTTTATTATCTTCAAGATACTTATATATATACGAAAAAAGTCCTAAAATATTTTGTACAGCAATAAGAAAAAAATTTTTTTTATCCATAGATCTATGCAGTAGTTGTTTCTCATGAATTGACTGGTGATTTGTCACCAGCTGCTGTTAGCTACACAAGTGGATTCTACCAGATACCAGTTATTGGGATTTCATCACGGGATGCTGCTTTCTCCGATAAAAATATTCACGTATCATTTTTACGTACAGTACCACCATATTACCATCAGGCCGATGTATGGTTAGAAATGCTTAGTCATTTTGGATACACAAAAGTGAGTATACAAAAAAACAAAAAAACTTAAATAAATAAATTTTTAAAATATCTAAAAGATTGGGTTGTAGAAAATTTTCTAAAAGTATCCAAAAAGAAGAAAGAAATTTTAATATTTTTCTTCTTTTTCCGCTGGATTGAAATTTTAAAAGAGTTTGTTAAAGATTTTAGATATTTTATTAATCGTTCTTTAAGATAAATCGTGCGCAATTGAAATATACGAGTATTTAAGAAAATAATGACCTTGTTTAAGTGATCTCTGATAACTGAAAGCAAAAGCTGGATTTCAGCAAGGAGTTTAAAGAACCTTAACGCTAAACGTGAATAGTAAAAAAAAATTAACAGGTTTTAGTTCAATTTTGGAAGTTAGACTTTTACTGATATAGAAATAATTATCAAAAAAAATATATACAAATTTTTTATCCAAATCTTTAAAATTAACATTTGCTTCTGTACATCTGCTAGCTAACTTAAAATGCACGGTTCAATACAGCAAAAAGCGAAGTGTGAAGCTACCCTTTCTAAAGTAACTTGAATAAAAATTCAAACAGATAATTGAGACTCAAAGCTTGTGTCTCTTAACTGATATTGATTGCTGTTTATTGTATAAAAAGAAAATCTTTAGAAAAACAATTTTTTGAAGTTTTAACCTGAAGGGGAGTTAAAAAACTTAACAAATTTTGAACAAAAAGTTTCTATTGCACAATTGTTCATTGTAAAACTTTCATGAATCTTTTATTAGTCATTATCTTGATGTTTGTTAGCAACTATTTGCAATTACCTATTCTTCAATTTATCCTTCATTGAATTTTTATGGTATTATTTAAAAAAAAACAAATTTTTTGTGATTATTTTGCCTTTTAGCTGAAAGAAATAAATTTTATCAATTTACTTAAACCCTATCTGGCCAATTTACTACCCTTCTCTTTATATTGTCATTACTTTGTCAAGACGCCCGCATTTATGTTAATTTATTTTTAGAAAACAGCATTGAGGGCTCTTTTGTGTTTTTAAATGTCAAATTCATCACGGTTAAGACAATTAATGTCAGTCATAAGTAAAATGAACCTAAATATTAGCTTTTCTCAACTTTCACTTAATAAATTGTATTGTAAAAGCCTTAAATTTAAAATGGGTAGGACATCTTTTAGACCTATAAAATTTCTGTTTTTTCTATCTGTGTGCCAAAAATTGCATATAAATTAAAAAGACTAAAAATATTGTCCCAACGTTAATATAATTAGTATGTGTTTGCGGTTGGTGTTAGGTAAAATCCTCTCTTTTAGATTGATACATAAATTTTAATTATTTTAAGTTGATTTAAATGCTTAGCTACTAAGCTATTTTATCAAAATTTGATGAAGGGTATACTGTTATTTTTTATTCCATTATATTCAGTAATATGTTTTGATAAACTTAAGGATAAAAACAAGAATTTTAAAATGATTAAATTATTTTTGGTTGATTCCAGGTAATGCAAAATGAAATTGTCATTTTTTGCTACAAAATGTAGCATAATAAAAGTAATTATTAGTATAATTATTTGAATCATTTATTATATCTACATAAGGGTAAAAAGGCTATCAATAAGATTGTTTCCAAGTCAATATAATTAAACAAGCAATTTTCTCATTTCACATGGCTTTTAAGCATTTATCAAGTGTGTCTGCATCAATCATTTACAATTCACTAAACTTACAAACTGTAATCTTACCAATCCATTTTCAGTCTAAAAATAAAAAATAAATCCTATAAAGTACTATAAAACAGCAAAATTTAATATCAAGTTGATATACTACTAAGCAAGTAAAAAGGAAAAAAATAATAGCAACAAAAGTTGCTTAAAACACAGTTCCTAGCCACAAAATCTTTGTAATAACATCCTTTTTAATTACAGTCTATTTTAATTGTAATAATTAAATGAAATTCTATAGTGTCTCAAATCGGTCATGTTTAGTATACAGTTTGGCCAATAAAGGAATCCAATCATAGAAATGTTAACTCAAAATCTCATTTCCTTATTCCAGGTAATTATCATTCATAGCTCTGATACGGATGGTAGAGCTATCCTTGGACGTTTTCAAACAACATCACAAACAAACTATGATGATATTGATGTGCGTGCTACTGTTGAAATGATTGTTGAATTTGAACCAAAATTAGATAGTTTTATGACCCATCTTATTGAAATGAAATCAGCACAATCAAGAGTTTATTTATTATATGCAAGGTAAGTAGGATATAAAATTTTATTTCTCCCATTACATAATTTTTTTTTTTATTTTTTGAATTAATTAATGAGTGTCAATTATTTCCAAAATGAGAATTAAAAGTATAAATTTAATTAGTCTGTTAAATTTCAGATTTTTGCTCGAATTTGAAAGAAAAAACATCACAAAAGATTTGAATTTTTAATAATATCCCATTTTGATTATAAATTTTCTTTGAATTGAGGATACGATGTTCTTCACTCAATTAATTTTAAGTGCAAGTTTTTCTATTTATTTAGAAAGAAATATTTTGAGATCCTTTTTACCATGATTGTAGCTTAAGCAGTTTTTTTCGGTTTAAGTAACGATTCTCCGAATGTAGGACTTTTTTTTCATAACAATATAGCAATTACTAAAGTTTTTTGACCTTGTTCTTAACTTGAATTAAACTAAATTTTGATCCAATTTTTGCAAATAGCAAATAGATAAAAAATAAATTAACAGACGTTAATTCTAGATGATATACTGGATCGAAATTCAGTAATATTACATCCATTAAGAATAAGTTATACTTTTCATACTGGGTCCGAATCAGCTATAATATAAGCGTATTTAAATGCTTACAAGCACATGGAGAGTAATAAAAAAGACAGCAATAAAAAAAACTTCGTAAGAGTCTGATCAGGGGAACCGTATATAGGTTAATCTACCTTAGTCTAATCGATATATAGTATGTATTCAAGTACCACATTTGGTAGCTAGGTGAAGGATTTGAATACTAAGGTCGAACTTACTGGTTTCATTTAACTGAGGAGCAAAACAGGTCCAAGTCACAGTCCTTATACAATCATGATTAATAAATGAAGCAAAAAACATTTGAAAAATTATATTATATTCGATTTTTAAACAATTCTGGATTTCTTGTTTTGTACTTTTGTTAAGTATTTTATTAAATTAGCATACCAGCAGGTTTGTAAGGCATTGCCAAACAAGAAGTTCAGAACTTGATATAGAATGATCAATAACGTTCCTTGTCTTTTTCTGCAAAAAGTTAAATCAAGAGCTCATGCAAGGGAGATAATACCACTGCTTAGCAATAATTTTAATTCTGCGTCATTTATTTTTTTTAAGAGAAAAATTTGTTATTAAATTTGTTAACACCCTATTTAAATATACCTTTAAAAATTTCAATTTTTAAGTAAAAAAGTATTATTTTCTATTTAAAATTGTAAAAATAAATCAAACAAATTGAAATTTTTAAGTAAAAAAGTATTATTTTCTATTTAAAATTGTAAAAATAAATCAAACAAATTGCCAAAAAAAGGAGCATTAAAATAACAAAATAGTTATCCCTATATATGTATGTTAACGAGTAATATTTCAAAAAGATTTTATTAAAAAAAAGGACTATAATTCTAATTTGGGTAGTTTCTAATTTATTTTTTTACACATGAATGCTACTTTTATTATTTAAATTTATTTAATTTATTATCCTGACTAGTAATAAAGTACAAAGTAAAAGTAAACTAAATTTTTGCCTGAGGAAATTAGATTAAAAGTTAAATCAGGGATAACAAATTAATATAGTTCTGTCGGTTTTATAAATTTATGGTCTCTATTTTTTCAAATTTAATGTAATAAGCTATTTTGATGCTTTTCTGTTTTGTAGTTTTATTGTTGAACTTACCCACTGGCTAGGCTTATTCTCATTAAGGGTGGGTTAGGTGGGTTTCAACGACTCAAAACGTGTACATTTTTAGGATTTTTTAATATATCAAATGAAATATTTTATTAAAACGATTTACTATGTAAAAGATACAGAATTTATATCAAAAAATTTAAGCTATAAGGACCTCATTCCCTGTATCCCTTAAGAAAAAAGTTGTTTTCTCGTAGTCAGGATATCTTATGACAGATTCAATTAAAAATCCAAGAATTTTCTGTTAGTAGATGGTTATGGCTCGTGTTTGAGCGAAGGGAAAAAAATTGAAATTTGCATTTTTGACGGAGTCGTGAGCCAAAAGTCCTATTTTCGAGTAAAATTTGCACCCTCTACAACCTTGAAAAATTACTTAAAATAGAGAAAAAAAAATCTTTCATTTAAGCAGTAGAAAATATTATATAGAAGAAGTGTGCAAAATTGGAAGAAGATCGGTTTATCACTTTTTGTGAAATTTTGACTACCGATTTCAAAAATAGAGTTTCGAGAAAAAAGCGATTAAACTTTCACATTCAAATAAGACGTGGCCTAAAGGGCCGAATTTCCAAATACCATTAGAATTTTACTCGGATCGTTATAAAATTTTGGAAGAATATTCTAGACATGTTGTATTAATAAATAAATAACAAAAAAAATGATTTTTTGAAATTTTGGAACCCTCCTAACCCCTTGAAAAGGAACCAATAAATTTTTGATATTTGTTGTACCTACGTGATATATTTTTAAGTTTATTCATAGTTTATTCACGTAAGCTAACCTGATTTTAATGGAATCAAGAAAAGCATGCAAGACCTATATGATATTTTACAGGAAATTGTAACATAAGTAAAAATAAATTGTAGGATTTCATTTCAATATTTTTTCTGTGTTTTTCAAAGATATGACATCATTGTAATATGTCATTTGTGCCATTCGCTTTTAAATATAGCTATGAATTTTTTATTTAAATACATTTAGATATATTATTTGGACTTGTATTGGGTACAAACTATTTTATTTTTTAAGCAAACATTTTTATAAATTTTTCAATATAAAAAGTGTAGGTCTCAGTCGATCTAAATTATAATTTTTTGGCGGCTTTTAAGATATTTACGTAGCCTTTAGTATACAGATCTAATAAGTACTGAAATGCTCCTTACCACCTTAAAGATATTTTACTGAGAAATTTTTTAATTTTATATAAATGACCCCGCACAGTCCCACATATGCATAAAATTCCTGTATGATTATAATGTTGAATAAAATGGGTAATTTCAAATGGCTAATGTGCCTTGTTTGAATATAGCGCATTCGAAAGCAAAATGGCTACTAATAAACTCAAGAAGAGATGCTGGGCACTGAGTAACTTTTGTTACATGTACAAACTTAAATGTGTTTTCTTAAGTTAACCCAATAGGTGTATGTATATTTTTTTTTATATTGCCAGAAGGTTAAAATAAAAGCTGTTCAATATCCTGAGTAAAATAAGGTAACCTTACTTTTATTTTTAAGAATTTTTTCCAAAGAAGTTTCTTTTCTTTAAGCTAGAATGAATAAAGTATAAAAATTAAATTTGATGTATTCACTTTAATTTTCATTTATAACTCAATTATTAACCATTTTTAATTTTCTGTTTAAGTTGTTCATGACACACTAAGTATGTGTTTACTTAGTTAAAACTGATTTATAGCCTGTTTAGTGCATTAAATATACTCTGTTTCCGTAAAGTTTCTACCTAAATTATCCTTTAACCTAAGCGCCTTTTCTGGAATATCCTGGAATATCTTTCACCATGTGTCATAAAGCCCTTTTTGGTCCATGTTTTCGTGGGTACATATCGATACATAAAAGTTTAATATAATCTAAAATTATTAGTTATAAATATATTCATTACTGCATTAAATTGCAGATGGTTAAATTAATATCATAATTTTGTCTTCTGATTCTTCTTCTAAGCCTTTGTCTGAATCCATTGAAGGAAGTGATATTCAATCAGCAAAATTTTACTTACTTTTTGCATTAATTGATCTTTAATACTTCCAAGCGATTTTTTTCAAAACAACTGAAATAGGAGAAAAGTTTTTATTGATTTTTAATACAATTTTTTATTTATCAACTCCATTTCAAATTACGGTAATAAAAAAATGAAAATATCCCATTTGGTGATAGTTAATAAGAAAAGAAAACATGAAAACTCTACACCATTCAATATACCTAGTACAATTAACAAATTAATAATGCTATAGCCTCTATATATGAAAACTTTCAATACTCTAACGCGTATATTATTATCACTCTCTTAATTAATTTCCGTACAGTAATAATTATACCCTAAATATCATCTTATAGCCAAATATTATAACCAAAATTTGATACTATAATTATCATATTTCATATTGTGACGCCTGTCTCCATAAAACTTTACAATTCTTGCGGTTATAAATTGTTTTTTATTTATATATTATCCTGTCAAATCTCTTTGAGCGCTTAATTTACCGAATTTACAGTGCTTTTTCTTGTCTTAGAGCAATTTATTTGCATCATTAAATAAAGTAATAGATATTTGGTATGTGCATATTTAGTATGAATTTATCCTTTAATTATAGTTATGAATAATTTTCCTCAAAGTTAGTTTCTATGCTATGAGAGTACATATTATTATTGTTGTTGTAAATTTAGAGTATATTTAGACAATTTCTCCAATGTCAAACAACAATTTGTAATACATTTAGAAAAGATTTTAAACGAAATTCAGTGTTATTTATAATTAGCATTTGTAATCAGGGATAATTTATTTTAAGTTTAAGAAGTTTTAGCTGCCATCTCATTGTTTTTATATGAGAATATTTTAGATTTATGAAATGAAGCTACAAAATTGTAAGTCTTATCTTTATTCCATAAGATCGATAACTTAAGAAACTATGCATATTTAGTGCTGTCATTAAAATGAATACAAAATAATTCCTTTACAGTAGTGATTAGGCATTAAAAATAACATTGGACTTATTGTGTACCCTAACTGGAATGAATTATTTCAGATCTTATCCCTCTTTCCGAATATAAAACGATATTATGCTTTGGTTCCAACTACCCTTCGAGGGTAGTAGAAAAAGAAAAGGGGTTTTGCTTTTGACTTTTCCTACCTAAAGTCAGATTCTACAGAGTTTCACTAAAAAACTCCTAGTTTCCTATTAATTCTTTAGTATAAGCTTTAAATACTGTATAAAAGCCAGCTTATGAATTAACATGTAAAATAACAAATGAAGAAAATTCGTATAGCAATTAAAATTGATAAATAATTTACATGATAAAAGCTTAGAAAGGATATCATTAAAACTCGTGTAAGAGATAAAACTTGCTTAAAATATTGATCTAAGCTATTTCTTAAAAAACTAATTATCCTTTTTAAGTTTTTAATTTAAAATTTTTCATTTTTAAATTATCTTTTTTGCTAAGTCATTCTCTTTACTTTTAATTTAAATGAGATGCTCCAGTGCCTTTTCAGTATTCAATTATAAATACAATACCCAAAATCTAAGGAATAAGTGTTTCTTAAAGTTATTATAAGTACAATTTTTAAAAAGTTAATGCAGCCTTTTAAATAAGAATATTGAATTTTTTGAAAAATTTTAAGTTTTATCTCAGTTTCTCCAAAATAGATATTATTTATTAAAAATATTTCCATTATCCATTAAAACTTTTAAAACGCTTTTGATGTGATTGTATAAATTTAGAGTCGCTTGAAAATCATTTTAAATCCAGTCCTACCCGAATTATAAGAAGAAGAAAAAGCAATTTTAGGCTATGAATTAAAAACAAAATTATGTACGTATTATCAGTATCCTTTAACTTTTCCTTTTGTTTAGTTTTCTGGTTTTTTTGTTCTAAATTCGGTTTAAGTCAGGGGATTAAACACTTTGATTAGACTTCCAACGTACAAGCAGTAGAAATTTTCTAGAGTGGTACTTTTTGGTTCTGCAGGTGTATAAAAAGATTACATGTGAAATGAACCCACCGAATACAGCTGCATGCTAATAACTTTTATGTTATTGTAAATGAAATATCAATACATAGTTTCATATTTTTAGTTGCAAAGTTAGGTTTTCATCAAATATTGAAAATAGATTCCCACATAGGAAGCAATACCAGTGAGTTATAGTCGAATTAGGAAACGTTTCTATCTTTAATTTTATTACTTTGCAACATTCAATTGAATCATAACCTACTTAGCAAATCTTGAAATTGAAAAATATAATTGAAAAAAATAAAAAAGATGTAGTTGGGGATAGTAACCACCCTATTGACCACACCATCACGTAGCATGACATCTAATAAATCAGTCCACATGGGGTATAGAATCTTAAAAAAACATTAGAAAAATACATCAGAAGGCATGTTCCCTGAAATATTAATTTACACAATAGAAATATTATAGGCACAAAGAAAAGGTAGTAGAAGCAAAAAAATTTTACCTCCTGTCTTTTACCTTCGGCAAGTAATCAAAAATGTTGAAAAAAAGTTGAAATAAAATTTTGCTAGGGAATCATTGTAGTATAACTAATAATTAAGGACTGCTGTTTTCTCTGTTTACATAAGTTGGAATTAAGAATTACTTAAAAATATTTTGAATAATATTAAATTTTTCAGTACAGAATTTTTTGGTTGAAGCTTTGCACAAAATAAAAACTTTTGCAAAAACAATTAATCATAATAAAATTCAAACCTTTTTTTCCACACAAGTTAAAAATTTAGAGCAAAAGTTTGAGTACATATAAATTTTAAATTCTATTTAAAATGTTATTTTCAGTCTGAAATTTTGTCTTTAATTGATACTTTTAAGTATCTGTTAATTTTTTATTTATACATATACTAAATTTCAAAAGCTCAATTGATCCCTAAAATGTATTAAAATTTTATGGCTGATTTTGTTACACTTTTATGATATAACTGTTTTTGTTTGCTCTTTAACGGATAATCGAATAATTAAACAAATTTACCTTCTGTTTTATTTTCTTGATTTGGATTACATTTATCCGCTTTTTATTTTATTTTTAAAGCTAAGTCGATTAACGAATATTTTATTAGCTGTCTAGAAAAGTGTATCCTTTCACAATTATGGCATATAATAAAATTATCTGAAATCCAGCCGTGTATCTCCTACAGCTTTTATAGCATTAAATGGAAAAACGACAGTTTTATATAGTACTAAAATTTATGCTTTGAGAACAAATAATCAATATGGCTTCATGTGAAGTCCAAAGAATTGCTTTATTATATGCAGAGTGTTTGTGTGCATTTTTTAAAATTGAATATAATAATTAAATATCCAAAGATTGCTTTAGTTTTTAAGCTTTAAGATTTGTTCAGAGGACTTATCTGCAGAATAAAGAAAAAGGTATTAAACAATTAAATAAAAAATTAAATATGAGTACACAAGTAGAGGTCCGATTCTTTTAATTAATTTTGGTTTCTACATTTACCTTCTGTTATTTACTTAAATTAAATTTAATTTCGTTTACAGATGTGTATTTAAGTGATTTGAGGTTCGTTTAAGCTTACAAAAAATTCATTTTATTACAATTTTTCTATCTATTCCAAAATATTTATTTCGGTTGATTGTTGACTTAAGTAAAATGTTTTAAGTATAATCGTTGATTTTTAGAGATGAAACAATCAAAACAAAGGTGTATCCTAATGCCAAATTAAAAGCCATTAAAAGCCATAAAAAAGGAAAATAATCATGACGCTGTCGATTTATCGATTAATTCTAATATTAAAAATAATTAAACTAACATCATCAGGAAATAAAGAGTAATATTTGTTTGGGGTAGAAACCAATCAAAGCTTAGATCGCTCTTAATAGCCGGAAAACGTCGTTTGTTTGAATACCTGCAAAGAATATTGAAAAGAGTAAAATATTTGCTTTTTTTAGAATTTTTCATTGAAAGCATAAAGTGCTATAACTTTTTACGACTTTACCAGATTTTGTTACTGCTATTAAAAATGGCTTTTTAACTATAGCTGATTTTCCAGGGTACAGTCAAAATGTATCGAGCGCAATGTATATGAAGTCCTTGACTATTAAAAAACTCTGTTCAAAACCCCTTTAAATACAGTTATTTCTAAGCCTCTGTCAGGGTGTGATAGAATTTTACTTGCTTCAGTAATGATTACATAGTTGAATATTTTTTGAGAACAAGTTATGCTTTGTGATTTTAATTTTTGGGTTAATATGCAGCCCATATAATTAATATTTAAACAGAAAACTATATTATTTTTTCTGTAAGAGTTTCGAAAATCAAAGGATGGAGAGTTTGATTGTATCTAAGTTAAGATAAAATATTTCTTACTTATTGTTAGAACACCCGTTTCTTGGATTCACAATAAAATTGACCGCAAATGGCTCTATTTATCATATTAAAAAACTCGTATGGCTCATATTTTAATTTATATAAACTATACAGAGAAACTTATAAAACGAGAAAAAAAATCCAATTTTCTATATCAAGTTAAAATAGTTTTGAGCAACTTGTGCAAAGCCTGAATATAATTGAATTGTCATTCAAGTTGAATCTTTTTTGAGCTTGAAAATCTTGGAGAATTAATTTTCTTCATAATGAAAATGGAAAATAAAACCCTATTATCATTCAAGTATGAAAATTAAATTTGGTACTATGCGCAGGAGAATATTTTGCGCTATTATAATTCAAAAACTTGAAAAACCATAACAAATAACAATATAATTGCTTATCATCCTTAAATGATACAAAAAAATAATTACATTAACAAAATTGCTCTTTAAAACATTTTAAATTAACTTTTGTTCATTTTTTGAAAACAAAAAACTTTAATAGACAAATTTCTTCTTATATAGTTTTTATTTTACTTATTTTAATTAGTAAACAAGACGCTCATATAATATTCCGGGATGCAGCTGCATTTAATATGACAGAAGCAGGTCATGTTTGGATAGTTACAGAACAGGCGTTGAATGCAAACAACACACCCGATGGTGTCCTTGGGCTGCAGTTAGAGTATGCAAGCAGTGAAAAGGAGCATATAAGGGTAAGTTTTTACGATTTAATAAAAAAATATGTCATTTAATTTTTTTGTGCTTTTAAAAGTAAATAATATAGAATTTTAGATGAATATATCATAGATCATATTAAGGCAAATTTGTATCTTGTTGCTTGTTTTTCTTTTGAATTTTGATAATACACTGTGTTAAACAAGGAATATAGAGAGAAAGTATTAAAGCCATGAATTATGATGTTCTATAAGGGAAAAATTGGCACCCGCTAAATTAAATATACTTACGATCCTGATAGCTTAAAGTAAAGCTAATTAAAAGCATTCTTAATGAAAAAAAGGATTCCAAAAATTATAAAAAGAAAAATACTTGATAAAATTGAAAGTAATATTATTTTAGGAAGGTCTATTCATTCGGTAACAATTGTATTAGATATTTTTTTGAAGTACTTCAAAACATTTTTTACATTCTCATTTTATTTATTTTAATTTATTAGACAAGACTATTTTTGTCTCGGAAAAATGTTTTTATAAAAAATATTAATGTAAAAATGAAATGATATTTAAATTAAATTGATATTGGACGATTTAATTTTTAATAAAATGAATCAACAAAGGAAATTAATCAACTGTATGACTACAATTGGTCGCCATTTATTTAAATCTTTAAACATAATTCAAACTTAAATAATAATACTTATTACTAGAAAATGTGTAAAGAGGTACCTCCTATGAGTTATGCACTAGAAATGTATAGAAGTTAGACATTTACTACAACTCAGCCATGCTGTATTCAGAAAATCACTGTAAAACTCAAATTAAACATAATTAAAAAAACAATTAAAATTTCTATAATGCCGTATAAAGTTTTCTCCACCCTAATTAAAATAATTTTTTCCATATTAAATCTATTTCCTTTAGTAAATTTTGCAAAGTTTCCAATAACTTTTTTATTTACTTTACTTATTGTTAGTATAACAATAGAAGAAATTGTTTTTCAAATTACTCATATTATTACTTCTTGATCATACTTGAATTATGTCTTAAGTATTTTTATTTATACAGGTAATAAATATTTAAATAATAATAAACACCACTTTAAAAAACATGAAAAAGGAGACAAATTTTTCATTTAACCTTCGCGAAATGTAAACTTGTACATATAGAGAATGAAAAACTTTTGTCTGGCTATGAGTGCAACTCAATTTTAAACTTTTCTTACTCAATTAAGAGCACTTAAACCACTCACTCAACTTACTTATATATTCAACTAAAACTTCCATTTAACCAAATGGAAAACAAAGGAGTACTATGAGAGCAACATTTTTATTACACCTCGAGCTGTAACACTTTTTACTGTTTTTAAAAGATTCGGTTTTCCGAAAAAAATATGGTAAAAAAACTTCTCTTCCTTGAGACAGCCGCAAGTAGTTTTTTTAGTTAGTACGATAGTAGTATTCCTCTGGATTAATAATTCTTTTTTTTTTACTTCAGATTACTAGGAAGGTTTTAATCTTGACAAACCACACAATTTTTTTTTTTTTTTGCAACCCCCACCTGTAACTTTTTGAATTTTTTCGGTTTTTTTTGTTCCGGTATTCTTTGAAAATTAATAAATATCTTCTAAAATAATGGAAAGTAAAAATATTATTTGTTTTAAAACATCTAAAAGAATACCTACAATCCATGTCTCTAGAATAGAATATCCCTTTAAGGGGAAATTAAAAGCCATCGTGAGTAGCTGCGAAAGCCTAATCTAAAAAGGAATTTTTTTTTCTTATTTTCATAATTCACAGTTTAAGCTGTGAAAAAAATGGAAGTATGTAATCTATGAAAGTGGGATATTATTAATTCTTTTTTAACAAAATAGTGAAAAGATTTTTGGTACTCGTAGCTATTCAAATTCAAAAAAGTCTACAGACAATTTTTTTATTAACTTTAAGAAAAATATGGGGTAAATTCTATATCAAAATATTATTTGTAGTTAAAAAGGTTTAGAGCTAAGAAAGAACTAGAAGATTTTTTTATGTTAATTTTAAAACCAAATTGTTGCAATGATTCCGTATGGCAAAAACATGAAAAAGTCAACTTTAGCTTATTTGACATATGGCATATTAGCATAGAGTGTAACTGAGCATAAAATTAGTGTTAAAGATTTCTGAGCTAATGTTTTGGAAATGCTTGAGCCATAGGTATTGAAAATTTATGTTAGTCAGACTATATTAAAAATGCAATCGTAGAATATTCCATGATTTAAAAAATATACTGGTACGTTAGCGCTTAAAAGTTGTGTTGTGAACAAATATGTATATTATAGAAATAAATATCAAACTGACTTAAAATTTCTGACGTAATTTGGCATAATTTGAAAGTTATGTCAAGTTTCCAAATTACTTTAATCACCAATTATGTAGTTTACTTTAAGGAATCAATAATAATTGATAAAATATTAAATTTTTAGTAGAAGAATGGCTCAGAGCACCCTTTGCCAGTTTGATATTATTCATTTGTTTTATCGTGGCATTTATTGCTGTATTGTGTTAAATTTGTTCATGCAAGTTGAATATTTGTTTTTAATTTTTGTTCTGTGTATGCTAAAGTATAATTTGCTGTTTTATCTTTTGAATTCTTTTTAAAAAAAGGGGTGATAGCTAAGCTTTTAAGCAAGATTTACAGCTTAAGGGCATCATTGATTTGAAATTTTGTTTTTTTCTTAAAAACAAAGTAAGCATAAAAGTAGAAGAGGTTCTTACAAAATGGTTCTTATAATAGCGGGAGCTTGGAAACTTTTTATGTTGGTACAATTATTTTGGAAAATGCAAAAGATATTCTTGATAATATAGACATTTTAGCTTGTTTTAACGAAAGAAATGCTTGTACGAGAGCTTTAAAACCTAGACATGTACATATATGTAAATTCTGTTGAAAGGGTGAAAAGCGTTAAAAACCCCTAAAAAAGTAATTGAACTTTCATACGATTTTGATTATGTAAACCTCGTTAGTAAGGCTTTGCTTCAATAAATTTTTGCTACTTATTTAATGTTGCCTCTTTTTAAAAGACTAGGCGTGGCAATGTACAGCGTATTTTCTTTTCCTAGAGCTGCAGCAGGAAGACCCTCGAGTTTTTAAAAGTGCAAAGAAATTGCATATAATTTGAGGGAACCAACTTAAGACTGCAATGACATTAAACAGAAGACAGTAAAAAAAATATACCTGAATTTTTAACCATAGCATATCAATACAAAATGGTAAAATCATATCGCCCTAGTGAAAGTATGCTAAAATTATATACAAAAGTACCAAATCTTGCTAAAATAACGGTTGAATATTTCTCTACATATTCTAGTTTTTTTTTTGCTATATTACCCATTTTTGCATCCTTGGTTCATGGTTATTTAATGTTTACTATATAATTTTATGTTAGCCAAGACAAATAAATGAAAAATATTCTCTACCTAATGAGGTGAATTAAAATTATTTTCTTGGTTGATAAAATTTTAACACAAAAATGAAAAATATATTTGTTATGAAATCGAAACCTTATTTTTGGGGTAATTTAACAAGAAGGATATCATTGTGGGTAGAATGGAAAAAATTTTGTTTAAGGGATATGTATGAGTAGAATATGTTTTGTTTGGTTAGTAACAAACTCGATTTTATTTTTAAATAGTTTTCATTCAATTCAAATTTTGTTTGGAAATAGTTATTTTAAAATAATTCTTTTTAGATTGTAGAATTAGAGTGTGAGTTTAAATGGATTAGCTTCCTTTTACCGGAATGGAACTAAGTAATTTTTTCTTAATTTCATTTCTATATATATATAGTATAATTATAAAATATTGTATTATTTATGTCCTAAAGTAAGGCCAATTAGAACAGATGTATTTTAAATTCTACTTTTTATAAGAGAATTTTAAAATGATGTTTAAAAACAGAAACTTCAATAGTTTAATAGATTCTAAATTGTAGGAAATAAACAAGGATATTAGTATTCACTATATTTTTTCAACATTTTTACCTTTATTTTCTAAAGTAAAATTAGAATATTAGGTATATTAGGTATTAAGAGCTATGAATACCCCTGCTAATCATTTATTAGACTACCTCTGAAAAATTCTTCAAATTCTTCTCAATTTGCTTCTTTATTACATTTGTATAATTTTTTCATCTTTAATTTCATTTTATACTTTGAACAGGATAGCCTATTTGTGCTAGCATCTGCTATCAGGGAAATGATGTTAAACGAGACGATAGCAGAAGCACCTAAAGATTGTGATGAAACAAGTCATAGTTGGGAGTCAGGTGAATATAATTTTCAAAATCAATTGCATAATTTATTTATTTTGTTTTCTTTTTAATTTCATATAATGAAAATAGGCAAACGAATTTTTCATTACTTAAAAACCAGAAATATCCGAGGACAAACAGGACAGGTGGCTTTTGATGATAACGGTGACAGAATTTATGCTGAGTATGATGTTATAAACGTTAGAGATCATCAAAAAAGGAAAATTGTTGGTTCTTTTTATTACGATGTGGTAATAAAATTTTTACCATTTTTCAAATTTCTTAAATTTATGAATTAAGTTTCTATTTATTTTGGTGAAGTCAGGTTTTTTACTTCTTATTTTTTCACAATTTTATGTATATCAGATTGAATTCTAATTTCAATTTTAAATATTTAAATCAATGAAATCAATTCTTCTTTTCAAAAAGTTTTTATGAGATACTTAAAATATTTTAAGGGGTACTAAAAATAAAATAACCTTTAAATATATATGCTAAAGAGTCTTACCATGCATGAATGATAAGGATTCAATAAATGTAGATTTGTGTATGGAAAAAATTGAAATAAAATTAACTTCAAGACTGATTTCAGGAAGTAAAAGCCTGCTTACTTGTAAACAAGTATAAGATTGCTATCTGGCTCGGCTATACTTTTATAAGGAATAATTTAAAATTTCTTTGAATTACATACATTGTTATCCCTTAAATTAAATGTCAAAATCAAATCAAGAAAAAATAAAATATATAAGGAAAAATTTTTTTTAATATGAGGGGAAATTACGAGGGAGTTTCTTTTATTACATTAGCCTGATGAATGAACACAAGCAATCAATTCAAATTTCTTTAAAAAAAACAACTTGAGTCACGGTAATAAGTCTTCAAAAATATATTTTTACTCATTGTTATGTATATTTAATATAATTTTTTTGACTGAATTTTGACTTTTGAAGTCAATCAAAATGACTTTTTGTTATAGTTATGAAAACAAACAAATTAAAATCACTCTTGGGAATGATTTAATAATATTATTAATCCTTTTTCCTTTAAATTCCATAAATGTACCTTAATCTTCTGGACACCATAAAAATTTCATAGGTTTTTTGGGTAAAAAAATTATGCATCGACATGAGAAGGTTGGTGAGTATGACGAATGTTATGAAGTTTAATAAAAACATTAAGGGCTATTATTAATATTATTATTATTAATTATTAATATTAATTGTCAATAGACAATTAAAACTACATCAAGCCTGGCATTGTCATAACTGAAAAACATATTTTCAATTTTACAGTGCTTGTAGGAAGCTCTTATACATTCGTATCCAGTTAGATTAATTGTACGTAATTTAATTCAAAGACTTAAACTAAATTTGTATGAGCTTTCATTTAAAAGATGATTAATTGATTATAACAAAACAACTGTAATATTGATAAATACCAAAATTGTGTAATTAAATTGTGTAACTTTCTTCCCAAACTAATAGTTAAATAATATTTGATAAATTTTGAGTAAAGTTTTTTCTGGATTGTTTTGAAGTAAAAAATTAGATAATTTTTAATTAGTTCTATACTTAAAGATTTTATAGAATTAAAAACTAATTGATATAATTATATTTTCTTTTTAAGGAAAAACAAAAAATGCGTCTAAAAATTAACGATAGCCAGATCCTTTGGCCAGGAAAACATAAGAAAAAGCCCGAAGGAATAATTATTCCTACTCATCTTAAAGTACTTACAATCG
The DNA here is from genome assembly GCA_947359355.1 of Acrocera orbiculus. Taxonomy (NCBI): domain Eukaryota; kingdom Metazoa; phylum Arthropoda; class Insecta; order Diptera; family Acroceridae; genus Acrocera; species Acrocera orbiculus. The sequence goes on along the minus strand of OX375756.1, from coordinate 21,495,541 downwards.
AAGAAAAACCATTTGTATATGTCAGACGTCTGTCCGAAGAGGAAATATCATGCGAAGAAGATGAAATTCAATGTCCACATTTTAATGTTTCTGAGGGAATGGGTAAGTATATAATAATTTTTAAAATTAAAAGATAACAAATTTTCATCTCTTTAATTTTATAATTTATTAAAAAACAAGATATGAATAATTGTCTAAATAATTTTCGAAATAGAAATAACCGGAAAACAAAGTTTTACTATGATTAATGTACAATTAACTTGGTCGATATCATAGGAATAATTTTTCGAGGTTTAAATTATATTTCAAGTTTTAATTATAAAAGATTGTTATTTAACCTTAGGGTAGATAAATATTGTTTAAATTATAGTTTTAAATTATAGCTTAGTATCCAAATTAATTAAAGTTAATACCAGAAAATTTTCATTTTTAACTATTATCTTTTATTTAATAAACTTCAAACATAACAATAATGTACTTTAATTTCGGAGGACTTATATAGATTTTCAACCTTAATTTAATTTTGAATTTCTATTAGAATTATATTTAATTTCTATATCTTAAGTGGAAAAAAACTCAACCCTTTTCTAAAAGATGAGAGTTTAAGTGAAAATCCAACTTTAACAAAGGATTTTCGTTTGCAAAGTTTCGAAGACCAAAACCATCATTGTAAAACATAATTCGCTTTCAGATACGGCAAGACTTTGTTTTTGTTAAATTTTAAAATCTAGCCAGCCACTACTTTAGAAAACATTAAAGTAAATTTTAAAGGATAGCCTTAATGGATTTCGTTATTTGAGAAAATCTGTACATTGTTAATTAATTAAATCAATAAACAATGTACACGGAACCATAAAATTGGATAAAAACTGTATTGTAGTTAATTTACGTGAGTGGTTGAAATTTCTTGGTAAATAAGCCGAGATTAGCTAAAATTGTATACAGAAATAGATTTCAGGAAGCATGAGAAAAATTTTGTTACAAAAAAAACGATAGCAACTGTTTAAATTAATTAAAAAATAATTTTCCAACATATAATTTTATATAATTTAAATTACATTAAATAAAATCAAAAATATTTGTTATAAATTAAATTCTTTAGACGTGAGTAATCATGAGATTCTAGCTAAATGTCATTTTTATGAAGTCAAGCAAAATATATTTTAAATATTAGGAACACTTTCAATTTCTATTTTAAAAGTATCAAACCAAACATCAAAATTTATAATTTTGCTTTTAAATAAAAATCATAGAAAATGCTTAATTAAATATAAAAATTACTAAAAGGGTGAAATTTTTATATGAGTTGATTGAATTCCATTACATTTTTTTCGCAATGAAATTTACTTTAAGTAAAAAAAGAAAAAAACTGAAATTTAATTATTTCAAAACTACTAAAATATTAAATGAATATTCATAAAATCAGATTATCAGTTGATAACGAAAAAAAATTACGAAACTTCAGCCTTAAAACTAAGAAAATTTCATAAAAAGCAAGTCCCTAATAGACCTTTGAAAATTATGAAAGGTTAAAAACAAGCAAAAATTTTAAAAAGTATTCTATACAAAAAGTTTTGGTAAATGTTGCAAAAAGAAAATTAGTAAAAAAAAATTTTTCTTCTTTAGCTATAGCATCAAAATCCGTTCTTAGTACATAAATTGAAGTGAAAAATTATAACAAAGGCTCTGGTTATTAGTGAATTAGAATTTTTGAGTCCCCAGTTTTAGCCTATAATGGATTATTAAGTGTTGCTCTTTAAGTACCTTTAAATTCTCTGTAAAAAGGCTTGATGCTTAACTGGAAGGAATGTTCATTTTTGTATGCCACGAGATGGTAGAATTCTTGCTTGAAGGGAATGGTAAAAGTTTTAATTAAATTTATAACATTAAATAAGCAAAAATGTGGGAAATATCCTCTGACAATAATTGAACAATAGTGAAATATTTTAGCATAGAAACTTTGAGTAGAAATAAAAATATATTTCATTACTATTACAATTAACCAACTGAGACTAAATTGTGCCTATAGAAGTATTCTAATGGTAAATAAGTTATTTAATGCCCTTACAGGGAAATTTCAGAGTAATTATAGAATTGTAAATTTTTATGCTCTACAAACTTGTGTAATTATATCGTTTAAGTCGCATAGATATCATAAATTGGACTATTAAACAAAAGATAATTTTAAAACTTGATAAGTTAAACAAATTTAGCAAAAAAACTTAAATATTTTGGTTTTTTTCAATTTTACAGATAATGATTATTGCTGCAAAGGATATTGTGTTGATTTATTACGTGCACTTGCGCATCGAATCAATTTTACTTATGATCTAGCATTATCACCCGATGGACAATTTGGTCATTATATTTTTAAAAATCATACAAGTACAACAATACCAATTAAAAAAGAGTGGACAGGATTAATTGGTGAATTAGTAAATGAAAGAGCTGATATGATAGTTGCACCGTTAACAATTAATCCCGAAAGAGCTGAATTTATAGAATTTTCAAAGCCTTTTAAATATCAAGGAATTACTATTTTAGAGAAAAAGCCATCACGTTCTAGTACTTTAGTATCCTTCTTACAGCCATTTAGTAATACGTTATGGATTCTTGTAATGGTTTCTGTTCATGTAGTTGCATTGGTGCTATATTTATTAGATAGGTAAGATTAATATTTTCATTAATATCCCAAATTTTATGCAAAAAAAAAAAAAAAACTGGAATTTTTAATTTTTACATAAATGCTTTATAGAATTTTTCAAATTTTAAAAATAAAAACTGTTACTTTGTTTATGAAACACTAAGACACAAATATTTTTATAAATCAATAAGTCCCTCGACTGTTATAAGGATTTTGAGATTCTATTATTTGACGAAAAAGAAAACAATACTTTGTATCTCAAGGCATTGAAAACGATACATTTACATATGTTGAGTATTGAATTGCTCTAGCATCCATCACACTTACGAGATCTTGCCTCCAACGACTTTGTAAAATTTTCTCAGTTTTAGAAGTATGTATCTAAAATACTAAGTCATAAAATACATCCCCAAGTATACTAGAAGTACATTGCTGAGAGGAGCTCCCACATATAGCTATCTTATGAAAATGTGCTAATGACTATTTAGTTAAGTTATTTGCACACAGATTTTCTAAGAAAAAAATCAGTTCCGTTAAATCCCTTGTGTAAGGCATTTAAGATAATAAGTAGAATATACTCACAAAATATTTCAAAAATTTCATGCACAAAAAAGGTTTTTCTAGATTGAAAGAAAATTTCAATAAAAATTTGTTAAAGTTCATTTGTTAAAGCTCATGAACCTTAGCTGAGTGTAAAGCATTACTATGAAGGAACAAATTCAAAAAACAAAAAAAAAAAAAAACAAAAGAAACAAAAGACTACAAAGAATCAAAAGGCCTAAAATAAATGTTTTTATCATTTTTTTACCTTATCTGCATATATGAGTATTTTAATGATAAAAAATAGAGAGAAAAATGACATCAAAAGCTGAGTATTTTTCTTATAACACAAAAGCTAACTATAGACTGGTGAAATATTATTAGCATTAACAAAAGGTAACTAAGGCTAAAATGCTAAGGGAACTGAATTAACTTTTCTAATACCTAGAAGTCAAGAGAATTAAGTATAACAAGAAAAAAATATAAGTAAAAAACTTCCTCAATATCAAAGAAATGATAAATCATACAATTAAACAGTGTTCCAAGAAATAATGGCAAACAATTAGAAATCTTTAGCCACAAGCATATTCCAACGAAAGCCAAAAATACATTAAAACACGAAGATCACGACTTACAATACTGGTCCCAAAAATAGTAAAAACATTTAACTGGAATTTTTCACCATGCTCAACCTTCTAATTATTTATTTTTTATATTATGTTACCATATTTTTTCCAACATTTGGTTGCTTTTCGTTGATTGATTTGATAATCAAACATAGTCTTTTAGGAAAATTCAGGAAAAAGTGGACAAGATTTTATTGAGCTCATCTGTGCAATATTTAAAATGGCCATTATATTAAAAACTAAACATAAAATACAGATGGTGGTGGCATTTACATTCAAAGAGCTCATGATTGTCGAAATTTGTTAGTTAAAATTTAGACTTGGTTTGAAGTAAACATGAAAAAAAGTTCGGTTATTATTTTGAAATTATGTAAATTATTAAATAACAATATAAACATATCTTAGTTAGCAAAATTTTATTGTTTTTTTTCTACCGTCTCGATCTGAGGTCCATAAAGATATTTTTTGAGCTCAGTTTAATAATAGACAAAAAGTGAACTATTCAACCTTTTTATCTGAAATGAAAATTAAATAATTAAAAAGTACTCTATTGCTTTTCATTATCGATAAAATAATTGAAAAAATTCAATATTTCAGTTTGCACAGTTCTTTATTAACTTGAAAGAAAAAAAAAAATAAAAATTATATAATAACTTTTTGTTTCTTAAGGTTTTCACCTTTTGGTAGATTTAAACTATCAAGTAATGATAGTACTGAAGAAGATGCACTAAATTTAAGCTCAGCAATTTGGTTTGCCTGGGGTGTATTATTAAATAGTGGTATTGGTGAGGGTACGCCAAGAAGTTTTTCAGCACGTGTTCTGGGTATGGTCTGGGCTGGTTTTGCAATGATTATTGTTGCCTCATATACTGCCAATTTGGCTGCATTTCTAGTTTTGGAACGGCCAAAAACAAAATTAAGTGGTATTAATGATGCTAGACTTAGAAATACAATGGAAAATTTAACATGTGCAACAGTTAAAGGATCTGCTGTTGATATGTATTTTAGAAGGCAAGTTGAATTATCAAATATGTATCGTACAATGGAAGCTAATAATTATGGTACCGCTGAACAAGCCATTGAAGATGTTAAAAATGGGTAAGATTTTTTTTAGTTTTTTTGACTTTTAACATGCTTTAGCATTTTAAAGAAAAGGATTTGTAAGTAAGAGTACTGTTTTGTATTTTTCAAGTGATAATTTCAACGTTTATAATTGCTGTATTGTTTATTAATATTGAGACATTTTGTGTATACAGCACACTAATCAATAAATCTCATTAAAATCATAAATATTGACGCTATGTATTCTAAAAGAGCAATTTATAGCTTAAGCTTTGTTGAAATATTCCTTTGACATACTATAATTATTTTGAATTTTCTATTTTGTTTCATGCAACACGACTTTGTTACTTTGTTGCTGCTGTATCAAACAAATATTACGTTTTTTATAATTTTATTTTCTTTCAAGTTTGACCAAACTTATTTTAGACCTTGCTATTTATTCTTTTTGCCTTTGGCCTAGAACTATAGTTCTTTTATTCTCCTTTTTATTCTATTTACCCTTATTTTTTTCGTTCTGTTTATATTCAAATATAAACTCAAAGTAAAACTATTGCGCACATAATTGACTGAATAATAAAATATAAAACATTTATTTATTTTTCTTCTAAAAGCAAGCCGTAAAAGTCAAGTAAGCTGTACAAATGCACACAAATTTTTCAATATTTGGTACTAATCTCATTTCAAATCCTTTTTTAAATTTTAAGAAAAATTAAAATTAGATTTTTTTTTTTTTAATTATTATTTAGCCTACTACAATCTTAATATTCTTATTAATTTATTAATACTTATGATATTGGAGAGTTGGCAGTGTTGAGTTAAGTTCGATGTGTGAGAGCTATCATCCAGTGATGACACCCATAATGCATTGATATTGTAGAATTGATACTAGATTGTCAATTCATGCGGTTTTACTCTGCACAAGCATCTGGTTTTGCCAAAATCAGTTGGATGGCCTCAATGTTTGGATGATATATAAGTCTTCGTTCATGCTTAGAAGCGTAATCGCGGATAACATCCTCTACCCACTTGATATTCAAGTCATCGTGAAGTTCCTTGTTAGAGATGAAGCGATAGGCGTTGGTAATTAACCTTAGTACCTTGTTTTGACTTTTCTGGATGAAAGCTCTATTTGAGCTACGCGCGCACCCTCACAACTGCACTCCATAAGTCCAGATGGGTTTAATGATAGAGGTGTATATTGCCTTTTTGCTTTTGAGATTTAGGGGCAAATTTTTCCCAAGTAGCCAGTTAAGTTTGATTAATTGTTGCTTTATCTGCTTAGCTTTTTGTTGTATGTGATGTTTCCAATTTAGCTTAGAGTCTAGATGTAGGCCTAGATATTTTGCCGACTCAGCTTTTGGAATTAGCTCACCATTGTGGAATAAGTGGAGATTATTATTGATTCTTCTTAATGTGTATACTACGTGCACAGATTTGGAGCTGTTAATTTTTATCTTCCAATTAGATGTCCATTTGTTGATAGAGTTAAGTGAGTTTTGAAGATTTTCAGTTGCTTCGGTTTGCGACTCATTCACTGAGAGTAGGACAGTATCATCAGCGAAAGTACCGATGAATGTATTTTCCGTGGTAGGAATGTCCGCAGTGTATATCAGGTATAGAAGTGGTCCCAGAACACTACCCTGGGGAATACCTGCCTTTACTGGGTATATTCTTGACTTAGCATCTTGATGTTTGACTTGGAACTTGCGATTAGCTAAGTACGATTCCAGTAGTTTATAGAAGTTGCCTGGGAGGAGAATGAATGGCCCTTGATGCCAGACTCGATCGAACGCTTGTGATACGTCAAGGAATACCGCACAGCAGTACTTCTTTTCTTCAAACGCCTGTTCTTATCAGTGACTCGATGAATTTGATCAATTGTAGAGTGTTTAGATCTAAATCCGAATTGATAGTCAGGGATAGTCACTAGAGGTTTTAGTCTCTTTAGGAGCAGCTTTTCAAATAACTTTGAGAGTGTTGGGAGGAGTGATATTGGCCTATAGGAGGTAACTTCCTCCGCTGGTTTATCTGGTTTTTTTATCATTATGATTTCAGCTACTTTAAAGCTGTCCGGAACGTATTGTAGTCTGATGCAGGCATTGAATATGTATGTTATCATTTTAATTGCTTTTGCCGGTAATTCCTTGAGTAAGCGGGGAGATAATTGGTCTATTCCTGGCGATTTTTTTATATTCAAGTTGTTGTCTATTTTACTGGCAAGTTCAAAGGCAGTGATCTTTTTGATTTTTTTATATGGCTGGTGCCTTGGTTGTGTTTGAGTACCAGACTGGATGTCGTGCGGTTGAAATACTGAGGATAGATGTTGTGCGAACAGTTCGGATATATCATAATCCTTACGTGCCTACCCACCCTGATGATTCCTCAATGGGGGTATTCTAACAACTGGGTGGTGTCGAGTTGCCTTCCACAAGGAGTAGTTCTTGTCTTTATCAGGTCCTAACTCACTTAGGTACTTGTTGAAACATTCTTGTTTATATGCTTTTATGAGTTGGTTTGTTTTGTTACTGACTCGGTTGAAGTCAGTTTTGTGGCCTGGTTTCTGGTTGTATGCCAAAGCCTTCGGGCTCTCCTTCTTTCTTTAATGGATTGTTTTATTTCTGCAGTGTATGTTATTTCGATAGTAGGCTCCCCTAATTAGATGTCTATAAATTTGTATATTAACAGAAAGTTAATGGCATTCATATGGGATTCATCACGATTGGAGTATGAAGCTGGAAAGGATTGCGAGTTAGTAACAGCCGGTGAATTATTTGGAAGAAGCGGTTACGGAATTGGCTTACAAAAAGGTATTTTTCTTTTTTTTATTAATAAAATTAAAAACTGTCTCTCAACCATTCTAATTAAAGATCAATTAATTATAAATACTAATTTAGGTTCCCCATGGTCCGATGCTGTTACATTAGCAATTTTAGAATTTCATGAAAGTAAAAAATATTCAATATATAAATTTTAATTATAAATTTTTATGTATAAAATTTTTCTAAAGGTGGTTTCATGGAATCTTTAGACAAAGAATGGATATTCCATGGGAGCGTACAACAGTGTGAACAATTTGAAAAAACCCCAAATACACTTGGCCTTAAGAATATGGCAGGTGTTTTTATATTAGTTGCTGCCGGTATAGTAGGTGGAATTGGTTTAATTATCATTGAAGTAGTTTATAAAAAACATCAAATTAAAAAGCAGAAACGTATGGAAATTGCAAGGCATGCAGCAGATAAATGGAGAGGAACAATTGAGGTAATTTATCCAAAGCAAAAAAATAAATAACATAATTATTACTATATTTCAATATTTTTTTAGAAAAGAAAAACATTACGAGCATCCCTTGCCATGCAACGACAGTTTAATGTACATTCAAATACAAATACGAATACTATAAGCTTAGCAGTTGATAAGAACTGTCGAATAGGTCCAAGGGGACCAGAAAGAGCATGGCCGGGGCCTGGGAATACAGATTTTGTAAGGAATCGTGGTCTAAGAGGTAAAACGAATCAACAGCAACTTCTGCAACCGCCACCGAGGTATTCATCAGCCTATACTAGTGATGTATCACATTTAGTTGTTTAAAATATTTTTAATAAAAGTTAAACCATTTTTAAAAACAATTTTACAAAAAGAAAGAAAAGAAAAAAACAAGCAGAATAAAAATATTTCTGATTTGGTAGTAATTTGTTGTTACATTTTTTATTTTTAAATAAATGATAAAACAAAGTTAACGAAAAATATAAATATAACATTAATTTTATTTTAAAATATAAAGTTATAGTAATGAGGGCTGAAAGGTTAAGAGCAGCTTCTTAAAAGCGAATAGTAGACTGAAAAAATTATATTGATTGCACAAAATTTTACATAATTTAAAATTTTTTTAAGTAAATGATTATTTTATCTAAGTTTTAAAAGAAATTAGTTGATGATACAATTAATTGATATTTTAGCAGCAAATCACAGGTATTAAAATACAAACGTAAATAATTATCCATCTATTGTTTCAATCTTAAGTTTTAAATATACTAATTTTATTAAAATAAGGATTGAAAATAGTACGAGTCAGCAAAAATTATTTTGTGTAACTTTTTATTTTACTAAAATTGTAATACAAATGGCTACAAGATGTTAGAACTATAAGCCTTAGCTTCTCTTATATCTGTTATTATAAAAATGGTAGTAAATGCTTTTCTATTCAAAACATACCCCTTAAAATAAAAAGTGTCAGATGGCATAAAATATCTAGTTAATTACTTATTTGTCCGGGAAATCTCTATTTAAAAAAGAAATAAAAACCGGAAAATTAATTGTACAGTAATAACTTTGTTAAGCCTGCTTTAGCACGTTGCCACAAATTGTACAAGTCTAAGTCCATTCATCTAAATCTAACTTTGGGGATATTGAGATTACTTTACTACTTCAATGTAAGGAAGGAAACTTTTCATACTTCTCTAGTAATCATTATTCACATAATATTCGTATAAAAACGATCATTTAGAAAGAAAAACTTATCACATTTTAGAACACATTCATCCTTTTTAACACATAGATTTGAAAATTATAGCATATTAAAAACTAATTAAATGCAACTATAATCATGTATCAGTATTGATTGATCATAATGCTAGCGGGGTTTGATTTTAAAGCTCTCAAGAGATAAAAAATAACGAAGATGTTAAAAGCATGTTTTTAATTACGTTTTGATCACATCGCTATTGCCAATTTAAATCTGTTGACTTGTTAATAATTCTGAAAATTCAAAAGTTTCTAAGTTAAAGATCTGCACTGTAAATATTTGTGTTAAGTTTATATCATTTCAAACTAATTAAGAAATTTGAGCAAGCTTATTCATGCATTCATTTTCCAATAATTTCTACCTAATAAATAATTTAGTACCACGAAAAACAAAAAATTTTTCTATTTAATTGCTAAAGCCAATTTTAAAGTAGCAAAGCTTTTATTTTTAACCCCAATTTCCGTTTTCTTGATAAAATTGTTAAATCAACTCCGAGCAGTTTAATTTTTAGCTATGGTTCTTCTGCATTCAATCCTCTCTTTTTAATAAAATTATGAATTTTGACAACCACTTAGGGGTGATTTTGGCTTAATTGCCTAATCCAATAGAATCTAAATGACGAAAAAGTTCAATTGTGATATGAAAATAAAAATGTTTTGAATGATGTCACTAGCAGATAAATCAAGCAGTGTAACAGACAAATCTTTCCAAATTTGACTATGAAACGTAAATAAATCATTTTAAAATTTTTTATGGCATTGTCCATACCACTTTTAAAAGCTATTTCAATAACTTAAAATAAAAAATATAATATAGTATAATTTTTCACTCTTCTATTGATAGGTTATCATAGGCAGAGTGTTTGACATGATCTATTCATTGAATTAATGCTCTATTATTGTTTTTCTTGATTGAATACTCTTTAATGCTAATCAATAAAGTTATCGCTAATCGTTTGGTATTATGAATATGAATTATTGATATAGCCACATCTGTTGATCCTAATGGCGTTATGTCTGTCAAGTATCAAGAGATCAAACTCGTTAATAACTGACAGGCTTATTATATATGGTACAGCGTGTGTAATTTGGTTTTAATTTCAACTTCTTCTTTATTTTATTAACTCTGCAGTTAAACTTATCTTAAAACGTTGAGGCTGGCTAGTACCACCGTTGGTATACATCGGTTATAGTTTTGTTAGAGAAAAAAACTTTATGTGCTGCCAGATAAAGAAAAATTTGACTTTCACTGACCCCGAATGAAGCGAAATAGAAAAAACTGCGTCGTCTTTAACGTGTTAAACTAATACATTTACCATTTACAAAAATTTATTGTATCCCATAACATATGAAATTTCATAAAATCTTTGCTTTTCAATTTTTTGTGGTAATTTAATACTAATGTAAGTAAGAGATTCAGACATGGATTAAATAAAATGTGGATTATATCCTTAGGCAAACAAAAAAATGACATCAAAAGCCATTTGGTATCAGATAAAATAACAGTTATTGGTTTATGTAATATGAAAAATAGGCCTTAAAATAGTGCCGTATAAAAACCCTTTAGATAAATCCAAAAATTGATATTTAATTTTTTAACTTATATTCCAAAATAGTTAATTATTTAGATAAATATTAAAAATAAAATTTTTTTTTTTGGTTAAAATTTGAAAAAAGCCTTAAGTTATGCACACTAAGAAAAATTTGAATATATGCTACAAAATGGTTATGTAAAAAAAAAGTATATTTTAGATGTAAATATATTGTACAAAAACACACATACACAGAAAATTGATGATCAATTTCAATAAGTCTAACGTTAATTAAGTGTAAGAAAAGGAACTATTTAAACAGATTGTTATTTTTGTAGAAAAAAAAAGAAAAAGAAATTCGGATTGATAGTGAAGACAGTTTATTTGTAGGCTAAACAAAAAGTTTAAAATTTAACCTAACAAAAAAATAATTTAAAAAATTTTAATTAATCGAAAAAATGTAAAATGTAAATGTAAAAAATTTAATACTGTACTCGTAAGCGCAAACATAAATTAAACACATACATGAATAAATTCTAAGCTCTTCTTAAGCAGCAAAACTATTTTCTAAATACATTTTCTGTATGATAATGACACAAAATCGTACATTTTAGGGTATAAAATTATTTTGTTTTTTTGGAAAAACTTTTCAAACCAATTTTGATCATATTTCTATAACCCTTTCAATTTTTAAGTTTGAATAGTGTTAAGACTACAAAAGTTTTGGAGTAAAAGATATACACCGAGAAATTCAGTTGCTTAATTTTTGTGAAGTTTGTAATAATTTAAGCTTATTCGAAAATTTAAGCAAATCTGTTGTCTTTTAATTAATGCAATCATTTTTGACTTCCTTTCTGCTGCTAGTCAATTATAATTAAATATTCAATGCCTTAGAAAACAGATACCATATGCATCGATACTTCATCTTTATATTCCATGGCGGTGTTTTACCTTTATCTCCTTAAGCTCCATACTCGATTATTAACAATTGGCTTACAATCACATAAATGTCAACAAAAGGAAAAGTCTTAATCATTTGATTACACGTAACTATTATGTCTGTGTTTAAAAGATAAATCACATTTCTTGTCTAATTAAATAATTTTTTTCATTTTTTTCTAATTTAATTTAAGGATAAAATTTGTTAGTCCGAATATAGTACGGAGGAGCCCTGTCAATCTCAAAATTTATCTATTGCTACAATTTTTAGTGAAAACTACCAAAAGTTGCTTTCAGTTTACTACAAAAAGTTTTGCTGCCTTTCAACATGGATAATCTCGGGTAAATTTAATGTGTTAAGCTGAAAAGTCCACTCAATGATTACCCATTACTCAGAATTATTGTAAAAAACAAAGAATATAGTGTTATATTATTTCATAGCTTTAATACATTTTAATTGAATAAAATGATAAATATAGTGTAGGGTCTACAGTTAGAATGAGCGATCATGGTCTGTAATACGTAATTACGTTCTTTAGTAACAGAATATTTAAGCTATTGATAAAAAATGATTTTTGTTATTGAAAATATATGATCCCATTATCTGGATATGTTTTCATTTATGTTAACTTTTATTTTTTCCGAAATCGCTAAATATTTAACCTTAGAGTATTATAAAGCATCATCAGAAATATTATATCCTATAACCCCTAGTTGAAATATTTCAATAAGATTGATTTGATATATACATACATATATAAAACTTATTTTTCCCTTAATAAAGAAAAACAAAAATAAACATAATAAGAAAGAAGAAAACATGCAACGAAGCCCTCCTATATAAAAGTAGCTCTGATTATTTGAAAATACTACAAGTACTGGCATTTTATTTATTCAAATTGTAAATTTTAATAACTAAATAAAAGTATATTAAAAAAGAAATAAATAAAAGTATATTAAAAAAAAAGATTTTTATAAAAATAAAAAGTATATATTAATAAAAAATGTTAATAAAAATTTTTTTGCTAATGCGAAATTGTTTAAATAGTAAAATAAAATAATTGAATAAGAAAAAAAGCTATTGATGTATAATTTTATGGTGCAGACAAATAAAACTAAAAATAAATTTAAACATAATAAATACAAACACTAAAAGTTGACATTTTAATCGATATTAATACTTAAAAGAATAAAATTTTTTAAAAAAAAACCTTAATAAATATTATTATTGAATACAGAAAAAAGGAAAAACCAGCAAAGAAAATGGTTGTTGAGATCAAAATATTGTTATTGTTATTTTTAAAAATATGTGAATAGACTTATGAATTTGTATATGGGACATTTCATTAAAACTTGAAGCAAATCAAAAAAACTAAGTCCAAATGTAAAAATTCAATTATATTTCATATTTTATTGCATTGAATAAATTTTTTAGTGTCCCAAAACAGATTCAAATGTACATTTTATGTTAATATATAAAAAACTGAAAAAATTATAAATATGAGATTTAATTTATATAAAATTTGACTCCATTAAAATTAGAATGATTTGGTTTTGCTTAGGGATGGCAAAGACTTTCCTACTCTACTGACTCCTTTTATAAACAACTTTTTTTATATATTAAATATATCAGCAACAGCAATAAAATAGCCTAACCCAACGTCGATCATATAAACAGCCATTAGCCGTGCCCCTAATACTTACCTAAATAAATCTGAAGGCGACGCGGGCATTTCATATATGGAATGGAGGAATGGAGGTATTGTTTAAATGGTAAAATAAAATAATTAAATGAGAAAAAAAGCTATTGATGTATAATTTTATGGTGCAGACAAATAAAACTCAAAATAAATTAAAACATAATAAATAAAAAACTAAAAACACTAACAGTTGACAGTTTAATCGATATTAATACTTAAAATATATTATTAATATTTATATTGATATCTTATTAGTCGACCCTCAACGTCCATCCGTCGATCATATAAACAGTCATCAGCTTCAATGGATATATGAAATTGAAGAGATTCTATACAAAAAATTTGTCAGCACCTTGTAAAAATGAAAAAGATGAAATCAATAAAGTTGTCAGAGGGCCTAATCAAAAAAATATATATATTAATGCTATATTAACAAAATGTCTACCAAGGAGGAGGACTCATGTATAGAGCTATTTCAATTTATAAAAGTAAAACTAAGTTTTAAACTCGATCCATTAAATGGAGTGTTTATACACTTTGAAATCATCAGCACCAAAGAAGACAAAATTTTCTTAATGTTTCCTTCATATAGTGCATAATTACCGTAGACATTAGATTTGTATGTGTACTTCTTATTCTCTGTCTAACATATAAAATAAAAATGAACGTGTATACGTGCGACGTCCGATTCCAAAAAACAATGCATAAGGTTTTTATTATGAGTTTATAATACAAAGTCTTCAATTAAATGCAAATTAAAAGCTTTCAAATAAAATTCATTATAAAATAGTGGTTATCATTGTGTTCCCAATTCATGTTCCCAATACAGAAGAAATAGTTGATTCACTGATAAGATCTCATAAATGGATGTATTTCTGCATGTGATTCATTTAATTGTTTTGGAAAGATATTCATAATTTTTAGAAACAAATATCTGCTAGGAAAATCTAAATTTACTACCTAATTTTTACTCAATAATTTTTAGCTCTTAAAAAGGTGAAAGGCGAAGAAATTTGTTTTTCTTATGTCTACACTAGGATTGACTAAAAAGACAGGCTTTAATATTTAGTGAGATGAGATGGTTGTCATATATTATGAGTTTCTCAACTCATCTGAAATCAACTATCGTAAGGTTACCAACTGCAGCTAATAATACTGAAATTGCGGACTAAAAGAGACTAAATGCATTGATAAACATTACAAACTTATATTCTGCTCTATAACAAAATCCAACATCAGATCATAGAAGAAATTAAAAAATTATGAAATTAAATTTGAGCTTCTTACTCCTTTGTGAAATATTTAATAGAATCATTGACCTTTCAGTTTTGCTAAGCCCAAAAAAACGGATAAGATTAAATTTAAATCCAAAAAACAACGCTCAAACTATAGCGATATAACAAGCTTATACCAGGCTCAGACTGTGAAGCCACTCTAGTATTACTTGTCAAGAGAGCAATAGAAATCTTTCACTATTTGTCATATTAATCAAAAACCACTGACGCAAATTTCCATTTGACTTGGAAGTTCGTATAAAAATTTATTTCCATATCCAATATTTAATCTAAAATTTTACTTAAATAAATTCTCTATCAAATCATTTTTTGATATTTAACTAAATAAAAATTGAAGCAAGTGAAACTAAACAAAAAAAAAACTTGGCCCTGACACAAAGCTTATTTAAATATTTCTAGTATTAAAATTTGAAATCAATTTATTGCAACTTTGTTTAATATCTGCCTACATGTCAAATGTCAGGTTTAAACTTTTAACTGTCTCTATACTCTCTAACAAGAAATCATGATATCTTATTTATTAACATATGGCAATCAATTAGTTCAGACCCTTAAGTTGTCTATTTATGACCATCATAAAATCAATATTTTCAGAAATATTGAAAACAATAAATTTTATCATTTGATGGAAACTCACTAGTAAATAATATTTACAGAAGGGCAGTAATTGTAGCTTCTAAAATAAATAAATAAAAAAGAGTAAAAAACTAAATAAACAATGATTGTCCCTTGTCTGGACCCATATTTAGTACATCTCGCTACTCCCAGCTGTTTTATTTTTGTTGTCTTTTGTACCAAAAGCCGTTGTCAATGTATATTAACTCAACTGATAAAAGCGTTATCAGAATACTTCATGGATGCAGTTGAGCATGAACAGTTTTCGAAATCAGTTCAATAATTTTTTTTTTTTTTTTTGATGTATGATTAAAATTCAAAATTCAGCTTAGTTAACTACGTGTCTAGTGTCAGTTATGTGAGTTTAGAATCAGTTTGAAAAAAATAATTGTGTTTTAACTATAATTTTTGTGATTTATTCTTTGATATTTCACTCTAAAGAAAAAAACAAAAATATTTTGGTTTTCCAAAGTAAAAATTTGAGATTAAAGTTTTATTAACAAATGCTTTCAATTGATTATATAAATAAAAAATTCTTAAAAATGAAAGATGAAAAACGTGATTTTAACTCGAACATTGGATCGTATCATTCAAAAGCGATCCGAGGTGAGTGAGGTACATATTGTAAAGGAGAAATTTTGTTGGTTTTGTTTTTGTTGTTTTTAATTTTATTTTCTTTATTTCCAAATTTAGACAAAAGAAATTATTCAGACTGATGTATGACATGTGAATAAAAGGAATATTTTCAAAGCATATACTTCTTATAATTATTATTATTATTTAATTTCATTTTTTATAATTTACATAAAAATATTTTTCTTTTTAACTTTTAATTATGTTGATTGTGTTTTCTATCTTCTTTCTTATTTTTTCTAGGATATCCCAAAGACGATGAAGTTAGTGCTATAAGGCTTAGATTTCCAACAAAAATACCAGTTATTGTAGATCGCTATAATCGTGAATGTGAATTACCATACTTAAATAAAAGAAAATTTTTGGTACCACAAGAAATAACATTATCACAATTTCATTCAATTATAAGGAATCGACTGAAAATTGATCGTAATCGAGCATTATTTTTATTAATTAATAATCGATCAATGGTAGGATTAAGTAAATCAATGTCTGAAATTTATGGTCAATACCGTAATGATGATGGCTTTTTATATATCACATATTCATCTCAAGAAGTTTTTGGTAAGTTCAAATATTTGCAAACATTTGTGATATTTTAATACGTAGATGTTTATACCTACAAAAAACTTCTACCTAGAATAATTTCATATTCGATTTAATCAATTTATTAATTTATGAGTCTTGAAACCAATAAAAATTTAACGAAGGCAACAATATCAAACAAAAATCTAAGGAAGGCAACAATATCAAACAAAAATGACAGAAGAGTTAATATTTCCCATTATATTTTTTCAAATATATTTGAGTTCGTTTTGTAACGTGAACTTTGTAATATAGTGAACATTCTGCTTTGTTTGGATAAATGCAGAAAATTTTAATACTAAAATACAATTGTTAATTTATTTAGTGAAAGAATGACAGCGAGTAATTTAGAACCACAAGGCGATAACTATTTGAAGAATAAAAGGACTCAATTCTTCATATATTAACAAAAACAAATATTTTGATAGAAAGCTATATTTTCTTATAACAATAATTGACTCATACTTTTGAACAAGACTTTTGGAAAATATTATTTAGTTGCTGGAGTTATAGAACATATATTCATATGACTGATACCTTCTTAAAAGTTCGTTATTACAAACCACGTAGAATAGAAAAACAAAATGAAAAAATTTCTTACCATTCAAAATAAGATCCTGTAAATATATATAAATTTTTATATATAATTGTGAATAGGAAGAAGTTATAATAAAATTCAGTCACTAACGACTAACGACTAAGTTTTCCTTTAACGAAGTATTTCAGTTAATTAAAATCTATGTTTTTTCATATGATTTCGGTTCGTTCTGAAGGATGTAGATATAGTTTCTGCAAACATTTAACCAATTATCTTTTATCTTTATTTTATCTATGAATGAATCCAAAAAGTGGCAAACTTATTAATCCATAATACGCATAATGTTATTTATAATCGATGCTGAACGTCAACTATTTTCTTTCTTTTGACACTAAACTCAAGCTTTTGCACTATTTATAGTCTTTCTTTCATGAAATAAATCTCGAAGTTAATGTTGATAGCTCCAATTGTAACGTGATTCAATTATGATAAAAAAAAGGGAAACGTAAAAAAACAATCCTTGCACATTATTAAGAAATCGAAAAAAAAATTTAGAAAATTTTTAACTAAACTAACACCTTTATGTTTATGCTAATATTAAAAAATAAAATGAGCACTAAAATTTTAAGATATATGATACTTTATCTTTCTGAACGAAAAAGCTTTCAAGCTAGAGAACTAGAGAAAAACCAAGTAGGAAATCATATATTACCATGGGTTATGCTTACTCAATGTTCACACGTTTTTCAAAAATCTGTGATATCACCATAGCTAATGATTGTTGATTGTTGATTATGATCACTAATAAGCAGCCTATAAATAACTTTATTCAATGTAGAAAAAATCTGTTGGAAAACACCAGCCAAAAGATTTTTTTCCAATTATTAAAGAGAAATATTAGCTAGTGTAAGCCACAGGCTATTTCCCATAATACTTCATGCAGAAAAATTCAAAGACTCTTTGAGAAAGATCTATGACTGAATGATTTAGCCCTTTCTCCTGTTGGGCTCTATTTTATTAATACTAAACTGTTCTATCCTGTCGTTTCAAATAGCTCTGAGCTGAAAAATGAATCTAAGCTCTTCTTAAATCTTTATAGCATTGCATTTTTTTCTAATATTTGGCACAGCTTGAAAATTAAAATGTATTTGGTTCCCTGAATGATAAGAAATTTCTAAATATTGAACCTTCAAGTATTGGCAAGAGTTTTAGTATAGTCTAAAAAAATCATAACTTGACCTCTAAAAGATTGAAAAAATTTTCCACCCCAAAGGTTATCAGTTAAGTTTTTTTTTAAAAAGATTTTAAAAAATTATTGCAATTAAATAATATTTTTAGTTATTATAGAGCCAAAAACGAAACCCAATTTCAATTAAAGATTAAATATATATTTACAAATTTGTTTTTTTTTACAGGTTGACTGGACGCAATGAAAGCCTTAGGATCTATCTGATACATGAATAAATAAGAAAAGCTTAGAATTATTTTTCATTTTCAGTAAACTGATGATATTTTTGTTTTAATATTTTGTGATGTTAAGGAATTTTATTGTACAAAAGAAAAACAATTAATTTCTAGTTTATGTATAATTTTATGTCAAATATTTTCTTACTTATTTAATTGTTATAAGTTTTTCAATAATAAGTTTACTTTATAAGTTAGTTTAACTAACATTTTAAAAATATATAAATTTTTGTTTGTACCTGTTAAAAGATTTATTTACTTAATTTATCCTATTAGAATATACCTATCTCAATTATGAGCAAAAAAAGAAGTGAAATGAAACTGGTTTCTTTTATGAAGCATAAGTATGTGTCTTTACATTCAGAATTTGACCAAAAAATCCCCGTCTTAGACAGAGTAGAGTTGTGATGAACATTTTGTATTCATTTCTGAGTTTACCAATAAACTTTGTTCAATTAACACACATAGCGCACTGTTTTCCTTGTTTCTTTTTGGAATTCCTATTTCCTTTTTTTGTTTAAAAAAATGTATTCTCTGTCTTACTTCCTTTCTTGGTCTTTCATCCCTACCAGACAAAATAACATTAATTTTTTTAAAAGTTTAGGTTTCATCTTTTGATTTTAGATCACACAGGAGATTCAATTTTGCATGTAACAACTACAAAGCCCTTTTAGAGAATGAAGCCAATTAAACCTGTATTTTCCTCTTATTTGTTTTTCATTAATAATAACAAACGCCTTGATACTTTTTATAAAGAAATAATTTTTACGAGCTCTACTATTGTAATGGAATAGAGCAAATAAGTTACCAGAAATCGAAAAATTAATGGTAAAATTGCGCCATGGAAAATTTGGTATTAGCACAACATTTGAGTCGTTCAGAAGCCAATGTGGATAAGTCCAAAAAATCCAAACTGAGAAATTTAATGTTTCTTAATGCATTCATAATACATAACACATGCGGAGGCTATTAAAAAAAGGGTTTTTTGACCTACAAAAAATGAAAGTATGAGTAAATCCTTTTAAGACTAAGAAATATATTATTTATTCTATAAAAATTTGCAAAAATCAGAAAATATGAAAAAATGGACTTATCCACATTGGCTTCTGAGTGACTCATTTTATGATTGACCTCTCTCCCTAACACATCAGGAAACTAACAAAGCAGAAGGGTAAGTCACCAATAAAATCAAAAGTACTAACCCCTAATACATAAAGGGAACTCTCGCAATAGGGCATCAGGGAACTTCTAACCTCTTAACCAACTATTCTAATTTTCACGAATTACCTCTAATTATAAGTTCAAAGTTAAATCTTCACCATTTCGCTACTCTATTAGATGGGGCCAAAACTAATGTGCTGCCCTTAATAATTTCTAAAGAATAGGCTTTTAGGAAAAATATTAAATGTAGTAGGCAAAACAGGTTTTAGACAGAGAGTTCAAGCTATCCTATAATAACCAATTTTCCAACTTATAAGAATTCCGCACTAATCCCAAATACATTTTATCTTAGCTCGAGGTCAACTCGAACCCTCTTGAAGCCTCTATCGCAGGCTACTGCAGGGGGCAACAGTCCCATGGTTGAGGAAACTTATACAACTCCCTGGGGTCTCGGCCACCAGGAGGAGAATAAAAAGTGGAGACTCCATGGCAAAAAAACAATTGTGAGTTTTTTTCTTTTGCAGGTAAGGCTCGTGGCTTTATTAACAGGCCTTGGAGCTCATCGATTTCTCGGGGTCGAAGAACCTCACTGTGCAACTCTGATATGATGGACCTCGAGTCTCGTTATATCGTGAGTGCACTCCACAACTCCTATGGGGTCTCGGCCACCATACGGAGATTGGTGAGAGGACGCCTCCCTGACTTATAAAAAACAACAACAAACAACAAAAAAACAAGGTTATATACATATGAGCAGTTCAATTTATTATTAAGTTTTATTTAATTTCAGTTCACTTCGCAATGACATTAAAATTAGCATACTTAATATATTTAAAATTTATTAATCACAGTTAAAGTTTTTTCAATATTATATTTCACTTTATTTAATTAAATTAATTAAAATAATATAAATTAAAACACTTAAAAATAACTCACTTCAGACTTTTTCTAAGTCCTAAAATGACATTTGGCTTAGAAATGCGTATGCCATGACTATACACACGAAAATTACTCACGGCACATATACACGCTCTGTAAAACACAGTGTATCTTATATTTAAGCAATCACCACATCGCTTCGGCCTGCTCTAAGCAGGGCAAAGCGATGTCCGCCTTGCCCTGCTTAGAGGATGTCATCGCCAAATTTCCTACTGGGATATACTTTTTAGGGCTTCTAATGCACTGCAACTAAAAACAGATCAGTGTGCTTGTGTATACATATGAGGAGAGAGTTCAAAAATTGCAAGGCGTTTCCATTTCACCACTTGTTACTTCAGGAACAAATGATGTTTAGCGTAACTAATGTACGAGCTTAAAAAGAAATCTTGTATTCAATAACAACAAAACAGGTGTTGAAAAATAACAAGAACTATTACCGCTAAATTCACTGTCTTATATAATTGTGACCATATAGACTAACTTGAATAGGAATTTAAGAGGCAGTTTTTGATTTTGTTAATAAAGTACATTAACTTTTTTTATAATATGAAAAAATATTTCATATTGAAATAATCAAAACTTGTTCGTATTACATTGTTTGCTTTTGTAGCATAGAAGGATTTTCAACGTACCTGGCATTTCACTTATCCTTTTAAATTGGTTACTTCACCTTCTAGGTACTATTAACTGTTAAGATTATTAAAATGAACGGTCTATATAAGATTTAATATCATTAGAATATAAGCTTTAAGCTGTCTAAAGTTATTTAATAATTCAATATACTTAAATATACTAAATAATAGTTTAAATTTAGGGAAATTACAAAAGTTTGACTTCCTTGTTAAACAAAGAATTAAAAAAGAAAATTTTTATATTTGTTAAGTGCAATTATTTTTTGCAATGATGTCTTTAATTATAAAAAAACCATTTAAAATCAACTTTTTCTAAATATAAGTTACTAAGGGTGCAAAATAATAAATGAGTATAAGGTCATCGCCATCGAAAAGAAAGTGAAACTTTCCATAGAAAACAGAGACTTACAACTTGCAAAACAATATTGTATGTGCAGTCAGTTTTAAGATAATGGAAAAGTCATAAGGGTACTGATATGCCTGCAATAATTAAATAATTTAATGATTGCTATATTCTGTGCCCCTATCAATTATGATTTATTCTTTCATTGAAACAAAACTTTTTCTCAGTAAATACAAACACAAAAAAATTCAAAAATATCACTATAATATCTACTTTTAAATTGATTGCATTGTTTTTACTTTTTTTTTCTTCCGTAAATAAATCGAGTATTTTTTTAAATTTTTGATTCTTGTGTTTTTTGCGATTAACTTTTTTTTGACGTATTTCCGAAATATATATTAATAGAGTTTTTTGTTTAAAAACAGCATTACTCTTTGACGTTGACCTTGATCTTAGCACTAAAACAAATTTGAGCAGAATATTAAGATTAAGGTCTTTTGTTGACTTTGTTTACAAAAATTGTTGACTGGTTTGGTTGATTAAAAGGAGAAAGATAATGTTTTTATGAAATTTTTGTTGATAATGTTAGCAATTTCATAGAATTTTTGAAAAAACAAACGCAAGAAAATCTAATTTAGCAAAGATTTTATTAGAATTTAAATTGTAAACAAGAGAGTACTTTACATCAGTTCTTCTCTTAGAGACTTTTTATAAATTATAAGGCAAAGAAGGCATTAGGTAAAAGGAAAACTGATTGTGAGTATTCTTAATTAATACGAGAATGAAGTATGACAGATTTACTAAGAACTCTAGTAGAAGATTAATCACTTTTGGCCTCTAAAACCTCTCGTATATCCATATTCCTTATTGTAAACGGCCAAAGTTTGATAAATGAAACCTTGCCGAATCTACAATACGTATATATTTCTCTAGGAGCTCGAAGATACCATGTACTCTCTGATTGCATGGGGTTGAAATCGACAGGATTAAATTACTTCCTTTCCATTAACTACCATTGGAAAATAAAAGAAATCTATCAGCTTGATATCTCAAGTACAGTCACTGATTAAACCCAATAACAAAAAAATGACCTTCTGGTGCACTTTTTTAAAAATACATTGCTATCTTATAGCAACGTAGTTCACTTATGATATAAAAGAATTTTTTCTCTTTTAATTATTTTATACCTTTGCGATGATGATGAACGGGTTCTCTTTCATTTTCGGTTTTAAGTAATTAAGTGAATGGATAATTAAGTAGAATCTGATTAAGTCAATACCAATTCATATCAATATTTAATCATTTAAATTAGTACAGCCAAGACCGTTTAAACCGTTATTAATAAAAAATATTTGTGGTTTTAATTTTAAAAGACTATAAATTTTAAAATATCTTGAGAAAAAGTATATAGAAGTCAATGAAGCGTTATATTGAATATTATAAGGGTCTTAAAAGATATTTAAGAAGAGTTAAACATTTGTAGTTTTATTTATATATATATATATATATTATTTATTTAATCATTTCTTACCTTGAATAAATATTTATTTTCAACAAGAACCAAACAATATATAATCTATTAAAAATGTTTTAATTGCTATCTAAAGTTGAATTTTTAAGTACCAGACTCTTGTTAAAGTTTTACTTGAATAATTTAAATTAATATTTGTTAGACAAGCAAATGACTAGTAAAAGTTTTTTCTTAATTAGAAGGTGTTTTGTCAGAATATTGTGAAATTATAATTAATGCTCAATTTCACTAAATTTAATTTTTTTTTCTTAAAGAGTTTATTTAGGGACAATTAATCCTTTAAACATGTCAAAACTATTACCATCTGGATGTACAGTGATTTTTCTTCCATCATTTGCTTGTACTTCTAAATATCCAAATTCATCGATACCAATAATTTTTACATCTTTATGGCAGCCGTTTTTATCCATGACAGTTATTTCTTGATTTCTACAAAAAAACAAAACAAAAAAAACGGTTAACCGGTTAAATAATTTATATATGTATATAAATTTACCCATGTAACCAATACTTGTAATAAAGCTCATATAAATATCTTAAATCTCCATCTTGTACTTTATTAATCAAAATTTCAATTTCATTAAATACATTTGCTAAAAATTTTTCATAGCTAATTATTGAGAGATTTTTATTATTATTTTTGTTGTATTCAATAATAATATCATTAATACACTTGGTGGGTGATGAATTATTTAAATTTAGGCCACATCCGATAGTACAAATAGCTAAATTCGGATTCATTTGTGTGTTGACAATAATACCACCAATTTTATAAGCACCATATGCATAAATATCATTCGGCCACTTTAATCCAATTTCTAAATTCTAAAATTGTAAAATAAATCTTTATTAAAATACTATTCAAGAATTTCATGCGTTATTTAAAAAGAAATTTTTCAAAAATTATGAAACTCAGAAATTAACAAAACTTTTAGGTATGGCAACTCTCTTACATTTCATCTATGCATGTAAAGTTAAAAAGTAGGGAAAGTAAATATGGCGTTTGGCTAGTGTTCAGGTGACAGATGTTTTCTTGTTTGAATTTCGATTTTTTTTTTAAATTAGAATCTAAGGAGTGTTAAGAAAATATTTTCAAACATATGTAAGACGATGATGTTACCTAAAAAGGACTGAAAATGTAAGAATTTATAATGGAATAAATCATAAAAGTTTGAAAAATATAAATCGAAAAAAATTCTTTGAAGGTGGAAAATCGATTACTTTTGAGGTGCCAGTTTTCTAAGGTGCTAATGATTGATTGTCATCATCTTTACATTACATTTTGTAGAAAAAAGTATAATAATTTCTTGACTAGGGTATATTATAAAAAAAATCATTAAATATATATTTAAATTGTATAATTAGGTAAGCATTAGATAAAGTATGGAGTTATCATCATTAGAAACAACAAATGGTTTAGATGTTATACAAAGTATGATTGACATATCAGCCGATCGATTAGAAGGATTAAGGACACAATGTGCAACTAGTGCAACATTAACACAACACGAAATACGTTCACTTGAAGCTAAACTAGTAAAAATGTTTTCTGAATTACTAATGACAAAATCGAAATTGCCAGAAAGGATACCTAGTAGTGGATTGTCAACATCTAATTCTGAATTAAAACAATGGTTAAGAGTAGTTGGCCTTAGTGCTGAATCATTAAATGTATGCTTACAAAGAACAAATACACTCGAACAATTATTAGAAAGATCAAAAAATGAATTAAAAGATTTATTATTAACAAATCCAAATGTTAAAGATGAAGAAATAAGACGATTATCAGGTGCTATGGATTGTTTAAGAAATTGTAAAATTGCATTACAAGAAGGTTCAAAACAACCAGAACATTTATTTTGGGATTCATGGGATAGACATCATCATAATCATTATCATCGTAACAGTGGTATAAGTAATAATAATTCAATTATAACATTATCATCATCCTCATCATCACCACGTTCAAATCGTACAATAATTAAACAAACAAACAAATTACAACAACAAACTATAATTACAAATGATAACAGCTTAGCTAATAATATAACAAAAGATGATAGTAGTAATTTAATTCATAGAAATTTAACACCATCACCATCACCACCAAATTCACCAAATGTTAATAATTCAGGTAATTCAATTAATTACAAATCAACTCATCGTAAATCTGGTACACCACCACCAAATCGAAAACATCAAACTTTATTATCAAATCAACAACAACAAATACAATATTCACCAGTATCATCAAATATAAATAATCAAATTAATAACCATAATAATTTAGATTTTTTTGCACAAATAACTAAATCAAAATCACATGAATTTCAATTAAATCAAGAAACAGACAAATTATCAAATCAAATTCCAAGAACACGTTTACATACAGAACCAGGTACCGATATATTATTATCAAATAATGAATTACAATCAAATTTGGGTAATGATAATAATCAATATACAATTGATATAACAAATAATTTACAAGTACCACGTTCACCATGTACTCCACTAA
This sequence comes from Acrocera orbiculus, assembly GCA_947359355.1. NCBI lineage: Eukaryota > Metazoa > Arthropoda > Insecta > Diptera > Acroceridae > Acrocera > Acrocera orbiculus. The sequence continues at coordinate 21,469,720 of OX375756.1, read as the reverse complement.
TATCACTTGGTATGGGACATATGATTGCACATCGTTTTACTAAAGTTTTTAAGGTAATGTCAACATGTGATTTATGCCAAAAACAAATGTTCTTTGGTTTAAAATGTAAAGAATGTAAATATCGTTGTCATAAAGATTGTGAAATAAATGTAACACCATCATGTGGTTTACCACGAGAATTTGTTGATGAATTTAAAAAGACATTACAATCGAATGATGTCTTTTTACCAAATACATCACCAAATTTAGGTAATCGTATTGGTGGTATAAGTGGAGGAGGGGTCGGCGGAGGGTTTTTAACAGCTTGCCGTAAGCAAAAAACTACATTAACAAGTGGATATCATCATACACATGATAGTAGTTCACCTGGTTCTAGTTGTAATAGTTCATCACCATCAAGTCCAGCATTATTTGGTTTAAATAATACAAATTTACATTGTCAACAGAATATACAAAATTATAATAATAGTGGCACAATTAATACAATATTAACACCAATATCAGCACAAAAACAAACATTACAATTTCATTTCCCTGATGTAACAAAAAATAAAAGTAATTTAAATCAACAACAACATCAGCAACAACAAATTATGTTACCTGGTGTTACTATTGAAACATATCCATTAGCTGATAATGATATAAATATAAATAATACAACAAATAATTGCACTAATAAAAATTCAATTGGACAAAAATCAATTACTAATAATATTAAAAATCAACAACAATTAAAACAAAAAGTAACTAATCAAAATTTATCAGATACAAATAAAAGTAATGATAGTGATAAAACTGTATCTTTATCTGGTAGTATAAGTACTAGTACCGATTCAGATCGTACACCAATACGTTTAGATTCAACTGAAGAAGGTGATTCCGGAAATTGGCCAAGACAAAATTCTTTATCACTTAAAGAATGGGATATACCATATGATGATTTACATTTATTAGAAAAAATTGGTAATGGTCGTTTTGGTACTGTACATCGTGCCTTATGGCATGGAGATGTTGCTGTTAAATTATTAAAAGAAGATTATTTAAATGATGAACGTACATTAGAGGCATTTAAATTAGAAGTAGCTACATTTAAAAAGACACGTCATGAAAATTTAGTATTATTTATGGGTGCATGTATGAATCCACCATTTTTAGCTATTGTAACATCATTATGTAAAGGTAATACATTATATACATATATACATATTAGACGTGATAAATTTAATTTAAATCGTACAACATTAGTTGCACAACAAATATCACAAGGTATGGGATATTTACATGCACGTGGTATTTATCATAAAGATTTACGTACTAAAAATATTTTTTTAGAAAATGGTAAAGTTATAATTACTGATTTTGGTTTATTTAGTTCAACAAAATTAGTTTATGGTAATTTAGGTTTATCAATACCAAATGGTTGGTTATGTTATTTAGCACCCGAATTAATACGTACATTAACATCATATCGCCCAACTAATGAAATTTTACCATTTTCACGTGGCACTGATGTATATTCATTTGGTACTGTTTGGTATGAATTATTATGTGGTGAATTTCCATTTAAATCACAGCCATCTGAATCAGTAATATGGCAAGTTGGTCGTGGTATGAAACAGACATTAGCTAATTTACAAACATCTAGAGATGTTAAAGATATATTAATGTTATGTTGGTCATATCAAAATGATGATAGACCCGATTTTGCTAAATTATTATCACAATTAGAAAGATTACCAAAGAAAAGATTGGCTAGAAGTCCATCACATCCAGTACAATTATCAAGATCGGCTGAATCAGTTTTTTAACATTTAAATTGTAAATGTATCATTTGTACTAATTCATTAGTTATTGATACATAGTGATAATATATTTTAAATTTTAAATTTGAAATATTTTTAAATATATATGTATATAATTATTATTTTTAGGATACTTAATTTTTTTTTTTTTGTTTATTGTAAAGATAGAAAAAAATACTACAAAAAATAAGACACGATACACTACTATAAAATTGTGATGAGAGGCTATAGCTTTGATTTATTATGTATATATACATTTCTATGTATATATGTATATGTATTTATGCTATCTATATATAACTGTTAAATCAGCATAAATTAAAAACAAATTCATAAATTAAAAAATTCAAAAAAAATAAATAAATAAATAACTTAAAATAATACAAAATTATTAAAAAGAGAACAAAAACTATGTTTTAAATACGATTACTGTGAAAATACATATGTAACTAAATATACTTATTAAAAATATAAAATATTGTCTTCTATTTTATTTAGGTGTTCAGGTGTCTTTCTAAATTTAAATCACAAGTGAGTTAACAACTGTTTGACTTAATGCTGTTTCTTACTTTAATCAAAACTAGATATTTAGGTGTTGATAAATATTGAATCTATAGATGCAGTTGTATTAACTGGAAACAAGCTACATAGACAAAAACAATATTCCTGTCCATTAGAAAAACGAGCATCATTGAATTTTTCATGCTTGATTCCATGAATGCTTAGTAAAAAAAAAGTCGACCAGTAAAAATTCTTAGATTTCTAGTGGCACAAAGTAGTTACAAGACTTATATTGCTATGTAAGGAAAATTTTGCCACCATGCTAAAAAAAAATAAATTTTTAATTTATCACCTTTGTATGGATAAATAACTTGAAATAAATTCTGCTGTTTCAATTGAACGCAGTCGAAAACGCAAATTTTGAAAAACATTTGTTCCTTTTTTAGGGTTACTGCTGTATATAGAAGATAGCATTTTGTTATTCTTTTAGAGCTTCTGTAGATAGTTTAGAGTATGAAACCCCCAAAATCCTTATTAACTCAACTCTTTGCTCGCATTTATTGTGTATCTATAAGAAACTAGTATCGCCCAGTTGTTTAAAATTTCCACAATACATCAAAAAAAGCTTTGCTTTGTTTTTATATTGTTGTTTTTTTTCCCCTCATATATTTTATATGCAATAAAACATGCAACTAACATCACTTATTTGCGAGTGACATGTGTAAAATTTTTAAATAATTTTTTCAATCCACGCATTTTGGCGACGTCGCCTTTCGAATTAAACCGGCTTGAGTAAAATTGGTTGAGTTTAAATACCTTAAAAAGGGAGTGCAAAAAAAATGCCTTGTATATTAATATATAGATTAAGTAAACGCGAAGGGATTAGTATGATTCACTATTACAATAACTAAGTACAAACCCAAAAGTTGACTTAGAATGCAAGTATATCTATTTTCAGTATATTTACAACGCTTTGTAACTATATATTTTGACATGTTCATTCATTTTACTTTTTTTCAAAAATAAATTTGCAGGAAAATAAGGCCTAAGATTTTCTCTTGTAACATACAAGCAACAAATTTTTTTTTGATTCTTAAAATAGCGCATATTAATTTACATAGCATTTTTATAATCAGAAATAAACTGTGTGTTTTATAATACGAAAAAATTGAAGATTTTTAGATATAGTTTTTTAATTATTATTTAACAAATTAAATTATAAATTTTTATTAACATCAAACATATCAACTTGTTTATACATCTTTAGTAAATATTACTCGATCCAAAAGAAAAAGAGATAAGTATGATCAAAAAACAAGATACAAACACTCCACAAAAATATAATTGGTGATAATTTAGGAATTTTTGATTTAAGCAAAATTAAAGCCAGTTTTATGTTCAATGCTCTATAACTTTTCGCCGGAAGTGAAAATTTTTATGAGATAAAAAGTAGTAAATCAAGTCATAAACACAAGAGCCAGATTGAAATTTATCAAACAAAAATTTATGGAAATCATTAGACGACGTAACCTTCTCCGATAACCATAACAGATTAAATAAATGAAAACTATACCAAGCTTAGTCAAAAGCTGAAAAACATTAGATTATAAGCATAAAAATAATATTAAATATATTATTAATATATGTAAATGTAAACTTAATTACTATTAAAAATGAAAAATATATTATGGTCTGGTAAATACTACAAAATAATTACGCAGGCAAAACAAAATTAAATAATTAAATTACCCTGAAATACATAGAAAAATATGAAAGAGGTCATCTAGCAGGGGAATACATTTTTAAGTAAAAAAAAAAAATTTTCGAATTTTAAATTAGAGAGCTGCAAAACATTGTCCAGGAAGCAAACTAATTCGTTTGAGATAAGTATTTTAAATTTTTTAATAGCTTAATTGGTTTGAATAAAAACAAAACATTTAAAAACAAATACGAAATAAAGAATTCTTTAAAAATATAAAAAAACTTAAAATTTACTCACCTCATATCCATCCATAGAACAAATTGAGTTAACAATTGCAGTAGCAATTAAATGCTGAGTTAATGAAGCCCTTCGACCTAAGCAGGAATCCAATGCAATATGTAACTGTAAGGAAAACATTGCTGATCCCTCTCGGCTGATCCACTAAACATATTATTTACTGTAATTAATTATTGTTCAAATATTAAAAAAGTCTACTTATACCCGATTATTATTTCTCCCACTTCCATTTGTTTGATACTTTGGTATGACAACAATACCATTGGTTAAAATTAAATCATTGATAACAGACATCGATGTTGAAATTACTGGTGCATATATCACCAGTCTACCAATCAATACCGCATTAAGATTCTATAAATGAAAAGAAAAGACAAATAACATGTAATTTATAAAAATTTTCTAAGATAAAAGTCATATTTCAGTCTAAACGAACAAATGGAAAATTTTAATTAGTTTTTCCTCCTTTATGGAGCAGTATGGCTCGAAAAATTTCAGTTCCAATCAAATCATGAATTCGCTATCTACAATCATGTCAATCTGCATGTTTGAAGAATTCACAAGCTAATACCAACTTTACTAACAGCTATTCTAGATTTTTAATTAAGTATTCTATTAAAGAAGTTGAAAATTAAATATTAAACTTACATCAAAATAGTCAACTGTCGAAAAATCTTCTGGGCAGGTATGTATGGAGATTGGTAAAAATGTTTCAGTTGCTGGGGGTAGTATTTCATCTTTACCACAGAATTTCATTGTTAAATTTGCTGTTTCAATAGTATTTTCATTAGTCATTTTGGTTTTAAGATATTCCAACAGTTCAAATTTTAACTAAAAAACATTTTAAATATAATAACAAATTAGCTGACCAATAAATTTATACCTCATGTCGTCCCAAAAAGTATGCTGGTTTAAAGATGTTTTTATTCTTTGTATTATCATTTTCAGTTCGAACTGTAATGTTTAGATACTTTTTCAACAGATCTGTAAATATTTCAAGTCTTGCCTTGTTACTTTGTCGTAAAACATTATATTTTATTTCATCAGATTCATATTGACAAGGATCAGCTTCTAAATGAATCTAAAACCATTTTATTAATATTTTGAATTAGTATTAATATAATTTATAATTTAGTTAAAAGAGAAATTATTTTTTATTTATAATTAAAGATAAATCATAGTAAAGAATCTTTTTATCGATTGATTTTGTATGGCCTTTGATTGAAGAAAAATATCCCCAAGATTTTAATTTTATTTTTTTTACATGATTTCAAAACAAAATAATATTTAAGAAATATATTGGCAAAAATATATAATTTTACTGAATATATTTTTGTTTTTGTGGTTCAATAAAGTCAGGATAGGAAATTCACAAACTGTTTACTGTTATAGACATGTAAGCACGTTAATAGTAATTTCTATTGTGATATGTTAGACGTCTTAAGACTTCATAGAAAATAATTAACTTGTGTTAATTGGAGGTCATGCGGAAAATAATGGTGATCGCATTGGGTGCAATGGAAAATTTTGGTGGGATAATAGTACAAATATTTATTATTAAATTTCTCCAGATTTTTATCTGGAAGTTAAGTCATACTATATAACCCAAAAACAATTGTTTTATAAAAAGAATCCCTAAAAAATTTTAAGATTAAATTAAAATTAAGTTAAGTTATAAAATCTTTACCTGAGAGAAAATAACTTTTCCTCCACTTTTTGTATCATTTGCTAACAAGAGGCTTGGTGTATTCCAAGTTTCCTCGGTACCCAGAACTTTAACGTCCAAACTATGTTGATTGCCTTGTAGATCTTTCATTTCGACAGACCTTGGACACACCATAGCTCTAAGCCATCACACATACGAAGTTTTACAAATAAAAGCACAACGTCGAGATAATTTAATAAAATAAAAACTATAGGCAAGCTAGCAAGCAAAGGATTTATTGGTTTTTAATTTTTATGATTTTTTTAAAGGCTATTCAGATATAATTAGGAATTTAAATTTATATAGGATGTGAAAAAGGAGAATTTGCAGGCAAATTAAAATTTTAAAAATTAATTGAATCAATTCGGAAAGCTAAATTAAATCACATAGCAAGCAATAAAAAATAAAAAAAAGCGAATTCTTATACAAATTTTGTATATACTTAAAACTATATGAAACATTGGCATTCAATAAATTCTATTAAACGACATAAAGAAAGCATAATGACATTTTAGGCTGAGAAGAATGTGTATATCAATTTTTTGAGAACATATTTTGAACAAGTTTATATCAGCAAAGACAATAGTCCGATTTGTCGGTAGATATACTTAGAAGAATAAAAAATAAATACTATCGATAAATTAGATTTCAACCATAGAGTGGTCAACATATCGTTTATACACTTTAAACTTTATTTTATTCTTTTTTTTTTTTTGTACTTCATATCTAAACAAGGAAGACTTAAAAGGAAATATCATTTTGGAATTTCTAAAAAATCTTAGTATTTTTTTCTAGCTAAAAAAATTCTTCAAACCTATAGCAAGCAGTTTTATGAATGAAAAAATGTTTTTATTTAAAACATCACGCTTTTTCTAAAACGTGTCGGATGTGACTAAAGCTGACTGCTCATACAAGGTAATATTTTAAATGACTTTTGAAAGGGAAAAATTTTGCATTAGAGTACACTTTTTTTAATAAAGGCTTGGATTATGCGGTCAGAATACTTCTGATTTAGAGGGCTAATTGTTAAATCCAAAAATAATTTCTTTTAGAAGCACATAGCATATGTCGTGGTCTATTCAAAATGCGGCAAGACTTCTAATTCATTGGTTTGCACAAAAAATTTATTATTTAAAATTAAAAAAAAATTAAAATTAAAATTTAAAATGATATCTCATTTATGAAAACTTTTTAAATGCTATTTGAAAGTAAAATTTATACTAGATAACCAACCTCAGATTAAATAGGATAAAAGTAGCTTACGATTTATTAGATGACGATGAGATTTCATCAATTTCATTAGAAAAATGTTTCTTTGCTGGCGATGGTTGATAACAAAATACATAATGCATCATTTTAATATTTTGCCATTTATCATATGAAAACTGTACAAGTTCATGTTCACGTACCTTAAAATTAATATTTTTTTTTGGAAGAAGACGTAATAAAATTATAGAATTGGAAAAATTTTTTGAAAAACTTACTTCAGTTGTACGATATGTTGGTAAAACTAAATTGAGAATATCCGAGCATAGGGAAAATATTTTGCCGCCATTAAGAAAATAATTCACCAAAAATTTACCAATGTTATTTTCAACAGGTCCACATACAACTAGCAATGAAGTGTTATCCATCCAAATATTTTGTTTAACTTGTTGAATAGTCAAAGGATATATTGTATATCTAAAATTTTTAACAGTAATAAATAATAATTAATATTGATATGAATTCTCACGTATCCTCTTCTAAGATATCATTCAATATTGAAATAACATTGTTTCGCATCACACCACTTTCCGAAAATACAAGAATATTTGGTGGTTTACATGATTTTCCTACATCTTTAATTAGTTTCTTTACCGAAGAATTTGTTTTCGATTCACTTGCAAGCACTACGTCCGCTGACTTTTTTATAGGTTTAATTGTAGCAATTTGTTGCTTACTTTTGATTTCATCATCTGAATTTAATTTTATTTTAATTGGTGACGGGAATTTATCTACTAAGATTTGGCTTGGATTTGTTTTATTAACTATATCATCAGATATTTCATTTTTGACATTCAAATTGGTTTTACTCGTTTTAAGCGGCAAATCTATATTAATAATTTTTTGTTCATGATTTTCAACTTCAGGCACTTGTTTAAGTGGACTAACAATCGCTTCATTTCTTTTAGGACTTTCCTTTTTAATATTTTCATTGAAAGTGTTCGATTTCTCACATACTAAGGTATCTGAATGTTTTGCTGGAATTAAATCTGATTTTATAATCCCAGTTTTACCTTCAGTTCGATTTTTATTATACTCAAATTCAGTTGCCTGATTCGCAAGTATACTTAAACTGCGTAAACTTGAAATATGCTTCTCCCATTCAATAGAAGATAGTTGCCTCATAGCACGACTTGTTAATTGTTTGCGTAAATGATTTTTTAATTGTTCAAATGGTTGAGCACTACCTTCATATCCAATAGCTAGAAAATTAAATTTATAAATACATATTTTGATAAGAAATCTATTGATTTCATCATACATTCAATTCGAATCAATGGTAGATTATCATTTATATAAAATTTTCCTTGCATAAAAGTGGACATTATTAAATCTGTAAAATGTTTAACATCTGATTGCATTAAAATAGCTAAATGTGAATCAATTTTCCAAGCTAAAAGTTTTCCGTATTCTTCAATCTGAAATCAATTACAAGAAAGTGAGATATGGTGAAGAATGAGTTATAGTGAAAAAAGCAATCTTACTGATACAATGTCTTTAAAAAAATTATTTATGTTGGGTAGAATATCAGTTTCTAAAAGTAAATGCACTAAGTTCTCTTCATCAATTATTGGTAAATCCTCAATTTTCTTGTAATCGAATGGTATTAAATTTGGTACTTCAGGAAATGTTACCCAAGGTGTTAGGTGAATAATTTGCATTGGATATAGTGAACATCCTCTCTGATTATTTTTCAATAAAAGAATATCAGATATTCTGGCTTCATCACGATTTATACATAAGTCTGATGTAGCTGGAGAAGATCCTGTGCAGTAATAAGTTTTTTTATAAAATGTAAAGTAAAACATACAAATTATTTAGCTTACTTACCATTAGTTTCAAGTGGAAGATTGTAAAAAACAATACTCGATTTAGTTTTCAAATTTTCAGTAATTTTGTTACAAATATTTTTAATGCGATTCGATTGAAGCCATGTAGCGGCTATATAATACAATGTTAACAGCATAATATTCGATTTTTAATTCTGAGATAATTATTATTAATAGTTAAATTTGGCTAAAGTGGCTAAAGGTTTGTAACATAATTTTTTCTTACAGTATAAATTAAATTATACTATTATTATTTCCAAATAAAGTTTCAAAATTATTTTTTTATACATATTTGGAAATTTTGTGTTTTATAACCATTGAATAATGACATATTTAAGGAAATGTCATATTCAGACATTCTCCAAACATATTTTGGAACATAGATGTCAGATGTATCACCCTTGACCCTCTTTGCATTTTACGCGCTTTATTGCATGCGAGCTCTTGAGAGCAAGTTTCAGATAATTTTTATTTTTTAACGGAATCAAATTTTTATTTTTTATAAGTCTCGCTTTTATAGGCAAAATAACTTAAAACAGAGGAATAAAATGGAGAAGCTTAAAATTTAAGCTTGCTGTATTTACTGCCGTAATGCCTCTGATCGCCTTATATAAAAGTAATCAGGTATAAATAATTGAGAGTTTCATGTTATTTTATTAGCTTTATTCTGATGGCACTTAGAAATTAGTTTAATAAATTTTCCTGATGTTATAAATAATAAACTTACTTAAACTTAAACTTACTTAAACTTAAACTTAATATATTTAAATTTTACTTAATATATAAGAAAGTTGTTATATGATATTATCTAAGTAGCTTAAATAAAAGTCAACTTTGTATTGAGGCTGAATTAAGGGGGTTTGATCAACCTCCCTTGCCTAATAATGTTTTAGTGGTTTACAAAGAACAAAACTGAAGATTTTTTAAAAGGTTGGGTTTTCACAAAATATACACCCACCACTCCGCTCTCTTTTCTCATCATAGACGTAGCATCATACTTGCTGAATCACGTAGCAGTAGTGATAAACAGAGGACAAATGCACCGTGACCAGACTCTGTCTATCGTGCTCCTCGCCAGACGTGCTATGTTGGAAACCTAATAGCCAATTCCCTTGCCAGAGCTCTCAAAACTATTCCCGACCCTTCCATACAGGTCACTTCTCGAGTGAGAAGATGCATTACTCTCTTTGAGACCAAACTCAACAGTCAACTTTTTTAACAAGGCTAAAAGCTTAAGCCTTATATATAAAAAAAAAGTACGGGGGTCGATCTGAGCCAGGGGTTCGATTGAGGGTCGAAGAAAAAACAGTTCTCAATACGAAAATCACACATATATCACAAATTAAATGCATTTAGATCTTCATCGCTACGTAAGGATTATCAGTATTTTACAAATCGTCGACAATTAGAAATAAAAGAAGAAGACTTGGAAATATATATCAGATCATCTTCAAAAATTCAGTCACGTGAATCTTAACGAAGTACAGAAATAAATTAAATGTGGAGCTTCGAGGGGATTTAAGATTAAAATTGACTAATTTTAAAACAAATATAGCGAACCTTGCAAAAATGCACCAAGCACACCCATCTCATTGATTAAGAAGCAATAAATCTGTAGTTACTTTTTTTATTATTTCTACTTATTTATAATTACTCATTATTTAATAAATATTAAGGTTTTTTAAATTATATAGGGGTCGATGTTCGATAAAGTTTGGCGACCCCTGGTATAAACCAATTACTTATAGTAGGCATAAATTTGTCTCGTCAGTCGAATTAAACCCCACAGTATTAGTCTTTTCCAAGAGAGAAATTCTATGTATTTGATTGAAGTGATATTTTTTAATCTAAGCTTAAGCCTTTTAAAATAAATTACAAAAAATTGAAAATATCACTAAGTTTTATTTATTAGACAATTATAAGGGTCTAAAATTAAATGAAATTTACAGCTCTAGTTACCCGCCAACCAGCTTTAACCAATTTTACACAATTTCTAAATAAATGTTTTAATTATTTCTCCTTATAAAAATATCGAAAAACTGAATACATTTTCACATGGATATAAATCTTAAGAGAAATTATATTTCAAATTTATGTTGAAAATTAGAAACGATAAATTTCTACTGTGTTGTTGTCATTTTTGGCTACTTTCACATCATGGATCAAATTTTTCCTTCTAAACGATATCATAAAAGAAAAATAAATATGGAAGCAATGAAAAACTTAAATAAATGACCAATGGTCAATATTTCCAGCTTAGCAAAGAAATCTGTAGAAATAGTAATAAAAAAATATTTCGTACATTACATTAATCCGGTTTGCTTTATTAGGTATTTGAATTATAAAACATTTTTAACATTTTTTTTTTCAATCTGGAGTTTTTTAATAGTAATAATCCTCTTTTTATTAACATAAATTACACTTATATAATTTAGAAATATAATTCTACTTAACAAGAAATAAAAGAAGAAAGAAAAATAAAATTATTTCTTTAGTAAGAAATTATTTTCTTTTCTTCAATTTCATACCAATTTGTTTATATATAAACTTAGCCTAACTAAAATGTTTGTAAATTTTATATATTTATATAAATTTTAGTAAATTCTGACATAACAACATAACAATGAAAAAAAAGTAAGGTTTTAATAATTGCTCTACAATTTGTGTTTTTTTTTTTTGAAATTTTTTTCATAATTAAACACAACTAAATTTAATACCATCATCACTTGAATAGCAATTTTGACAATGAAGTTTTTGATTTCGTACCCTTACATCAGTTCCGTTTAATCCATCCCCCAGCTGTACATGGCAAACACAACATTTGAAACAGTCCATGTGATAAAATAATTTTAAAGATTCAATTATCATAGCGGCCCCACGACCTGATATATACAATAAAATTAATAATTAGTTTTTCTCTTTATTTATGATAAATAAATTTCTTTTATTTTTTTAATACAAATGCATTACTCATCATTATTACAAAAAATCCATTTGATTTTAGTGTGGTTAATTTGCAAAAAAGAACAATATTATTATAATCATTAATTATTATAACCATTACAAAAAAAATCATTAAAGTTATTCTCTTCATTTCTTCTTGTAAATATTACATATTAGAAAAATATATTCTTACCCAATTCTTCTGTGCAATGAGAACATTTTTTTTTGCCACTAACACTTAAAATTTTATCTTGAGATATTTCTGATGAAATTGGTGTCGTTGGAGATATTGTTGAACTTGAGGATATCGATTGCAATGATCCGAGTGGAGATGTTTCTAATCTAAAATTAAAGTTTTTATTGGTTTAATATGAAATTGATCTATTTTATAAGAGATTAAGGAAAAACTGTGACAAGAATTTGGATTATTTTCTAAGTCGAACTTATTTTTCCCAATTATCTATTGTTTACGAAACCCTTTTTTCTTTCGGCTTCTTCTACAATTTTCGAATGTTTTACATATTTTCTTACTAAAATAAATTTTCTTATAATTTTTAAAAGTACTTAAAACCAAAATTTGTGATTTTTAACTATCAGTCAATGTTTTTCCCCCTACATAATTTTTGTTTTTTTAAGCTCAATAAGTGAGCTCACTTTAAAAAATCTTTAAAAAAAAAAACCAAAATTAATAATTTTAGTACATTTACTTCAATTTGTATATTTATATACTTTAAATATTGTACATTGTATGTTATAAATTTTTGCCAAATTTATGCAGCATAACAAAAGCATTGAAAACCTAGACTTGATCTAAAAGCTTTTTTTGGTCAATTTGATCAGACTCTAAATGACAAAGCAAATAAAAATGTGTTTTTGAATAATTTGCACTAAGCTATGTTATTCCTTTAAAGTTTTGATGGCCACCCACCCTAAAATACTGCTTTCGAAATGATGCTCCATATTTTAGCTCTTAACTAATTTCAAATTAAATATTTTATTTTAATGTTCTTAGAAAATTTCGATTAAAAATATTATAAATGCTAAGAAAAAAGTTGGATGTCATTCTTTCAAGCCTTCCGGAAATGCATATCCACTATCAGTGCAAGCAATAAATCTGTACCTAACTTTCAAGTAATAAATTCGTTAACTTTTATTTATCTTATTACACCCTGGCAAGGCCCTAATATAACAATTGAAAATTTTCATATTTACCTTTTCCTTTCTCCAATTCCTTTATTTTGTAATCTTTGTGTCAATGTCTGTATAACAGCATCCGGTAATGGTTTATTATCTGAATTTCCAGTACGTATATTACTCCAATCATTTGTTGTATTATTATTTCGTATTCCTCTCTGTTGATCGATTCGTCTTTGCTCAGCTTCCTGTATAAGCCAATGTTTATTATAATTGAAATTCTCTGGTATAGATTTTCGTTTCTGTTGTGATATTAGCCAGCTATCATTAATTTTTTCAGGTGATTTTCTATATTGTACCCAACCATCAGTAAATTTTGGTTTTGGTGTTGCACTTAAAGCATGTAATGTATGCCTGGTCATATTACCATGATGTATAACTGAATTTGGTTGAAAATTTCTTAATGGTGCAAATTCATCTGTTGATCTTGAATGTTGAATTGGATTTATAGTAGTACAATTATTATTATTTATATATCTGTTATCATTGTTTAAATGTGTTCGTAATGGTTTTGCTGGTGGAATCGGTGGTATTCGTTTTGCATCCAAAATTTGTAAATCAGACATTGATTTACGATAATCGGTATTAATTTGGTAAATTTGATTTGGTATATTTGCATAATGATTTGTTGTTGTATTTATATCTTGTAATGAACGTCTTTTAGCTGACATTAACATTTTTGCACCATGTTCTAATTCACGTCTAGCTAAATTTTCACGTTGTATTAAATTTTCACGTTGTCTTTTAATTTCTTCCTGTTCTAATTGTATTAATTCACGTTCAACACGTAATACTTCCTCTTGTTCACGTATTTGATCTTCAATTGATTGCATTTTCTCTTCAGGATTTTCTGTTATAGACCAATTTTCAACATTACGTCGTTTGACTTCTTCCTTTTCTAAAACTTCAATGATTTCTTTTTCTTTTTTTATTAAAAAATCATCATGTTCTTCAGATGAATTTGTAAATGGTTCACTACTTTGTCGGGAATGGTTCTCTGATACACCAGAATCACGACTTTCACCTAAAAGTTAGTTAAAAAAAATTATTAATTAAAAACCAAAAAAAAAATAAAAAAATATAAACCCAGTAGAGAAATTACTCTTCACTGAGTTTCTCATAAATGAATCAAGATGAAAAACTCACTAGTGAAAAATTCAACAATACAACATGCAACAGATATGTTTATGTCTTCAAAATTTTTCCACGCATATTCAAAAAAAAAAAAACATGAGTAGGTCTAAATTCAAGGACTTAAAGAGCAGTTCTAAAAATATTTTTAAAATAATATACAGAACTTTTCAATTATAATTAGGAAACAAATAAAAAGTTGTTTAGTTGTAATTTTAAGAAAAATACAATATCTTTCTCAATTTACCGTCAATTTTCAATGCTATGACACCCAAAGCCCTTTAAATCATTACACAACTATTCCGTTTAACCATTTTTGTCAATTTTATTGTAGCAACTATAAAAATCATTTTAAAGTTTTAATTAGTTATTAAAGTCCTCAATAAAAACTAATAACTCACAACTAAATTGGTATTAAAGAATGCTTTAAAACCCTCGTTTTATTTAATTTTATTTTTATTTTTTTCTAAGTAATTTTTTTTGTAAGTTGTAAGATTAAAAGTTTATGACAATATTGCCTACACTATCCATCCAAAATCTTCTGTTACTCATTTTTTTTAGAAGTGATCTTCAGTTATGGCATTGAAATTAATTTTTTTGAATTAAAATTAACTATTCACGACTTTAGGTTTTAATTTTGGATCTTTATAAAAGAATAAATAAACGAAAAAATTTTATTAACAAAATTAAACTTTTAAGGATTAATTCTGTAGCTGACTCAAGGTAGCACCAGATTATCGTATTATGACCTGTTACTATTATTTTATGTTCATATGCAAATGTCTTTCATGTATAGTTATTCTGCTCTATATTTATTGCTAGGGTAGTTTACTCCTATTAGCTAATCCATTTAAGCAAAAGTGTATTGTAATGGAATTAAATGAAAACTAAAACTGTAATCTAATTGCATAATGCATTGTAAGATATTTGACACCAGTTTTCTATATTTTTATTTAGTGATGTCTTAAGGACGGAAAATAAATAACAAAAAAATTAAATAATAATATTTAAAAGCTTTTAAAATGTATTTTGTTTTCTTTTGTTTAACTAATTTTTTGCTTGTTTAAGTGAAATTCAATATTATTTAATGTAGTAAAACTCTTAAAAATGATGGCTAGTATATCAAAATCCAAGAATTCTCAAGAAATCTAAACGAAAAATTTGATATGTTGTGTCAAGCAATAATTCTTTCATTCTTTTGCGGAGACAATTAATACTTTTAAGATAATTTAAAATAGTTTGCAAATTTTGTAATTGTAAAATATGCGAGCATTGATTTTTTTTGTTATTGAGGCAAATTTATAAATTTCTCTCTACGATTATAGCAGAAAAATTTCCTTTTTTTGATTAAACATAGACTTAAATAAAATATATGTACTTCTTATAGTATTTTCCTGTTCGTAATTGGCCAGACTTTAAGTTTGACTAAATAATATAAACTTCACAAGTGCAATGCACTATTTTACAGTGATTTATTTCAAAAATAATTTGCATAACTCTTTTAAATTAAGAAGGTAAGAAAAGAAGTTTTGAAGATAAAATTAATTGTAGAATAAGTCTAATAACCCCAGAGATTAACACTTTTTGCTGTCATATGGTGACGAAACATCGACTAATAATCCCCTGCTTACTAAGCAAACCTATTGTTTGTACAACGAATACTCGAACAACCCCAAATTCCTCTATCAAAATTATTTAAAGAAAACTTACCCCTATTTATAATTTTAAAGTACAATTTTCAACTCTTCGTTCAACTCTTCGTTACCCTATAATTTTTTTAGCTATAATAAATGTAATGGGTAAGATGGGACATAGATAGAGAGTTCAAACTTTCTTATCAAATAGTTTTCTTTTCTTCCATCACGGGTTTGCTTTACATATTTAACGAAGGTTTTTATGGTCTTTTTATAAATACTAGTTTCCACAATTTTAATTTAAAAAATTTGATAATTCATCAATAGTTCATATTGTTAAAATATTTTGGCGTGTAACCGCGGCTAATAAATTAGATTAATAGACTAATAAATTCAATAATATACAGGGTATTAAACTTAGTTTTGATTGATTTTAGCTTAGCAGTATTAAAAACTTTAAAAATAGTTATTGAATTGAAATCTATTCAAAGTTTTGTGTGTATTTTGAGCTGGGATCAAAGCTTTAAGAGTTTACATATACATATAAATAATTGCTTTTTTGTTAAAAAGTCTACTACAAAACATAGAAAGTAAAAAAATAAATCATTATTAGTTATTTGATTTAAATTTCCTCAATTTTATTGTTTATTGTTAGGTGTAAAAAAATAAGGAAAATATTCAAAGTTTTGTAAAAAAAAGATAAAATAACGTTATAACGTATAAAGACGAACAGAGGCAGAATTTATGGATAAAAATGAGCATCGGGAGATATTTATTTGTCTAACCTCTGCTGGCGCATCAAAGTGCACTGCTCATAAAGGTGAGTTAACTTTTTCCTTTAAAAATTGGCTTTTGTAACGTATGAAAATTTAAGTAGTTAAATTTTATTTGAATATTATCAACTTTTTTAAAAGATTGACTAGCAATTATAGCCTAAGCGAAACGTCTATAAAATTTAGATAGTGAAATTTAGTCATAAAGAATTACTAATAATATACAATTTAAAAATCATTAAACTAGAGGTTCAAATTTTCCTGTTTGAAGAAAGAAAAATTATGAAAATTTGCCTTATTTCCTATAATCAAGGAAAAGAACTGCAAATTCAATTATATTGGCTTTTACTTCGCTAAAACTTTAGAACTATTTGCTTAGTTTTTCAATAGTTAACGCCACGATTTAATAAACTTTTTTATTAGTTTATTAATTAGGCTTACTCTTAAAGATCTTTGTGCAATAAAAAATGATTTATCCTTTGTAGGTTAAAGTTTAGGGAATTTGCCAAATATAGGCTAAGATATATTTGTAACAGACACAGATGAACATCAGCAACCATCCTCAATGTATTGCTTATCAATGCGTACATTTCAATATAATGTAAACAATTTGAATTTTATAATTGTTTTTGTATATTGTCAAACAACACAATATGTAGAAGGATTTTAAAAGCAATTAAAGAAAGACTGATAAATTTTTTAATTTTAAAATATTTTTTTGTGTTTAATGTTTTTAAGGTTATTTGATTGATAAAATAATTGAAATAACATCTTACCAGTATCTGAACTCTCATAAAGTCCAGCTCTCATATATAATTGTTTTTCTAATCTTCTTTCTTCTTCCAGTAATTGTGCCATATCTGGTGGTGGTGGTACTGTTAATTCTAAATAATTATCATCATCATTAGATCTTTCAATCCCTAAAAAACTTGATCGTTTATTCCTCAATTCTTTTTTAATACGTTTTGTTGAATTCATTCTTTTAATATTTTGACTTTCAGTCTTACACTTTGTTGATACCATGGATTCATTTTGAGTTTTTTGTTTATTATTATTAGTTTCATCATCACTTAAATTCTCATTGATTGGTGGTGGGGGTGGTTTTTCCTTAGGTGGTTCAAGTTTTGTTTCATCCATTAAAAAATTTGCCTCAACATTTGAATAAATCATATCAATATTTTCATAGACTGGAACAATTTTTGAACTTTTTGGCACTTCATAGTAGGGTTCTAATGATTTCGGCACTTGATAATATGATTCATCAATTTCAGCATTTTGATGACTTTGTTTCATAACATTACTAATTACAATCGGTGTTGAGTTTGTTAAATCTGTTTTATTTTCTAAATTATCTCTTTTAGTATTCTCATATATTGGTTCATGTAGCTGATTTTTTAATTTCATATCCATTATATTAGGTTTATCTTTATTCTCATATAAATTTCCTTCTGAAAACTTTGAGTTTTCAATGTCAATGGCCTGCAAAGCAATTTCCAGAGCTTCATCGACCTGTTATAGAATATCAAAGAGAAAATAGAATAAAAAATCTATTATTAATACTTTTTATCAAACTTTAAAACCATCACTAAAAGTTAGAATCATTATTAAAATTTAAATTTAACTAACCCATTCCATTGCAAGTTTAGAATAGAAGAAAAAACAAATCAAATCAAATCAAACTAACAAAAACCGTAATTAGTACATTTTTAGGCAAATTTTACACAAACACCACTATAAACAAGAAATTTATAAACATATTTCTCTTCAAAACAAAATCTAAAATTTATTTAGATACTTACAAGCAACAAATATAAAATACTAGAAAAAATATATATATATAAAAAATTAAAGACTCAAAACAAAAACCAGAAAAAGGAAAATTAAATAATTCACGAATCAATGTGAAAGAAAGCCTATTGCCACCATGGAAGGTCACCGTTGCACTGACTAAACTAAATCAGGAGGCCATAGTTGGTCATTCGATGGACAAAAAGCACATTTTAAGCTTTTTTATAGAAAGAAGCTGACAACATGTGAAAACCTAGGTCAATGCGCAGGTTGAGGCTGTTGAATTATGCAATTTAAAACTTTACGGTTGGCAAAATTCTTTCACAATACTCACAATTGATTTGATAACGGATAATAAAAAATCTAAACCTCATTGATACCGTGAAGATCTCCCAAGATATCTCAGTGCCCTAGAATTGAATTACCTGACATAACCAGGTTCTTAGTCAAACCTTTTTTATTTGTTTTTTTTCTATCGAAAAAATTTCTATTGAAAAATTCTGATTGATATTTTCCCATTTTTTTAAAATTTCTTTTGCATAATAATATTTTCTTGTTTTATGCAATTTATTTTTTAGCTTAATGTAATCGTTTGGATGGGTAAAAAAATATTTTATCATATTTACACGAATGACAATTGTTCTAAGCCGATTAGTGAATTTTTATGGTTAGCTATTTATGTCTTTTAGCTCTGTTTTTTTCACTATTTTTATTTTTCTTTGTTTAGTACCAACGTAGAGTAAAACTATTCATAATTTTATATTGACATTATATATACATTAGATTTGAATTAATCATTTTTTTGTCGTTTTTCTATTTATTAAAATTAAAAATAGTTTAGCCCAAAAGTTAAATTTTGAAACTTTCACAAAAATATTTCAATTAGTATAATTAAATTGATTTAAGAAAATTTTAGTTACTAACCATGCAAATAGTATTTTTTCAATTAAAATGTAGCAAATCAAAATTTAATTTAGCAATTTTTAAGTTACATACCTTCCTTCATTTAAATGATTTAAACTCTGAAGCACAATAAAAAATGAAACAAAATAAATTATTTCAATGGCATAATATAAAAATAAAGTAGTTAAATGGACTGCAGAACGTGAATTTGAAATGAGGATCTGCCAGATGACAAGTTTACATAAATACTGAGTAGATTGGTTGTGTATTAAGTCATATATATGTATGTTCTGCACTTACTGGTTCAAAAATGTGCGTAAAACATGAAAATAAGTTTTCTCTTTTGATTGAGACTACATTAAAACGGTTTGGTAAGATTGTAAAGGACACTAGATAAAATTAAACCAGGCACAGTTTATTATACTACTCAGTGTTTTTTTTTATTATAAGTTGACTAAAACATATTTTACACTAATATTTTACCTAGACTAATTTCACTTATTTAAGCTTTATCAATAAGTTTTTAACCAAAATTAGGGCCATTGGTATTTACTTTTCTTAAATTTCTAAAAATTACAAAATCTGTCAATGAAGAAAATTTTTTGAAAAAAAATCATAATTGATATTTTCAAAAAATAGCCTTTGGTCAAATTTCCAATTACAAAATTTTAAAATTTCACCGGTAATCTTACAAATTTTATATTTTAACCCAACATAGAAAATCTGAATCCTTCATTTTTTTGTTATTACTGCGGACGCAAAAAAATGAAGAGCAGGTATAGAAGTAGGTTGATTATAATTTTGACATATACACCAGTATCATACAAGAACTGGCCTGCTTCAAACCTATATAGCTGGTCATATTCAATAAAAATTATGTACACTACAAAACTTAAATCCAAATATGTGTATTGGTAAGGTGACCAACGAGAAGTAGCCAAATTTTAGTTATGTTTATTGTAGTAATTCAGAATTAAAAAATATTATCTATAAGAAAAATATAAGAGGATCCTCTATATGAGGATGACTAACAATAAGGTTTGCAGGGAAGTATTTATGCCATCATAGTTTGTGTATAAGTTTCCCTTCCATTTAGCTAGTTGACTTTTAATTATATAGTTTCATAAATTTTTTAAGTTTTTAATTGATAGTTAATTATTTTTCCAATTTTTAGTAAAGAAATGCGTTAATTAGTGAATTTTTTATAGTATGCAAATATTTTTCCGTTTTAATTGGTTGTGACAAAGTTTTTAATTGCTATTTTATACTTTCCCGATAGAAGTTAATACTCTGTTTTACAATAAGATGAAAAGAAACTTTGTTTAAATAACTGGATATAAAGACTGTTGGAATCGTTTATGTAAGTACAACCTTTAAAAGCTTGTATTTATGGAAAATTAGAACTTTATAAGGGAATTTTTAGTTCCGCATTATTTGGCCTTTAAATATCTTATTTATTTGGTTGTCTAAAAAAAATTATATATAATTATGTAAAAATTATAAGCTCATATTTTGGATATTTTAGCTCCTATTTTGCTGATACAGATTTTCTGATACAGTGTATTAGACTCTATCTGGTTGTTTGTTTTTTTTTTGTATGAAGGCTAATACAGTCTATAAGACTTCTTCCTGGAAAGGCTACCAATTTTTAAAAGCTTATGCAATTGAAAATTAATTTGTAAAATTTTTTTATATAATAAAATTGAAATAATAATTACAAGAGCATAAAAATGATTTTATCAGGGCATGAAATTCGTAATATTATTAATTGAAAAAAGATAACTTTTTGAAAGTTTTCGAAGTTATAATAATCGCTTGAAATTTTAGTGTTAATTTCTTTATGAGGATGAAACTGCAGAGCAAAATAGACTTTTAGATATTAGAATTCAAAACTCTAAGAATCAAAAATGCAAAATACACCATGAATACCATAAAATTGACTTTCATTTTTAAAAAATTTGAAAATATTTTACTTGGTTTTTATTAGTATTTTTTCTATTTGAAAAGTTCTTTTTTCATAAGTTTTCATGTAATTGTTGCCATCTATACAATTATTTGAAGTTGTTAAAGATTTGAAGAAATAGAAAACGAGCTTATTAAATGCCTCCTATTAATTATTCATTTCTTATGGATAAAATAATAAAAAAAAAAAAATTTATTTGAGCTGCTTTTATAGTGCTGACAAATTTCACGTTAACCTCATATAATTCGTTTTAATAATAAAAATTCTTTGAAAAGCTTGATTTTATTCAATATAAATACTTTTTTTATTTCTTCAAATTAATAAATCATGTAAAATAAGCTGAACACTTTAATAAATTCACAGAGCTATTAAGTGAGGGCGTAAAATAGGAAAATTGGATGCTTTATAGACTTTCTACTGCATTCTTTAAATAATAATTTAAAAATTCAATAAAAAAAAATAATATACGAGTGTATTTATAGAAAAAACTTGTTTTAAAATAATGAATTTTGTTTTTGAGGTAGAAGTTCTATTAAATATATTCTTTGACGTCAGAATTAAACGTTAAAGATTTTGATGGTTTCAATTCTTGTTCTTTGGTTGCGGTATTGAATATTTTGCCAGGCGATAAATAAATATTTCTAAAAGAATTGGGTGTCCCTTAAGTTTACAATGTAAAATTTTCTACAGAAAACTCATTGAGTTCATTAATTTATTGTTTTTTTTAGTTCATGGGTTTGCGGGAAGCTGCAGCTGTCGCTTTGGTCTACGCATAGGCTTAAAACAGAAAAATGGCAGTTTAGAATCAGCTTATTTAGAAGCCTTTCCCCGTAGGATTAATGTTGATTTGAACAACAAACTAACTATGTCAAGTTTATGTTATATAATGCGAGTAACCAAAACAATATCTAGAAAACATATTTTCGAGGAAATTTTATACTGAAAAATACTTTTTTTTAGATGCATATTTCCTAAAAACTAGTGTCATTAGTTACAGTATCTCATAATCTCCAAAATATTACTAGTAATAATAGTATCTCAATTTAAT
The DNA here is from genome assembly GCA_947359355.1 of Acrocera orbiculus. Taxonomy (NCBI): domain Eukaryota; kingdom Metazoa; phylum Arthropoda; class Insecta; order Diptera; family Acroceridae; genus Acrocera; species Acrocera orbiculus. Next base: position 21,447,241 of record OX375756.1, on the reverse strand, counting down.
ACCCCTCAAGCTTTTAAATTTACGAAGCTAATTTTAATTTTTCTAGCTTTTACTTAACACTATCCAACCAATCCTTACTTTTGGATGTGGATTAATTTGCTTTTTTTTTGTTATTTATTATTTGAAAAATATTGTACAAAGGTAGCTATTAGGCCTTGGGCATTTGGTTCTCAAAGCCAATTACTTTAAGCAGAACTGGAAAAAGTAAAAACTGAAAACGCAATATATGTCACATTCAGATTCAAATGAATCAATTGAGAATATTTCCACAGCTCTTTTAATTATAACCACGTAAGCCTAAGACTTCTACTGTATTATAGATTTAAAATTCTTTAAAAAAATACTGCTAAAGTTACAAGCACACTCGAATGAAAAAATTACTATTTATTAATTAATAATTAACAAAGTATATTCTTGTAGGATAATTATTTGTTACAGCTAAGTATAATAAGCCAACCATCTAGGATCTTTTGTAGTAAATAACGTGCAAATCAAAAGACAAGTGCACATTATAAGAACATCAAGAGCATCAAAATTATTAAGCTTCCTTTAAAATTTGAGTTGTTATTCGTTTTAATGATTAATAAGTTATCACTTAAGCACTACGACCAAATGTTTTGTACAAAAATTTCTTTTTGGCTTGCTAAAGTCAAGATATCTGTTAAGTTAGCTATCATCTACAGTCTCCGAGGAAAAATATAAAAAACTAGATGTTTAATTGTTTATCATACTAGTATAATTATCCTAATTGTGGTAAATACGCGAGACTTTAAGCATAAATTCTGTCACATATTCTTCAGCTTGACATCACCCTCCATTTCTAGTGACATGGAAAATGGAGTTGGTGTTTATAGGGACTACTTAATATACTTTCAACTTTATCTTTCAAACGAATAATCACGAATATAGTCGGTTATAATAATATGTATTTGGCAAAAAAAAATATTTGCTAAGTGCGTTTTTATGGCATATTTTCGGTTTACTTTAAGAACGTCAAGCTGTTTAGTTACTTTTTAGCGTAGTCACCAGTATTCTTATATTAAATTAAAATATCTATTAAAAAACCGATCATATCATCGAATAAAAATATCCTTTGACAGTTTCATAATATTAATGAAAACTTTTATTTAAAGTTTGATTTTAAATTTTTTCAAAAATCGAACACAAAAATTACAAAATAAAACAAAACTTGGTTTTGGTTAAGATAATTTCAAGAAAAATTTAATAAATTTATATTAATAAAATTTTTATTTTGTTTTCATTAATTAACAAATTTTACAATCTTGTATCCTCAACATCTAAATTAGTTAATTCTTCATCAATTAAATCATTTATATCAGATATAAAATTTGTATCTGAATCAATTGAATCAGATTTAATGAAATTTTCATTAATAATATTTTCTTGATTGCTAGATATTACGGATATTGGTGATGATGGTGACAATGATGATGATTGTGTAGCATGTTTTATGTAAAATTTTGAATTTTCAATTGAAATAAAATCATTATCATCATTATTTGATTGATGTGTTTCAAAGTTTCTTTTTAAAAATTCAAAAATGTTACGTGGTCTAGATTCTGGATGTGTACAAGGATTAAAATTTGGTAAACTACAATGTTTAGTTGTTATTAATGATAAACTACTATAATTATCCTTAATATTATTTGTTAGTGATATATTTGAACTGTTAGTATTATCTAGTTTACTAGTATCTACATTATCCATCACCAAATTATTTTTTCCATTAACCATTTTTGTTTCTATTGAATCTGATATTTTCATACTTACGGTAGCATCTAGTTCATTTTGTGATATTAATGATAAATCTGAAATTGTTGTCTCTTGAATAATTGTTGAATTGTCATTTGTTTCTTCATTTGATAATTCTAAGGAATTTTCTTTATTTTCATTAATATCATCCTCATTTGGTTCTATTTCGTTTTCATTTTCTGTTACTAATGTATCGATATTAATATGATGGGATGATTCTTCATTAACTAATTCTGGCTGTTCATCAGTTTGTGATACGGAACAGGATACATCAGTTGTATGAATTCCACTATCTTCACGATCTGTATCTACATTTGAATCATCTTGTATATTTAGAATTTCATTAGAACCATTAATTGGTTCCTCATCATTATATTCCTGTTGTATACTTTCACTACGTTTTATTAATTCTTCATTTCGTAATATTTCTAGTTCATGTTCATTAACAAGCATAATTGGTTTTTTAATTTCTTCTTTTGAAACAGCATTATGTAAACTTGTTAATCGTTCTTTTAATGGTACAACTGGAATTTCAATTTTTGTTTGTTTCTCGATTATTTGATTCTGTTTTTCAAGATTTTGAAGACGATCTTTAATACTCGAAATATCACCTGATAAACGATTTGATTTTTTTATATCATCAGTTTTCTTTTCAAGATTTAAAAGTCTCTCTTTAATACTTTTACTATTTGAAAAGTCATCTGAAATCCTTTTTAATTCATTATTATCAGAATTTTTATCTTTTTCAAAAATTTCTTTACGTTTTGTTATATCAACTTTAGGTAAATCTAATTTTTGTATTGATAATTCCTGATTAATATCTTTAGTTGAATTTATTTCAAAATTTATTAATCTGTTTTCAATTTTACTGCTGGATATTCGTCGTTGTTGGTAACTTTCATTATTATTATTATTATTATTATTACTATTATTTTCTGGTTCTGAAATATTTGAATTTTCATCAACAGTTGAATTTTTACAACCATTTGTATAGTTTTTAATTGTAGCTCGTGATATACGTGTTTTATAATCCTGAATGGCACCTTCATACGTATATTCACATAAATCTGGAGAATTAGTTATTGCTGTACTAGATGATGTATCATATCCTGGCGATGATATATAATCCCGGTTATCATTATTTATTTCATTATCAAGATTACCACATTGCCTTTCAGTTTCTGGATTATCACTCTACAATATAAAAAAAAGAGTTCATTTAAAAATAATTTATAATTATTTTCCGTTAAGTAAAATTAATTTTTTAATGAATACTTTCCATTTAATATACCTGAGAAAATTTAAAATAAAAAGTGAAAGTTTATATACTATAGAAATAGAAGAAAAGTTTAAAGTTTTTGAATGGCAGTAAACGAGGAAGTTACCAAAGTATAGTTATATTTATACAAAATCCTTATTTGTTGTTATACAATTAGTGCAAAGTTTTTGCTATAAATGAATACCATTATTTTATTTATTATTTCGATCAAAATATTTCTAATTTTCTAGTTAAGAAATAGAATTTTATATGGTGTTAAGTCAAGTAAATAAAATCGACACTCCCTTATTTTAAATCTTTTAATGTTTTTTTGACAAACAAAACACCTTTCTGGGAAAGTTCAAGAAAAAATAAATTTTTCTTATTTGAAATCATGTTTTTCATCATGAAATTTTCTTATTCAGCTAATTCAGAAGTAACATATCATAATGTTTTATGATTGCTAGAAGAATCTGTCATTGCCATCATATTTTCAAGATCTAGCACCATTGAATGTTTTCTTGTTTCCCTCCTTGGAAAATTTTTTGAATAGATTAAAATTTGAAAACAATAGCATGTAAAAATTTGCTATCGTATTCGGAAAAGCTCATACGTATAACTACTAAAATTATATTTTTAAATAAACTATAATAAATTTATAGTTTTCTTTCATATTATAGATAAAAAAAACTTTTTGGTAGCCTTAATTAGCTCATGAAAATATTTTTAGAAAACTGTTTAATAGTTTTGGAGTTAAAAAAATTTTTTTAGAATTTATAACAAAAAAACTGAATATTAAAATAGTTTGTCACATATGATGAAAGAGGAAAATATAAGAAAAAAATTTTAGTGGATCATTTGACACTCCGACATCTTAATTTAAAGTAAATAAAAGACAATTATCTAAATTACTATTTTGAAAATAAAAATGGTTAGTTATTTTTTCTTCAATTAAAATTTAGACAGTTTCAAACTTTCAAAAGTTTCCTAAAATTACAGGAAGCATTGAAATTAATTATCGTCCTATTTCATAATTTTTACTAAAGCAAATTAATTTGAATATTATGAAAGCGTTCTGTTTTTTGGCTGTTTTCTTTTTCCTAATGTCAATATGCAGCTTAAAGTGAAAGCTTTTGTTTGGCTCAATATGACAAAATTAGAATCATTAGTAATAAAATATTTAAAACCTTTAATACCTTAAGAAAAGATTTTATACATAATATTATTACTATGTTATCTGAATTATATGATCAGTTTTCGTTTTTTATTATTTTCGCCATTGAATTTAAGCGGAAGACGACGCAAGCAAAACTTATTTAAAGAAAAAAACAAAAATACAAAAAAAATGAGAAGAAAATCATTTAAACCTTTCGCGTTAAGTGAATTAGAGACTGTCATTTAATAAATATGTATTTTTGTTTTTATTTTGCCTTAAAAATGATTAGGTTAGATATATGTAGGTATGCAAACAAATTTATCGAGCTTAAGATGAACAAGGAAAGAAAAGTTTTTAATACTTTCACGACCCTTTCTGTCATTAGTCTATACTTTTGACTTTTTTTTTTTGGATTTTGGCTGACTATGAATATATTTGGTATAATTTTCAGTATCGTGCATAATAAAAATTCTTCCAAAAGTTACTAGAATTAAAAATGATGTCTGGCTAACAGAAAAATTTAAAAAAAAATTAAATATTCTTTATTGATTTTCATTTTTATAATATGTATCAAAAACAATATATTTATAATAAAGTGGTAGAAATGTTATTTGTTGAGAATTCAATTGACTAAATTCATTCAGGAGAATTGTTTTTAATGCTTTATACCTAAATTAAATAGATATGCGTACAAATCCGTGCTAATAATAAACTTAATTTGAATGATAGTCGATAAAAATAGTTTCTTGAGCTTACAAAAAAAATTTATGCAATAGTCCTAATATGCTTTTATACTCCTGAATAACGAAAAATTGCTAACAAAGAAAAAAAAAAATGCCGGAGGTCATTAAAATTTTCGAACTATCTGTGAATAACAAAAATTTCAAAACAAAAGTATTCAAGAAAGTATAAAGAGAAAATCAACTATAAAATAGCTACTTAAATTTAGCTTTTGTTTTATTTTCTCACCCATTAGTTAAGTTTAATTAATGAATGACACATAAAAGTCATTTCCTTTAGCTAAACAACTATAGTTACATTTATAGCTATCCTAAAATAACAGCAAATAGCCCAATAAGGTCAACATATAACACACATAATGGGAAAAAAAGGAATATGTTATCAAAAAAGTTCATTGTTTACTAACAAAACGAACCAATAAAACAGAAAAAGATTTTTACTTAAATAAATCTTTCATTTTTAATATTTATTATCCTTATATTCAATGTAATTAATAATCTAAACTGCAATTTATGTATTGAGACTGAAGAAACTGAAATGTTTGTTATTTACACCACTGAAAGTCATAAATAAATTTTGTGACTATTATTAAGAATTTGTCATCGAAATAAAATGAAAAGTGCAATAAAATAATTGGTATACAATAAAAGTTAATATATCGTTAACGGATAGAGATTATTTAAAAGTTTTGCTTTCACATGAATTGTAATCAGAGCATGTGACATAAATTTAAGTAATTGCCGGATAATATATATATATATAAGATACAAACATCTTATGTATTAGCTGCTAGCTAAAAATTTAAAAGGAAAACTAATTTTTGATAAATCAGAAAAACTAAGTGGCAATAATTTTCAGAAGTTGATACCAAACTGATTTGTAACTGAGATCTGTTTCCTTCAATAATAATCATCAAATTAAGAAAATTAATATTTTGTTTTAGTGTATTGAAACTTCATAGGATATCAGGCATACTGATGCATTGTATTTGTTGACTTTTTAGTTAAGGGTATAAAATAAAACATGTGATAGGAATGCCTATCTAGATATTGACGAAGCAACTAGATTTCACTTTTTGTGAAAATCTTGATGTATAGAGTTTAAGAAAAAAAGTATCAAATATTATTTTGGCTATATCAAGCAGGCTGGCTGATAACAGAAAAAAACGGTGCATAATAAATGCTTTCTAAATGCAAAAAATGGTTTAATAACCTAAAACAAATACCTTAAGTTACCTTTAATTAATATAAAGATATTCTAAGTTTTTGATACCACGATTGTACGTTTATTTAGAGCAACTAAGCAAAAGTTTTGATAAAATCACTATACAAAATCGATACGTGTACCAAAATAATTATTGATAATGAGTACATAAGTATAATAGAAGCCAATCAGGATAAGAAGGACAACAGCAGAAAGAGTTTTGCTTTATTCTGCCATATGCCTTTGTTTGATAAACATTAGATTTGAAAAAGAATTTTAGCATAGGAGCAAGGAATAGTGACTTAGGTTATAGACGCTATGTAGCCGTCTGGATAACAACTGCACCACTTTTCCATTAGAAAATGTTGCCACTGAGACCTTTGCGGTGTAATATGTTTTGATGCCAAAAATATCTAAAAGCACAAAATATATTTCTCATTATTCTAATGTTGCTTCTCCTTGTTTTCTTTTGAAATTATTTTCAAAAGAAATTCTTTTATTATTGCTTGAAATCCTTTTATTATATTATTGTTTTAAAAGTAGTAAATTGGTAATTTAGTTTTTAATAGTAAACAAAGTTTAAAAAGAGATCAGTTGACATTTTAAAGACTACTGAAACCATGATAAGTTCACTTCCAATGATTGTAAGTAAATTTTTGGTATTAAAGTATTGTTTGTTAAATTGTTATTGCTACGAATACAATTTGAGTAAACCAAAAATTACTGTTTAATTAAACTTAATTTGTTTTTATGTTTTTGGGGCAAAAATAGTTCATAAAAATTTTAAAAATTTTCAAGTTTGATGTAGATTATATGGTTCACAAATTAATACTAACAATTATCCTAAATACATTTGCTTCTAAATGTGAGCACAACTTTTTCCTAAACATTTTCTCAAAAAAATTTTTTTCAACGTCTGCCATTATTAAATAAAGTCAACTTTAAACACTTAAAAGGAATAAAAGATGAGTTATATTTTGGCTTAATTAAGGCTATTAGAAATTAAATTTAGTCAGAGGTTCTTGCAAATATGTCGAACTTTTAAAAGTTATATAAAATTTAGGAAGCAAAGTAGCTAATTGCATCCTACATCAAGCAAGAGTTTCCTTACTTTAAGAAACAATACAACCCAAAGAAAATTTCTAGTTTAAAAGAAATATTATTATATCTATTTTTGGTATATTAAAATTTTTTGCGTTTATTTAATCAAGTACTTTGATTGAAGAACGTGACATTTCTAGCTCTAATTGTTAGGATTTTACTCTGAAGTTTTATGTAATTAAAATGTTTGCATAGAATTTATTACAGTCCTTACAGGTGTAAAAGTTTATTGGGAAATGAGAATAGAAGATAAAATTTAATATTTTATTAAATTTATTATTAATATTTCAAACGTCAGAGCTGTGAATTAATTTTGCACATATTCTATAATTTAGATTACAATTGCTGTGTGTCCTACAGGACTGTTGTATTTAACTTTGCTTACATTTTACTGACTCTCATAAATTCAAACAATTATTAGTTAATTTTTTTGAAATCAATAAGAAATTAGGGAGCAATTTATCTTCACATAACATAGCGTTTATAATGTATCATTTTTTTGAATTTAGTAAAAATGTTTTTTCTCTAGTATTAAACCAACCAATAAAAAATTAATTTCTTTTTTTTATGTATATATATCTTAAAACAATCTTCACAGGTAGATATATACATTAAAAAGCATATGGGTAAAAACTAAAACATATAATTACTTTTATGACCTAAGATACATGAAAAATAACTTTGATAATGTAACTAGTTGTTAATAGTATATTTTCAAAAACACTTATGATAATTTTCGTTAAACCTATAATTCTGTTATTTCTTTATTTTGTGTGTTTTTTTTTTTGTTGTTAAAATAAACCAAAAATGTTCACACATTTCTTTACATACAATGCTTTTAACTAAATCATTTAAAAAACAGTTTAAATTTTTAACGACATGTTAAAGTAGCCAAATTTAGTAGTTTTTTTTGTTTTACAAGAAAATACAATTTTTCAGGAATGTTCACAAATTGAAAACACCACAAATTTGATTAAGTTTTTTGTTATTAATTTTTTATAACAATATCATAATATTTAGAAATGTTCGGTGTAAATATTTTTTCTAATTTTAGCAAAGTCAGTAAATTTTCTAACTTTCGAACTATAAAAATCGTAGGTCATTTTTATTAAATGACTGTTGATTAGACTTCTGGTTACTTTGATCGGCCTTCGCCAGGCATCAAATACAAAGTATCTAATCAATTTGGCAAATTTCCTACATGGTCACATATTAGTTCAAAAAATCCTTTTTATTTCTCATAGAAGGGAGCTCAACCAACAGAGCGAATTGCACTGTGCTTTCAATTAAATCAATTAATGGAGGCTAAATCATAAAATACTCATTACCTAAAGTGTAATTTTTCAAATTTTTTATTCTTGAACAATATCTAGTATATATATATATATAACATCTAGTTGTATTTTCAATTGTATTATTTCTTAGTAAAAAAATTATAAATAAATAAATACAAATATAAAAAATACCCAGGAAAGTTTAGTGAAAACCATGAAAATTGTAATTTTTGCGATAAATCAATTTTAAAAAAATCATAGATTAAAAAATAAATCTAACATTTAGAAAAAAAAGAAAAATAAAACCACAAATGAAGCTAATTAAAATTAAATAAAAAAATTTAACTTTTAGTCCACTTCTTTTGGTTGGGAAGCATTTTACAACACCACAGCTGGTTTTGTCTGTGACAATACAAACCATTGCAAGAAAATTCCAATGTTTCATCTTGATTGGCCTTCTCCAAATTGAAGGGCTTTTAGTGAAAGTAAAAATTTTGTTACATAATAAAATGATGTCTCAGAGTAAAAAGAAAACAAAACAAAATCAAATACCCAGCTTGACCAAAAATATTTTTGTTATTCGGTGAAAAAAAAACAAAAAAAATAAAATCAAACACAATAAGTTAGTTTTTTTCTTTTTTATTTTCTAAGTTATGAACAACTAAGCACTGTTATTGGTGATTCCCTATTGTGTTGCCACCAAAAAAAATTTCTTTTCGAAGGTAACTGCAGTAGCCACAAATCAATTTATCATATTTTAACATCATTAGTTTAAATTAATTAAATAGTTTCAAAAATCATTTGGGAAATATCATTTAAAGCTGTATATATTTAGCTAAAAGTTTGTGGTCAAGTTCTTGTTTGGCATACAAATAAATGGTATAAAAAGCGTCCATACATATGTATACATTCATAAATGTATTGATTTTTTACAGAGATTTCATTTGATAAGGTGTAGTTACCCTGTCTTCTTTTTGTATTTCTTAACTAAATTACGAAATAACTATGAATATTTTGAATTATAGTATTTATAATTTAATTTCTTATAATTTTTGTTCCATAAAATTCCTTAAATTATTCTAGCAACTGAATATTAGTTTGATATTAAACAAAATTTTAAGATGTTTGCTAGTAATGTAAGCAATCATGTTTAAAAATCGATTATTATCAATTTAATTTGATCTATGGATTAAGAATTTAATTGGATATACTTGGAATGTAATGTTGGATTAAAAGCTGGAAATATTAGAAAGTAAAAGAATTTTGAATAGTAGAACTAATGTGATTAATTTGATTATCTAAAAAAAATGACGTAAAAAGCAATAGCTTCATATTATAATAAAAACAAAAATCAAAACTGAGTATTTATGAGTGGTAGTTCTAGTTTTTTGCTAAAAAATTATCACTTTTTAAATTAAAAATAAACAAAACCAAATTCAACTTACAATGACGCTCTGATTATCGCAATCTTCTGAAAGGCTACTTTTGCCACTAGTACTGCTGGTACCAATTCCCAAATCACTTAAGTCATTTGAATCATCTTCTGCATAAACTGTAAGTGCTGATAATTTTCGTCTTGATGATCCCCTATGAAATTAAAATTTTTAATATTAAATTAATTATTTAAGTAGAAACAAAAAAATTTATACTTAGATTTTATGTTAGCTAAAAATTAATTTGATTATTAAATATAAGAAAAAAATAACTAATTTAAAAGATATGAATAAAAGAGATGAAAATTGATTTATTCATACGTAAATTGCCACAATTAGAACATTGAAACGTTTTTTTTTTAATACCTAAAATAGCTTATAAGGCTTATAAAGTCTATTAGCCTTATGTACATAAAATCATTTCCCCATTGGAATTATTCCGTATTTGGGAAATTTTAAAATAAATGTCATAAAAGTAAGCATGATTGCATTGAAATAATATTTTAAGAGTGTTTAAATTAATTAATTAAATAACAAAAAGACAAAACAAACAAATAATAATTTAAGGGGGGGTATTGTTTGGCACTTTTAAGAACCGCATTGTTATTTTTTTGTATTTTCTTAAAGTTTAATATTTCAAAAATATAATCCCAAAATTCGAAGTTGATCCAAGCAAAACTATCAAAGTAACTAAAGCCAGAAATAAGCTTTTGAAATTTTTAAACACGGTTTTCTCAAAGCTACAATACCGATTCACTTCAAACTTGGTACACACTTGCTAAATAAAAAATATCTCCCCCCAACGTTGAGTTTTAGAATTTTTTTTTACATTAAGGGTATTTTCTACTTATAAAATGGCGGAATTTTTGTTGAAGAATTTCACTTTAAATGAACACCAAAATTTTTTAAATAAAAAAAAAAGTAATCAGACAACATTGGGGGGAGGATTCAATAGTACTCTGACTAAATTTCAAGGGTTTTTGATTTCGGGTAATTTCCGGCTGAGATACAGTGGGCAGACCAAATCATCTTTTTCCGAAAAGGTTCCAGGAAAAGCTAAGTACATGTGTGTTGCACGATACAAAATTCTTTTCATACAAAATTTCTTTCTGTGTATTGTAATAATGTGTATAATCCTCAATAGAGAAAGGTTATTACAGGCAAAGTGCTGCTTTCGATAACTAGGTTAATAATAATCCATAATATAATACTCACAAGTCTGTACAATGCATGCATAAGGCTACAATATGTACCGGAAAGCTTCAAAACGGCACAAATAATAATGATCAAAAAAACCGGGAAGACCAGCTGAGGTAACCTCTTCATACAGACCGATATCACTGCTACCAACAGTCCCAAAGATATTAGAAAAACTCCTACTGAAAAGACTAAAATCGCTCATAAATATACCTTATTTGCAATTCGGATTCAGACTCAACCACTCCACTATAGACCAGGTCCTCAGAATAACAAACAAAATAGAACAAGCCTTTGAGGAAAAGGAATACTGTTCAGCAGTATTTCTTGACGTGGTACAAGCATTTGATCGCGTATGGCACGAAGGCCTCGTATACAAAATGAGCATCCAGTTACCACAGAATATCTGCAAACTAATGGAATCCTACATATCAAACCGAAAATTTAGAGTAATTCACAAAAACGCCAAATCTCACCACTACGCAGTGGAGGCAGGAATCCCACAAGGCAGCGTGCTAGGACCGCTGCTATACCTCCTATACACAGCCGACATACCAAAAACGGAAAACACATGCATACACACCTTCGCGGATGACATTGTAATAATAGCAAGCGACAAGTCACAAAAAAAAATCAGTGGAAAAACTACAAAAAATGTTAGACAGCATCAATAAATGGACCTTAGACTGGAAGATAAAACTTAATGGAACTAAATCAACATACGTTACATATACGCTAAGGAAAAGAGATAACAATCTACACGTATATCTCAACGGAGAGCAGATTCCGCAAGCTCAATATGCAAAATACCTAGGCATGCACCTAGATGCTAAATTAAACTAGAAGCACTACGTGAGACAGAAAGCAAAATAGATCACCAAGCAGACAAGAAAACTATACTGGTTAATCGGGAAACACCTCCTGCTGAACTTAAGTAATAAAAGACTAATATACTTGGCAATAATAAAACCAATATGGACTTACGGAATCCAACTATGGGGATGCACTAGCAAATCCAACAGAAAAATAATTCAAATTAGTCAAAACAAGTTCTTGCGGCTAATCACCAACGCTTACCGATATGTGACAAATAAGGAAATTCATTATGACCTTAAAATTAAATGAGTAGAGGAAGTTATACAGGAATATGCCTCTAATCATGAAAAAAGATTAATATATGACTGCAATATAGAAGCTATAATGCTACTGGGCACAACTAACCTGAAAAGGCGGCTTCAGCGCAGAAAACCTCATGGACTAGCTTAAAATAATGAAATGTTATGTAAATAATGTAATTTAACATTAATAGGGATCTGATCACAGGATCTAAATCCCACACTTGTTACTTGCTTTAATTAGACTTTTAACAACACTAATAAATTAATTAATGTATAGATTAAGATTGTAGTAAAATAAACACATTAAAAAAAAAATAATAATAATAATCCATTGTCTCAACTACTGTGTGACCACTAGAAAAATTTTGTTAGCATAAAGTTTCTAAGTATCCAAGCAAGATGCTAACCTTAATTTTTGTCCTGAAAAATTTTGTGATCCATATTGATTTTCGTACAGACCTTTTTTAAGATAGCCAAAGTGTTATGGATGTTTCAAGGCAAAAATACTTCCATTAAAACTTAAAAAAGTTGTCTTAGGTTTTTTTCTTTAACCCTTTTAATTTCAATTTATAGAACATGGTCTATTTGAAATATAATAACTGTGTCATTCTAAACAAAAAACAACTACCTTTTAATAATGCTGAATATACTCAGAACATTTTTCTAGTTACAATTTAAAATATATAATTAAATAGATATGACTAGAAATACCGGTGAAACTAGTTCTTTATATTTATAACTAAATTTCACCTTTCTATTCTAAGCTTTAGCAAAATTTCTTTAATTTCTTTTGAATTGTTTAAAACAATACCAAATGTCACATATATAGATATAATGAATTTAAGTCTTTTTTTTCAGGCATTCACCAAATTTAATTGTGTTAACATCTTTATAATTTAAAAATCTTGACAGCAGGTATTCAAAACTGACTCTTTAGTATTAATTATAAGTTGTCTGTTTGGTATTTAAGTGTGAAAGTTGATGTTTAAATAAATTTTTTGCTTCTTTATGAACAAAAAAAAAAAAAATAAATAATAATAAAACAAAAAAACAATAATAAAAAAAACTAAACACTAAACAGGAAAAATGAAAGAAAATAACACCAAAGATGCTGTGTTAGCTCAAATTTTAACTGGTATACACTTTATTAATACCTTTAGAAAACATGAATTCAAAATGAGGGTTAGGCTACAAAATTGAGTACAGAGTAGAATAATCTTGAATACTATTTAAAAACCAGTTTTAATGAATCAAAGAAATTGATCCCCAATAGAAGATCATTCGTCATTTCCGTAGCATTGGGAAACAATAAAGCCAGAAAAAAAAAATATTTTTTTAACGACATCCCATTCCAGAAGTCCAATAAATAACACGAAAATTTAATTTTAATAAATTAAATAGTGCTTCCTTTTGATTAGCGGAATTTTTTAGGTATTTTGAATTGTAAATTAAGAACAAAAAAAAAACTGGTTCCCATATTTAGTGTTTTATTGTAGTTAGTACTGAAGAGATCAAATGAACGGTGTAAATTATTTTTGAATCCGTAAAGTATTTATGATGTATTTTTACATTACAAAAAAATAAATCTTTTTAAGATAATAAAATCCATGCCAATAATAATGTCCTCTTAATTATATCACACGAGTAGTTATTATTATTTTTCAGCGCGGTAGCAACCGGAAGTTATTTGATAAATATCTGCTTTTTCTTATATAAATGAGAGTCTTTATAACAAGAATCTACTTGATATGTGAAACTACATGCGTTGCAAAATCAACAATTTTGATAGTGAACTTAATTCCTAGAATTACAGGATATCTTTTTAATTAAATTTAGGGAAAGAAGAGAAGAAATATATTAAGCTTGTTAAACAAAATATATTTAAATAATTAAAAGAAACTTATAATTTCGAATATAAAAATTGAAATCTATGAAGGAATAGACAGTGGAGAGTTTGATGGAGAGTATGATGGATTCACTATCTGGTCGTTTTAAAATCTTAAGCGTTTTGTGAGTTGAAACTTGTGCATTGTTGAATTTTTGGATGTCCAAATAAATCTTGTTTTTATGCAAGAGGAAAAACTTGATTGTTGTTGATTTCATACTAATGAATGTAAAATTATTTTAAATTGTGATATTCCTGATGACATGATGAGCAAACATTAATAGGATGACTTTGATAAGGAAGAAAGAAAGGTTTGCGTATTATTTGTTACTCTCCTTTCTTAATTTTGATCTAATTAATCTGTTTAGCACTGATATCTGCAAAAGTTAACAGAATACGAAAATTAACACGAAATTTAATGACACCAACATTCCCTAGAACAATAGTTAATACAATATTTGGATGTTGTTGAAAAGACGACAATAACGTATACTGGTTTTATTAACAGACTGAATGCCTTTATAAGCTTTTAGATAAAAAAAATATCAACCAAACCAACGTTTACGTTAGTCTTTGAAACGAATAATTTGGTGCGATTGGTTAACCCTTTAAGTGTTATATTTAATTTTGCAAATATGTACGGTTGTGCTTAATTATTTTTAGGCAATAACGAATATACTCAACGAAAACGATTAAAGGGATAAGATCAAAATGTCATCTGCATACAATAGGATATACATCTTTTGTTTACCAAACCCAGTATTATTATTAGCGAAAGTGGGCAGCTCTGAGTCATGAGATACGACAAAACGTCTTAAAATATCTCATTTCCTATATTTTTTTGGTATGGTGTGTTTCAAACAACACAATGTAAAAATTTCGTTGAATTTAATTCATATTTGAGTACCTAATTAAGATCAGTACTAAAATTTATAATAAGTAAAATGATGGCTCATAATTATTTACTTACAATCATGAAGTAATCAATTGTTCCTAGCAATTTTGAGTTATATTAATTAAAATAAAATCAAATTAATCTCTAGTAAAGCGTCAAAGTGAGTTTTTGATGCACAAATAGAAAATGTCAAAGGCTCAAATTAGATATGTATATCAAATATAACTGTTAAGAATGCTATGGTTTTCTAATAACTTAAAATTCATTTAATAAAGTTAAACAAACCTCTCTTCTAACATTTCTGAAAACGTTTTCGATTTTCTTCTCGTTCGGTCGTGTTCCTCTAATTCGAGCTTTTTAACCTCTACAACTCGATCAATGATATGCTCAACGCGTTTTCTTCGTGATGATTTCCAATTTTCCAAATTCTATAAAAGAAAAAAATAAAAATCAATAAAATATCAATTAGTTAATTTTTTTAAAGAAAAAAGAAACAACAATAAAAATTTAATTTTTTTGTTTGTTAATTGGAAATATTCAAATGAAACCAGAAAATATTAATAAATTTTTTTGCTTATTTCACATTAATAAAATCAATTGGACAAAGCAATTTAAAATCATATGCAAAGTACATCAGAAAAAAATCAAAACAAGTAGAGGTTTTGGTCACGTTACGCAATTAATAAACAATAACAATAATAACATCTTTAATCAAAAAAAAAAAATTAAATTGTGTTCTTATATTAATTTTTTTATACAATTTAATTATGCTGATTAAATAATTGGCCATTGTCAAATTAAGGTTAAATTGAATATATATATTTGAGAGTTATAATGTCAGAATTAAATTAAATGCATCTTCAGTCTTATATAGGTCTTTCCTGATATACATATATATATACATATATATACATATTTTTATTTACAAATTAACAAAAGAAACTTAAAAAGTAGTCAAAGAATTAATTTATTAAATCTTTGTTTCTAAATGCTGTTAGGATAAATTATCCTAGGAAATAAAGAGATCGTTGGTCTCATTAATGAAATATTGTAAACTGCAACTTTTGCAGATAAGACTTTGAATTAAGAAGAGTTTCGCCTCTCATAAAAACATAATTGCCAGATTCGTCTGACCCAACCAAACCAAAGACCAGCTTGTTCTAGCTAAAACTTTCCGTCATTTATAGGATTAAGAGGATTACAATGATTGGCAAGAAATATAAGTTACTATATGATCAATGTCCAGCTTCTACTAGCTAAATTTTTTGGTCATATAAAGCCTACGTTTGAAACATTAACCTAAACAGCATCCAGATCTATTCCGTTCATTTGCATCAAATATCTGAATAGCTATTAAAGCCAATTGATTATATTATAACTTTATTTTGTGATTAAGATATTCTATGTGACCAAAAACCAAACTATTCTGGCTAAAACTTTGGTGTTAACAAATATTTAAAATATCCTTATATAGAGCTTTTAATCTGTCTTCTAAAACGGCTAAACTTGTACCAGTAGGTGTCTACCTCAATAAAATTCTAATATCATCTTTTGTGGATCTAAGAGGGATGATTGTGACAAATGTGATAAATGTTTATGTAATGCGTCGATTTGAAGCATTTTATGTCTGTTTCTCTATTTGTTTTATAGAAATATTCGTTAAATGTAACGTGCCTTGTAATATTGAAACATGCTAACATTGTAAACAGATGATTTTTTGGCATGTTAAATTTTTTTATCTTATGCTTAAAATATTCTTTATTTTAATAAGCCAGTAGGTAATGTATTTGATTAAATCCTGTTTTAGTATATAGAGGGATTTATAAAAAATCAGCTGAGGGCTTGCTTGAGTCTATCTTCAGTAAGTTTTATTAACTCAAGAGATATTGAATTTTAATATTAGAAATTGTTTATATGTATTTTAAGTATTTCCTAATTAGATTTATGATATTTTACTACTTTTTTGGTAAGAATTTCATTTGAAAAATAAATAACATAAAAACACGTTTCATTCTAATGGATTTAGTTTAATAATATACAAAAATTACTATATGCAACCTTTATTATTTCAAAAAAGTAAACTGACTACTGGCGAATTGGATCTTAGCACTTACCACAAAACTTGGCGGAAGTATTACTAACAAAATTACCTTCTATCATAATAAATTCTTGTTATCCGTGAGCTGTTTATTTATTATATATTTTATTTTATTTAAATGAAATTTTACTCAAAAAAATCAAGTAATATTATGTCTGTCTCTCTCTCTTTTTATTAATTTCTACCTATATATATATATATATTTATCAATAAAAAACCAATACCGCTATATAACCCCAAATACTAAATTCTAATTTTGCAATGTAAGCGGACAATTACAAAGCAGTTTTTGCAAACACAAAATAAGATTCAAGTTATTTAACCCACGCATAACCAATAAATAAGCATAAAATTTCTGTTTTATATGGAAAAAATACAAACAATATATAACTGTGATATTTATATCCATATAATTTTTTTTAATATTAACTTTCTTGCTGTCTTAGAAACTCAAAACAGAAAAATCATTTAACTGTCATAACAACATTTATTGATAATCAGCCATTTTAAATTTAATATAATATTCTTGATATTTGCATAGGAAATCATCAAACTATGTATTTTTGTTGTAATTTAAAATTGTATTAGTTGAAAACTTTCTAAGCACAATGTTTTTTTCAGTTAAATCTGATACTTTGTTGTTTCATTAGAATCTTTTAAAAAGGTAATTTTGCAACAAATTTAACTATTTATTATTATTATAGGTTATAGCAATGTTTGACATTTTATATATAATCTTTATTGAAAATCTTTTCTATTGATTAGTTATTTAGCTAATCAGGGAGGATTTTTTAAAAGCTTTTTACAAAGTATTTCGTTATTATATTTTTAAATTTTTATTAAATCTCCATTTTTACAAAATAGAAAGTTTTATATGACAAATTTTTACGATTATGTAGAATAAGTTTAATTTCTTCAAATTCAATCAATCTAAGCCTCTTGAAATTAATTAAAATTTTCAAAATATAAAAATTCACCAAATATTAATTTTTAAATGAAAAAAAGCAACGTTTATTTTAGGATTTGGCAATTTTTAACTTGTTTTTTAATGATGACATTATTTACTTAAAACTTTTTTGGCAACATTTTATAATACGGTTAAGTCGTAATAATTATGGGATAATTCATAAAATATCTAGGGTTATTCAGGCTATTTAAAAATTATTTTCTTTGTTTGTTTTTATTTTTATGTTAAGTAAGATTTTCTCACAACAATTTATCAAAATTGAGACCAAGATTTAAATATGGTTTTTAGTTTTTTATATTCATTTATTGTTGAAACTCTTTTTTTAAAAAATTCTTCGAACTGGTATTGTAATAAGCTGTCGTATAAATTATATTTAGTTTTTTTATTTATTTTGGTACTAGTCTAAAACTTTTATCGCACCGATATACGTAAACCTGATCTTAACTCCCGTTGTTTATGATAGTTATTTTTTTTTTTATATTAAAGAAATATATAATTTTGTGTTACACAGGTAAAGTTGATATATAATCGTTTGGCTCTATATTCCGATATATTGGCATACAAGATGTAAACGCCAATCTTAAGAATAAAATGACTTTTTCTCAACCTTGATTATAAATTGAAATTATTCAGTCTAGTTATTCATATACAGTGCGACTGGTCAAGGCTATTAAATAATCATAACTTGTTTACACACCTTTCGATTTAGTAATTTTAGATCTTTATAGAAGTAGCAAATTCTTTGATTTAATTGTTAGATGATATATTTTGACTATTATAAATATTAATACGCTAAACACTTTGTTTTTTTGAGTCAATAGAAATAAAGTCTTTGCCTTTTAAGGTAATTAATTTTACAAAAAGACATATATTAAATAATATTTTACAAAAATTATGGAAAAAGTACCTAAGTTTTTTCCAAACTATACAATAAATAAAGGATAAATGGGATTAAAATTTTGAAAAAATATGCACTTGGTTCAAAAGAGGAGAACCTGGCAAATTCTCATAAAGGTTCAGTGTTTAGTTCTTCACAAAGTTGTGTGCACTATGGGTAATATACTCTATATATAAGATACAGCGAATATCTTGCCTTTAAATATGAAAACATGTGGTGTAAAATTTTATAAAAAAATAAGTAAATTATATTTTTGTCGCGTTTTTTTCCTAGTATAGAGAAAAAGAAATAAAAAACAGAATAAATTAAGAGTAAGCCAAAAAATATTCTAACTCTTCGTTGGTATGGATCCATATATTAAACATATAGATCTATAAATAATATCAGTCCCAAAATCTTGGAGATGTCAAAGCCTTTACAGCTTTTATAAGAAGAGATTGTACTTCAAAGCCTAAAAATTATTGTAGCTAAATATCATCTCTTGAACCTGGGGTACTGAAAAGAACCTAGTGATCGCAATGTTAAATATCACGCCTGTTGGTAAGGTGAGATTTAAGATTTCTGCATGTGAGTTTGATTTACAAAAATATGAAAAGAGTGAATTTTAATCGTAGGGTTTCTTGCATTAAATCACAGAGCTCGTAGCTCATTTTCGTTGATTTTCTTTTTTTGTAAATTTATTTTCTCACCTTCTTAAATCCTTGGCTTTTTAGTCCTTTCACTAGTCATTTAAGTTCCGGTTGAATTTGCATATTAGATGGAAGGTTACTGGGCTGTAGGCTTATGTATAACATTTGCTTGTGTCCATTCCAGTCATTCTATTGGCCTGTTTATTATCTTCTATACCTTCATGACCAGAAAACCAAAAATTTAAGCATTAAATGTGGACGTACTGTAAGCAACGATGTAAATAAGAGTTTTTTTTAGACCGGTTTAAGAGATATTACACCATACAAGACTCAAAAGCTACACTTTCTTTTGAAAAAATTGAAAGTCTTTTACTTAGGACCTTAAAATGTTTCTTGCTTGGACTTTTGATACCCATACCAACATCAGAATTGGATTCGATTGTTATATATTAAAAAGGAGCATATTGTTGGAAGTGTCTTACATCTCCAATGCAATTAACTTTTAACATTAATAAATCTAAAATACATCTTATACATTGAAATTTTTAGATATTATGATCAACTTTATTTGACTAATGAGAAGGATAAAAACTGGTTCTAAAAAAAAGCGCACTTCTATCGAAATTTCAAGGAAATTTCAAGTTATAGCAAAATAATTGAACTTAATTTGAGAAAATACTTTTCTAGTTAGATATAATATTTTTCAAGTTCTAAATTTTGATTATTAGATTATAAATTTGCTGCATTTATGCTGAATTACGAGCTTTAATAAATAAATTCAAGCTAGCATTTCTACAATACAATAATTTGAGATAATTCAATACTGTTCGATTTTAAATTAACTTCAACTTTTTTAATATATAAAAAAATAGTTTTAACATTTACCGGCACCTCAAAATTGTATTTGAACCAAAACAAGGAAAAATAAAAAATCAAGTACAATATGATATATTTCAGATTATCTAAGCCTTGATCAAGTTCTCCTATAATTCACAGCTAGTAAGAAATGAGTTAGTGCAAATTGGTGTCTGCATACTTCTATCTAAATTTTTTAATCAGAATATAAAAAAAAATAAAATAAAACATAAACAAGCTACAAAAATAAATAGAAGAAAGGCATAAGAAAATTAATAAAAACAAAAAAATTGACATAAACAATGTTCACTTACACTCTGCCAATCTTCAGGTTCTTCCTTCTTGATTTCCTTAACCTTTTTAACCTCTTCAGCTCGTTTTAGTTGTTCTTGGGCGTTTTGATATAAATTACTGGGCTTGATTTGTACAAATTGCAATGGATTGCAGGATGGTTTTGGTGGTGCTGGTCTGGTTACTCGTGCCCTTTGAATATATTGTGTTGGATCGTATGACATATTTTTCTGAAATTAAAAATTTTGACCTTTAATTTGAGGGTTACAAAAACATTTGAAGCTGATTTTAATTCAATTATTTTTCATTTTTATATAAACACTACTTTCAAAAAGGAGGCGTTACACTGATCAAAAGATATATTCTTGCTGGGTCGGCATTTAAAAAAGAAATATAATTGGTCTTCAAACTTTAAGGCAACATTCCTTTAAAACTAAATATGAAAAAAGTCTAGTAAGTTTTTCTATCCTTTTTTTTTCACTCAAATCTTAACTTTTATCTATAAGAAAACAAATTTCATAATTTGTGTTTAGGATCAGATTACGTGGCTCTGTTCTGATGAAACTCCTCTAGTAAAAAGAAATATACTTAATTAAGTGCATATTGCCTTTAATAGTTTAGGGTTTTGTTTTAAGGTTTTTAAAACTTTAATTTGTCCGGGCCCACGAAATTGACGCAGCAGCAATAGTATTTAACTTAAGAATGGTATGCTCTACACGAAATAGAAGAAAAAATTTAAATGAATGCCTGGATATGAATTGATTAAGGGAAGCTAGAAGAAAGATGGAATACAAGATAGGCTTGTATGAATCATATATACAAATTTATTTCAAATTATTGGGCCTGCATAATTAAGCAATAGAAAGATATTTGAAAGAACGCTTAGAAGTTTAAACGCTTAGAAGTTTAAAGTAAAGAATTAAGAAAATTAACGCAATAAATAATTTTGAATTTGAATCCTTTTAAATCTTCAAAAGTCATCAAGTTTAGTAGGACTTTTTGTATGAAGTGTCTTTACAAAGCCTGAAAATTGTAGCTATTGACACTTAAAATCCTAGCCCTATCTGTAAGAGAACATAAAAAGTGTAAGTCGCAGTGTTAATTGTTATAACCATGTAAGAAAATAAATAGTTTCAATTAAAAGTTTAATGTTAATAAAATTATGATGGATCCTTGAAGGATCCTTAGAATATTTTTGTATATCAATTCCTTTTTTTTTTCTGCACAAAATTTGTAGGTGATAAATTTTCTGTTGTGGAGCTTTTTTTCTAACAAATTTTATCGTAATTTCCCGATATGAGCGTTCTTTTAATTAAAAAATGTCGTAATCTAGTAAAACAGATTATTTCCTGATTTCATAAATTTAAACAATTATTATGTATGTAAAAAAAATAACAAATACTGAGTCATTTATCTAAAATATAACATCGCTTTCATTCTACTTGTTACGTGTCTGTTAAATTAATTTACTAAAAGAAAGTAACAAAAAAGAAACAACCTCAAAAAACACAAAATATCGTGTATTCATTTTGTCAACAAACTCAACGAATCGAAACATTGAACACCTGAATTACGATTAAATGAAGCGCATACCAATTGTTCTTCACCCCTGTCAGTCTATATATAGACAAAATAAATTATCTCATTCCTCACCTCTGTTCTTCCTAAATTTTTACTATAATTATATTATTGTTATTTTAGAATTTCATATATCACAACTGGAAAGTAACCATGATTAAAGCTTCATGACATCATGATGGTATCACGGGTCAAATTTCATGTAATCTAGATAAATGAAATTAGGGTTCATTGTTTTTACTCAAAATCTTTGTCTCCTTATAAAATTTTAAATGGAATTTTATTCAAGGCTTTATGGTACGTGATACAAGGTATATATAACAAACTGCTTGGGATTAATTAATAACAAAATACTCCTTAACACTTTCTAATGGTACTCAGGTTCTGTCATTGAAAATTTCACTTTCATGGACAGCTAACGACTAATTATTTAACTGGTCGTGCACAAAATTGTTTTCACTTAAAATCAAAAATATACTAATAAAACACAATCATTATAAAAGAAAAAAAACAGGAAAAAGGTGCAGAATGCTGGATTTCACTCAACCTGTCGAAGTTGGAGACCAACGAATTAATGGAAGTCTAGAAAAGCATGCGCTAACATAGCCTGAAGAGATTGTTACAAGGTCTCTTCAGTTTGGTGATGTCTATGATAGCTGATTGGAATTTCTGTTTGTTACAAGTCATGTCAGTCTATATATACATATATATAAATATACATAGATAAAAATTTTTTTAAACTTTTCCTGTTTTTGATCGTGGGCAGATTGGAATGTATCAGATTAACCTACTGCGATGGTCCTTTAACCAATCTAAATTGCCCATGATATTTTTCAATTTTATAAATGTTGATAAATTGCATTTCATATTACGATTATGTGCTTTTTAAAATTATTATAAAAATTAAATACTCAACTATTGAAAAATTCAGGATTTTTTGTTACTACTTTTCAATGTAGAGTTTTATTTGTAAAGAAGATTAAACAATAATATTTCTCAAATTTGCTAATTTAGGAATAATAATTGAAGAAGTTTCTTATTCTAAAATTTTTCTCAAAATGGCCACCCTAAGTACTGGTAATAAAAGCCAGCTTTTCAAAATTAAAATACAAATTCCCTGTTTACTTTTATGAACTAATGCAATGCTTTTCCAATAAATTGAAGTCATCCTTAAAATGAGTAACCAAAGGCTCTATAAATTACCCGTTTATGGCTGCTATCACATCTAAATTTAAAGCAAATCGTTTTCAACTTTAGGAATAGATGAAAATCAGGTTTGGCTAAATTCAGGGATAAGTCGGATGATCACGTTGTTTTCATTTTTGCTTTTTTTGAAACTAGTTTATTCAGAAGTTACTACCAACGAGACCAGAAGGCTCAAGGGGACTAAACCACATGAATCAATAAAAACTAACACAAAAGAATAAAAGTTAAGAAGCTGAACATTGGTGCAGCCATCCTGTATAAGTCCCTCTTATATAAGCACAACTCAACAATAGTAATCAATTAGGCTACGGTCCATATGGCAGCGAATTCCTGCGACTAGCGAATTTTCCCATATCGATGGGATTGATCGACATTTATCGCAGGTTGTCAAAGTAATTTATATCGTTTTTTTTCATGCGTTTACAAATAAATATTTTTTATGTAAAATATATATTAAAATAAAATATAGTTAAAATTAGGCTATTCAATATTAGCCCCTTGAAAATTTAGGAGAGGTGTCCTTATAAACATTGAACATAATTATTACAATTATTGAATTGTGCAGTAATTTTGATAGAGTTTCCTACTTTAATTGACAATTCCAAAAGGTCAAACTTATCTCGAAATTAATTTGAAGTTATTTACGCTATCAACAATTGCTAACTCAATTTTAGTGTGAGATTATAAAAATTCCAATAATGCAGGTTTTGAATTAGCTTTATGATTTACTTGAATTGTGCAGATATGTTTTTTCAAATGGTTTGTAACTTTTCAACAATAGTGGATAAAATAAGTACTACCTCATGATATTTTCTTGAGTCGAATCTAAATTTTGATTGATAATTTTTCATACAAATTGTCATCAATAAGCCCAGTATAACTCTGTTTATCAAATAGTACAACAAAATTTTAATTTTAAACTAAAAACTTACGACCTTGTCACGAATATTTATTACATTCAAAAAGCTATTAACTTACCAATTTTGGACTGCTATCAATTGAATTTTTACGATCAGCATCACACACATTATTTGTTGGGGTTGGTGAATTTGGGCCACTTCCAGTCGGCATTTTTAATATTTAATAATGTTTCTATTTTTTTGTACACACAAAAAATATGTGATTACTGCAAATTCAACTAGTAAATTATATACATATATATATATTTATATATATAAATAATATATACTTGGTTGAAGTTGCTTTGAGCAATTTAATTATTTGGTTGTATCTTGGATTATGAATCCAAATTAAAAATCAATCAAGGAATACTCTGTTGCCACACTTGTTGCGTATACATTATACTGATAATTTTCTTAGTTTTTGGTTCTTAATTATAGAAAAAAAGATAATTTGTACACAAAATTATTATTTTGAAACATTTTTGTAGATTTTTGTTGCATCTTTTTAGCTGAAACAAGAAAAAGAAAAATAATGAAAAATTTATAAGTAATTTTTTTTAATAAGTTCTTAAGTAATTTACAAAATAATTTTATTACTATTGGAAAAAAACTTAAATAAAATGATATTTAAGGGATTTTAACACTGAAAGTATGAAAGCCTCAATATAAACGATAAAATTTTTTAAGAACCAAAAATATGCGAAAAAAATAAGGTCAAAAGAACAATAAACTGAACATGAAAATTGTAATTTCAGAGAAAACTACAATATAAATTGAGTATCCTATAAATTTCTTTCAAGCAATGCAAATGTTACTGCCCAATACGGTACTATAACCGCTAATAAATATTTCCAAGGAAATCAATCTTTTTGGTCATACCATAAGAAAATAACTGATGATATTTTTGTAACGCCTGTGACCTCTATAGCATTTCATCTTAAAAGGAATCGAATTTATCTTTTCTTATTGTTATACTGAAAAAAGTACAAAAAGTAGTAAATAAATAAATAAACCCAAGCTACTAATACCATTCTTGTTTTGTTTTGAATATATTGCCAAAACCCACCAAATGGTCAGTGATATGTGACTCCTTCTCTCTGTCTCTTTCTTTCTCTTATACTAGATATATATGTATTTTAAAGTGTTCTTTTAAATTAATATTATATGGTGCTGCACTATCCTATAAGATAATTTTAAAGTGGGTGCAATGATTAAAATGACAGATTACCGTTACTTGATCAATATATATATATAAAATTCACTTATCAATCAATCATATTTTATATATATGCTTCCTTTTGAAATTCGATGTGCTGCCATCTGAATTACTACTTATTTGGATTTAATTTAACAATAATAATAATTCAGATGTTAAAATTTGCCATCAACAAATTCATTCAAATCACATGATTATCAATAAATTAGTCACTTGAATTTGTTGCTATTAAAATATTTTACCGTATTATTTTTTTTATTTTGCTTATGGTTTTTTTTCTAATTAAAAAAAATTAAATTATTAATTTAAAAAGGTAAAAAAATTTTTCGCTTAGCTCGTGTTAGAATGATTTATTTTTTACTAAAAGAAAACTTTGTTATAATCTGATTTGTTTTTAAGGAATTTTAATCTGTATTTACTTAGATATCTAGTTTCTTTTTCTTTGCAATTTTTTGATTGTTGAAAATTATTGTGGTGTTAGTTTAAAATTAAGTGCCCCCAGATAGTCGGTTGAACTTATGACATACTTTCAAAGAACTATTTTTTTGTCTCCAAAACTATTTTTTAGCTTAATTTAAATCTTACAAAAATTTTGATTAATATTTTTTATTTAGGTCAATTCTGTGATAATTTTTCCTTTCTATTAATTTTTTATAAAAAGGAATGCCAGATAGTTAGATAGAGTCAACTTTTATTTTGCAAGTGAAAAGTCAAGTTTTTGTAAACAATACAACCCATGTTTTCCAAAAACTATATTATTAAAAAAATAAATAAAGTCGCGCCATTCTTCTTGCTATGTGAATACTTATTTTGATTTTTTTCTACTCCTATATTATGTTAGTATAATGAAATGAAGTTGTTAGAGAATTTGTTAAAAAGAACCAGGTATAATTACAATATTGATTGGATACCCTTAAATTGTTTACTGAATTGGCAAGCCTCAAGTTTCATTTAAATTTTTGAGTGCATTATGGGTATTGCATTGGACGAGGCCAATACAAGTTTTATGCTCGATGATAAGTGACAACCAAGAAATCAGCAAAAATGAAAGTCAGAGTTTAACATGAAAATATTATATTTTTCAGAGTCATATTTTATATTTTGTTTTAGACTTAATATCGTCTCACAGGCTAATACAAAAATTGAAAGAATCACTTGAGTTGTAATGACTTTTATGGTATGAATGCCTTTACTATTAGAGCTTAATACAAAAACAATATTTTCACTTACGAAAGTTTTTTGCTTTTCAGTGAAAGCACATATAATCTTTAAAGCTAAATCTTTGAACAGATTTGTGGGATTTCAAGCGACAGCATCTTTTCCCATCTATATATAAAATTGTTAGACATTTGTAGCTCAAATATAGGATATAGAAAATTTACACTATCAAGGGACGCCTGAATTTATTTCCACATAGACCACGAAAATTTTCCGCTAGTTTTGTGGATATTTTATACAAATTTAAAAAAAGGTGAATTGAATTGCAAATATGCAAAAACTAAATTTTATTTTGGTTTTATAGAAATTTTAGCTCAATTATCTTTAAATTTTGATTTTATTATTTTAATAAGTAGTTTTGTTACAGGATTTGCAGTAATCTATAGCTTCTTATTTGGTTTACTTAATGACTAACGTTTCTCTAAATTATTTCAGATTATACGTTTTTCAGAATTTCACAAAAATTATAAATATTTACTCAATTCTTGATATACTGTTACTTTTTTCCAATTTTTCAAAAGTTTCTATAATCTTTTTATAGGAATTTTAACTATACAAAAATACGTACCTCTCTAGAAGAAAAAGTTTTCAATTTCATTGTACTAAAGTATGTTAACATTTTTTTTATCAGTTAACCTTCAGTAATACTTGATTAAATTTAATGTAGTTGCATAAACAAATGGTTAAACAACAAATTACTTAAACAGAATTAGTAAAAAGTGCACAAAATTTGAAATTTTTTTACCCACATTTTTGTATATTTCAAGTGCCTAGTCAAGAAATACAAGTAAAATTTGCTTAATTTATTATTCTCTTTATGTAAACACTAGGTACAATAGAACCTGTAGTGTCTTACAATAGTAATTAGAATCACAGCAGAATATACTGCTGGATATTGCATTATTTGAATAGATTTAATAACTATTGACACCTTGAAAATGTTTTTGTGTACCAGTTTAAATCTAATTTTCTTTTATGTGATCATTTTTATGAGGATAACATGCGGTGAGATATTTGTTTGAATGTTTAATTATTGAGCATCGTGTAAATTTTATATTGAAGCTATACTTTTTTAATAGAGCTTCGTATTATTGCCTTAAAAGAACACATAACATTGCTTATCTTTGTGGTATTAAATTTATGTAGCGTTATTAATTATAATAACTATAGGGGATGAATTTTTTGTTCTCTTTACATCATACCAGCATTTTTACTATACTTGGAATTAATTTATTATAAAATTTATTATCAACTTCCATCTATACTTTAACTAAGAGCAAATCTTTGATGGATCTTAATTGTAATTCACACTAATCAGAATGACATACTTTATTCGTAAGAAAAAGGTTAAAATATTAACTAATTAAAACTAGTTTTTGCTTGGTTTAAGGAAGGAAAAGTTCATTGGCCTGGGAACTGGGGAACGACTAGACTCAAGAGAAAAAAAAATATGGAACTGAAACCCATATTTCTGTCTAATGAGCTATTTTAGCAGAAGATAGAAACCAATCTGATATTGCCTATTATTCAAACTCCAACTTATATTTATTTCCTCCTTCAATTCTCATAAATATTCGTGAAAACGAACTACTTTTATAATGAAAATAAGGCTTTTGGGATATAGTCTTACCAAGTTATTGATATTGGGACTTAAAATTATAACACATATGCCTCATTTGAAGGAAATAAGATAAATTTGCATCTCTTTGCTCTAATAGAGTTTCATCAAGGGCCCAGTAATAGACCATTACAAGTCGCCTTACTTTCAAACTTAGCCGAATAGCGAATGCTATTAATGCGCTATTACTGACGGAATTTCGCATGAAGATTTGGAGCAAATCTTCTTACCAATTGAAGGCGAATATTTGTGTGTACCGTATTTTAGAAGGTTGTTTGCTATAACTACTATTACTACAATTAAATGTTCTTTATGTGGTTTATGCTTTTATTTTGAATTTTTGGCTTAGTATAATTATTATGTTAGGAGCAAAGCTAAGAAAGTGATTAAAATCAAGATATCCTTTGGTGAAAATCTAAAGTACAGAAAAAAGGCTTAAATTTCTTTTCTTCAGTTATGGATATGATTTATGATATTAAATTGTTATTGTTAACAAGCTAAAAATCATGCTAAATTGGAATTTTGCTGGTGGAAGCTATCACCAAAAGTTTTGATATTTTTTTCTTTTAAATCATTATGTGCTTAATAAATTAACTTAAAAAATTTGTTGCAATTACTTATTATTTTTATAAAAAATCCTTTTGTAGGAAAGTGATTAAAATTTTAAATAGCAATAACACAGGACTAAGAGATCTTTTAAAGAGTTTTATTTTAAGACCCCGAAAAAATTGAGCTCGTCTGTTCGTCTCCAGTTATCTAAAGCACTGTAATTCTCTATACTTAAACTCAGAAGACAAAAAACTGGATACTGAAAACTAATTAACTGTGTTAAAACATATATATTATTTTTGAAAGATACAGTTTCACGTAATATGAGGTATGCGCTTTCGGCTATTTTAAGAGTCAATTACATACCCGATTAAAGTTCATGAATATTGTTTTTTTGGGTGTTTTTTTCTTATTTGTTTTTAAGCATCTGTTGTAAAATAAGATTCAGGCAGCTGTCTTCCATTCAGTTTTTTTCTCAGAAATAAAATTAATCCAATTTTTTCAACCTTTTGGCAACATGCCAAAACAAAAGGCGGAATTTTCACGACTATTGAGCATTTGTGATAACAGAAAATTAATCTAAATTCAGTAAATACTAGTTATCCAAGCATCTTATTTTTTATATATGTATATATGGATAACATATAAGATCTCTGACCAGTTTTATTTTACATGACAGTTTAAGTGGTCACAATATCGTGAAGTTTAGTTTTTTATTTTTTTATTCCCTCCTTTCATTTCATTTATTTCACCTCCTTTCACAATTTTCATTTTGGCTATACCTAGTTTCAGAAGTTATTAACAAGAATAAGCCACCATTTTAAATCAAGTAATATATTTAAAGGCAATTTGTTTGTTTGTAATGTTTTAGTTGCAAATTTCGTACAATTACTTAAGTTAAGAGTCCTCAAAGTAAATACTATAACTGGCAAGTAGTTAGATCACGTATCAAGATACTCGAACTAAATGGACAAATAAAATGATCATTTGAGACCAGTTATTTGACTATAAATTTCGCAATATTTTTTTGCAATTAAAAGCCACATGTCTAGACCACTTTATGTAATCACTGTACCTTTTAAGTGTAATAAGTATTTTGACCTTTTTAATAATAAAAAGCATGAATTTAAGAACATTATAAACACTTTCTTGTTGTTAGTTTTGCTTTTTTTTTTGCAATCATATTTTACTTACTATTATTCATAATATATTTTAAGAAAATAATAAATATAATGTTATGTTCACGAGACTTTTAGAAAGACTTATAATTTTAACTTACTTGAAACAGATTTTAAATTTCGATTAAAAAACAGCTATTTTTTATAATATATTCTATAAGAAGGCCAAACAAGAAATATATAAATAAAAGGTAAGCTTTTTTTCTTCTATTAATACTATTAAACATTTAAAAAAGTCAGCATAAAATTTTTACCAGAACCTTGAGCGACAATATTCACTTAGAGTTGAATTAATTCGGCCTAGTAAAAAATTCAACAACATAACAAATGTGTTAATTGTTAAACTAAAATATGCTGACGCTAAAAGCTAATAAATAAATATACCTATGAAAATCTTTCTAACAGAACTTTTTTCGTGTAATCTAAGAAAATTTTTTAACTGTAAATAAGTATACTTATATTGAAAACTAAAAGGAAATTTTGAAATTTCATTACTAAATTTATATTTTCACTGGGAAAAAGAATTTTTTAATTCCCATGAAGTAATGAAAGTATTTCTTTTTATAGAAAAGCCTTCAGTAAATGTAAAAACATCTCATTATAAGTTTTTGTGTTATTTTCGTACCTGAAATTAAATATTAATTAAAAAGAAATTATGCTAATGATAAATAAATTTGTCTATGTGGTTCGTTTTAGCAATCTTAGTACATCTTTTATGGAACTAATATCTATAGAATCTTATGACGCTCGTTATTTTCATTATAGAATCAATGCGCTTTATAGAATCTTTCATACTTCTTCCTCAAGATAGTAGATAGTAGTAACTATATCTCGATATATATCTTCATAAAAAGTAGCTTAATTTCATCGATGAAGTAACTCACGTTTTTGAAGAAAATAAATTTGTTCGTGAATTTCACAGTTGCATTTATTTCTTCTCTTATGAACTTATTACTTGCCCATTGAAAAGTAAATTCCAAGTGTGAAAGATTAAAGGACACTCATTTTCTTTTCAAATTGAGGTTAATTGGTTTATAATAAATTTTTGAGAACCTAAAACTAGAAAAATAAAAAAGTTACGTTTTTAAGCTTTTAAACAAATATATTTGGTCAAAGCACATAAACAATATTCACAAATTAATATATAAATTTTTCACAATAATCACAGGTAACGTTTTGACCACTAGTTATATTTACTTTTGACTGATTTGGCTGAAGTAAAATTTTGAATATAATTTTCATAGAAAGTTCATGAGCTTTTATTTCTACATTATTGTGAACTGCACTTTTTTGAAGAATGTAACTTAAAATTTCCTTATATACTAAAGAAATAGAGACCTTTATTGAATGATTTGTAGTCAAAGTCTAACCCTGCAGAAAATCTTAAATCTTAAAAAAATATATTATGAATTGATCTTTGATATTATTAGGCGAAACATTATTTTTACCCAAATATCTTATTTTCTCCTGTCATTCTTTTAAAACAAAATATATTAATGGTATAAAATTAAAACTTTTAAAAAGTAATATATATATATATATATATATATATATGTATATACATATATTTTATATCAACAACACATTAAAATCTTTAGAGCTAATAAAGTATATTTGAGGCCCTTAAATAATATGACCATATAGCTCCCACGTGACAAAAGTTTAGGCCATAAATTGCTGAATTTAGTTAATAAATTATCAGCGATTTTATATTTCATGTAGAGGAGTGGTCAAATGAAAACTTAATTATCCAAAATAATTAATGTTTTCTATAGCTTAATTTCCTTTACACCCAAATATTTACGATGGACATTTAAATATTTGGCATCAATTAATATTTTATATTTTATTCTAATTCCTGTATTACTGCCTTTTTTTAGTAGAAAAAACATCTTATAAAAATAATATTTTATTTAAAAATGTTTGTTGTTTCTTATTCTGTTTGGCTTGAAAACATTTTTAAAGCCAAAAAAAAGTAGCCTTCCAAAAATAATATTTTCAAATTCTTAAGAAATACAAGCTAGATAAACCCTCTTCATTTTACAGAAAAACAAAAATATCTACAATTCTTCTGTCAAATTATAAAATGATTATTCAACGTCTTCAAAGTGAAAGCTGAGAATTTGCAGACATTTGTTGAGTTGATCACTAAACGCGTGCTATCAAGTCACTTTTTAATAATGTTAACTTTTACTATGAAAACATGAAAATTGTTGACAGCTTTAATTGGTATATTCAATTGAAATATCATTTTGAAAATAAAAAGTTACTTGACGTGAATGAGATGCGTCTTACTTTTAGGTATCACCTA
Source organism: Acrocera orbiculus (assembly GCA_947359355.1). Lineage (NCBI taxonomy): Eukaryota > Metazoa > Arthropoda > Insecta > Diptera > Acroceridae > Acrocera > Acrocera orbiculus. The sequence goes on along the minus strand of OX375756.1, from coordinate 21,414,693 downwards.
TTTAAAATGCTATCGTAAGTATTTAATTAAGTTTCGCTTGATTTCAATCAATTTCAATTACTAATTTATTTAGAAATTTTCAGAAAACTGTATCTGCAAGCATAAAATCAATTTTCTATTATTTCAATAAAAGTTTTTTAAAAACAAAAAAAAAATAATATAGTACCATTCACTATGATAAATAGAAAGAAAAATATGTAGTTAAATGTTTATTTAGTCCGGTTTAATTAATAAATTAGAAATCGGCAAAGGTTTTACAACTAGATAAAAACAAAATCAAAATAAAAATATTTTTTACTAGGAATAATGTCATCAGGTCATATATAACTTTTTTTTTTAGGAAGTATCACCTATACGAGGACCTTAACATTAATAAATTTATAGCTCTATACGATTTTGTGAAAAAAATGGAGAGTAAAAATGAAAGGTTTCAAGGCTATTTTAATTCTTTTTTAGTAGTCAAGGTGAAAACCTTGAGTAAAAAAAGTATTAAAATAATTAATTAATTTGAATATTTGCTATATAAATAACAATTTGCAAAAAATACAGAATTTCAATTAGAGACGTCATGTTATACTACGTCATTTAATAATACTTTATTCTGGAGCTTGCTCTAACTGAAAGCTATGCATTTTGCCGGTAAAGTTTGTGCAGCAAGTTTAAAGTTTCCGAAAAATAAAAGCCAACAATTTTTTGTTTTTAGTACTAAAAGTATCAGGCGAGTTATAAGACTTTGAACTTTCATTTTAAAATTTTCTTGTATATATTTCGAGCGACTTTAATAAAATTTTAAAACTAATTCTGTAAATTTTTCTATCGTAAAAAATATGGCAGTTTTTCATTCAGTCATGCATGCCTGAAAATTTTTAAGCTCTCGACACTTCGAGGTACAAAATTGAAAATAAAATTTGTGAAAAGCATTATTTATTTATCTGTATTCGGTATTTAATATTAGTTTTCTTCTTTAACTTCATTAAATCTATAAAATAATTAAAGATTAAAATCTATTTTTCAAAAGATTTTTAATTTTATTTTTATTTAAAATATTTACGATGGTAAAGTAGAACTTTGTTTATTCAATGACTCTCTTACTATTTTATAATTCAAGTTCTAAAAAATCTAAAGTTGTTAATGAAAAAATATCTTTTTTAAAGTTATAATTATAATTCCAGTTTACTAATTTATTGTTAAAATTATTTAAATTATTCGACAGCCATGCTATGAAAAAAAGATATTTTTGTGAGAATTACACAGTGGTACAATTACATAAATTATTCAAAAATACCTTTAAATATTTTAAAAATGATAAAGTTCAAGCTTTTCAGCATAAATTTTTGGCAGGTTATAAGGCTGTGCTTATATTAGCGTTTCCGATAGCGTTTTTATAGAAATTTTTTAGGCAAGTTTTCATTTGGAAGTATATTGACAATAATAATTGTTTAAATTTTGATTGAAAATATATAATTTATTTATTCTAACTAGTTTAATTATACTAAATTGACTTACCGTAAACAATAATGCTACATAAATGCAATGAAATTAGTTGAAAGATACGAATTATATATTCAAAAAGAACTTGTAATGCAATTATTGCAGTCAAGATAACCACACCTCAAAGGTACCTATAAAAACGCTGACGAAAACGATAAATAGACACCAAGTAAAAAGAAAAATGGTTAATATCAAAGAATGAAATAACTTCTCTAAAATACTGTACAAATTTTATTGATTTTACGAATTCGGCAAATAAAAAGAACAAAAAATTTGCTAAACTTCTATCTTTATGAGAAGGAAAAAAAAACTAAAAACTTAAAAAACTAGGTTAAAATATTCCTGTTTACACATTTTTCAAAACCTAGCATAGGTGTAAAGAAAGCGCTTTAAGCCCACATTAACTGTACTTAAATCTGCTTGAACATTCAAGTGAAAGCAAAAATATATGAACTAGAAATAAACCTGTCTGTAAGTGTGCACAATCTAAGACATAAACTTAGCAAAAGGAGAATTAAAGTAAATAAAGCAGAACCAAAATAATAAAAAAATTATGTAACAAATTTATAGGAGCTTTGTATACTGACTTTTAAATTTTCTGTATTCCAGCAATTTTCTTAGCTTGAGTAATTGAAAAAAATTCTACCCACAACTTTGAGTACTCTGATGACGCCTAAGCGGATTTCATAGATCAGTGTTCATTGAGTACAAACATGAAACTTAACAAAAGAATGTTATAGATGCCGGTATAGATTAAAGACTATAACTTCCTAGAAAATGGTTTCAATTACTTCCACCAACTGACCACGCTATTTCAATAATCATATTTGATGAGTTTCGAGTTCATTGTAAACATTCATAGTTCGCACTTTTATGTATGTACTCGTATATAACATATAAAACATAAAGGCATCCAGGAAGCTGTTTGCTATCTTGTCACCAAAATGACTTAGTGGAAACTAAATAACATATACATTGATTACATATACATATATACACTCTTCCTATATAACATACATTGACACTTGAATAATCATAATGAAATTTTATCTGACTATGGTATGAAATTATTGTCTATCGAAGTTATTTGATTATCATGGTCATACTTTCCTATGGTCGTCGGTCTATGCCGCCACCCCCTATACCTCCACTTCTAATCATCCATAGGATATTTCTGACATAATTTCTTTTACATAAAGCCTTATATCTTTGATGGTAATCACTGTTGCGAATCATATGAAAGACGCGGGAGATGAAATATTCACTTAGCGGCTGTCAAGGTGCTGACTATGAAAGTAAATTAACTTCTGCATGAAACTAATGATGTTACAGTGAGCATTCTTTTTGGTTATTACTAGCTGGTCACGCCAATTTGATTAGCGGCTATTTAGATTCATTTCTAGAATCTCTTTAGATATAGATGCGCTATTTTTGAGTCATAGAAAAATTAATTTTACTTTGTTCATTGAGAATTTATGATTATGAGATATGTTTGTGAATAACGAATTTGTTAAGGAATTAAAACATAAATATATTTTATATAGCTGTAAATTTAATTATTGAAAAAAAAAAATTCAAGTAGTTATAATTGATTTTGTAAATATTTTTCTTATTATCTTCTATAACAAGTTTACAAATTTGTCTTAACGAAGACTTAACCTGCACTACAAATACTCAAATGTAAGATATTATTTAAAAATTTAATTCCAAAGAAAGTATATCTTCCTCTCTGATTTGCATACATTCCTTTCGCTTTTAAGCTAAATTTCTGAAATGTCACTTGCGTTAGAAATTTTACATACTTTAATGTGAGCTTCTTTTCGCATAGAAAAAAGTTTAATGAGTTATGTACCTCATATAAATTTTAGTCCTCAAAGGAAGGATCGAATTGGTAAAAGTTTTTTTTTTTTTGTTAGCGAACAAAAGTTTGTAAAATTGAAAAAAAGGATTTAGCTAACAATAAGTTAAAACGAAGGTTTTCAGATTTTCCGATAAATAAAATAATCTCTTTGATTTATAGGGGTTTTAAATAACATACGGATTCCTTTTTGAAGAAAAAAATAAAATATTATTCAAAAGATTGCTTAGTAGTTAAAAAATTTATAATAAAATATCATTTAGAAATTTCAATTGAAGTACGATGTTCTCCTTGACCTTCATTTTACTTGATTTACATAGTTTCACTTTTTACAGTTTTTGAATAAAGAAAATGTTTGCTTTGTTCTTATACATTTCCAATTATTTAAATAACTAGAATGTTTGTTTTATTCCAATTAAGGTTAAAAAGCTTAGTCTCGAAAGATAAAATAATAAAAATTTCGGAATCTATGTAAACAGTGCAAGCTAAAAATTCAATGAAATTTTTCCAATATCATAAGACAATGTGGCAAATTTTTTGACTTTATATAATTCCAGAATTACATATATTCTCAAGCATTGCACAGTTTATTTCTATTGAATTTGTATTTTTCAGTTATTAGAAATTTTTAACTTGGTTACATTATAAAATCATAAAATCTGAACTATTTACTTTTTACTAAATTAAAAACATTAAAAACATACACAAAAAAATAAATATTTTTTCTAATTACAAGTTAGTATAGTTAGCAATTCTATTAGTAGCGGATTCCATCGATTGACATAATTTCAAAGTTTCTAACTCTTAAACATTTAACAAACAATTTGTAGTTTTGCTAGAGATTGGTTAATTATTTCTATATTATTAATAAGAAAAATGCCTTAATTCCCACACTTAAAAGCAACTGATCTACTACCATGCGGATCAAAACTAACAATCTTAGTGGCCTGTATCTGTTTCTTAAGAAATATGCAGTTCATGAATTTAAATTATTTTTAATTAAAAACAAACATAAATGGCGCCATAATCTCGTAATACACTATTTGTTGTCGTCTAGGTAATCGTTTGGTATTTTATTTTATTTAGTTTTTCATTTATAATTTTCTTAGGAAAAAATTATTTTTTTTTTTAACAATTTGAAAATTGTATCCTACTAGGTTCAATCGTTCAAGCTTCGTGTGTGTTCTTTCACATCTGTTTTAGAAATTTCTTTGATCTCTCTTATATATATCCTTTAGCATATTAAAGAAATTCTTTAAAAGAAGAATACTCTATAAGTAAATAACAACAAAATGGCACTTCCTTCAATTGTTTACTTAATTTTGTTTTTCTTTTTAAAATTTTTGCTATTCTCTCCAGTACAAAAATGACACGATCATTCGATTTAATATTGATCGTGTCTTTAGCGCTATGAAAACGATGATACGAAATAAACGATCATTTATTTGACCGGCTGCGACCAATTAGCATTTCTCTTCCTTTGAATAATATAAACTGATGCGCTTCTTATCCATTTTGCTTTATGTTTATTTGTTATTCAATTATCTTATTTGTTTTTACTTCAATTTAATTTGCATTTTAAGTGCAGACATTTTTCAAGTTATAAAAATCAACAAAATCAAAAGGAAAAGAAAAACGTTGTGATGAGGAGCAATACAATAGATCCGACAAATTGCAAATTAACATTTCATCAGCCTTAGACAAAGTGGCGTGTTTTTTTGTTTTTGAGGATGTATTTTGCTACAAAAATGACATTAATAACAACTATTAAATAATAATGAATAATTGTAAAAATATTTGAAACTTTTCAAAACTTTAATCAAAAACAAATTTATCCTTTTTTTGGTAGCTAGCAAAAGTGAAACTTTCTTGAAATCAGCATTTATTGTTTTTCTCTTCTTTTTTTTAATAAAATCAAAAATAATGTTCATTTAAGATTAGTCAAATTTATAAATAAAACGATGTAATTTGATTGGCTCTCGTTATACATTAGTTACTTCCAATAAAGTTCAATGAGCATGAGATTTATTAATGTGAATATACGATTCTATTACCAATTCATGGAAAGTTGAGAAATGATAATGGTTCAAAGCTTCAAACAATGGATAGAAAAGTGAATAAAATGCAAAAGAAAAAGATATACAAAATAACAACAACAACAACCAAATATAAACAATATAAAATGAGGTGTTGTTTTTGCCTTTTAGTTTTCATTAGAGTGAAAAGATTTTAATGACAAGATCAAACCGCTACGCGATTAAATTCACTAGGGACTACTTTCGCTTCTTAATTACAGACGACATCTGAACCTGTGTGTTGTTTTGTCACGTTTTCGTTAGTTCATTTTTTTGTTTTGTTACTACTTAAATTAGGCACATTTTTTTTGATATTATTATAAACATAGTTTGCTTAAAGGCTTTTATTTTATGTGATAGCACTCAAAAGATTTTAATAGGGCTATTTATCACATTTAAAAGAAACAAAAAGAAAACATTTTTTAAAATCCTTATATAGATTTATCCTCTTTGGAAGCTTTGTTGCGGGCGTATAATAAACTAGAGAAAAAAAAAATTTTTTTTTTTTACGATTATCGGCGATAATTTATTGTAGTGTCAATAAATTTCAGTTTTAAGTAGTTTCATATACTTAATAATTTTTTGAACACATTTTATTTTGTAAAAAGTTATTCATGTTTTTGTTTATAGTGCATTTTGTGACCATTTGTAGTCATTTTGGAATGCCAACTTTTTTTAACACCTTGAATTCAATTTAATGACTATGAAAAAATGATAATGTGTTTTTTTTAATACTAAATACATTTAATTACATTTAGAAAAGTATAAAGAAAACCTTGTTCAGCTGAAAATTAACTTCAACACATTTTCTGCCGCCATATAAAACTATCAGGGTAGTATATTCTTATTGTTAGTTTTCTAAGTTGTTTTTTGTAGAATTTTTCGATGAATAGACTAAAAAAAAGAAACAAAATGAAACTGAAAGAAGACGCATAAAGAATTTAATTTAAAGATTTACTTTTTTTGTAAAATTTCCAAAAACGTCTACGTATTTGTTGAATAGTTTATCAAAATATATTTGATATCCATTTTAACTGCAGCGCTTTTAATGGAAATCACAAAAGAAAAACTTTGAAAATTACTTAAATTGTACAGATCTTCATAGGACTTATTTATCTAATCTAATAGATATCTGACAAGTTATAATAAAATATCTGGGTATTTAATAAATTAAAAAAAGTAAGAATTTTAAGAACAATTATATAAAAATTGTTTTTATTTGTAAACGGCCCAGTCTATGTTTTGAGAAAAAGTTCATTTTTAAATTTTTTTCGTCATTTCATGAATAAGCAGAAACTGATTATTTGGTAGTTATAATTTCCTTAACTAGAAATATAAATCTTTATATAATCTTTATATAAATTGAATATAAATCTTTATTTTGCACTTAGATGAGGGTCGTATTTCTTGGTAGCTTATTGTAAACCAAAAAGATTAATTTGGCTTCCCTTTTCCGAGATGTAAAAGCTTTCATTGAATCATTAAATAAAAAGCGGCAAATTTTATGTAGTAAAAATCTTATCATAACTTATAAAAATCTATTTTAAAAAGTTCTATTAAAATTTAGTACTCAAAAAAAGCATAAAACAGGATAATTTTCATAAAAACTAACCGATACAACCCTTGGTAATCATTTTATTGTGAATATATAATTTTTTACAACTGAATTAACATTGTTAATCTATACACAACTTTAAAAATTTAGTTTTTCCCTGTTTAATTGGAATAAAATATTGAATAAATTTATAATCCAAAGAAGAACATGTTTATTATTAAAAAAGTTTCGTGATCAGAATAATAAAGTTTAATTTTTGATATATTTATTAAGTTTTTATAATACAAATTTAGACATTTAGAATAAAAGCTAATTAATTTTTCAAGGATTAAAATATTGATTTTTTAGTAATCTTAACTAAATTTTCATTTTAATTTTATGTTTTACTTGTAAAAAAATCCCAAAAAAAAAACCTTCAAACAAGCAATATTCTTAATAAAATATTATTGGCAACTTTTGGAATGAATAAATTAAAATTTATAATCGGATATTGTTAATAAATTTTAAGATTCATTTGATTACTTGAAGTTTTTTGCTTAATCAATTTGTAACTATTGATTGACAGCAGTTATTTAAGAAATAAACATAAGCTTTTAAGCTGATAATTTATTTCTAAATTCAATTTTAAAAATTACATTTGACCAGTCACTGGAAGTATGACATAAGATTAAAATTTTTGATAAAATTGATCAAGGACACTTTTGACTACGAAAAATTTGCGATAACAGTTTATGATTAAAATGTTTAAGAAAAAATAAGAAAAGGGTCACCAAATCTTGAATATTGAGAGTAACTCTTTAAAGTTTCTATAAAAATTCTGTATTCCAGGCTAGTTGATTTTTTTTTTAAGAAATTGCACACAAAAAAGATTTTCTCTATTTAAAAACATCAATTCTATCTTCTTTTATTTTTTGTTATTATCAAGGAATAAAATCCGCAAGGCAACCTGTATATTTATTATGGTCCTTAAAGGATACATCAAGGATAGAAAATATCGCAAAGTCTTGCATTTTTACGGTAAAAAGCTAAATTTCACCTTATTAAATATTTTAAGTTATAACTTAACTCTTGTCACACAATGCCTTAATACGCACTTTCATACTTAAATCAGTTATAAATACTAAAATTCTTATAAAGAAATTAATTATTCTTTTCTTAAAAATAATATACCCTTGTTGAGATAACCATTGCTAAAGACCATAGAAACCAAACAATTTGCACCATTTCAACTATAAGAATTTTTTCTTTTTATCCAAGATCAGCATCAAGAATGCCATCGATAAATTTATTGGTAACAACACCATATAAAATGGTATAAAAGTTAATATGTTTAGCCTTGTTGTGATCAGTGTCAAACTAACGGAATTTAGCATTTAATAGATACGGCGTGTTTAGGTTACTCAATAAAAAATCAAACTTCCAACACTAATCAATAAAAGTTTTGAGCAAAACAAAAAAGTTCCTTTAAATTCATCATCAATTTATAAACAAACAAATATAATGACCCTTAAAACACTAATTGGACAACAAAATCTTAACATTTTGACCTTCATTAATAATAAATCGTGCAATATGATACTTTTACATAAATATTGGTTAGAAAATTTGCGCTTGTCGTGTCTGTCAGAATGTATTAAGGTGTCCATCATTCCTATAAGTTATTAGTTGGTAGCTTATGTATATCCTACTGTTTATCTGGACGCCAGTTAAAAGAAACCATTGAAACAGAGATTCAATTACTTACTAACTGGACATTGGACGCACGTACTTCATGGCTGGAATAGTAATTGGGAGGTCGTCAACATCATCAATTGCCAGCTGTTGTACCAAGTTATTCTAACTGTGGTGGAATATAAGAGTAAAGTTTTTGCTTTTTTCTTTTGCATTGGAGAAATGAAGGCAAATTTTCCTAAGTTTGTAATATGAGATGAAGTTTATGGCTCACTGGATACTTGGGGTGGTTATTTATTAACATAAATTCTACGAAAGTAAGCTATATATATATATATATATATATGACTGGAGGCAATAGTAAAAGGTTTTACATTTCATGACATTGTATTGGCTTGTATATATTTTAACTTGACACCAAAATTGCTAATTAAAACTTGCTTTAAGTTAATTATGTCATATTTAAAGTTAACAAATTTAAAAAGACTAAAGAAATAAATTTTTGATCAGAATATTATTGAAAGTATAATTTTTCAAGAGATTTGTATCAACAATGATTCAAATATTGTTACAATTTTTTACGTTACTTCCTTTAGATATACATGAAACTTATTGAGTCTATTGCATCAGTTGGCTTCATTCGTAATGAAGCCTTCCTTCTTTTTAAACACGTATTCTGTATTTAAATAAGGATTTAATTGCAAGTTGTATGCAGTCATAAATATTTGTTCAAAGGGTTCAACGAATTTCTTAGAATAGTTAACTACACCCAGAACTCGACCTTATTCTTTGGGAAGACTTGAGTGAAATCTCAAACCGTTTGTTTGAAAGCTGTCGAGAAATTTTTTATTTGTTACACAGTCTTACACGTAAAAGTGCCAGTAAGGATACACATAAATTAATACCTTGTATGTACAATTTCACTAGTAAAATTGGGTGTGCTATGTGGCAGGGCCCAAATTTACTCCAGCAAAGAAAATATCAACTGTGCGCTAACAAATAAGTAGTTTTCCTGTTTGGAATGTGCCAGGGAAATTATTTTGATTTCCTTTCATCCTCTTTAAACTCAGAAATGCGAACTTTCTTCAAACTCTTTTAGGCCTTTTGGTACTGAGTACTAAGTCTATGTAGGCTTGAGGAGGCTCAACTTTGACATAAGCTTAACTCTAGAAAGATGAGAAAGTTAAACCTTCCTTTCATCGGCTTCTTTAGTATGGAGGTAAGAGAGAATGACTCAACATTTCGACTCAGGTTACTAACAATATTTCTCAGTCTCGAAGCCTTTTAGGCGATGTTTTTTGTGCGTATTTTGGTGCTTTTTTCTCTAAACCAATTGCTTTTAAATCCTAATATGTTTTGACAAACTCCTTGAAACTTACGTCTACGAGTAAACAGCTTTGATGAGTTCAAACTGTTTATCTTTAATGGTAAGAATCGATGAAAAGTTAAAATAGAATAATATCTGTAATTGATAATTAATTAATACTAACAATAAGTTTGATTAAGTTACATATTGTTAATGCTTAAGCGAACGTTACCATCGTTTTTGGTCCACATATATAGTCCTCTTAATTATAATTTTTATTCCTTTAATTATAAATCAAAATTTCATTAATTTAGTTAGCTCTTAAACACAGTTGTCCGAATATTATATAAATTTCTTAATATTATTATTAAAAAAAATAATATTAAATTTGTCAATTTGTCTTTTAGAAAAGATACGAATATTCTCCACAAGGCAGTATTTTTTAAGTTTAATATCACTATTTTTAAACTTAATTTTATTACTAATTATTTTTAATAATCTTCTTTTTTTGTTTTTCTCATTAATAATAATTAGTTATTTAGCTTAATTGTTTTCATCGTTAGAAAATTTTTAAAGTTTAATAATTTACAAATTAGATATTTATCATCCAGCAATCGATAAAAAAAACAATTATGATATTTTTTGTTCATTGTTGTATGCAATATTAATTTTTATGTTATCGCATACTTTCTTCCTCATATTATTTTTAATAATTTTTATTTTTCGTTTTCTAGGGATTTTCACAAAAACCATTTTTTACGTTTTTAAAATTTCATTACATAAGTCACCGTCATATTTATGCCGGAATAAACCGTGAAAAAATTTTATATTTAGTTACATATGTGCTAGGCTATGCAAGTAAACTCAATTAATCGTATCCACTGTACTTGCTTTTTTCTTTCTCTTTTAATTTAAAAATAAAAAATGGACTAAAGGCACAAAAACAAAAAAAAAAAAAAAAATAAACAAAAAGACCCATCATTACTTAACGTATGATCATTCATCAGATTTTGGCATTTTTATTGAGTCACCGTGTAACATTATTGAAAATGCTTACCAATCTCTTCAAAGTAGCGTGAACGTAACAGTTTTATTTTTCTTCTAAATATTTTCTCTGTTTATTTATAAGTTTTTGTTGCAGTTTTTTTTATTGTTATTCGTGTTTATTTATACTTCTATAAACCTCATTTTTCTAATTAAACTTAATACACAACAAATTAAACTTAGAGTATACAATAATAGAAACTTTAATTTCACACTTTTCACTCTCATCTCCGGTTTAAGTGCATCGTCAGGGCTCTTAATATAGCCGGAAGGTGAACCTTGCGCAGGAAGTCGTAAAATAATCTTAATAGCCATCGTTTCACACTAGTTTCTATTTCTCATAGTGTTTTTTGTTATTATGAATTACATAAGATAAACACCAAAAACTAGAAATTGTTTATTGATGCCCAATTTTGTTGATATTTAGCTTCATAAAATACAATTATCCTTAATAATTATGCTATTTAGCTTTGAATATTTGATTATAGACATAAATGAATGCGCAAGTCAAAAATTTTTCTAATGGCTCTTTCTACAAAGTTTAAGTAAGATTCTATACCGATAATCATTCTATTTCTCAAGGACATTTTTAATTATTTTGTTTTTCAATAAGTAGAGTTAAGTAAAAAACCTTTTTAATTCCAAAAAAAAAACAAAAAAAGTGAAATTTTAATGACTTACCCAGTTTCCTTCATAATTGTCGAAAGTTTTGTCTTTTGTAATAGCTTTATGAATCTTCACCTAGAAAAGAGATTAAAATTGTTTTACTTATGTCAACTTAGCTAAGTTGCTTTTATTTTTTCTTTAGAAAAGTCTTAAATTTGATCAGTGTAACATATTCATTGCCGCTGATTAACAGCTATTGCTTATATTATACAAGAAAAGTAAAGATAAAGATAAATTTTATAGAGAAAGCGCTATAATTAAGAATTCAGCTACTTAAATTGTGTCATATTAGTTACAAAAATTTTTCAAATGTAAAGGCGGGCACCCACTTAGTGCGTATTTATTAGCGGGTAACTTTTTTGACGTCATAGACTCACGCTAAAGTTCCCCCTCATATGTGGATACTTCAGCGTGAAATTCATTTGTACGTCATTTTGACGTCAAAAAAGTTACCCGCTGAGATATACGCACTAAGTGGGTGCCCACCTTTAGACGGCCTCCATTGTTTAATAAAATTATTTAATTACAAAATAAATAGTAGCAAATTTTCATAAGGAAACATTTTCTCAGAGATTATCATAAATCTAATAAGAAAAATCTCATTAATATCCAAGCAACCAACTTTAAGGTGGGCACCCACTTAGTGCGTATATCTTAGCGGGTAACTTTTATGACGTCATAGACTCACGCTAAAGTTCCCCCTCATATGTGGATATTTCAGCGTGAAATTCATTTGTACGTCATTTTGACGTCAAAAAAGTTACCCGCTGAGATATACGCACTAAGTGGGTGCCCACCTTAAGATATATAAAGTTTATGTTTTAGAACGTAAAAGAGCACACAAAAACAATATTTAATTTAATGCCAAAGATATTTAGCTCAACCAAAAAAGTTTTGAAAAAATGTATACATAAAAATACCAAAAATCTTATTCGTTAAAAAGAAATTAAATTTACTATATAGAATCAGATATTTTTTGTAAACATAAAATAAAGGTGTGAAGACTTCGCTAATGTAATTCAATGATCAAGAACTGATTTTTTGCTTCGTTTAGGGTTACATATTTTCTACAAAGCGTGGCATTTATTGCACATAAAATTTATATCAGCATTATGGATAATACAAACATTAAAAATACAAAAAACTTGAAGAAAACAAAAATTGTTGTGGGGATGCTATGTATGCAATACTAGAGCTACTAACATTATAACAGACATTATTATTAATGTGGTGGTCAGATCAACATTTTTAATGAACATAGCTCGTAAATGCATATCACATTTGGTTTTTTTGTTTGGTAAAATTTTAAAAATATTGTTTTCAGAGTTAATGGTAGAAATTAAGTAAATGATGCAGGACTATCTCAAAGTGAAATTTGCATTTGATTAAATATATTAAACGGTTATAAAATATTTTTTATTATTTTTAAATATGAATTTTTATGTAACCCTGAACAGATCTACTTTTAAATTAGCATATGTATGACTAATAATGACAACAACAGTACCATGATGAAATTTATCAGTCAAAATATACAAAGGAGTTGGTATAAATTGAATCAAAAAAAAACTATAAGACTAATTTGGAGTGTCTTCTTCTTCTAAATTGAATTGAATATGTATAACAAAATTTATAACAAAGAAAGAAAAAAACAAGTTTAAAAATTATGTTATTCCATAAATAGTTTTTTTACGTATGCAATAATAATTTTTCAACGAAAAAAGAAAAACTTTTTTTTTTTAAACTAGTTAATATTTTACAGAAAAGTATCTTAATCTTATCAAATTGTTTGCAAGGTGTTTTAGAAACGTTGAAATAAGCAGCTAACTATTAAACATTATTAGACATCATTAGACCATAACTTCCTATAAATTTATGCTTCGTAGATCATTTATTTTCCAAATGGCTAACCTGGATTTAGATTGTTAAGGTTATAACCGTCTTCATGTCACTTTTCTTTATCTTTCACTCTAATTTTTCATTTAAAATACGGTATTCATAGTAATCTAAACTTTTTCTATTTAGCATTCTTTCATACTGTTAAAAATTGTCCATGCATGATAGATTATGGTGTAACTTTGTTTATTAAAATTTTCGAAAATTATAAATCTAGAGAATTTGTTTACATAAATTTTATTTTTATTTGTTTGTAAATGTTTTTTTTTCGAGATTCAAACAAATAAAAAAAATTACAATTAAAAATTAATAAAATTAAAATTATTATATCCAACTATCAAGAAACATTAAAATGTGTTAATGATAGCGAAACCTTAACTGTAAAGGTTTTTAAGTACCTTTAAAATAATAAAAAATGTTTTAATAATAATTTATAGTAAAATTTAAAATGACTTAAATTTTATTATAAAAAAAGATAAATAATCCCATGGAATGTTAAACAACGCAAAGCACTCAAATAAGGTTATAAAATTTAGTTTATAACAAAAATGGTATGGGAAAACACTGATGAAATATCTCCATTTAAATATTACAATCTTTTCCTTGGCCAATAGCAACAAATTCTTTTTAAAAATTTTAAAGATACTTAGGAATTACTTTTAGCAACCAAAAATTTTTAGAATTATATTTAAGAAAAGCCACAAGCTAAATCTAGTCTTTCTGTTCTACTTCTACTGAAATTCTTTTTTCATATATGTATAATAAAAAGCAGGCAAAAGACTTTGGCTGAAGTTTCTTGAACTGAATGATAGTTAAGATCCTTAAATAAAACTAAAAACAAATTTTTTTCTTTTACATTAGAGTGGTTTGTGGTTTTTAATCGCAGTTTATTGATTAAGATACTTATTAACCATCTGGTGACCAAACAATTGTTGAAGAAAAAAATTATCGTATTTCTTTATTTTCATCTCCTCTGGATAAACGTTTTGTATAACCATTCTGTCATATTGATTTGGATTTTATCCGGCTCTGAAACAAATTAAAATTCCAGACTTTCAATAAAATGTTACAAAAAATGGACTTGCAGTAAACAAACATATGTTTTTTTGGAGCTCTGTGATTGGAAAATAAGGTAAAACAAACCGTATATAGGGTCCAAGATAAAATTACACTACTTGATTTTAAAATTACACTACCACCTAAGTTAAGTTTGAGTAAATTGGATTAGTCTAAAGAAAATCAGTCTTCAAAAACTAGCTAGCGAGAATGTAGAGGAAAAATTGATAAATAGGTGAAGATTCTTGCAAAAAGTTGAAGAAATGTCTACCTATCCTCTTTTTTATTAATCGCTATTGTTTTTATGAAAAACAATAAAGCACCTGCTTTTAGAATAGTTGCAGCCAGCATAGGAAGATAATATGAGATCAATGGAGATTATGGTAATGAATCGCCCAGAGATGATAAATAACAATTAAAGCTTGAGAGAAACTGTTTAGAAACCTTTTTTTGAAAAAAACAAAAAATCCAAGTATAGAGCTAAATTTATTTTATGAATAAATCTTAATTACGCTTTCATCACTTTTATAATTTGCTTAAAGCTAAAATCTAACCAAAATTATATACATTAATTTATTTACAAAACTATTCTAAAGCCTTTTTCTTTTCTTAACTATTCCAAATGATATAAAATTCCATTCAATCAAGTTTCTCGTTCGTGCTTGTTCAATTAATCTCGGATGGGAGCAACTTGCTATTGCAACGGATGTTGATCATGGGCTTGCCAGCTTCTGATGCAGCAAGTTTACCACTGTTTTTCTATCTATTTAAACTTTTCACCTGTATAAATAGATATATATATATATATACATATATAGAAACATTTGAAAAGCATAGTCCAATATTGAAGGTTTATTATTCATGATAATAACAACTAAAAGAAGCATTTGAATTTGTGCAAAATTCTGTATCACGATCTCACACAATTATTTCGTCATCATCATAAAAAGAAATAGTACTATACTTTTTCTTTTGTCTTGTGTTACTTATTGGAAAATTGGATTACATCATGTATTATGCTTATTGAACCTCAAAAATTTTAATAGCTAGGTGTGGTCTTAGAATTTATACCATATTCAGTAAGATATTTTAGGATGAAGAAAAGGACGCTCGTTTTATAGTTATAAGTTATAAAAAATTATGCTCTAACATCCTTTTACTTTATTTTCGTTTTCGGTAAAATTTTTATATTAAATGGTGGGAGTATTGGGATATGTCAGAAAATAGTCGCATAATATTTTGACAGGCTGTCTATAAAAAACAATTCTGTCATGAGGGACGTTTCAAATATATGCAAGCAGATAAATGAGTGTACGTAATTATAACTATAAATTATAAAATATATACAGGATTAATGCCAAATTGCAAACAAGTAAAACAAATTTTTTGACAATTTATTGAAACAATTTTATTTGCAAAGCTTAGAAGAGTATCCTATTGGTCTTTTAATTGCCAAAAGTAATATTTTATGACTTCGGTACGAATTTCTAATGGTTTAATGCTTCTGGGCGAAAATTTTAAAAAAAAATTCAAACGCGCTTAGAAGAGCTAGTTGCAAAGCGTTTAACGAACTCGACTAACTCGACTAATTGTATCACCTTTGCAACTTTAAAGTTATTGCTTTCTTCAATTAAATTAAAAATACACAAAACCATTTAGTAGTTTTTTTCATTTTCAATTAGCTTTACTTTTACAAACCCTTTAATTGCCAAATTAAATAGTCAAGCTATCAGCATGGAAAACATTTTAAAAATGAGATATATATCCAAAAATATAGGCTTTTGATGTAGTTCTTTTATATGTATACCGTTCTGTAATTTTTAACAGGTCTATCGTTGATTTTTTCAGTTATTCATATTACTCATAGAAATTTGGGTTTATTGATATGACGTAATACTGTTCGGTCCACAATTTGCTCCTTTAATTTTATATTATCATTCCAAAATATTTAACTGGCCCACAATTTGAGATTCTTCAATACATTGCACGAAATTTGAAATCCCTACTTTAATTTAGGACTAATAGAAAAGTTGAAAAAATAACAATAACAATTTACTTTGTAATTACTTTGATGGAAAATGTGTTAAAAACAAAAACTCTAAAAAAAACCAACCTGAGCTAACAAATTATGAACATGTCACGATCGAAACTCATTTTAGAAAATAAAAGAAGTCTTACACGCATAGATAATTACAGTGAATGCAAATCTTAAAGAGGATAGTAAAGGCCAAATAATACTATAGAAATGAAATTCGTGAATAACCTTTAATGGTTTTTTTCCTATCATATTCCAAAAACAAAAAAAAAAAAAAACAACTAGTTATAATAATAGTTAGACACTATAAAGAATATTCAAATTTAAAAACACAAATTCAAGTAAATGACTGAAGTTATTTCAGTGTAAAAAATATTAAGTAATTTCCTATAAAATTATCAAAATGCAATTAGGCTGACATCGTGTTGTCTAAACCCGTTATTAGACATAGAAAGTGTAAGTGCCCTTGATAATTTCATAAAAATTTACCTTATTTCGTAATCTTTTTTAAAAAAATTTTTCAGGGTATATTTCTATAAATTAATATTAATTTATCTAATACAATTAAAACAATTTGAATCTTCATTTGTTTAAAATCGTAAACTCCAAAAAATTTTCACTAATTGTTTTGATGTTTTAACATAAGATTTCATTTGTATGCCTATCTTTTTACTGAAAAAAATTTCAATTGAACCAGTAATTCAATTGATAACGACAACAAATTGACCTCAAAATATAGTTGCTACAATAATAGACTACGGCATAACCCTTTGATGTTTTCATTGAGCATGCAATTGGTGAAAACTCCTACATGCAACACTTTTTAAACGTAATAACATTAAATTTTTTTCAATTAGTTTCAATTGTTTCAAGAAAAATGACACTTTTGTAAAATAAATTAATAAAACTATCACTTAAAAGTTTTCATGAGAGAGAAGGGAGAGAGAATATATTTCATGACACGAAAAATTTTGCCTCCCTCTCTCTTCAAAGTATACCAAATTTAGGAGGTCAAAGAGGATGAAAGGAGGTTCAAGGTATACCAAAGTATAAAAAAGTTCACACTTTCAAAGTTAAAAAGGGTGAAAGAAGGCTCAAAATTTCGACTCAGGTACAAATTAATTGTTTCAGAAAAATTCAATGACACAAAACATATCGCTAAAGGTCCTTGATCGTTTTATGTCAGATTTAACTAAAACTATTAGACCATTTGAAAACGTATTAATATATCGGACAAGTGTGGCTGAGTTCTGAAATGCAGTACTACCGCAGTACTGCAGTAGTGAGATTGTCATTACTGCGCAGTACCGCAGTAATTTTTTGTGCAGCTTGACATTTATGAACTCATGACAATGCATTACTGCGGTAGTACTGCATTTCAGAACTCAGCCGTGACTAGTATAGAATGAATTTTACCATGAATATTTTTTGCAATAATAACAATATAAATATTTTATATAATTATTATTTAATTATTTTACTGTCATTATTAAACAAAAAAATCCATTTAAATACAAACATTAAAATTAACACTTTCAAATTTACTTCACAATTTTAATTGTTTTCAAATCAAGTAAAACCCAAAACTTTGGGAAGCAAAATAATATGACAAGCAAGAAAGCTTTCTTGGTAATTAAACTTAATTGTATGTGGTGTGTCCCAGACACAATTAAAAATACTCTTAATTAATAATATGCTTCTTTTTTATTAGTTTCTATTTAACTTCATTGAGATTTATCAACGTGTATTCAGGTATTTGAAAATAAAATAAAAAATTACTAATTAGAACCTAAACCTGGCTACCACCTCTAATATGTCGTATAAGCCTATTAATCTTATTTGTTCTCATAAAAAATCTAATATACTAAAATTGTTATTGATAAATATCCTTCCTAGAAACCAACAAAGCCTAAAAAACTAAAAAAAAATTTTATGTTTTCGGCATATCTTTTAGCGAAAATTTCAATTAATATTTAATTAATATTTAATATATTTATTGACCATACCTGAAAGGAAAGAAACTCCGCATAGAACATTGATTAATTAAAAAAATATTTTAGCTATGTATGTATATTTAATATCAAAAGATTTGCCAACAATACAACAACAAAAAGAAGCCAAGATCCATATTTTGTGCTAGTCAAATATAAAACTTCATGTATGATAGGCTGAAAAATGGGACTTATTAAAAAGATATTTTATAATCCATAAATATAAATAAAAAAACCGAATAAATTAACTAATTTCTTTTTTGTATTCGAACAAAAAATAAAACGAAAGCTTTAATATTTATTTATAAGAATTATTTTTGTGGCGTATATTTATTACTTTTATTATGTACAGAAGTTAAAAAGTAACGCAGTTAATATTTCTAAATAAAAGGTATCAGCAAATTATTTCTAAAGTTATGGATTAGATATTTTGAACAGGTTTTTTTCTATATGTGTGTATTTAACAATCTAACGGTCATTTCTTTAATAAATCGCCGAACACATTGGACTAACAAATTTAATGGGGAATCAGACGGAAGCATCGAAATCTAATCACTTCAGAAAGTTTATTTCAAAAACCAAATAAAAATAAAAAAATTTCTGAAGGTCGTTTGCATTTGGGTTGTTTGTTTGTTTTTATTCTATGCTTTTCATTTTTTTTTGTTCCTTTTTTATTGAATGAACATAGACAAAACTAATTATAGATTAAAACGAACGAATTGTTTTTTCTCTCACTATATTTGACCGGAAATCTGACAGTATAACCTCAATTATAGTACGTGTTTGGTTGGATTCTGTATTTCTTGTTTTGCTGTTATCGTTTTTTTGTGATCTTATTATCTCTTCTTTTCTATTTTTCTTGTTTCTTAACATAAATGGTAGGTTTTTTCTATAACAAATGAATATATATATTTATGTATACATATCTTTCATAGATGTATAAAACATTCAGAGATAACTCATTTCATCACATCAAGATCAATTTGTAGGCTTTTAACCATTAGACAACATCCAACTTTTAACAGGTTATCATAAATGTTAAAGTCTTTCTATTATATTGATGTAACCAACTAAAGGCATAATATTAAGCCTAGGTCTCAGGATACTACTAAAATGACGACTAGTCAATTTCGTGTTTTTCTAGTTCTTGTTCTTTTTCTTGGGTATAATTTTTCTAATTACAGCCGTTATATTGAATAGTAAAACTTTTTCTATACATATATGTAGCTTTATACTCCCCAATTTTCCAATGAGGATCTTTGATGATCATTTGAATAATTATTGTGGAATATACACCAATGTCTGATAGAAAAATTGTAACAATAATTTCAATATATTTTTCTATAAAACAAAAAAATTGGTCAGTAGGTAGTTAACTTTTCCTTTAATAGTTATGTTCTATTAACATAGATTCAGCAAATATTAGTTTGTATCGAATACACTTTGATCAGCATCTCAGTCACATTTTTCTTTATTATATTAAAACTTGATTTAATAAAACAGGAAAAAAAATTAGTTATCTTTATTTTAATATCATTGGAAACAATTTTTTAAAGTGAAATTAAAATAGTTACACATATGACTGTTATTTTTTTCATTATCATTGTTAACTTTTTAGAGCAAAAAAATCTGGTTCTAATGCTATAAACTCCAAATAAATCGGCTTTTCTGTATTTGTTTGTCTAAAACTTTCAAAATTCATTGAAAATGAAAGGATGTATACAAGTGAAAGCTGAAATGTCGTCTTAAATGAAATATCCATAAAACTCTTAGAATAGAGTAAATTTAAAACGACAGCAACCAAAATTTTATGTCATAACGATTATTTGTTAATTGAGTTACAGTATATAACGTGAAATTGCTTTTTTGCTTTTTTGATAAACAAGTAAAAAAATGTTCATTATGTTGATACGGAACTCATCATTGCCATAGCAATATTTTTCCATTTGGAGAAGTAGTTTTTTTTTTTGACAATAAAATTCAACTATAAGTATCAGGATCTCATATGAAAAAAAAATTTTTTTTTTCATTCATTGTGTCAATGATTATGATAAAAAAATTATAAGATTCCAAGCTTACATTTTTTCCCCAAATTTCAGATTCTGTCACGAGGTGGATGGTTGGTGTCAAAGAGAGTAAGGCATCTTCTTATTCGACAAGTGACCCATATGGGGGGGGTCATAAATAGGTTTGAGACATATCCTGGCTCTGGTAAGCGAACCGGATATTAGGTTTTCATTATAGTTCAGTAGACCGAGTCTGGTCGCGGTGCATTTTATCCCTTTTCTACCACTACTACTATCACTATTTAAATTGTTTCCCATTCAATAAAATAACCATACCTGGCTTCCAAGGATTAATATCTATTCAAAGCACACAAAAAGATGTAATGTAGAATAATATTTGACTTAAATAACTAAATAATTTATTTACAATCATTAGATTTTTTTGGCTTTTAAGAGAGATTTTCTTAAAGCATAGATTCAAATTTAATAAAAAAATTATTTTTTAATCTTGCAAATTTTTCAGGTGTGTTAAGTATTAAATTGGTTATCACCAATTGAAAACCTATTTGGTTTTTTCCCCATGAGAAAAAAAAACATAACTACAATTTTCTAAATTTCATTTTTTTTTGTCTTCTTTCATGTAAATAAGAAGTAAAATCTCAAAAGCCCAGCATTTAAATTGATGTCAAAATGTGTCTTACAAAAAAGAGATTAAATTGTGTTCGATATTTTTGAAAAATTTTATTCCTATTCATTTTAATTTATTTATTATTTTTTATTTTCAAAACTAAAGTTTTTAATACGATTATATTAATTAATTTTCAAATTCAAACGCGAAAATATAACAGTAAGTTTTTTTTACGGATGTAAATTAAAATATTTTTCAAATTAAAAATTTTCCATTTTTTTCTATTTTATTTTTTTCTTACTAATTACGCTTAATTAAATTCATTTTTGAGAGTTTTCACTGTTTAATCTGTTTAGGAGAGATAAAAGGTCTAAATTTTTTTAATTATAATTATGAACTGGAATTTATTATTAATAGATAAGATTTATCCTTTTCTTCGTGATACTTACTATAGGAGCTGAATGTTTTTTTATATACAATATACATATACAGCAGAATAAGAATAGTAAGAATAATAAAAAGAATAAAAAAATTAGGATAGATTTGATGCATGTAGAAATGTAAAAAAAGCATATATTAAATGCTTTTAGCAATCTACTACAGCGTACGAAAACCATCACCATCGCCTTTTTTGTTTTTATTAAAGCTTCAGAGTTTTAAGCTGATACGTAAATTGATTAATCATTTATTAATAAAGTAAATTATTATAAATTAAGTATAAAGCATCACAGTGTTTTTAAATAGAAAACAAACAAAAATTTGTTTAAATGAAAAGTTTTGAAAATTTTTCAAAAAATTTTGTGTTATTTGCTTAAAAAATTTAAATAAATTCCTTAATAACGTAGTCACTTTCTTGTGAAATGCAAAATTATTCGCAATTGAAAGTCCTTATCTCATATTCATTAACAAAAAATGGTTATCTTTGCTTTAATATTTTTATTTTGTTTCTAAAATTTTGTTATTTTAAAATAATTTAATTTAATAAAAAAGTTTTCAGAATTTATTTTTAAGTTTTTATCGGATATTGCATTTAAAAAGAACTAAAACTCTGTTTGTTTGTATATTTAATTAAAATTTTGGAAAATTTTTGTTTTTTTCTTTAATGAAGTATTAAATCATAAAATTTCTCAATCAGAAGTTTGTCTGAATATGAGCTCATAATATTTTAAATAAAAAATTGTTACTACTACTGTTATACAAATTGAAAGATTTTATATTATATTGTATTATATCAGTAAAGGATCCACTTTAAATGTAATTGGTTGAGAACAGGTGTTGCTTCACATTACTTCAAATAAACTTTCGGTTTAATCTATGATTAAGCAATCAAGAAATAAAATTACAACATAAAGCCGAGCTTGCAAGAATATCAATCTTCTAGTAATATTTTTTATATGAAAAATAAAAAATAACAATGAACTTAAGCTAAACTGCGGGTAATTATAAAAAATATGCGGAATACATTAACTATCATAAGTTCCACCATTATTTGTTTATTTTTTTTAAAACAAAAAAAGGAATTACAACCATGCGAAGATATTTACCGAAGTGATCATTTGAGAAGTGACGCGTAGAAATCTAAATTTTTGTATCTCTTATGTTTTTCCATATCAATATTTATTTAACAAATACTAATTAAAAACTATGCTACCTTGAAAGACTTGAATTGTGATAATGTTCAGTGATTGCAATTAAGAAGCACAATGAACCCCCAAGAAAAGAAAAAAAAAACTAAGATTGATGTGTTGAAGTTAAGATTCATACTTTTGAGGAGTAGGGAATTATGCAATTGTTTTTGCCATCATAATTGGTTTTTAAAAATATTCTCATAATTATGACAGGTCAGCAAATTTTAACCAACAATCCAAGTTATATATTTAGGCCAAGGCTTAGAGCAACTATTTAGCCTTTATTAATTATCATTTTGAGTACAATGTACATTAATTTAAAATAGATGCAAAAAGTTTATTAAATCAAATGCTGATTCAATTGAAAATAAAAAACAATCAAAATTTCATAATTTAATTAAGTATCATGTTAATTAAAACTCTAATCAAAATTAAGATGCAATCATATCACTCTATGGAATTTAACTTATGGAAATATTAAATTTTTCGCAATTATATAATATTCTGGTTATGATATGTGCAATTTGAAATGCATACAAATGCACTAAAATATTTATATTAGGGAGTTTAAATAGAGGTCGAAATGAATTTTTCAATCATTTTTGCATATTGCGTTGTGTAATTGATAAATAAAAGTTTTCTATTTTCCGTATATTACGCAAAACTTTTATAGTTTGAATTTAGAGTAATTTTTTGAAATATGTATATGGATGTGTGACGTATAAAGTCTTATTGTTTTTTTTTTTTTTTATTTATTTTAATTGAATGTGAAATAATTGATTTTTGATTACCATTGTATTATATTTCTAGTCTTGTCATATTTATCCAGTCATGTAAGCATGGTATTTGATATAATTTGTAATTCTTATATAACTCTGAAGTTAACAAAGTAGAAATATTTTAATGTTTGTCCAGTACCAGTAATTTCTTAGTTGCAACATCAGTGTCATAGATTTTGTGCTTAAATTGTGATATGTGAAGTTTATTAAATGGAACTTATTTAACTATAAGGATAGAAATAATTTAAATGATATAACTCTTTTATTAAAATGCCATCAAAAATTCGAAATTTTATTGAGAATTTTAGTTATAATTTTACGATCTATTTAATAAAGTTTTCCATATGAATAGGAATTATATATAAAGTCAATTAAGTAAAACTCGGAGAATGGCAAAAAACAATGGATAAATTTCAAAACTTTAAAATCAAATACGAAGTCAGAACCATTTCTATTTTATGAACAACTTTATTATTAATGCTTATGAGTAAAAATTTAATTCTAATTACAAATGCATACACATCTGATCATGATATGCTTTTAGCAAACCAGAATGCTTACATAAAATAGTTTAATGAATGTAATTTAATTGAAATAAATTGGTATCATAAGCAAAATTATTGCAATTATATTTATTTAGAAACACTAATACCAATTTTGCCTACATAAAGAAAATTTTCAAATATTGCAATTTTCAAAAGTGTTTGTCTAACTTAAAATTGGTACAGCATTTAGCTTATCAATACATTTAAAATAGTTTTTGAAAGTCAATTTGATTTTCAAAGTCATAAAAATTGCGTATCTTTTATATTAATTTATATACAAATGAATTATTTAAGTAACGCGAAAATGCTTTTTAGAATCTGTAGTTTGTTTTATTTTTATTCAATGCATTCAATTCAAATCTATAAAAAAAAGTTAATGTATTTCAAATTGTCTCCGTTTTAATGAGAAATCACTAATGATCCAACATTTGATAGCTTTTAGCGTTGACCTCCATAGTTTTCTTGTTATTATTTTTATGCTTTTTATCTTTGTTAGGCTCTTTTTTTCCTTAGTTACTTTGGAACTTAATCTTAACCTGTTAGAAGGCATCATTAAATTTTTACTTTACATGCAAAATTATTTAATAACTTCATCACGAATTAACTATTTTCAATAACAGGGTCATCAAATATTTGAAATATCTTTTTCAGCTACCACCCACATTTCGCAGTTTGATAAGGCTCTCCTTTTCCTACATATATTTTGTATCGAAAAGGTCTATGCTGATTGAATTGCTTGATTTTTTTGGGTCATTAATCATAAAAAATAAGAAGAAATATTTTTTTAATTTTTATTTTTATATTTGATGATTTGATTTTATTGACTAGTCACGCTTTGATCACTTGAAATTTAGAAACACTAAAGATATTGAAAACCATTTTATAGAACCTTGTCCTAAAAAATTCAAATGCAATGCCGATTATATATTTAAATTACAACGGTATTTTAGATAATGACCATCTGTTTAACGATCTATACAATTGCTAAAATTGGAACCCATGGTAATGCCAAGAAATAAATTTATTTAAAATTTTTCCAAATTTTTAAGTATTATTTAATAGGATTAATGCAACCTGATCCTTAGACTTGACCTTTTTTAATAAAAGCCTATGAGTTGCTTTGACAAGCCTATAGCGCCTCATACAACGAGCATAAAGGTAAGTTTTCTACAATATTTCACACGAATATACGCAAAATTTAAAATATATCTATCAACTGATTTTTGTATATGAAGCTGTTGAAAATTGACGCGTTATAGTTTTTTATTTAAAAAGAAAATAAATCAAAAATCATGTAGTGATCAAATATTTTTATAAGAAAAGTTTAACTGTGCCAGAAAATCTTAAAATGAATATATTTAAAGTAAACAACTGTAAAAAATTGGGTTTGGAATATTAAAAATAATCACGCATTGGAAATCCAAAGACTATCCAAATATCTGAAGTAATTAAGTAAATACCATAAATTATTTGTGAAAATCTAAGTGCGACTAATTCATGATTGCTCGAAATTTCTGTTACTTATCTATGATGATCAAATTTTACTTGAAATATTGCGTACTAACATGTAATCCGCTACTAAGTAAGAATTAAAGCAAAACAAAAAAAAAAATTATATTTAAAAAAATAAAGGAATAATTAAAATAAGTTCAATATTGTATTTTCAATCGTTTTCAAGTAAGCAACTAATATAGGAACAAAAGGATAACTTCACGATGTCAGACGGAGATTAAATTTACAAGTCACCTAATTCTAAAAATAAAAGCAGTTAAAAATTTTTTAGAAAATTATAAAAATGAAAGCAGCTTTTATTAGTTTTGCTCTCTTTTAGCTTTCTTAAGTTTAAATTAAATTTTATTAAACTTCAAGTTCTGAGCTTGACTTATAGCCGCTGACTCATAAAGTATAGCCCCTTCAAAAATTCAAATATAAAAATTTTATTTCGTTTTAAAGTTTAAATTTAAGCCTTTAAAAAAATTTTATGAAAAAGACATTCAGGTAATTATTTCAAAGTTCAAACTGCAAGGGTAATTCAGACAAATTTAATTCAAAATAAACTTTCAACATTTCTCTTCCGGCATATCATAAAATAAACAAATTGTTTCCGTAATTGCCCACCAAACAAAAGTTTTAATGAGTGCAATAGAATTACATGGAAAAATTTTTTTATGCTAAATGAATGCTATATTCAAAAACTTTCGTTTTCAAATTAATTATCTAATTTTGCAAAATATACATGTCCACATAAATTAAAAAAGAAAATGGCAAAAATGGCAAAAATGGCATTTCTCCGAATACAAGAGTACAATTAAAAGTAACGAAAGTGACCGGAAACAGGGTAAACAAGGCTGATAACTACGTAACCGATTGATTTTCATTAGACCAGAACTTTATTTAATGAGATCTTGTAAGCTAACTTTTCTTAAAGGAACAAAATTAAACAAAAGAACAAAAAAGTTTTTAATTATCATGCAGTAACATGTTTCTTCTTTTTTTTTCTATTTTGTATGTGTTCAGACAATAATTTAACTAAAAATTAAGGAAACGTTTCGCATCATAAGATACATTTATAATTCAAAATAGTAATGCTTCCTTTAAAGACTTTAAAAGGCATTTACCTTGAGATTATTTTGACAGGCATCATAAATTATAAACAACTTTAAATACAGATTAAAAAAAATGAATCAAAGTTTTATCTTAAAAGCCTTGTCATAAACAAGGGCAATAGTCAGCTCATTATTAAGTTTTTAGCTATATTATCGTTATTTATCATTTTTCTAGAATTCTGATATTTTAAATAAGTTTTCACGTAAATTAAATCTGATTATTTGATTTAAGAACGTCATATGCTTTAAATGCTATTCGTGTTTTATATCTAAGGACACTCTCGATTTGTATGTTTGTAAAGGCTGCAAGTCTTTTCAAATTCAAATGCTTGGCATAATATTTATTGTAACTTTTTGGGGTTATAATAATTGAAATATCTTAACATCATTTGGCCTAATGACGCTGTAATAAAACAAAAATTTTCATTGGTCAATTGATGATGTGATATTAGTTCGGTTTCTTGTATAACAGGGTGATTATTTATTTTGTTAGTCTATATAAGTTTCAGTCTTGTCCAAATATTAATCATATTATATATTTAATATTAATCATTTCAATTTAGCAGGCCGATAATGTCATCTGATTATATCCATTTTTTCAATAGACCAAAATTAGTTGAATAATAAAGATTTTCACTGCTTTTTGGAAATAATACATCAGAATATTGAACAGAGGTTATACTAAAAATTTTCAAAAATGCGTTAAAACCCTTAATTTGTTTCCCTAAAATAATTTCTTAACAAAGCAGCAATTAATTCTAATTCTATAATAATTTTAAGCATAAGCACTTATCACAATTTGCCAAATTTTAGTATGCGACGATATTTTTGATTCTGAAAATTAAAAATTGCCATTTTTTGTTTCTTCAATATGTTAAAAAATTTCTTCTTTTACCAATACCAATATACAACTTTTTGAATAATAGTATATTATAACTAGCTCCTTTTGTTTAAGTATTTACTTTGAAACTTGAAATTTGAGGTAAATATTGTTGTATGACATAATTCAAACGAAGGTTCATTGTAATTAAACAATAAAACGATTAGAAACATTTATATTGTAGACATGAATTGAATTTTAGATTACTAGAAATTTCTACAAGTTGATTGACTTGCTTAGTTTTAATTTTTTAATCGTTAGAAAAGACTACATGGCTAATTAGTACTGGGTAATTTCAAAAAAATATTCATTCAGATGCTCCAGTGTGTAAAAATTTCTTAAAATGGCAAAGACAATACGGACTGTTTTCAAACTGTTGAAAGAACTAGCGAAGACTTAGCGAACTCTAATATTTCTAAAAGTGATCCATAATTTTTCGTTTTGCAAAAAGAAGGAGTGAATGATACTGCACTTTTGCATGAGAGCTTTTAAGCTCACTAATTTTGCACTATCTCTGTTAACATTTTGGAATACATTTAGTGATTAAGAGTTATAAAAGGATTTCAAGGATTTTAAAGTTTTTTAGGCATGGTTTAAACTAGAGAGCTGGTTGCATAAAACACTCAAAAAGTTGTGGTTGAAGAAGTACCCACATTGTCTTTACTGAGATTCAATTTTCTTTCATGTAGTCAAAACGCCAGCAAGCACATAGGAAGATTATTTGGTGCTTCCAACTTTATAAATGGATGCCTGATGGAATTACACGTTTGATAAATACAAAACGAATGAAAGCAAATTAGTCACCTCAGTAAGATTTTTTTAATTTTTAATTTTCTTTTTAGTTTTCACTTTCCTAATCACTATAAAAACTCCATCAATATCACTCCTGACATAAAATGGTTGTGATGCTATGATAAATAGCACACAAATTTCTTGCTAGAATAAATCTTAAATTTTTTGAGTCTTTTCTGCGAATTATATTTATGTGTTTTAAATATTTTAACAATACAAAATAAAAAAACTAAAACGATTGCTAAAAGTTCTCTGGAATTAGAAAGTTGATAGATTAACGATGATAGTTTTTAATAAACTAAAAATATATCATTTCAACATCTGTTTCTTCTTTGGTTTTGTTGTTGTGATTATACAAAAATTTATACAATCGAACGCATAAATAAAAATAAAAGTTAAACCTTTTGAAATATTAAGGAAGGAAATTTTCTCTAGGCTATGGTTAAACCAGTTTGCTTTTCAATTTAGGTTGGCCAGTTTCAGTTATGAATTTCTATTCCTGTATGTAAAAACCTTAGAAGAAAAAAACCGTTTTTTTTAATAAAATAACAAAAAAAAACTTTTTTTCTTTGAATTCGTTAAAACAATCAAATTTTATGCTTGCTATAGAAAAATTTATAATCATTTTAATATCTGAGAATGGGCAAATCTAATGGTGTGATTTATCTTTTCTTTTGTTATAATTTTAATGATTAGCATATTAACAATAGGAATTTAGAAAATTTTTTAAATTAATTTAATTTAGAATATTCCGTTATAGTTACTAAAAAAAACTATGCCTCTTGTAGAAATCTTACAACGACAATAACCAAAACATTAACAAAAAAAACGTCAAATTGTTGCAATCATTTAATTTGGTAGTGACACGATCGTGCAAGAATTCGGCATTATTGTAGCACGTTTCAATTCAAAATAAAAAAACCAAAAGAAAAAAAATTTTTATGTTGGGTGGCCCATTTGCTATGTAATAAAACTTTCTTTTCAGTTTTTCACACCCACATTTTCAATGATTTAACTGGATTTATTAATATTTTTGATTCTGTATTTAACTACTTGCAAATCGAACATTTTTAAATGTTCATAGAGAATAGAAATTGAAATAAATCTTACTCTGTAGTTCTGATATTTTACTTAAAACTTTTTTCATTCCAATATCTTTAAAAAAAAAAACAACATTAAAGTATACTAAGATATTTGATCTTAAAACACCCTAAAAGTGTTCATTTTTTAATCAAACAAAATTTCTAGCTGTTTTTGAATTAATAGAAGAAAGCTAAAAAAATTTGATTTAATTGAAAGCTGCAGGCGGTTATTTTTGGAGCTTCTTAAGAATTTCATTTAATGATTGCGCAGATAATTTTAAATTGAGCTTAATTATGTTATGTTTTCTTTCTTTTTTTTTTTACTTTTTGTATGAGCTCTGGCAATAACCAATTCTTTATTTAAAAGGATTTATGTGTGTCTTCAGTTCTGCTTAAGCTTTGGACAAAATTTTCATTTTGACATGTTTTACAATCGGAACGAAAAGAAATTTTTAATTTGAAATATTATTATTTATTTATTTAAATTAGTTTTGTAATTTTATAAAATTCTAGTCGGAAACTGTTTAGCAACCAAAATATCGGATGCTTTTTGCACTTATTTTTTGCATTTTTAAAATTATTCCACTTTGACCTCATTCTATAAATTTAGCCAAAAAAGCTAAGTACTAAATTTATTCAATGAATTCTATTAATTATAAAAATAGTTGGCAAAGAAATGTTTCAAGCATTCAGTTTTCTTGTTGAAACTAATTGAAAATTCTTCAAAGAAAATATGTGTTTAAAATTTGCTACTTTCAATTAGATAAAAGTTTCTAATATATTATCTAATTTAATGCTACATGGAGCTTACATTAACCTAGATAAGTATTACCTTTATTAGCAGCATTTTGAATTAGTTTAAAGTTTTCATTGAAATATGTGAAGCTAATTTAAAATTATCTTCTTAGGGTAACAATTATATTCAATTCTTTGTATTAATAAAATATTTGACTGGTAAAAATCCAAAACTACTTAACTCTTTTTTGCAGCACCGTCGCCTGCAGCGAGTTTGTTACAGCAAAATCAAATAAATAATTAGCGTACATTGCTTTGATAGTGAAATTACGTGCAATTATTTATATTAAAAGATCTTTACACTTACTCTTGATTCAGTTAATTGGTTGAAAGCTAGCTTTCTGAACAAAAACTTGAGCATGTTACAAACTTGAATAACATATCGTCAAAAAAGAAGTTGATTATTATATTCGAAAGCTACAAAAATGTTGTCTGGATGACAACTTCGGCTGCTGCTGAAATTGCAGGATCATGTCAGTTATCCGATGAGTATTCCTGTAGTATTCATATACTACATAACATAATTATTCCAACATAATTATTCGTATATATTGAAAGTAAATCTGTTTTTAATGTTTTTTGTCCCGTAAAAAGCCACGCGATGGATATTCCAGATAAAAATCAAAATTGAGCCAGAGAAACCAATTCTCTATTTTAACTTTAGATTAAAGCTTTTTTTTTTAATTGAAACAAATAATTATCAAACATTCAAAAAGTATTCCGTTGAAATTTTATTAAACAATCCAATTATTAACATAAATTCCTTGGAGTTATTTAGAAAAATTAAATACTGAATTAACATTTATTCATTATTACAACTCTGAAAGATAAAAATGATTACATAAAATCAATAAATGCATTTATTCACGAAACTCCTAGGCAAAAATTCAACTAACAAGGAATATCTGTCAATAAGAGGAAAACATATCATTGATAATCTTTAATAGAGAATCTAAATAAGATTAAAGCAGAAAATTTTTTTAAACATTTTTACTAAAATAACATTTGATCGATTGTATATATTCTTTGATCAACATGATCGTCATCATGGAACGATCAGTCTAACTATTATTGATATATCTTTTCTGTTGGCAGAGAGACATATTTGTGCTTTACCTAATTTGGCTATCACGTATCTTTATATATGTATATACATATATATGTATATGTATATGAAGAATATGGTTTGAGTGGTAATTTTACCATAGATGGAAATGTGATCATCGATTCTGATTCTCTAGCAAAGACAATATCATTCCATCCATATGGTCTATAGATATTGTTAAACATGACCAGGAGTTATGTCAGTTAGTAACTACAAAACCATTGATATACGACAATTTTCTTGATGAATGTATACCTATTATTTATATATATATATATGCTGCCATATTTGTTTCATAATTCATGGAAATTTTATTTTAAGAAATCAACAAATGTGCATACCTTTTAATTTTTGCAGTTATAGTATATATGTGTGGCCAATACTTATAATTATTTAATTATTATAATTGTTAAGAATTTTATATATTCCTAAAAATAGAAAAAATTAAGGAGTTATTTGAATTATTAACTTCCAAAAACTCTATAAATACAGTGACTATACTATATTGATGGCCCGGAGAATTAGTTTTTAGAACTTTGTTAAAGTAAAAAAGAAAAATCAACGGATAATGAGTTTAGTAAAATATTGAATGTTATGAATAGAAGTGTGGTTTGGTTAAATTTTATGAAACTGAAGAGGCTCAGCACCAATTTACCATTTGCGAATGAATTATATTGGCCATTGTTTCTATATTCTAAAGAAATAATTGATTTTTAAGTAACAAGAAAACGGTAATTTTACTTTAATATTATAACTTATTTATTATTGTTATTAGTTATTTTAATTGCCAGCGTTTTCTTTCTTAAAAATTATTATTTAATTCATCAAATCCTAGGTTCAGGATTAGTGCTAGTCATTTCAGTTCTAGTCAATTCTAGTCAGAAACTAGTCATTTCAAAAGCCTGCACCCTTCTGAAAAATGTAAACCCAAACAATTCGATCGTTTATGAGCTGAATTTGAAGTTATTGTCATTTTTTTACAAGAGTCAAAATTTAAACTGTGTTAGACCCAATGTAATTAAAACTATCGACGTTCTTATTTGAGAAGCTTATGTTTATATCAAATCAAATCCAATTACTCAAATACGTACAGGGTAAGAATTTGAATTTAATTTTTAAATAATGAAAGATTCCTAACTATAGCAACTTTTTTCTTGCAGCTTATTGTGCCTTACGAAAAATAAAAAGCTCATTTTTAATGCAATTAATGTAAATTGTATACCTTAGCTGTCTGGAAAGATTAAATTTTTATAGTTTAAAATACGTCTCATTTTTTGCATCTTTCAACCCTGTGCTTAATTTAGATCATTTAAATAAATATTTTGGGAAACAAGTTTAGTATTTCATTACATGGCCAATATTTAAGCCTATAATTTTATAGTTCTCATTTTGGAACTAGAAGCCAAGAGAGACGCACGTATACTGATATGAATTTAAATATAAATTTTGAAGCAAATTTAAAAAACTATTTCTCTTTCAAAGGTAAACACAAATAAATTTTTAAGCTGTTTACACATATTATATTAATCGTGAGCATCAATTACTGTTCCTTCCACTGGAAGATTTCTGTCTAACGAACCTAAGCTCTTTGAAAATTGATATTTAAAGTCATAGATATTTAACGCTTGATTTAGATTTTTCAAGCTTGAAAGTTTTTTGAATTTATTACACTTAATTGAATTTATTAAACTGTAACAAAGTAACAAATTTTAACTACAAAATTATTTTCTATACGCATTAAGAAAATCTTGTTAGTCTATTTAAATCAAAATTTAAATAAAACTCTAAAATTATCAGCATTAAAACTAAAAAGATGTCCCATATATTAATGTTGTTCCATTTCAGACAACATTTGGGATATATTAATTATACAGACTACAAAAAATTTCAAATAAAATAACATTAATATTAATAATATGTAATGCAAAAACATACAATTCTGATTCTAATTGCCACATATTTCAAGTAATTTAATTATACCGCTAGCTGTAAATCAAACAAATTTACTACTCTCGAGTAGATTCATACATTGATAGTCAAAATAAATCTGACGTCTAGTCAATTTCTATTTACATTTTCTTTAAAATGAATTTTCTTTAGTTTATATAAATTTTTTGAAAATGTTGTTTTAGAGAGTTTTTAGCTTTTGAAAATTAAAATCAAGGTTTGAAGTGCATTTGAAAAACAATTTGATTTACCTAAAGTGAATTATGTATAATTTTATTTAGTGTTGTTCAACAAATTTTAATAAGCACATTGTTTGTCTTGAAATATAAAAAAAATAAATAAAAAATTAAGAAAAGTGGACAAACATTTCCTTGTTAATTATTCATACAAATCATTTTTATTACATTTTAGTGATTAACTGCACTTTATCGTATATACATATATATGTGTGTTTTGTTATACTATAGGTCAGGTGTTAATTCAAACTTCGTGCTGCCATCAACAGGAAAAATTAAAAGAAAAATATGTTAAAAAAGTTTTCTATTTTTCCGTGTTGAAGTTCAAAATTGCTTTAAATTGCACTTTAATTGCTTACACATTGAATAAAAAAACACAAATAACCAAAATGAATTTAGAAAATTACATGAAATATTTTTCAAGTATTTAATAAGAGATTTGTTACTTTTTTACTTCATCTCATAGTTTTCTTCTTCCCACAAAAATGTTCAGTGAATTATGTTTTTTAACAAAAAAAAAAAGTCTAATACTCAGGTATCAATTCCGATTGATATTTGAGCAACAATTAAATTCCAAATATTTCAGATATTTAAAATGTTTAACTATATAATTTGATAAAAACTCTATGATTTTGGTATTTTGTTATCAAAGTGAAAGTTTTGCATTTAATATGGGTCAATTTTTGACTTATTTTCTTCTTTTTTTTCATTTCTTTTATAATATTTTTATAAAAAGTATAATTTTCGCTCGGTCAGTAAATATTCCGGTTGCATGCTATCATTTTTTAGAATAAAAACGCAAGAACAAAAACAAAACCAACAATCAGATACTTAAAATACATTAAAAAAAGAAAAAAAAAATGAATATAACCAAATTATATGTTCAAAAAAATATACCAAAGAGAACAAAATCCGTCAGCTATGATATGGGTTCTAATGATAAAATAATCTGGCTGTAGAGTTATAATGTTAAATTGGCCACACGATTTTTCTTTCACCAATAAATATATAACTGTTCACAGTACAGGAGCTGGTTTGTGCTATAATAACCTCAATCGATCTTGCATCGATATTATACTACCAAAATATCCAAGACTGAGGATCAATTCGATGATCATATAGGCGGGGGTGTTATGCACGATCAATTTTTCAAGCACTAATGCAAATATATTTACCAAATGGCTTTATTGAAATCATAGAGTAATAACCTCGTCATATAATTTTTGTAACTTAAGATCTTGTACGCTATGTCAACTGACTTAAAACTTACAAAAAAGTTTCTTTTGCTTCTAAGCCGCTCATTTAATAATAATTTTCTATTCAATAATGAAATCATATTTCAATAGAAGTATAGAACTATTTTTTTTTTTCCATAATAATGAAATGAAAGAAGCATACATACTCATATAATACAATTAAACAAAATCAAAATAA
This sequence comes from Acrocera orbiculus, assembly GCA_947359355.1. Taxonomy (NCBI): domain Eukaryota; kingdom Metazoa; phylum Arthropoda; class Insecta; order Diptera; family Acroceridae; genus Acrocera; species Acrocera orbiculus. The sequence continues at coordinate 21,379,586 of OX375756.1, read as the reverse complement.
AGCAAAAGCAGAAAAAAAACATAAAGTGAAATGTACATGAAGTGAGATTAAATCTGACGACAGTTAAGGTAAATTGAAACGTCTTGTGGTTTAATTATACTTCAAAGAGATATACTTCCGGATCACCTGGAATGATTAGTTAGTTTTGTCATCTTATATTTTATATTCCGTTTCTTGTCATAATTTTTCTTGTGGTCAATGTTCCGTTTCGTGGTAAAATTTGAAATTTCAATATTCATTCAAAGATTCTAAGTTTATTGACCTAAATTTGAAAAATTTTTATTGGAATAGCAAAATTATTTCTATACTATTCAAATTAATTATAATAAAAAGATGAAATTATTTACTGTTAATATTATCATTATTTTAAAATATTTTATGATTTTGAGCAAAAAAAGAAGAAAAAATATTTTTCAAACAATATTTCTTTGGAACGCATAATTAAGTAAAATTTAGCAGTTGTACTTTGAATAGGAATCTTTTATTCCAATTATAATTTTTACCGTTTTTAATTGTTAAAAAACAAAAAATTTATATAAGACAATTCAATGTTGTGTTTTTACTTGACAATAGCCAAAATGCTTTCATACCAACACAATTTTCTAATTTTACAATTTCCTTTTGTGTGGGAATTTCTTTTGATTTTATTGTTGACATTTAATTTAGTAGACATAATTATATAAATAATTCTTGGACTATACGAGAGAAAGCTATTAAAAAAAATAACAAAACAATAGAGAAATAAATTTATCTTTGAAAAAAATTAATTCTCAAATGACAATTAGTTGTCACTGATACGTCTTTGTTTTAAAAACTTTTGGTTTTTGCGTATAATATAAAACTAGAATTGAGGATAAAATATTATCTAGAAATATATACCATCTCATTTTCTTTGCTCAATATTTAAATTAAGGCATAAATCATAAGAAGAGTTGAGAAAAACCCAAATACTATGATTAAAAATGAGTATGAAAAATTTGCAGACTGACCAAGACTCAAAACCAATAAAAACTTCAATTTTTGTATATTATACCTAAATAAAATGCAACTTCTTTTGTTCCTCTCTCATATACCATTACAAAATATTTACAAGGATAGTTTTCAAGGCCATAAATAGTCCTTTAAGCTCTCAAAGTTATTACAGAATCAAAATTATAAACTAGTCTTCCAACATCCAAAATTAATATTTTGATGTTCTTAAGTAGAATTTCAGACACATACAAGCAATCGTGGTTCTTTGAAATGAGATATTATGTAAATAAATAATAGACCTTGAGATTGAGTTAACATAGTAATATTTGAAGGCAGTTTTTAATTTAAAATTTTCAAGACAATTGAATGACTAGAAACAATAGAACTTTCAGCTCAACTAAAGAAAATTTGGGGGCAGTGGGACACTGCAATGGGCTAATAATGCCTTCCCTCTTGTTGAGATGTTACACAGGAATAATACAAAAAAATATGCAAAAATCATGTCAAAATTCCGCTATTTAATAAAATAGTGTATGATTTAGACTTTTTTCCAAAATAATTGTTTCTTTCTTCAGCGAAAATGAAACCAATTTTAGAGACAAAATATTAAAAATTTGTTAATTTGTTATGATAATTTCACTTCCTTAATAAAATAGTATTAATAAGTACTTACCAACACTTTTTTCGATCATTTCCAGAGAAAATCTTATAAAATTCTTTAGCTTTTTAAAACTTTTCCTGTTGTCATCTAAATTGAATCCAAATAATACTGAATCTGAAATTTTTAAAATTGACTAATTTAAAAATTATTTTATTTAAAGCTTTTAAAATATTTCATAAAAGGATTCTATCAAATAAGTTTAATTAAAATGTGATAGTTTCAGTTATAATTTAAAAATTGAATTTAATTAATTCTATAAATAATATATTTTAAATCTGAAGGACTTTATATTAGAAAGGCAAAAAACAAAAAATAGTTGGAAAAAGTCATGGTCTTAGAAAAATGTTGGCATTTAGTGTTTAATGGGATTTGTTAACATTATATGCATATAGTAATGCATTAAACTAAATAATATAAAAAATTTTATTTTCGGTTTTAAAAAAAATAAAAACAAAAAATCATATCGTTATTTTAATGGATCATAAAAAATTTTATTTCGTTATTTAGCCGAAATAATTCAAAAGTGGTTTGATGTGTTTTGAATTCCTGAATTCTTGGATCAAGATGCTCAAAAGTCGAAATACCAGAATTTTAAAATGGCATTTTTGTTGTTGTTTTGTTTTTTTTTTTGGTTTCATAGTAATGGACAGCAAAAAAGAAATCATATGAATTTTTGTTGGTTTTATTTAATGACTACTTTACTTTAACATTTGTACCCATTTATATGATATTTATTTTTCTTGTAGGTCTTTTCCTAGAATTGCACACATATTTTTAACCTTTTGGTAGTTATTAAAAAGCCTTTAGGAATTCTGAGCTACAGCTTTTGGAATAGTTGTCAAATTTCTATTCATCGTTGTTTTTTGTCGTCAACCGTCAAAAACCTTAAACGAAAATTTTTTCTATTCATAAAACAAAATTTTAAAATTGAATATAAAGAAACTGTGGTCGGTGTGGCACCTTCAACTTGGTTATACCTGTTTTTCCAACAAAGTTTTACAAATTACATTTGTTACCAAGAATATTAGGTAAATGTTTCTTTTTCTTGTACTAAATTGGTATAAATGCACTACTGCAATAAAAAAGATAATATTTTCAAATTATGATTCAAATTTGTTTTATGTAGAAATGCAGATAATGCTTCTTAAACAAAAACTCATTGACTTTGTTTTTGTTTTCATTTTAAAAATTCTATTACAACTACAAACCAATTCATTCCTAAAAATTTGTTGTTAAAGAAAATATTTTAAATTTAATACTTGAGAATAACTTAAAATAAATCAAATGTAGCCGAAATAAAACTACTTTGGCCAGCATTGATATGACTCAATCTTCTATGTCTATTTCAGAAATACGAACACGACTCAAATACAAAATGATCCCCAAAAGAGCTGCCAAATAACTTGAAGAATTTTAAAAATCTGTTTAAGAGTTGAACCGACTTATTCTGTGATTAAAACATTGTGCGCCACTTGATTCAAATTATATATTTATATATCTAATGGTCACACACGCGCTAGTTGGAGAGTTAGCCCCAAGTCTTATATGATAATTTAACATCGATTAATGTTTTTTTCTTTAAAATTAAGGTACTGTTGCTCAATTACATAAGACATCATTAAATAGACCTTAACTCAATTGTTTTTTATAATGATTTCTGTCTGAATGTTGATTTTATTAAACAGTAGTCTCAAATAAAGGTTTTTTAAAATTAACAGTTATTTACCTTAGTTGAGAGTAAAGATTGTGTAAGACTTTTATATGAATTTTTTTAAGTTTACATTGATACAAATACTATGAAGTATTTTATGCCCAATGACTTCATTCAATAAGCTGAGCATAAAAACAAAGTTAAAGAAGACAGAAAATGTCTTCTTATAGTTTTGTTAAAGACATATATGTATATATAAGCAAATTAATCCGTGATAAGAATAAAATAAATGTCACAAAAATATTTTTGCCAACTGACAGTGAAATGATGATCATGAGGTCATGTTCATTTGGTGGTAATGTCTTAAGTTCAATGTCTTGTCTTTTGAAATTATTCTTTAAGCTGGCGTCATTTTAAACAAATACAATATATAATTTTTGACTAGAAGGAAAAAACCATTTGTCAACAATAACAAAAAATAAAACATGATAAATGTTTATGAAAAAAAGGTTCTTTTAACGGGCAAAGAATATAATGTTTAACTGTTAAGTACAAAAAATAAGCAATAAGGAGGCTTTTAAGCTTATACGAGCATATAAGATACTAATGGGCGCAATAAACTATGGCGTAAGTTGTAAAAATACGAAAATAATTTACAAAAAATAAAAGTGAGTAGAACCAAAAAAATTACTGTATATTATTTGATACCTTTTTTTCTTATATTATTTATTTTAGTTCTTAAACACACAAAGTAAATTTATGATTTTCCTTGAAACAAATATAAGACTTTTTATAATTTTGAAGAAATCGTGCAAAATTGGACGCTCATTTGAACTGTAGGAAAAGTAATACTATTGAAAAATATGATTTACATCCAGTCCACAAGATCTGATCTAGCAATGAAAATAAGTTTGCTATAAAAGGTGGAAAAAGTTTTCTCATCTCTTATACGACAGAGAAGTTTGAAATACCAAAACAACTAAGCAACATATGTTTGTAAAAATAGTAAATTGATCAAAATACTGCTGCAATCCTTTAAACTGCAGCCCAAAGTCAAATTTAAAAAAGCTACCAAAACACCAAAGAGTTTCTAAATAGTAACCCACTAAATTTTCAAATCATTCCAGCCAATATAATCTAAAGCACTTGAAAATTAATATCCAAAAAAACAAAAATTTGCTGTTAGACATGCTTGAAGACATTTTAAAATCATAGCAAAACCATTAAGAAATATGAAAATGTGACAAATGCAAATTTTCTGTACCAAAAGCGTCGGATTTTATTAATAAATATTTCCACATTTTTTCGACCAGAATACTTTTCTATAGTTCCTGCATCAGAGATATAAAACGTGCAAAGTGAAAGTTTAGGATCAAATTTTTTTTTCTTCTGACTTTTAATAAAAAATTAAGTTGGATGTAGACGAACATCTCACAATTATGTTCAAAATTTTTTCTTCGTTCAAAGTTTTTGATATTTCTAAATTTAGTCTTCTTCTGAAGTTTTTATGGTTTAATCAAAATTAATTTGGGGTTTTTTTGTAGGACTTATAAAAATTATTTTTGTCTAATTTCTGCTTTTAGATCACACTGCACATTAGCATCACAGACTATGAATTAAATCATTAGGAGTCTTTTAATCCATATATTCAAGACTTTATTACAGAAAAAAAGAGCTCTTGAAATTGGTTGTAGTTTTTTTAACCAAAAAACAAAATTTTTTTACAGACTTTTCATACAAAGTTAGAAGAAACAGTGTTAAATATTAGGATCTATTAAGATTTTCCTTCTACTGGTGTAGAATTCCTGAAACAAATTACAGAAATAAAAGGTAAACATGAAACCAATTTTTTTACTAACGAATTCAAGTATCTATAATAATTTTTTCCTGAATTAAAAAAATTAAAATCAACAAATAGCACAGTTTCTTGGCCCAAATAATTTCAAGAATTTTTGCCAAGTTATATTTCACAGTAATTAGAGTGAACGCCAACAAATTATTTTATAGAATTTTTTATTTTTTCTTAAATTAAAATATGCACAAAATATTTCATAAGCATTAAAAATAATTTCAAATTGCTATATGAAATTTGTTATTTGTTTTTTTTTGTATAAAATTCTTAACAGTAAAGTTTGAAAAATATTTGTTGACATTTTTTGAGCAATTAATCAATTTTTCATTTCAAAAATGGGCCTAGTAATGGAAAAACAAGTTTTCGCGAAAAAAAAAATGCTAAAGTTCAAATATTTGATTACTTAATAACTTTGTATAATTTTTAAAATTCTTTTACTCAAATTTTTTAGTCCTATAAAAAACTTTATAGCTCAATCGTTTTACATTTTTACACAAAGGCTGAGAAACATATAAAAAATTAACTAAATTAAATTTTTCCTTGTAGTTGCATAGTGGTTGAAAAATGTAGACTACTATATAGATTTTGATTGCACATTCAACATCATTATTTGACGAAAAATTTATTTTTTGTAACAATCATTTGAGAATTCAAGAGTAGATTGTAATCCCTGTAACCCAAGTCTAAGGAATATGGTGAAGAGATGTGATTTGAAGTGCATCTCGTTAAGTTTTTATATCAGTTTGATGAAATGACATATTATCTCCTGTATAAAAATATATTGTTTTGCTTCACAAAATTTAATATTCACTTTATCTAACAGGAGGACTTTATTCGCTTATTATACTTTTAAAACAGTTTAACAGTCCACTTTATCTCTAACTGATAAGAAAAAATATTCCTTATTTCCTTTAAAAGCACTAAGCTATCTTCGAAATAATGCGTTGCAATTTTTTGTTCATTGTTAACAAAACAGCTGCCAAATTTTTGTTAAACAATTTTTTGTCCAAATACTTGTATAAATCAAGGACTTTATTTGATTATTGATATCTTCGCGACTTGTTATACCCACTCTCCACCGAAGCTTATACTCATTATTACAATACAACGACGGAAATTTTGTATGAAGAATCCATACAAAATTTCCGTCGTATTGTAATAATAAGTATAAGCTTCGGTGGAGAATGGGTATTAGGGGAAAACAATATTCAAATTAACCTGACGACAGATTACTGCATGCTTATAACAGTTAACACTGGGAGTTTATTAGTAAATTTACTTTGCACATAAACAATTTTATTTGCTAGTTAATTTGTAAGTAGGTTTCTGGTATCAAAATACTATTCTCTAACCAAAAAAGTTTTTGCAACTATTTCCGATGTATTTTAAAATTTTTTGTGGAAGTGTTATAATATTTTTTCTATTTCATTTTTTCAAATAAACATCTCACTCATCCCAAGAAAAAGTTGAATTCTTTAAAAAATGTTGCCAACTTATTTATTTTCAGCAATATTTTCTTAAAGATGATCTTAACTGAATGCATCTTAACTAATTCAAAAACTAAAAAAATTCAAATATATGCATTATTAGTTTCAGTTACTTTTAAATTGTATTATCATGCCAATTAAATTACCATAATCTAAAGTTATTTCCTAAAAGTACAGCCAAAAACTGAAATGAATGAAAGCTCAAAATTGTGGCAAGAATTTCGCAAAATATCAAGTAGGGACTACGAATAACAAAATCGAAACATGAATGGCGCCAAGAAAACTTCAATCTACACGTTGAAACGCATCGTCTAATTAAGAAAACTTTGAAGTTATTAAATGGTACGCTAAAAAAAAGGCCAATTGCCATTATTTGTCAACTATTACTCATTTGCTAATTTTGAAGACTTAATCATCCTCAATATGTAGAATATTTATTAATATATTAAAATTAGGTTTTGGTCAGAAGATGCAGTTGAATTTTTGTTGTTAGGCTTAAAATTGTTCCTCACTCTATGAATCTTATATATGTATTTAGTAAACTTATATTAGCTCAAAGGCTTAGAGAATGAGCTAAAAATAAAATATGTTTGTCGCTTCGAAAATCAAAAAATCAAATGTAAATTTGTCCTCTTTTTTTTTTTGAGTAACAAAAATAGATGTACTGCGAAATCTTTTAAGCAGAGGGCATAAACTATTTTTGTATAGTTGTGTCTCAACATCATGATTGATATACATTTCGTGTGTTTATATCATCTTAAAAGGAATTAAAGTATTTTTCTAACATTAATGGATTCCTTAAAAAAATATTTTATGAATATCAAAAGCTATGGGTGCTTGAGACAAACTTGACTATATTCTTGTGTTATTTTAAAATTAAATAAAATGGGTGAATGAACCACCACTTCCCCCTTATACAAAGAATGTCAAAGTTTTCTTAAGCATTCTTTGAAAACACTTGTAAAGCTTATAGCGTGACATTTTTCAGATATTTAAGCGACGCTATATTTTTATGGTTTACGGATGGTAAAAAATAAAGAAAAAAATAATATTTAAATTATTTAGTAAAGCTTTCAAAGTCAAGTCTCTTTCTGTTTTTACAAAAATAGTTTGAGAATTTTTTATTGCAAAACCAAATATGAAAATGTTTTTGCTTGTATTTTATTGCAGCCATTTATTTAGCTAAGCAAGTAACAATTAATATTTTACAACAGGGAAAATAACTCTAATTCTTTAGAAAGTTACTTTTCAGTAATAACGTAATCTTCAAAAGTGACTGCAAAAACCAACGTACAACTACTTCTTAATATATGACAAATCTATAAACTCTTAATTACTTCTTCTTTTCTTTTTTTCCTTTGAAGAGTTTTTCACTAGCTCACTTTTCATAGCTAGCTTTTCATAGCTAAGGTCTTTGAAAGCCTGTATAAGGGAAATTTTGGCTGTCTATTGTGAATTTACAGGTTGAAAAATTCCCCTATTTATTGTGTCATTAAATTTGTTATTTATTTTCTATCTAAATTATTATTTGCTTGTTTTGCCTTATTGTTATTTAATTAATTAATTCAAACACTCTTAAAATATTATTTCAGTGCAATTAGATAATTTAATGTTTACCCTTATGACACTTACTTTAAAATTTCCCTAATACAATGTTTGTATACGGGAGGCTAATACACTGTAAAAGCCTCAATGAAGAATGGGTATGACATGAATAATAATATCCATTACTTAATTTATTCTTGATAAAGAGCATTTTTCCGTCAAAACACTTATTTTCCCAGTGAAAATGACGTTAACTTTCATTAAATGAAAATTTATGCAGAAAATTAGACATGAATGACTAAATTCTTACTTTTATTTTGAACAATATCTCACCAGTACAATTTGAAATTAAAATTGTTGTTAGCATTCATACAAGAAAAACTTTTGATTAAAGTTTTTTTATTCAAATTTTAGCAAAAATAGAAATCAGATTTTCTCACAAGGACTTTCAAAAAGATATAGACCAAGCTGATAATTACCCGGTCATTAAAACTAGTAAAGTTAATGTTAATATATTGTAATGCTATCCAAGTACCACATCACCAGTGGAGTGCTGCATAAGTCAGATTCAGCCATTTGCAAACATCTCTATGCTATAAATTTTTTGAAGTTATATTTGAAAATCAGGCCCTATGTCACTTAAAAAAGATCTATAATATTATCATATTGACTGTCAGATTAAATGTCATCAATGCACATAGTAAGACACTAATTTTCCTACAGAACAGCTTTGTATTGTTTTGTTTTTTCTTCTTCAAATATTCTATATCTTGGTTTATAAGAGGCAAACAGATTTTCTATTTTTACCATCAAATTATCAGACTACCCAACACAGAAAACTTTTCCGGTTAATGAACGTTTTATATTTTCCCTCCTCAGTTAAACAATTTCAGTTTCTGTCGAATTAAATTAAAAATGTTAATTTTTTTATGAATAAAATAATTTTGACATTTATATTTCACATTTCACACAAAATAAAAAAAAAACAGTTGAAAAAGAAAACTAGGTCGTTATGCTTTAAGCACAAATATACTTTTTTTTTATTGACTTTGAATTATTTTAAAAGATTTACAGTTTGAGAAACTACCACAGTTTTTGGAAAATTATTTTGTTTTTAGTTTTTAAATTTTAATATTATTTTCATTTGTTAAAAAATTTAATATATGTTATTATCAAAAATTACTTTTTCTCATTTCATCTATTGATGAAATCTTATCCGAAAAGATGCGTTACGTCTAAATTGAGAAATAAATGCTAACAAAAGAATTACTTTTTATTATGTAAGCAAATTAACATATTTAAATATTATTTAAATTAGGTCAAGCCATCAATACCTAAGACCTAGTGTCTTAAGATTTAACATTTATACCACAGGTAAATAACATCAGAATTGTGGTATAATCTTAGCATATATTTTCTTGATGACACTCGACACAAAATGAAAATTTTCTTAAAAGCCTCAGCTACCCATGACCTTCTCGGGTATCCCAAAATAGAAATTGTTTATATTTGGTTCTTTTTTTACATGTGTGTTCTCTGTGTCTACTTATTAGTAAAAATTCTCTAGTATTTCTTTGGTCGGTGATCTGTTCGTTTTTTCTATGTTCTTCCATCTTTATTTATGTTCAAAATTCAAAGTCAAAAAAAAAAGAAGAAAATAGAAAGAAATAGAATAAAAGGAAAAATCTTCAAAGAAACGAATTTTGTGCAGGTTCAACTATAAAGAAAACTTTATGGGTATGTGTCAGTTCACTTCTTTTTTCTTTTTTTATTTTGATTTTTGTGAAGCCCTGATTGGATCTACTGCATTTTATTGATCTACAAAGAAAAAAAAATTCCTTGTCTAGTTTCGTTATTTTGAGCAGATGTTTATGCATCCCGTTTATTATTGCTCTCTAGGAATTAGCTTTTGTATATAAAGGTCAGTATTTGTGATATCAAAGAATGAACATCTAAATGAGGTCTAAATATAGTATCCTAAATCCTAACAACATTTAGTAAATAAGTTGTAGTTTAAAGAATTGTTAGACGGGCATTAATTACATGAAAATGAAATTTTTCTCATTATATTTAAAAAAAATTTTTTTGATTCTTCTAAAATAAAGAATCTTTTAAGAGTTAAAGAATTTGTTTTTAAAACGAGGTTTCTCTTTCTTGCACTCACTTAAAAGACTCAAACACTAAGCAAAGGATTCATATCCGCATTTAATTTAAATTTCTGTTTTATAAAAGCGCGGCAAGGAGCTTATTAGATTAACAGATCATAGAACGAAAGGCGCACCTCTAGCTAAGCCAACAAAAAAATAATGTATGGCTTTAATTCAGTCAGCTCTTATTGATTTTCATTAATTTTCAACTTCTTTAAAATCCAAGAAGAATTCTTGAGTTTTTAGACTTATTGTGGACTGGCTTTACGGAATATCCTCAACGAGAATGTAATTAAATGTGTCTTTTGCCGAAAATTTTTGTACAATATATGAAATGTTTTTTGTTTACAAAAAACAGTTAACCTGTTAGTAAAAATTTGAATGCTAAACAGCAGAATAACTTGTTAACGCTTGTATTCTCGAATGAACTACCATCAAACTATACTAATATGAATTTAATCAACTTAGAATAAGTTTGGAAATCTACAGAACAAAGATATTTTTAGAGTATTATTGAAATTCTTGATGACTCCAAGCATTCTCCTTTGTTGCATTTCTTTTCTCAATGGTTTAATTAGGAATTAAAATTTGTTCTGTAACTGATTTTCTGGTTATAATTTTTAACCTGTACTTAATGTCCGTATATAATTATTGTCAGAGTATTTTAATTTGTGTTCACTACCGTGACTCCCTTAGTATTTTTACAAAAGCTACGAACATATCTAGGGATCTAATTGTCTTGGTTTTTTGGTTATTTTGTTCTATTTTCAAAATTTTGTTTCATTTTCCAAAGTTTTTTTGTTTTATCCAATCTTCATTTATAACATAAATTTTTCGACGTACTAAACTAATTAAAGATTTAATTTGATTTTGTTGTTTATGATAAAATAAAAACAAGAACACATTTAATTAAAAGTTTAACATAAAATAAATTTCTTATGTTAAATATTTTACTGATGTAGAGCTGATTTAATTATTTTTTTGTCATTTGTAAATTCTACAAGTATTTTTACAACGTAAAAATTCATCTGTTTCTCATCTATGGTATCCCAATAACCTTGACTATTGAAAATATTAAAATAACAACCCATTAAAATTTTTTTAATTGGATAATATAGCTTGAAATTGATCATTAGAAAATATAATTTTTCCTGAATGACAGCTCAATAACACTTTCAATTACAACATAAAATTCCAAAACTTTAAACTTAAATTTTATTTAATTTTATCTACAGAAAATATGGAAGAAACCATATGGAAATTAATAATAATCGTTGTCATTTGATTTTTATAATATTGTAAATAATTAGTGAATCTCTAATTCTCTTTTTTCTGGTTCTAATGTTCACAGTAAAAGAAAATGATTAAAAAGAAACAGTTTTAATACTATCGCTTGGTTTGGTTTAAGCAATCTTTTGGTTTCAATCGTAGTAATCGTATCTAGGCTAGTGAACTCCCATATGTTATATAGTACATTTTGCGAGATCAGCTATCAGCCTCTTAGTTCCGCATATTATGCAGTTGAAATTAAAGCTACCGTTTTCCATTTTAAAAACTCATTTACCTTGCATGCAATTGAAACATGATCACTTTTATGGGTACACGCATTAAATGCAATAATTCTTCTCATATTCTATATATATATATATATATATATATCTAGTGGTTAATGTGTTTATATCAAACGATAAATTATATTACTGAAATAGCTACATATTTATTCATCTATTATACTATATAAGTTATGAATAAATCTAAAACACTTTCTAATAGGAAAAACTTTGTTGTTAACATTTCAATTGGTAAAAGGAAAAATAATTTCAAATCTCTCTAAAAATCAAAATGAACAACTCAATTGTGTCAAATTGTTTTTTTCTATTCCAAATATATATATTTTTTTTAAATTTGTTTTTTTTCTTTTTTATTTTTTCAGATTATGTAAGCAATGACATTTTAAATTTCAGATACAATCGATGAATACTCATACAATCATTCTTTCAATGCTATTCATAATAAATCTCATTTTTTGTATTGTTGGCGAGACTGGACTAGACACCGCTATGACCTTAGAAACTTATGCCTTTACTTGAAAATATAATGTTCATAATTTTTTGCTCATATTTCTGTTACTATTATTTATTTTTTTCAATTTTAAATTGTAACTTAATGTTTAAACAACTACAACAATAAAAATGGGCAAGGCAAGGGCATCTAAATTGTATATTCCTCCTAAACGTGGTTTTCATTTTTTAAAAAGTGAAATCAAATTAATGAACTTACAAATCAAACACTTGTTAATTTGACATTGGCTGATTAGGAAATTTTTTCAAAAAAAAGAAACAAACAATTTTATATATATAAAATCTTAAATCGATAATATTTGTGCTTGGTTTAACGAAAAAACAAACTTAAAAAAGACATTTTTTTTTGTTATACAGTGAAATCTTTTACATGTTTAAAAAAGAAACATTTTTTTAAATACTCCTTTTCGAAGTGAATTTTTGCTTACCAAAAATCCCACAGATTTAGTATATGATCCTTCTGTCTGTTTTTTTTTGTATACTATTAAAATTGAAGGAATTATATTTAGAGAATTAGATATTTAATATAGAGGATTATTTTAGAAAAACGTGTATTCTCATATAAAGTCTAAAATGGCAAAAGACAAAGGCAGGTGACCTCATTTCTACGGGTGAGAGAACTTGGATATATATGTACACAAAGTAAAACCAAAAAATTTTCGTTTGTGAATCATTTTTGTTTCCATGGTAAACATTAAAGCTATGAGCATTACAAACATACCTCTAGTTTTTACTACAAAAGTAGGTTTTGACATCATAAAAATAAATCAAAATGATTCTTAGTTAATTGTTATATGGATCAAATTTTACGATAAAAACAGGAAAATAGTTCTTTAATAAAATCTTTAGTATAAGGACAGATTTAAAAATGGATTATAAATCCCTTTTAAAATGTTTTATGATTCTTAATAAAGTATCTCTTATATATTATCCTTTTTCAACATTTTCATTTTTAATGAATAGTAGGATATTATTATAATTCATCTGAATTTTGTCTAACTTTAAAGGTTTTTAAACAAAAACAATTATCTGCACAATTTATATTGTAGATTTAATTATTTGTACATTATATATGCAAATTATTTACCTTATCTTTATTTCAAAAACACAAAAATCTCTAATTTATGCGAATTTTAGAACTATATCAAATGTTCTACATATGAATTATACTTACATAAATACGAAATATGCTTTTTATGAGCTCTTGACCAATTAAATATCAAAGGGATCTAATTAGATTCGGATTAATTTATAACGGTTGTATATTGTATGAAAAATACTTGTGCAAAAAATAGGTGAATACTTTTATATTAAAAATATTAAAAAAAACAGAACTCATCGTTAAATCGTTAAATTGTCACACCTTGTTTTAAAACCACTAAAATTCTAAAAAGTTTTCTTTGTTATACTTAAAGAAAGGGAACAAAGAAATTTCTAGTGTCAATGATAAATTTAATGGCCGTCCTAAGCTTGTTTTTCAACTGATTCACTATCAAATGTAATCAACAAAATAAATAATAATAAAAAAAACAAATACAAAATTTTTATATATGACTACTCAAAATTGAGTTTCTTTTATTACCGGAGTAAAACATCTTATCAATTTTATAATTGCTGTTGTCTTTGTAAATAATTAAATTGGGAATTAAGATTGAGGGATGGAAAATTTTCTCTCTTAAGAGAAAAACATGCTCATACACATAGCTTTAATTACTTCCTCATAGAATTTCCTTGTAATATTATTAATTTTGTTATCGCTAAGTACACATAATTAATTAATTGACACTTTTCAAGATTTTTTTTCATCTCGATTCTATTTTAAGCATTAAACTGGGACATGTTAAATTAATTTTATATTTTTTCAAATCATAAATCGATTTATTTTCGAAGCTATTTATCAATTTTATTCTATTGTCTGCATTTTTTTTTTTAGAAAATTCTATTTATAACATAAAAATATCTAAAATTTGATGAATTTTCTAATGAAACACATACTACCATGCGAAGGCTTTTTCATCCTCTGATTATAGTAAAAAAAATGGCTTAAATTGAAAAATTCACTCAATTTAATAACAATGAGCTTTTCTTCACGGATTACTGCAGATTTTTTACATGGTTCGTTAATTACTTATTGATAATTTTTCGGTAGATTCAACACAACAAACTCTATTTCCCATGGAGATTAGCATCCGGATTCGATTAAGATTCTTGTCCAAACTATATTTTCTATGATGATTATGGAAAAAGCATTTTCACTTGTGAAAGAAAACTTGTCTGAAATGGACGTGTGATCTAAAAAAAAAAATTTCACTTTATCTGTTAAAACAATGATTTAACAATAAAAGCGCTAAAAAAAGAGAATAACTTCCATAAAACTATTGAAAAGTTTAGCTCCAATTGACTAATTTCAAAGCCAATAGATATTATATCGAAGTAACTAGAGAAATATTAGTGATAAAGTATTCAATTTCGAACGGAAATGCATTAAGATCATATTTAAAAATTGATTGATCGGATATAGAGTGGAAATACTTTGAGGTTTTTTTTTTTATAGTTAACAGTTTTCAAGCAGATAAAAGGTTACTTATAGCCAGCATTCACTTGAATATGTTTATCGAAAACCATCACAAAAAAAGTAAAAGGTAATTATTATTTGTATCACCTATGACAAATTTTGTAATCAATTAAAATTTTTTTATTAAATTACAAACATTTGATGAATATCTTAGGCATGATTTTAGCGATTGTGGTAGAAGGAAAAAAAACGCAAGTTATTTTAAATGTTTTTCCCGAGAGGAAACAGGATAAGAATAGAAATTGACTTAAATTTCTAAAGTCTAAAGCATTGTTGACTAAATATTTTGTTCCTAGGATTTTCATTTTATTACTAAAAATGGTTTATTATTTTTTAAATAACATGATTTTCATCCCAATAGCATCACATGTCAGAAAACAATTCAAAAATTGTTTGATTGTTTTTTTCGCAAGTTGTGTGAGTGTAAAAGAGACAACTTAGGGCCAATACCCATTCATATCTAAAACAATTAACCAATTTTCTAATTTTAGAATCCTTTAAGCATATTTCTTATAAGTAAGCCTTTAATTTCTCTTTTTAAATTCTAATTAATTTTTTCATTAAGAAATTTCTTAACTACCTTTCTAAATAAGAAAATTTACATATTTTGTGGTGTACAATGAAATTAGTTCTTTTTAGGATTTCCAACTTTTGACTAAAATTGCTGATCTGATAAATTTATGCTTTAAAATGTATCATGAAATTCATTACCTACTTCATAATTACTTGATATCAGATAATCAAATTTAGGGCTGAAGTAAACCATCAATGTCTAATTCAGGGGAAATTATTTCCTTCTATATTAATTACATCGCCTTAATTGAATAATATATCTGACTTCTATAAATATAGTTGATTTCTCTCAAATTTCAGTTTTATTTTATCTGATCTAATTAATTTCAGTTTTAAATTATTCGATGAATCATTAGCTTCTTTAACTTTTATGTATTTTGGTTGTCTTCTCTCAAATATAGTATCTTTTTTATAAAAAGCAATACAAGATCGATATTCAATGAAGAGTTTTTCATTGTATTTATACCTTTCCCCTTTTTTGATCTACATCCCTTGTAAAATCTTCAGTTGAAATTCGAATAAAATTTTATTTTTGCAGCTCTTCCATTCCGCCCAAACAGTGTAAGCATTTTTATTCTTATATACAAATAATCACGCAGTCGTAGAAAACCGATGACATATTTAACTATGAAATGCTTTTGAAATGCTTATATTCTAGATTGAAGCTAAGAAAATATTTTCGCAGATAAGAAACGAAAACTAAAAATTACATTTGTCAGTGGATTTTCACAGCTGATAACAATTTTTCTCAGCTTTTCCATGGTATTTTATAAGAGTGTAACACTTAAGATCACTGTCACGTCAAAATGATATCTTAGAGATTAGGTTGATATATATTTTAGCACCACAAATTATATATTTCTTACTATCCGAATAAGATCGCTACTGCTAGCAAAATGATGTCTTTATCTTTACCAGTTGTTCCTAATTTTAGCTCTTGAATTAATGTTTTTAAGTTAAATTTTACGGTTCTAGGCTCCATCAACTTTTCGAAGATTTATACAAAGGCAATTATGCTATGGAATTTCGTATAAAATACTTTAATGAATAGATGAAAACTATAACAAAAAAAATTCATTTCTGACAAAGCAAAAAATTTCAACCGACTTCTCAAGGCTAAAATTATTAAACAATTTTGGTTTTTTTCCTATTGTGTACATGCAATTAACGAATATTTTTTCTTTTAAAGCTAAGGTAAGAATTCCTATATCAATAAAAACAATTTTTATTCCAATTTTTCACGTAATACTTAACTAATTCAGACATTTAAATGTAATCACTGTTTTAGTATCAAACAACGTTAAAACTGAAAATAAATTAAAGCGCCGTCTTCCATTGATCTTAAAGTAATTGGAAGTTTTTTATATATTTACATAGTTGCTTAAAACAAAACAAAAAATGTTAGACTAAAATACCAAAATAGATTCAAATTTTAAAAAAAAAAAATTTGCTCTCCATATAAGTAAGGTGTGGCAATAATTTTTTTCGAAGCAAGCATTAAATAAATTCTTAAAGGTTGTGGAACCTAAAAATTTATAGATCTATAATTTAATTTTTATTTTTAGTATTTTTCATATATTTGTTCGCGTTTTGCTAATTATTTTCTTAACTGAAGTCTTTAAATTTAGCGTTATTGTGGATATAAAATATTGATTCAACAGTGATAAGTTTATTGAACTAATTTTTACTTAAACTAGAATGATATTATTCATCTATTTTACTTTGTACAGCTGTTTTATAAGTTAATAAACTTATCCTTGTAGATCTTTTTTCTGTGTATATATATAATACTACTAGATAAAGTTCTCAACTTTATCTTTACATTAAATAATGACCTTAATTGGATTCGTTTTAGTAAGATAAAAGAAATAAAAATATTCAACACAAATAAGGCAAAAGTTCAAAAATAAACAAAAACCTTTTTACATAGTACATCTAACCTAAATTTATGTATAAATAAAAAAAAAACATAGAAATTTACTTTGCAAATGTAAATAGAAAATTCCAAGTGACTAACGCATGACATCTAGAGTTACAGATATATTAAGTCACACCTGAGCACGTTCTCACAGGTATTCAAGGTGTTCACTAGCAAAAATCTCAGATATCATTTTTTGTTTGGTATTCACTATAACCACCTGTCATCGTATGTCTAATTAATATTCATATGTAATTCATCAATCTGGTGGCATCATGAAAAAACACAATCCAATAACAGTTAAGGTTGTAACGTGTGGAATTTATGTATAAGTTAAGTTCCCGTGGAACCCTAGAACTTTATTAAAATGTCAGCAATGTCAACAACGAGGTCATTTATGATTATCTTCTTCTTCTTTTTTTATGTTATATTTTTTGGCTTCTATTTATAATTATCTATACCTCAGAAACCTTTCAAGTTTCATATAAAAAAAACCGATATAGAGTGTTAGGTTTTTTAACAGGGAAAAATCAATTGAAATTTCATTCAAACTAGGAAAAATATGCAAGAAAATTAGCTTGCATGGGTTGATTCTAGGTTTTCTTATGCCATAAACTGAAGTTGAGGTATGATTTCTTATAAAACAATGCAACATATACAATTATTCCCAAATTCCGGTTTAAAACAGTCAGGCGAAACATCGTTTTGGCAAGGGATTACTACATTACATGAAATATCTTGAATTATATTTGGATGACTAAATTAAAAATTTTTTTAAATGCTAATAAATAAGTAATTGTTATCACCACACTATGATGAGATGTAAAAAAATGTTTGAACGACAACAAATAAAAATTAAGTCAATAATTATTGGGCTAAAAATTTGAAAGGATATAAACCTAAGATATCATCACCAGGTGGTGAAATAATTGAAAACTTAAACATAAATATTCATCAGCTACTACTTATAATATACAGAACATTAATTCAGAATGTTGTCTGAAGTATTAAGGATTAAGTGTTATAAGCTGTTCACACAAAAAGTTTGTATACTTTGAGTTTATCTCGATAGAAAGTGGTCTTTGAAAATAAATTTAATTTTTGACTAACAGCTGTTTGACTTAATTTTCTAATCCGGCAGGAGGCAAGTGAAATGGAATAGATCCCAGAGAAATGTTAAACAAGAGACAATTAATTTAGTCGCACCTCATAATTACTTCAAATTTACGGAATCGGCAGTGTCCGCTGAATGAATAAGGATAATCAAAAAATAAGGGAGTGGACCTAAAAAGCCATACTCATGCTATCTGATAGCAATAGTTTTACCTTTTTTCATTAAAAGACAACGACAAAAAAACAAATATCAAATTTGAACATATTGGACTGAAATTATTTCAATTTTAGTGGACGTTTTACAATAAAAAAACAGCGTCCTGTTGTGTCTGATCTAGGTATTTTAGAAATATAGGAATGCAATTATATAACCAACCTGACATGTAAAAAGGGAGAGAGAGACATATTTACCAAAGTATGAGTTTTGTAGCCTCAAAAATTAATACGGACATATTAGATAAGTAAATAAAATGCCTGTGAAATATAAGAAAAGTTATCACTCATTAACAACGGCAGAATGAAAAAATATTTAAAGTGCATAATAAAGTAATTGGAATAAATAACGTATCTACCGTATATTTAAATTGTAATTAGCCAACAATATTCATTAGGAGTGATTTGCTATTGCTCTAAATATCTTTGTATTTACTTTTAGTAACGCTTTAAGGGAGTGTGCTCTATTAAGTATCTGAAGAATGAGAAAAATGCTTACGTGTTGGAAGAATAAAAAAAAGTAGTTGAACTACGCTTGTAGTACGAGATGATTGCCAAAATTCCGTGAGTTCCAGAAAATATTATAGATTTTTAATATTTTTATTGCATATTTGTAAAAATTAAATTCTCTATGAATTAAAAAAAATTGAGCATAAAGTTACGTGTAGAACTCAAATAATGAGCGACAGCCTGCACTCAGCTTCCAGACAATTAATGGCCATGACACAATGAACGCTTTGCGTTTGCGTTACGTTTGCGTTGCGTGTTTTCATTCAGAATTCCGAAATTCAGCTGTGACAGTAAAGCAGAGCTCTGATTGAAAACACGCAACACAAACGCAAAGCGTTCATTGTGTCATGGCCATAAGATCTTGAACCCAAGGGTAGTCACAAGCTGTCAAATTTGTCAAAATACATACCTACACATTTTAATAAGACTAAAAATAGCAATATCAACAAAGTTAAATCTTTGTTTAATCTCACAATAGATTTATCTTGATCGTGGTGTAACCAAGTCCTCAAAATATTTCTATTATTATTACTACTACTAGTAAAGGAATGTGAGATTCTTCTGCATAAATTTATACATGAAAAAAAAGTTCACTAAAGTGAGAAACTTTCCATTTTTTAACCATATTTTTTGTAGGTAAAGCATAAGAAAGTAGGATTTTCGGACTTAACTTTCTTTAGTATACTGAGGACGGCGTGTACCACTGACGGTACATAAGCGAATGTTTCATCTGGTGGCGATCCCGAATAAAAGATAAAAGATATTATATGTATATACATAACGCAAATATTTAAAAATTGAAATATAAAAATTAATAAACTGCAGTAAAAAGAAACTTATATTTTCGCTAAGTAGACCAAAACTTTGTCTACAATTACATTCAGTCCATTGATTACATAATATTTAACTAGAGCATTAATAAAATTTAAATTATTTTTTCGAAATACTTAAAAACAAAAAAATCTTTTTTTCTTCCTATTTTGCACTTTTTAATTGCCAACATGTTTCTAAGCTTAAATAATCCAATTTAGAAAAATATGAAATTAATTTAATTAAATATTTACAACTGTAAAACGTAATCTGTTTTTAGAGTCAGGTTTTTGTTGTAAATACCTAAGTATATAGATTTTTTTTTGGACAAAAATGTCTTGCACTACTGAATAAGTTATGGGCCCTTCATATAAACAAAACAGTATTTCGTTACGGAGGTCAGCAACTCTTGCAATAATTTAGCACATTGCACTTTTTCTTATGCAATAATTTTAAATGCAGGTTTCAAATTTTCTGGCAGGGATAGCTAGGTATAACTGAACCATAAAATTTCAGTTACTATACATTTATTTTAAATTTTTAAAGATTCAAAGAAAAATTAGTGGAACGATGGAAATGATTTAATTTTTCATTGATGATTTTCTTGCATAGTAGTTACTTGTTTTTATAATCAAAATTTTTTATTTCAATTATTTATAAAAACCAGTACTGCATTAAAAGGCAAGTTTTGTTTTCTTGTTTGTATTATTTTTAAAGCTTAGCATAATTTTTGAATTTTATAATTGATCAAAATTATTAAGTTACATTAATTAAATTCTGAAGTAATCGAATTAAACTAGTTCACATTTTATATAATCCAAACTTGATTTTGTAATCAAAAGTTGTACATTTTTCTTTTCATCAAGGAAATTATTTTTAAGTGGTTCCTTTAGTATTTAAGTAAGTCTGAATTAATGGTCAACTATAATAATGCGTTATTTTTTTTTTTTTTAATATTAACTTAAACTCAAGTTTCATACACATTTATATTTATTATGCTTTATAGAAAAATTTTAATTAAATCATTTTATGTAGGTTTAGGTCTTATAAATAAAGTTATGCAATTATTGTAATGATGATCAAGTGATAGTATGATTTTATGTCAGTAATAGAAATAAATCAAAAATAATAATGATTTCTTTTAAATTTGAAAGTCTATAGTTATATATGCAATTTTTTCTTTGTGTTGTTACAAAATAAATTATGAATATGAACTTAATCATTGTATAACACAATTGAAATATACAAAATAACTGAAAGGAATTTAATACTATTATAGGTACAAATTTAACTCCGGCGTGTAAGTATTTTGAGATAGGATTTTGTTAAAATTCTTTAAACATCAAATTGGAGTGTTTTTTGAATTTACATCTCTATATTTTATAATTGGGGATGATTTTTATACAAAACATTGCTTACGTAGTCTTATGCTGTATGAATTTCATAAGAAAATAATTAAAAAACTTCATGTTCTTTTTTTAAAGTTTTTTCAATAAAAATGATTTATAGCATGATTTATAGCAGTTTTCAAAAAATTCTGGTATTAAATACTCAGACTTTTGGAATATTACTCTGTAGAATGCAAGGCATTTCCTCGTGAATAACTCTTTAAAGAGAATTTAGTGTTATTCTTCGTGGAGTTTTTAAAAAATTATGTTACATGATACTTATATATGTATTTCTTTAAGATATTTCATGAGACCCTTTACTGTATATTTTGAGCATTTTTAATTTAATAAAAGCTTAAGAAATCTACACCGAATTATCTACGAGCTATAAAACATAATTTTATTGCTTTCTTCCCTAAAATTAAACACAATAAAAACTTTATATTACTTTTAAGGCAATGAACGTACATTTAAGTAAATATATAATAATTTTTAGCATACTTTTTTTAAGGTAACAATTGGTTAATTTTTTATGACTCAAATCATAAAGATTAAAAAATTTTCGGATGGTAATATATAGAAGTACAAAATGTGTTGCTACATGAGAATTTTTCAAAATTTTTCTGTCAAATTATTACTAAAATTCAAAAAGTAATTTTGTCATGTTGATGAGTTATAAATCATTTAATTCAAAAACTAAAAAATTTCATTTGTATGGATTTCAAATAAAAATATTTCAAAAATTCAGTGTGGTTTCATTTGATTATTCTACATTTTTACTTAGGGGAAATAATTTAAAACAAGACAGGTAAGAAAAACAAAGTCAAAAAAAATTTTCATAAAACGTAATTTTTAGTTTTATTCCTCTTAATATATTTTTTGGAGACTTCCCTTAGATCAATTGACTTTTTACACGAAAAGGATTAAAAAGTAGACTGCTTGGGCTTATAATATAGTACAAAAAAGATCAAAGGAAAAATTCTCTTTCTAAAAATTACTAGGAATATATTATTATAGTTTTGAAAGTAAGAAATTGTTTTTTATAAAATACTAAAAATTTTAGTCCACACAAGAAAAAAGTTTAGTCCAGAAAAAAGTTAATTTTTATCTTTAGTGCTGCTATTGACCGTCATTTTTTGTATGCGATTCGAGAACATCAGCTAAGAACTAATAAATGCGTGTATGTACATTTTTAGCAAACAACATTTCTCTTATTATAAAAATAAGAAATAACTTTCTTTCTTTATCGACAGAATATCTTCTGAATTTACCAAAAGAAAAACCGATCATTTGATTTTTATTATTTTAATTTTATTAAAGTTTTTGCCTTTTTAGGAAGCTTCTTGTGTAGTTTAATTTTCTGTCCTTAAGCTTCAAATATTTAATTTATTTAAATTTTTCTTTAAAACATTTTTGAAGTGTATATAAAAGTAGTCTTGAGACATGTCAGATGATTTTTTTTTTATTTCAAAAGACATATCCTTAATAGAATATATCTATATAAAAAAGTTGATTTATTCATTTTGTTAAGGAGTGCTTATTAAGCAAGGAATATGTAGGCACACATTTAAGGTGTAAAAAAAAAACTTTTATAAAATCTCAAGGAATGCATTTAATGGTTTGCATGTTTTCTAAGCCCTTAAATTAATAACATAACACGAAATGTTTTTATGCTAAATAAAATTTTTTATAATTTCCTATTCGTGAAAAGATTCTAAAAATTATCTGAAAGACAAAAGATTTATTGAACTTTTACATTAGTATTCGTCATTTTATTGAAAATTAAATTTCTTTCTTTGGACCAACGGGAAATGATCAGGTTAATTGGAGTCAACAATATACCGAAAAGTTGATAATATTTTTAAGGAAATATTTTAGTGAAAGAGAAAAACAATAGAAAGAAAAAAAAGTTCATAAATTCGAAATTTTTATATTGTGAACAAAATATGAAATAAATCACTTCAAACACGATGCCAAGCCTCTACAGAACAAAAAGTCTATAATAAAATAAAATATAACGAAAATTTTATCATGCATTTTGATATTACAGTTGAATTTTATTTATTAATTGGAACAATTTAACTGAAATTTTTTATTATTTTTAAAATCAAGGTTAATAATTAAACATTTTTAAATTTTTCTCTTAGACACACTCCAAAAAAAGCACTAATGTATATAATTTTACTTTTTTTATGGTTACGTATTACTCTTTTTTATAATCAAACTCAGTACCAAAAAATGAATTTGATGAAAAATCAAATTCATAAAACAGAAAGAAAAAAATACAAAACACAACACAGCCCCCTTTAACCACTCATTATTTTTAGAAAACATTTAAAAGAAGTTTTGTAAAATTAAAGTGCAATTATATTAAATGGACCTGAACGTTTTCAGATTTGTAATGTTTAGTTCTTTGCATGGTTTTTGTTCTTTTGTTTTCTATATGCTTTGATTTTGACTCTGAATATATAACAAAAATGTTAAACACATATAAAAATCAATCCCTTTTATATATATTGAAATATAACTATTTCCCGTCTGATATTACCAAATCACCAATTAAAATGTTAATAGAAAAAGAGTAATGAATATTTTTTTTATTGCAAATGTGACACGCTATTTTTTTGTGGTTCCTATGAATAGTTACGTAGCATAATAGTAAAAATAGGTTAGAAGAGGGAAATTAATTAAATTCCCAAGGTTTTTTATTTGAATGAAAAGACCTTTATAGGGACGATAGTAAATAAAATAAACAAACAATCAAACTTTTTTAATTAGATAATTATATCTTGATATTTTGAAATTTTCATCCATTTTGTTGTTGTTTGTTTCTTTTAAAATGGTTTTTAATTTTTTAAATAATATGAAAATATCTAATTACTAAAAGATCGATTTAAATTTCATATTAACTATGAAAATTTTTATTACGAAAAATAAATGTTGTTTATTTAATTAGCTCATTTATATATGTTGATTTTTACTGACATTTTGGTATTCAAAAAAGCCATACAGATGATCTTTGTAAAAATATAATCCTATTTAAGATTCATTTAAATTTACTTTTACGTGAATATATAGTGTCTTTAAGACTAGTCTAATCCTCTAGGCTAAATCTATAATATCATCATGTGATTGTATTAGTGTTTTTTTTTAATATTGTATTTTAATATTAATATTTTCTTGTCTTGTCTTTTATAATGAGATTTTAACATTAAAAATGTTAAAGATTCTTGACTAAGGGCTCTATAACCGTAGCAACATCGCCAATCATTTAAAGGTGGGAAACAAGTCTTTCATTGATCTTTGAGTCAATTGTAATTCGTGTCCTCAAGTGCTACGCCTACAAATCAAACAGAACAAAGTATGTTTTTTCTCCGTTATACTCATCATTTAAACATTCAATTTTCGAAAGCTGTTTTTTGTTATATATCTTTTTGTAGTAATTTCTCAGACAAATTTGATATCAGTTGAAGTTGATAATTTTTAACATCCTTCCTTTACTGTTTTGGTCAGAACAAAATTATCAGGCGAAAAGGTGAGGATTAATTTTCTTTTTTTGACAATTGTATCTTGATTTTTATTTTAATTTCGAAGTTTTCTTGACATTCATGAGTTCATTCATTCATTTAGCAATTTAGTTTTAGGTCTATGGTCCGATTTCTTTAAAGAAATATTTAATATTTATTCAAAAATGGCACTTATATCATTTAGAATAGATGAATAGCAAACAACATATTCTCTTTAGCCTCTATTTTAATACAATTTTTCAATATAATTATAATATAATTTCTCATTGTCCTTGTTTTTTCGTCTCACTTAAACAGTTGGGCACATAGTTCATTTATTAAAAACATTTTATTGTGTGCGTAGCTCAAATCAAGAAAAAGAAGTATTTAGTTAAATAACTCGATAGGATCAAATAGCAGTTTCAGTTTTATTAAATCAAGTAACACAAATCAACAAAGGCCAAGAAAATGATTTCACAACGAGAGATAAAACGAAAGTATTTTATGAAGGGATACCACAGTAATTTAATGAATTTTTGCCACAATTTAGTAAAATTATCATTAAAATAAAAAATAAATACTAATAAATGGAATACGTATTTAATATTAGGGAAATTTTCTGTTTTTACATTGTACGATAGCTTGTTATTTTCTTTGGCGTCTGTAGATGTTTTATAATAACACTGTATTTCCCAGCGCCATAAAAAATTAAATACGACTGCAGCCTATGAGCACAGTGCAAATGAATTTAAGAGACTTTAAGCGTCTAGCAAATTTTCCCATTTGTATGAGATTGATCAACACTTGTCACTCAAATGTAAGTTTCATAAAAAATCGTTTAAATTCCCTTTTACTCTCCTCATAGGTATTAGGAATTAGCTACTTTTCCTATTTATACGGGCTCGATCGACACTTTTCTCGCAAAAGTATTAGGTCAATAAGTCATACGATCAAATGTCTTCTAGTCGTAGTCCATGTAGAAAGACGAGTGTCGACAAATTGCATACAAATTAAAAAAAAATGCGCGTTTTCATGAAAAAAAAACGACTTCTATTCAATTAAGTTTTTACTTTACATATGAAGTTATCTAAATTATTTGTTCCACTTAATATATAAATAAATCCTTAAATTTTTCTTAAAGTAGCTAAATTTGTAGTCCTATTTAAACCTTAAAATATAAGAATCTTTTCTAACAAGAAAAAAAAAACAAAAAAAAAGCGTGAATAATTTTACTTTCAAATTAACATTGGATTGAGAAAGGAAATAATTATTGCTAGTCTTAAACTCTATGCAATTAATTATAGTTTTACTATCAATTTTCTACTAGCTTGTATTTTTTTCCATTTATGTTAATCCACATTAATTCCGAATTTGGGCTAGATTCAAAATAATAATTATAGCGATTAAAGTTATTTTCATTGATTGCTAGAGAAAGTGCGTTTAGCTTATAGTCGGTTAACCTACATTGCGAATAAATTTCGAAAACAGAGACACACCATCAATGGACCAGAACTTAGGTTTATATATAAATTTTATTTTATTTTACGTATTTATATACCAAATATGCAGTGGCCAGTTAAGGAAAATTCTTTTCGGAATGTTACTGTATCCTAAACGGTAGTTGTTAAAATGTTGGCCAAACAAATCTTTAATTTGCAAAAGCCATACAAGAAGTAACAATAAGACAACAACGACGTCACTAATAAGAATATAAACAGCTTAGCGTAACGCTAAGAAAAAAGAAGGAAGTAAAAAACACAAGGAAAAAATATAATAATTTGATTAAAATGAAAATTGTTTTTCTTTTTGCTGTAGATTCGATTGTTAATGAATATAATATAAACTAATCGCCCGACGAAATACTGTTTTAATCCGTAACTATGGAAACATTTTTTTCCTGTGTTTACGTCTTTTGAAAAATTAAAAATTTATAATTTCTTTGTAAAGTATTTAGATTTTGTTTTAAGTAATAAATAAAATTTAATAACTTTACAATGAAATACTGAATCGTAATATCAAGCGACTGGAATAAAAAAAAGGGAAAAATATTAAAGAATTATGTATGGGGATTTGAGAATAATGGAGTAGTAAATGCATATATTGATCTAATACAGGAGACGTCACAACTATTCTTTTGCTTAAGCTACCCGTTTTCATTAAATCTGTTGAAATCTCTTCTTCACCTCTTTAGTCTTGCTTAAATAATGAGTTATTCAAGTTCATCAAACTATGGTATATAATTTGAAAACTAAATTATCCTTTGGGTTTTTTATATGTATGAAAAACGTATTAACATATCAACCTATATACACAACAACTAACGATTAAGTAAGGAATTGTTGACTAAAATATAGCTTTATGTAACCAATGCACAAAGTTTTTGAATTATTAATTAATGCTTTTTCTTTCTCTCTCTCTCTTTAAAGTCATTAGAGTTATGCACTTTATATGTATAAGTTGTCTATTTGTTCCGAAAGGACACGTATAGAATATATTTTTATAAAATCAATGAAACTAGAGCCATGCAGAAGTATAAAAACTATAAAAATGAGCATATTTTGAGAAAATTGTGGCGCGAAAAATTTCTAAAATCTTGTTCACTAAACTACTAAAATCTCCTTTAAGATTAAGAAGAGTCTAAGGACGCAAAATAAAAAAAAAAAATTTCCTTTCATGTAAACCAAAAATGGATAAATAAAGGAAAAAAAACCAAGACAAAAACATTCCAAAACTCAATAAAAAGTTGAAAAGAATTCTTGCAGAAGGACAATAGGTGAAATTCTTTTTGTAAAGATTGACACAGAAACAAGTTTAAAATGTGTAAAATATAGTTTTAAAGAGGGCAGTTTGGTGTATTACTGTTTTCAGGAAGAGTCAGTTCGTATGAGTTAACAAAAAAATTCACACTTCACATATGTACCTACATGTGACAAAAAATTTTGTTCAAATTCAAAACAATTTTAAAACCTACAAGTTAATATATATATGAAATAAAAAAGTCAACGAGAATAACAAATAAAATTTTAAAAGGTGCCGCTGGGTGACGCAAGCACAAGTCCAATTTTAGCACCTGATCTCATTAACAACAATTAACTCACCTATTTTTTGCAGTCCTTTTTTTTTTAAATGAAAAACTAGTTAACAGTGCTACAAGGTTAAGTAATTTTACTAAAAGAATATGTATATATGAATTTTTTAAATTCAAACTTTCAAATTTTTTTAATTCAATTAACACAAAGGGTTTCACACTGATAACTTAACTAACGTATATTACCAAATGTAATTTACTATTTTTTTGATAATATGAATTGCAAGAAATAATTTTGTAACAATCTACAATAAAACTGTCACCAATTATAAAAATTATTAAAACTCACTTTACCACATATTACTAAAGAAATAAAATTTTGCTTTTATATTTATACACAAAAGTTTAAATAAATTTCTATTAACACTTTACTTTGTTGCTAGTACGCGGGGTCAAGGTATTACGTTGAAATGTACAAAAGTACTATAAAAAATAAAAAAAATAAAAAAACAGCAAAAAAGGAAATGAGTATATGGATTTTAAAAAGCAGTTTAAAAATGTGCAAAAATTGTCAAAAACCGTAAATGATCACTTAACACTTGAAAATAATTTAAATAAAAGGAAAATGTTTGTATATCTTTGAATGTTTCTTTTGTTTCTAATTTTCTAATTAACAAGTAATTACTTATTAAAATTGTGTCAATAAGTCGTCAATACAAGAAAAATAATAATCAAACTAATTACCGAAGTAAACCGCACAGCGGATTCATCCGGACTAAAACTGAACTAAATTTTAAAGTACTCTCTGTATACGTTAGCGCATTCTCTCCATTGTTTTTTATTATATGTGGAAAAATAAAAGTGGAGAGATCATGTAGAAAAAAACGACAAAAACCGTGTATGAGTGCCTATATGTATGTATTATTACATTTATTTCAAGGGGGAATTAGTTTTGTTGTACCTATATATTTTTGATGCCAAGATATGTTTTTTGTTGCTGATATATGCTGATAGCATCAAGCTTAAAGATTTTTGTTTTTTACTAGTAAAATTTACCTTTAGAGGTTTAGAGAAAAGTAAAACATTGCTGGCTAAAGAATTTACATGAAACTAAGCAATAATATATATTTTTCTTTGGATTGATATAAATTAATAAAAAATTTAGAAATTTCATAAATTTATTTTTATATACCAGGCTTCTAAATTGAGATAAATATTTAAGAAAGTTTTTGCCGTCTTATGAAGGATACATAGAATTTGGTCCCTATGAAAGCGGATTTATGCTGCTTTTAGTGACTTCATAAATTTAATCAATTGTGAAGTGACAAGTGAATTTTTCGATTTTTTATGGAATCGATTGACACTTGTCGCTCAAATGTATGATGGCATCGTCAAGTCAAACCATGAAAATTCGCATAAAGTTGTTTCCAAAAGGGCCACGAGATTAGTCGTAATAACCGCTTTTTGGCTTATTACAGTAGAAACCGGTTAATACGACATCCAGGGGACTATTATTTTCGGTCGTAATAACCGATAGTCGTAAAAAGCGGTACCATTATTTTTTGCCTAAAAATGTAGGAAAGTATTTGTAAAGTTTTATTATAAGGATAAGTACATATAAGTATTTTGAGAAAAATTATAAAAAATTAAGCCGATGTGTTAAGCGTTGCGTATATGGCATCAAACTAACTCTAGTCATTTACTGGGATGAAAAGCTAGTCAAAATTCGTGATTTTCATAATCAAAGTAAAGTAACAAATTTTTTAAAAATCTATTAGGGACGCCTATTGACTATAACTGAGCTACACGTTTAATAATTATGAAAATAAAATTTCTGAAAATAGACACACAAAATGTAAAAAAAATGCTGCATTTTGATATAACCGATTAAGTTCTTTGAAAATATTAGAAAAAGTGGTCGTTCAAAACGGTATGGCGTTATATGTAATGTCGTAGTAAGCGGTAAATTAATTGTGCAATTATATGGAACTCTGTCGGGACAATTTGTTTTGGTCGTATTAACCGATAGGTCGTGTTTACCAATGTCGTATTAATCGGTTTTGACTGTATATCTAAAATATTTAAATTTTTGGCTGGAAAATATTTTTCTTTTATTTTTACTGTACACAATTTTGCTTTCTATTAATGTCATGTAATTTAAATTAATTTAAATTTGTGTTTGGATTTAAAGTTTTTTATAAATTTCACGCTTACCAGTTTTAAAAGAGGCTCAAAGAACAAGAATATTAATATAAAAAATTATAACTAGCTTCACTTTTATGAAATTAATTCAGAAAACAATATTTTTTTATTACAATTTCTTTTCGAATAGTAATTTTTGAAATTTCAAGCATACAATCGAAAATTACTAGCGTTTTTTTTTCTTATTTATGATAATATTACCAAGCTACTACCAAGCTTACATTGGAAAGAAAGGTAAACTAGGTAGAATTAAAGCTATTGAAATTAAAATGTTGTATAAAAAAAAATATAATTATTTGATTAAAGAATATTATAAAAGTTTCAGTTGTTAAGTCATGGGTCGTTAGATGTGTGCAAAGTAAATTTTTTGAGAAAATTTCAAACAAACAAAAATACCATCCATAGTTAAGTAAGACAAATATTTGTTATTCATACGGCCTTTTGCATGCTTTTATAATTGTTTTTCTTCTATAACTTTATGTAGAAAAAGAGAAAACTAAACCAACAATTTTATCATAGTTAAAACAATCCAAAAAAATCTTTTTTCTCGTAATAGTAAATATTATCTCTTGATAAAATTTGGCTACTGTAATGCATTCGAGCCAATAGCTTCCTCCAATTACACTGGTTTACAAATTTTAAAAAATTTTTGTATCCTCAACATTTTATATTCATTTCTTATGTAAAATGGCACGCTAAAGCCGAAAATGAGGTCCAAAAAATTTAAAGTAGAAAGGATTTTGAGATATTTGGGAAAACCCGTTTTTAGCATTTTGAAAAAAAACGGTTTGACCTTATCGCGGTTAACTTATGTGGCACGTGGCTGATTTTTACGATTTTTAAATTTATCTGTAGGTAACTAAATTTTGCGTTTTTCATCTATATACAACTTTCCCATAAACTAAATAGGGTAGGAGTTATACATGAGTTTACGGACCATTTTCCGCTATTTTTACCAAATTTTTCAAAAAAATGTACATTTCACTAGGGATTACACTATGAAAAACTACTTTTTGATCCTGTTTTATTTTTGGACATTAAAGTCCAATTGATTACAAATAATATAAGGTATAACTCATTAAAATCGGTCGAAAATTGCGGATGTAATAACAGTTTAAGCCCAATCCGACTAGAACAGGTAAAATTGACCGGTGAACATGTGATATGACTATTTCAAAAATAATTATGTGTAGGTTTATTTTTTTTTATTATTATTTAATTGAAAAGAGTAATATTTAGTAATATTTAGATTTTTTATAGTTTACTAAAATTTTATAATATTATTTAGGATTTAAAAGCTAACGAACTTCCATCGCTTGATAAAACTTTTACAAAATTCTTAAAAAGCGCAAGCTTGATATGCAACGCTAGAAGTATTATTTTATGTTTCTTTGCAATTGGTTTGTATTTTACATTGTCTTTTCCTATTGTAAAATTGCTTCAAATTGGCCAATTTTTCGGCACATAATGTTCATTCCGTGCTCTGCTGTTCCAATTGCATAAAAAGCAGCAGTATTTTGTGTAACCCTGCTGTAAGCCAGTAACCATGGCTAAACTCTCAGGTCAGCACAAATTTTCCATTCATTATCCTTGTAGTTGATAAGCTTAAGTAATGTAGCCCTTGTTGCATATGATTCTTTCATATTTACAGCATGAGCTAACGGAATCGAGGGCTTGTTGTTTCCTTGATGTAGCAAAACAGCTCTTAAGCTAAACTTGCTACTATTGATGAACAAACGCCATTCGTTCGGATCATACTTTTCACCAAACTCCGCAAACAATCCCTTTATGTTATTGCAGTAACAAACATTTTCTTTTTTTAAATAATATTGAGAAAAGCGCTTGTTACGATCTCTATAATATGTCACTTTGACACCCTCTGCTAAAAAATTTCGCTCTTCTAACCGAGATGCTAATAATTCTGATTGATCTTTTCCCCAACCCAAGTCTCTTACCAAGTCATTGAGATCAAATTGTTCAAAAAGCTTTGGATTTTTCATGAACTGTCACCCACGAGCTTAAAATTGTGCGACACGTGTTACATAAAACATTCGGCGTCCATGACTGTTCAAGATTTTTAGGAGACACTTTGAAATATAAACGATATGCACTTTGCAATTTATCTGTAAAATTTCGTGTTGTAGCAAATATATATTTTGCACAAACATAACAGAATTTGTTGGGATCGTTTTTGCATTTTAACTCCCGCTTTACATTTAACATTTTATAATAATTTAGCGAATAAAACTAACTTTGATAAAACACAACCGTGATTTATTGGAAATCTAATAAATTTCTTTTTATGTAGTGCACAGTGTGATAAAACACAAAAGTTCCACATAAGATAAAGGTTTTTCTATGGAGTTTAATAGCAAATTCCCATCTTTTTTTAAATATATTTATATGCATATCTCTCTTGTTTAGGTAGATAGATGCTTTTTAGTTACTCATATACACTAGCAATTACTTGGATAATTTCTCAGAATTTCTATGTATTTCAGGTTATTTAAATGTAGTTTACTTACCTGCTTGAGGAAATTACCAGTAAAAAGGGTAGAGTCACCATTTCTTACAATATACTCTTATTTATTTATATAAAAAATAAACCTACACATAATTATTTTTGAAATAGTCACATCACATGTTCACCGGTCAATTTTACCTGTTGTAGTCGGATTGGGCTTAAACTGCTATTACATCCGCAATTTTCGACCGATTTTAATGAATTATACCTTATATTATTTGTAATCAATTGAACTTTAATGTCCAAAAATAAAACAGGATCAAAAATTAGTTCTTCATAGTGTAATCCCTAGTGAAATGTACATTTTTTTGAAAAATTTGGTAAAAATAGCGGAAAATGGTCCGTAAACTCATGTATAACTCCTACCCTATTTAGTTTATGGAAAAGTTGTATATAGATGAAAAACGCAGAATTTAGTTACCTACAGATAAATTTAAAAATCGTAAAAATCAGCCACGTGGCACATTAGTTAACCGCGATAAGGTCAAACCGTTTTTTTTCAAAATGCCAAAAACGGTTTTTCCCAAATATCTCAAAATCCGTTCTACTTTAAATTTTTTGGACCTCATTTTCGGCTTTAGCGTGCCATTTTACATAAGAAATGAATATAAAATGTTGAGGATACAAAACACTGTAAACTAGTGTTATCAACAAGTCTTATAATAAAATTTTACTTTCACTATTTTAACAAATTTCTTTTTGAAATTTTATTAGTATAAACACGTATTATATTCAAAATAAACATTTGGTTGCATTTTGATTTTATACTGTGAAAGAAAATGATGATATAGTATGTGAAAATGATGCCCTATTGACCTCCAGTGGCATTATAATTTTTCGCTTATTTGATGATACAATTTATGGAACCTCGAAAATTTGTTTCCAAACAATTTTCTTCTTTTTTTTTAAGTGCTGATCAAGTTAGTTATTTTGAAAAATCAAATTAAAGATGATCTTCTATACAATTATAAATTAGAAATGGATTTGTGGATTAACTGAAATTATTAAGCATCATTTTCAGCATGGGATCATACAATTTAATGGTTTGGTTTTGATGGTTTCTGTAGTATTTCAAATACTGTGGGAGTTTTTTAAAGAAAGCTATTTAATTGAACAAGATAATTCCTGGACTTTCAATTTTATCAGTAATTAAGATTAAAATATTTAAAAAAATTTAAGTGATGGTAAAAATTTGAAAAATTATTCATATATAATGGTACCAACTGATTAAAAATAAAATAAAAGAGGAAGAAAATACTCCGGTAACCGTGTATAGCACCTCAGATCAGTGTATCTTTTTGCTTAAAAATAAGTTTTAATTCTTAGGCTGCTTTTTTATGCCTAAGACAGTGTTAACACAGATACCGGTTGGTTTTTTTGCATAGCTTGTTATCTGCTTTCTTTTTATAGTTAAGACAGTTTCACCAGACTCCTTATAGGCAGCCTCAGAAATTATCTTAATTCCAGTTAGTATGCTTGGTTTCAGAATCAATTTCAGTTCGAATTATTTAATTTTATCATTTTTTTTATATCCCACTCGTCTAATAATCAAATAATCCCAGAACTTTAAAAACTTACTGTTAGTCAGCTTATAGTCTAGGTCTTCGTGGAAAGGAAGGACTATACTAACGTTGTCTAAATGTATTAAACTCCAAAAAAGTTATATTTCCGATTTTTTTTTTGCTTTAGGTATAATAAAATTTATACATAACTAAAAATAACAAACTATAAAGAATTTATTTTAATACATATTCGAATCTAAAAGATAACTAAATTACAAAACTTCAAACAGAGATAACAAACAGAACTATTAGTATTTATTATTACTAGAAAGTAAACAGTTTTATATGATAAAAAATATTATATATAAAAACCAAAGCACTGTTCACTAATCACAAAAAAAATATGCCTCCTATTTCACTATCAGTTAACAATAACAAATCTTTGATATTGAAAGACAAAAAATGGTAAATATGGATATCAGTGATTTAGTATAAATTGCAAAGAAAGAAGAAATATTTAGATTAATAATATCAACAATATCGGTGATCGTTTATTTTATTTTTTGTTTTGTGGAGAACATAGTGACTCATAGCCCATGAATTTTAAGGAAATTAGTCTAACAAATTAAAACGAGAAGCTAGCAGTTTTTTACAAATTTGATAACTCCTAAGATAAAAAAAAAATTATATGATTCTGATTGTGGTCGATTTCATTAGGGTTTTATTTCTTTCAGCTAATCAACAAAAAGTCATTGAGCTTTGGTCATGAAATGGATTTATTTTTTTTAAGAAAATATTCAGGAAAACTTATTATGTTATTAAGGGGATAGTTTAAGTTTGGTTTGGTTCGTTGGAAAAAAGGCATGTTTTGTAGAACATTTTTTGCAATACAGGTAATTTTAGTTTATTTAACAAAATTTTATTTGATAAATACAACATACGAAAAATATTTTTCTAAATATTTATTTCAAAATAATTATAAGTTTAGCAAGTAGCAGTAAATATCTTGAAAACAAATTATTTTGCAGTGCGCATCATAACTCGCAACAGAATTATGCAAAACGAAAAAATCTAAATTTATTTATCAAAAAATTTGTTTTTTAGGGTAGATTTTGATTTTGTAGATTTTGACTTCGAAAATAACAAACTCTCTGCTCTTTGCTCGAGAGTAAATACCGAAGCATTCCCTTAACAGCTAGCGGCTCAACTAAAAACCCTCAAAAATACAGAAAATTACAGTAAATATAAGACGTTGATACATTTTTCTTCATAACGGAAACATTTGAAGTTGAAAAGCATTCCCAAGTTTCTGTTTCATTACTACAACCTCCTCTAGACTTCATAATCCTTTTCTAGTAGAGTGAAAGATACTTTTAACTTCTTTAAAGGAGCTGACAAAAGAGAATCTTTGATCCGATAAAAAAGTACCAGCACCAAAATTAAAAATATTAACTTTTTCTGGAATGGTCATTTATCAGTTTTATAGTATGAATATTTTCCTTTGAACCTTTAATATAGTCCTAATATAATCAAGTATGATGATTTCCCTATGCTCTTTTCTTACATGAGCGCAGTATTCCAAATCTTTGAAATTTAATCAACAAGCATGGAAAATTTTTAGCTAGAAAATTTTACTTATGGACAAAAAAATTTGATATTTCTTTATAATTTTTCATGAAATTTCCAAAAAGCAAAAAACCATAAGAAAAAAAGCAAAACAAACAATAAAAGAACTGTCAAACTTATCTAATGTCTTTAAAATTTCATTTGCAATCATCACTTTAACGAAGCTAAACAAAACTCTACATGAAAAACCAAAAATCCTTCTAACACAATGTAGTTTGTTTTTTTTTTTCAATTAATAAAAAATATAAAAAAACTCTCGTCATCCAAAAAGAAAAAAACCAAATTTTCTTTATCAAAAAGTTGTTTATTTTGTTTTTATTCTTCCTATTTCATTCTCTTTCCAAAATTTTAAACCTTGAAACGACCTTCAAGTCTACCTGTGCCCACTAACCTGTATGAACAAAGTTGATTAGCATATATCTACCTTGAAGGTAGCAGGTGTTCAACCATAATTCTTAAGGTACTGATGCATAGTGATCATGGTACAAAAATAAAAAATCGAAAAACAAAAAGAAATAAAATTTAAAATAAAAATAAGAAAACAAACTATAAATTTTTTGAAGTTTTTCTACGCACATTTCTTGTTCATTGTTTAAAAGATTTTATCAAAAACGAGACTTGGTGAGGATCGTTTTGTTTAGTATCCTTGTATTAAGGGTATTACTTTAGGATTTTAGTTTGAATTTTTTTTTCAATCGAAAATAAAATCTATATAAGTTATTTGAATTGAGATGTGAATAAGTTTCTCTTCTATGTTGTTTCATTTTTCTTTTTCTTTTTGTTAGAATTCAAAATTGGTATAATTATTTTTTCTAATGGTTCTCTTTAGATCATGTTAAAATTATGATCATGATTCAGGATTAATTTTGTGAGCTAATTTTTAGCTGTCTTATTGTTTCTAAATCACATCTTCTCGATTCTAATCTTTAAAGTGAAACTTTCAATGTTTGGTTGTGGTATAAGAAGCAAAAAGAAAAAAAAACTTTAACTTTTTTGGTTTGGTTTTACAAATCCAAGAAATATTCTACCAATAATTCAGATAAATACTAATTACAGTAAAAGAAATAAAAACAATTAAAATGTTTTGTTATACATGTATTTCCAACATATTATGAGATTCGAAAGAATGGTATATAAAAAATAGTTTTTAGCATTAATGAGAGAAATCAAAATTTAATTAATCATTATAGAATTTTAGCAATAATTTGAAATGAAGTTTATTGATTATGATTAGTTTTCCTGCATAGGAACATAGAAATATTTTATAAATATTTCAATATTTACAATTTAATTTTTAGCAAATGATATTCTTAAAATTAAAATAACCATAAATGTTATGACTTTGTGATTATTAAAACATTCAATAACACTGCATAGTATAATTTTAATTATTGGGTGTGATTTAGTTACATCCAGTGACGTAATTAATGAAGTGATTACTAAGATTATATTAAATTTCAGGGGCTTAGTTGAACTACATTTAAAGAATTTCAAATAAAACGAGAAATGAAAATTGTTTCCAAATTCCAATTACTTTTATGTATTATTATGAAATCAATCGTGATGATTAAATGTGATTTAACTTCAATAATTGTCTAAAAATCAGTTGCCGCATTTGTCTTTCTTTAAATCATATATTATTCAAACCATGTATTTTAATATGTTTAACATATCTGTGAAGAAAATAAAATCAATTGCATTGCTATGTAAAATTTTTAGCCTAGTATTACTTTGAAAAAGCACCTAAAATGTTTATTTTTTATTATTTCTAAATCTGTATACATTGAGTTCAATTTCACAGACTGTCTTAAAGCTCTGTTTTTAATTTGAAAAATATTTTTTGAAGTTGGTTTAAATAAGATTTCAAATCCAG
Source organism: Acrocera orbiculus (assembly GCA_947359355.1). Taxonomy (NCBI): domain Eukaryota; kingdom Metazoa; phylum Arthropoda; class Insecta; order Diptera; family Acroceridae; genus Acrocera; species Acrocera orbiculus. Next base: position 21,341,829 of record OX375756.1, on the reverse strand, counting down.
TAGGAAAAATATGAATCAGTGAATTTTTCATCTATGAATTTTTTTAATGCAAAAGTTTATCAGTAAAAAAACTAACAATAAAGCTCGCAAAAAGTAACTAAGACGGTAACTTTTTCCGGAAAAGTAAAGTAAAAGTTATTTATGTTTTCATCAAGAAGTTAGCTGCCTTGTCTGATATGTAATTGTATCTTGATTGCAATGATAATTCATCCCTACGCTTTATACTAGGAAAATAACTGTATATGATCAGTAATTCTATATTCTATATTATATGTATATTTATATTGTATTGGGCTATTCTATATTAGAATTACACATGAAGTCTGTACGGATGATAAAGGATCGGAAATTTATTGCACTATACCAGGTTGGCCAGGATCAGTAATTTCGACTTGAGTATGAATTCCTTACTTTGGCAATGAGCTACTTTTTAGGCCAAATTGTAGAATAAAAACGTAACACACAAAAAAAACTGAGGAATTTAAAATAAAATCAAGTAGCTGGTGCTTGGATGCAGCTTCTGTCAAAAAGAATTAAATCCTATACAGCAAAGTAATAGGTAATATGTTCATACTAGGTATGATACTCATAGGGGGTATTCACATTGAGGCTTGTAACATTTCGGAAATGTACCCCTAAAATTCTCAGTCCACTAAAATATGTGAATATGTATTTGAAAATATTACAGATAACATGTGTATATAAATTGTGTATTAGTAAGATACTAAGCATGAGGCAGAAATATTTCTGTCTCAGGAAGGGGTAAAAGCTTTTTCGAAATTTGCGAAACTCCGTCTTACCTTTCACCTCCGCTTACGTAGAAATTAAATGTTACCGGACTCAATGTGAATACCCTGATAGGGGGTATTCACATTGAGGCTTGTAACATTTCGGAAATGTTCCCCTACAATTCTCAGTCCACTAAAATATGTGAATATGTGTTTGAAAATATTACAGATAACATGTGTATATATGTAAATGTGTATTATTAAGATACCAAGCATTAGGCAGAAAGATTTCTGCATCAGGAAGGGGTAAAAGCTTTTTCGAAATTTGTGAAACTCCGTCTTACTTTTCACCTCGGCTTACCTTGAAATTAAATGTTACCGGACTCAATGTGAATACCCTGATACTCATTTAAATATATAAAACTCAACGGATAAATTACAAATTCAGTGTAAGATTGGATTTTAAATACTCAATAATGGTTACCACATCATAAATAAATAAATCATATACCATGTTTTTCTATAGTTTTCTTAAAATTTAAATGGATGTTCTTTGGGTAAACAATTATTTAGATTCATTGGTAATCTCACATAATCGACGAAGAAGAACCAAAAAATTCCTTTTTTTGTTTATTCTGTTTGATCTATAAATATCATATTTATCCTATCGCAAGGTTTCCCAGGAATATGAAAAAATTATATAATGCCGAATGATTTTAAATATAACTAAATCCTTCATAGCATAAAATATTGGTTCAAATTCAATTTAACTAACAAACTCTTCTTAAAAATTTTTTTTAACAAATTAATTTTATAAATGAAATTTAATATTACTTATTAAAAAAGAGTTTTAATTTTATTTTGTGATTGTAATATAAAAACCACATTGTGATATTTTAAATAACGTTTAAAAACTTTTAAATAATTTTAAAAACAAAATCTTTTATATTTTTAGTGCTTTAAGATTTTTCAAATTTAAAATATTTTAAATTTCATATTTATAACAAATAACAGTCATAATTTAAAGAGAAAAGTGCAAAGTATTTTTTATTATTTGTAAATTTTGTACTAGTCACATGCACAACTAAAAATATCTTCAATGAAATATTTGACTCTAATATAATTCACAGTTCCAAATGTTGTTATAGGTTATAAGAATAAAGAAATGAGACTATATGATTGTGCCTTAAACTAATGAGTAAGGAAAATTACAAGCCTTGGTAATGCTTGGCTTAACTCAACTTCGTTCCCGACATACTAAGGTGTGAAGGGAAACTTGAGTGAGAATTTTTAAAGGGGTAAAGGTCGTCCTTTTGAGTAACTCACTACTTTCGAGTTATTCGAGTGAAGCGATTTGCTCCCATTAAGTAAATTTGTAAATTAAATATAAGCTTGAAATTTCTGAAGTAAAATCGGGGATTGTTATACATTTCTGAAATAATTCAGATTGGTCGCTAATAACCGAAGAAATTTACTCAGACGAGGTGAATGCTTGATTTTATTTTCTGGCATTTGGTAATTTCGGAATACAAAGTTTCAGAAACAGTTATTGAATTCTGAATTAATTTATGTAGCAAAAACTTTTGATTTTGGTTTTCAACTGAAACTGAAAAATAAAAATATACAAAAATAAGCGGGAAAACACAATATTTCAAAGTTTTGTAGGAAATTATTAATTCATTTATCTTTTGTTACTATTAAGAATAATTAATTAATTACAAAGAATTCAGGCTTTTTAACGTACAGTTTTTTCTATTTTCTTGCATTATATATACAGTCAAAACCGCTTAATACATCGGTTAAAACGACCTATCGGTTAATACGACCAAAACAAATTGTCCCGACAGAGTTCCATATAATTGCACAATTAATTTACCGCTTACTACGACATTACATATAACGCCATACCGTTTTGAACGACCACTTTTTCTAATATTTTCAAAGTACTTAATCGGTTATAACAACATGCAGCATTTTTTTTACATTTTGTGTGTCTATTTTCAGAAATTCTATTTTCATAATTATTAAACGTGTAACTCAGTTATAGTCAATAGGCGTCCCTAATAGATTTTTAAAAAATTCACTGTGGGCATGTCTGCACTAGATATGGTATAGTCGTCAAATAAGAAAAAATAGTACAGGAAATTACTGTAGACATGGAGCCATAAGCGCTGTTACTTTACGTTACGTTACTTACGTTACTTTACTTTATGAAAATCACGAATTTTGACTAGCTTTTTATCCCAGTAAATGACTAGAGTTAGTTTGATGCCATATACGCAACGCTTAACACATCGGCTTAATTTTTTATAATTTTTCTCAAAACTTATACACTTATACTTATCCTTATAATAAAACTTTACAAATACTTTCCTACATTTTTAGGCAAAAAATAATGGTACCGCTTTTTACGACTATCGGTTATTACGACCGAAAATAATGGTCCCCTGGATGTCGTATTAACCGGTTTCTACTGTAGTATCATGCCTAGGACTCACTAGCACTTACAGTGCGTTTCTATTGCAGAATTACTGACGAATTTACTGACGAATTTACTGGCAAACAGTAAATGCATTGTAAGTGCATTGCGGTAAATTACCACTCAAATTTCGTTGATAAATAAAAATTTACCACATGATCAAATAGCAGTACGCAGTAAAATTTTCCATCTGCCTAAAACAATAGAGCTAAACACTATTAGCGGCACAAAATTTAGCCTCCTCTGCCCATTAGCCTCTTCTGAATTAATATATAGCCTGAATTAGCGACTAGTTAACGCTGGCTTGTCGTTTTTTCAAAGATCAAAGGAATATTTTAATTCGAGAAGAATTGATTTTACTTTATATATTTACTTGAATATTTTAAATATTGTTAAAATTTATTAAATTATGACTTCTTCATTAGCTAAAAATTTTATTTAAATCTAAATTATTAGCTAATTTTTGGTATATTATTTTTGAACTTCCAAAAAATATAATTTCTTATACATTGTAAAAATGTAAAAGAAAAAAAAAACTTTGGCATTTTGCTTTCTGTCAACGAAAGCAGTAATACCATAGTGAATCCACTCCGATGGGTATTTAAGGAAACTCTCCATTTCTACTATGCTAAGTCGTCCCATACGCTAAGTACTAGTGAGTCCCAGCCATCAGAATGCAAAATGGAAAAAATTCCTGACAGGCTTAGAAATTACCAAAGAGTGAAATTTCCTATGCTTTTGGTAACAATATTATATTGCTTCAAATTTGCATCATTATTATGTAACTAACACATACAGTTTCTGATATTTAAATCTGAAATTTATATATACAAATAATAAGCTTAGTACAACAAGTGTGATGGCTTAGCTTTGTTTACTGTTCAAAAAAAACAATTGCAAAGTGCGCGAAAAAGGTTTTCTCTTCAAAAAGATGTGCGTTTTAAATTATTTAAAAATTCCATCTTTCTAATATTTAGTTCAAATAGCGGTATATTTAGATAAATTAGAAGAATTTTAAAAGTTTATAATTGATTCTAAATTATTTTTTGTGTAAAAACTGTAATTTTTCAATGTTTGATTGAAGGTTGCTAAGCAACAATTATGTTTAATTGAATTTAAAACATTGAAATTGTTTTGCACCAGCTTCAAAGTGGTTTTTTCCTTTGACATGTTATTGCCTAGTTGGGAATTCTTTATTAAAGTGTTAAAAAGCTTCCGAAAAGAGTTTCGAAATATTTTGCGCATATTTGAGATGTAAATAATAATTTTCTTAAATTAACTGTATGATACTTTTAACTCTAAATCAGCTGTTGCTGGTATCTAATAAAAAAATAATTATTGTCTGAAGAATATGCAGACATATGTGTATCCATTGTTAAGCAATTAAGCTTCAAAGCGGTTTTTTCCTTTGACATGTTTTTGCCTAGTTGAGAATTCATTATTAAAGTGTTAAAAAGCTTCCGAAAAGAGTTTCGAAATATTTTGCACATATTTAAGATGCAAATAATAACTTTCTTAAATTAAATTCACATGGGCCTTTTTCACTTGTATTTTAAGATAAAATATGAATTTGAAATAACATATAACAATAGCACAAATACTTCCGTCAGAAATTAAGAATTCTTCTTTGAATTTATAATCTTTTAACTATGAAATGCTACGAACTTCTACAAATTTTTGTTATAGCCTCTTACAAAACAAAAATGTGGTTCTCTTTTTCATTTAAAAAAATTTCCACAGTCTTAAGCCATCTTTTAATCTGAAAAAGTGAAATTATGTACAAAGTAATTTTTTGGTGTCTTTTTCTAGTTTTATTTTTCAATTCGCTTAAAACTGAAACTAAATCAATAAATGAATTATTACTAGATTTAGATAATCTAACACTTTCTCTGGAATCTTTGAATCATATTAAAAATGTATCATCCAAAGTCATTGACGAACTGAACGAAATTTTAGCCACAAGAAATGAAAAGATAGCAGATTACGTTACCCTATCAGTTCTTAAAATGATTCAGATATTTTATAATATGCCAAATCTACAAGAATCATTTAACTTTATATCTGCAATATCATGGAAAATCAGAGTGGAATCAAACTACTAAAACTGAAACAATTCATCTACGAATTTGAAATGAATTCAAATATGTCAACTAAAATCGAATTAATGAGGTCAATAACCATGCATAAAATAAGTGGCATGAGAATAAATGCAACAAAATTTTTTAATTCTTACAAAGCAGTTATAGAGCAGACAAATAGTCAGTCAAATAATATTTCAATTATTACAAACTTCATGCAAAATATAGTAAAAACCTATACCAATAACTTTGAGAGAATAAATAGCTGCTTACGCGAATATGATATGTTTATTGCAGAGACCATAAACTATGCTGGAATATATTGTAATGAAGTAGTTAACACTATGTTGGATTTTTATAAAACTTTTAATTCATGCTCAGAGCTGGAATGCTTCCATTTAGCTAACGAAATTGATATCTATGATTTTCCGGAAAAAATAACGGAAATTATTAGTGGCAAATTTCAAATACTAACTTCAGTGACTTATGACTGCTTGGAGATTAATATAATGCCTGATGATTTTGGATATGCACTCCAATTTGGATTAGTTTTTAAAATTTAAAACTATTAAAATATACTGCTCTTTTTAAAAAAATTCTTTTTCAATAAATATTTACAACAATTTTTGGCTTAATTCATTTTTAAAAGTAGGATTATGTACCTGATTACATATAATGAAATAAAACAGAGAGTGCTAGTTATGTTATTAACACTAATAGCAAATCTACATACCAGCTTTGTAGTTAAAGCGGAATTTAATTTACTTGTATGAATATGATACCCAACCTTAATTATTTAACACTCTGAAAAATCCTCATCCTTTGCAACCTGGCTCCGAAAATAAGTATAGGCATTAGCCTAAGCTTATCGGTTTGGCCTAAAGTCAGATAGAAAGAACAGAGGTGCATGGGATGTATTTAAAAATTTTAATTTCATAAAAATAAAAACCTATTAATGACCAATTTATATATTCCACTCTATTCTTGAGAATCGCTTGAGCTGGAGAGCTTTATTTTGCTTAGTACCAATAATCTTGTTTGTTGGTTTAGTAAGGATGCATTTTATCTAAATTTAAGAATAGCGTATGTTGTGGTTGAATTATTTTTACAGTCAGAATTTAAAACTTAGAAGAATATTTAAGTTATATTCATCCAAAGTGACTATGCCGAAATTTTTGTCCTGATTTCAACCAAAAAAGTTTTCACTTTCGTACTATTCTCAATTTGGTAGTGCTCATTGGTGAATTTTCTAGAATATTTGAAAGAAATCAGGATTTAACATAAGTGTAAATAGGAAAAATCAAACTGATCATTAACCTGGTCAACCTGAAAAATAACACTTCGATTTATAAAGCCAGTGCGAAATATTTTTCTTGTTTTTGTGATATTGAAACTTTCAAATATGCACATATTTGAGATAACAACATATTAAGGTGCTACGCAAATGATATTTTCTAAAATTAAACTTATTTGTTATTGTATTTAAGACTTTAATATTTTTGGATTATATAGAAATTTGTTGTTTGGCTTATGGCAAATGCGAAATAAGCATATGATCTAAGCTTATACATGTATATATCATTTCGATGCATATAAGTATTTTTCCTTCGAATGTATTTGTCTTCTTTTGTTTTCAAAAGGTGAAGTCCATTTAAAATTCTAGAACATGACTATAAAAACCATGGAGTCTGATTAATTCATTTAACAAATTTCTACAGTGTTCTTCCATCTTCTTAACTGAAAGGTAAAATCATGTACAAAACATTTTTTTTGTTATTTTTTCAATTTGGTGTTAATAACTTGGTGAAAACTGAAATTAGTTTAGCAGATGAAATGTTTTTCAAATTAGAAAATTCAACTTTATCTTCACATCCTCTAGAAAGAGTAAAAAACATATCATTCGAAGTCATTGAAGAACTAACCCAAATTTTATTTACGCGAAATGGAAAGATTGAAGATTATGTTACCATATCAGTTCTTAAAATGATTCTAATATTTTCTAATATGCCAAATATAACGCAATCAATTAATTCTACATCTCCAATATCATGGAAAAAATTCTGTGGAATCAAGCTACTAAAACTAAAACGATTTATGCACGAATTTGAATTGAATTCTAATATGTCAGCTAAAATTGAGTTAATGTGGTCCATAACCATGCATAAAATAAGTGGCGTGAGAATATATGCTAGAAAATTTTTTAATTCTTACAAAGCAGTTATAGAGCAGACTAATTATCAGTCAAATAATATTTCAATTATTACAAAATTCATGCAAAATGTAGTAAAATCCTACACCAATAACTTTGAGAGAATAAATAGCTGCTTACGCGAATATGATATGTTTATTGCAGAGACCATAAACTATGCTGGAATATATTGTGATGAAATAGTTAAAACTATGATTAATTTTTACAAAACTTTTAATTTATGCTCGGAGCTTAAATGCTACCATTTAGCTAATGAAATTGATATCTATAATTTTCCAGAAAAGGTAACGGAAATTATTAGTGGCAAATTTCAAATATTAACTTCAGTGACTTATGATTGCTTGAAGACAGATATAAAGCCTGACGATTTTGGATATGCAGTCGTGGAAACTAATTTTTTTAAATTATGAAATTATTAAAAATATTTATAGCATTATAATTAAAAAAATTGTTATAAAAATAAATATTTACAACAACTTTAACTTTAAATCATTTATGAAATAAAAAATGTTCCTAAATTGCCCTGCATGGAAATAGGTGTGCAATAGTTCAAGAAATTATTTGCATTTCTCGTTCGTTATTATCAGTCGATAAAATATGCATACAATTTCTATTGACTTAATTGAGTTTGTCTTCCGATTACCTAAGCTAAATTTGTACATACATATTGTACATATATGCTCGTGCTAAACTTTAAAGTATTAAAATATTATGAAAGATTGTGTAACTAATTTTTTTCGAAAAATTTTCATAATTTTTAAGTCTTATTTATCTGGCCAAATTTTAAATCTATAGAACCCGGATTAGCAATTAATAGTAAAAATATATCAAAATACATATCAAAATGTTACTCATAAATGGAAACAATCTCTATTTGAATTTAATAATCTATTTGTAATGTCAAGAAGAGATTAGTTTTAGTATAAATATTTTGGTAGTAATTTACCCGGTAGGAAAAGTAGCTTTACTCATCAATGAAGGAGAGCAACATTCAGCCATAGCGACTATTTCCTTGCGAAAAAAATTTATGAATTTTGTTAAAAAATGGTCGAAAAAGTCGCCGCCATGGCTACTTTTTGCATGCTGCATAAATCAATGTTTCACAAGTGAACTGTTAAATGTGATTCACGAATGAATTCATGCATGGGAAACTCACTCATGAGTTCTCTTCTGGGTTATATCTAAATTCAAGTGGAAAAGATTAAACAAAAGTAAATCACTAATTTATAAGAATTTATCATCAGAACTGTTGCTTTGCAGCAGAATACTTTTTAATTTTTAAGAAAACTATTTAAATTAACCTTATTCGAGCTCTTTGACCTCCAGAAAGCGAAGTTCCACGCTCGCCGACTATAGTCTTATCGCCATTTGCAAGTTGACGAAGCTACTAACTAAAATATTTTATATTATATACTTGTGTTCCGAAAAGTATCAAATTTCTATAATAGTTTTCTAGCTTGTGAACTTAATGGCTCTTTTACAAGCTCAGTAGAATTAAAACTAGACTTTGTATGTAAATATGTATGTACTTATTAATAACTTCGACAAAAAGAAAAATGAAAGATTTTTAACATAATTGAAAGCATTTTTTAAAAGTGTTAAGTTGCTTTAAAGAAAAATTTTTAATAATATTTATGGGGTAGCAATATATTAAAGTATTTCTCTTTACAAAGAGTTATTGTTTTAATATGGTACTAAATTTTCTTAAATTAAATTTATTTTTCACTCTGTTTTAGGCTTAGGCCTTTGTTCAAATGTTTTGAAATTTATTCATTTGAGTTATAGCAAATATTCAGATAAATATTTTAGGAAAATAAAAATAACAATTCTTATTGAATTCAATAAAATGGAAACCCAACACCTGCTATAATATAGAAATGTATTTTGCCGTATTAATTTTTAAAAACTCACCAGTTTTTCTGCGTCTTCTCAACTCCAAACGTGAAGATATGTCCAGAACTTTTTTATTGTGTTTTTTACAATTTTTTCTATTAAATTCGGTGAAAACTGAAAGTAATTCAGTAGAAGAGTTGCTTCTTGATTTAGAAAATTTGAGGTTTTCCTTAAATTCTTTGGAAAACTCAAAAATATACCATTGGAAGTTATTCAGGAACTAAACAAAACTTTGACAGTACAAAACAAAAATATTTCAGATTATGCTACCCTATCAGTTTTTAAATTGATTCAAATATTTGTTAATATGCCAGATATTCAAGAAATTAATACTTTTACACCTACGACATCCTGGAAAAGTTTGTCTGCAAACAAACTATTAACATTAAAGAAATACCTGCATAAATTTATCGATAATTTTCATGAGTCCGATGATATTGGGCTAATGTGGTCAAAAACAAGACAAAAAATAAGTTGGATGAGAATAAATGCGACAAAATTTTTCCATTCTTACAAAGCAGTTATTTAGCGAACTAATTAAGATATAAATAATAATATTTCAATTATTACTACCTTCATGCAAAATGTAGTTAAATCCTACACCAATAATTTTAAGAAGATAAATAGTTGTTTAAGCGATTTTGATGCGTTTATTACAGAAACCTTAAATAATTCTGGAATATATTGTGATCAAGTAGCTAGAACTATATTTGATTTTTACCAAGATTATAATACTTGTATGGAAACTGACTGCAACTATTTGGTAAACGAAATTGATATCTATAATTTTCCGCAAAGAGTAGATGAATTTATTAATGGAAACTTGGAAATATTATCTTCAGTAACTAATAATTGCTTAGAGATAAATATAATGCAGGAAGATTTTGGTTATGCATCTGAGGTGGATTAATTTTTTTAAATTGCAAAACTATTCAATATTTATTCTTTTTTTTGGAAAATAAAGCAATTTTTAGTTTGAATAAATTTCAATAGTGAATTTTTATACCTTACTTCAGTTTACTGTTTTCATAGTTTTAATTTGAGAGGAAATTATGAATTTTATTAGGTCCTGTAAGGTTTATCATGAAACTATCTACTTTTCGATGTTATTCGTTATTGCAAAAAATACTTATTGAAATATATTAAAAATAATAAAACTTCTCTTCTAAAGCTTGGGTGAAAACCTATACTTATTTCTATGCTGACAGTGGTAACGAGTTCTAGGGTTTGTATGTATATAAAGTATCAGGTAAGGGTGTTGATATAAGTATAGTGCTGAGTTCTCAATAAATAAAATAGAATTAATGAAAACACAAATGCGTAGACCCTCAAAAAATAAAAGCAGAAAGGCAAGGTTCAAAAACCTCACAAAAAAAATTTATTTTAATTTTATTTTCGAAAACTTAGCTCTTCATTTTCTTAAATTTTATAAAGTTCTTGGTCATCTTGTTTTAAACCAATCAACTTTATTTTACTAAGGCCTTCTCCTTCTGAACTAAATAGCTTCTTTTTTTTTGACTCAATTTAATTTTTTTTATTTTACCTTTTCATACTTGTTCTTTACTTATAGTTCTAAGTATATTACGTCCTTTTCTTATTTTATTGTGATTAACTAAATTTTAGTATTGTTATGTCATTGTGAACATTTTTACAGATTTACATTGAACCAACCAAGATAAATATGAATTGTATTACTATAGGAAAAAAAATGAAATGAACCAGAAAGCATTCTAAAAAGAATGCGAAAAATCTTAAATTACTTTGTTTTGTGCAGTATTAATTTGATTTAATTTTCCAAATTACAGCCTCTGCCAGCACCAATTTTATAGTTCAATTGTTTTTCTTTGTTCTAACTTTAGGTGCTATATAAAAAAAGAGAGAGGGGAATGTACTGAGGTCAAAATATTTCTTAATGAGAAGTCACAATAAGAAATAAAAGTAAAGTTTTGGAATTTCATGCATTTTGTAATTTACGCTTTTCCATCATTGATGATAATTGGAACCTTAATTAGGTTCCAACTTATCATCGGAAGCCTTCTTGGTTCTTGTAGTTATTTTGAAAAAATAAAAATAAAACTTGTCTAATATAACTACGTGAATGCAGGCTAGTTATGATCGTCGTTCCTTCAACTGAAGCTTTCTTTTAATTTGTGTGCTAATACTAAAATATTATATCCTTCAGATTTTATAAGAGAAATTAACTAAAAGAATTAAAATTTTGCTCTAAATAAGGACTTATCTCAATATTTTTTGAATTAGTTTGGTCAGCATGAAATATTCCCCGACTTCCGATGGAAGTGATGTATTCATATACATATTTTTCTCATTCTAAATTTATCACATGCACTAGTCTAAAAGCTTCTTTTTCTTTTAAATCAAATGTTCAGTCCTCAAGGAACAAACTAAGCTATAGTTATTTAACTTAATCACCACTAAAATCCTCCTCCTTTAGTGAAAGTAAAAGAAAAATTAGGAAAAAGTATATTTTTTGTTAATGTATTTAATTCGGGGACGAACTAAGCTGTCATAAAATATATGAATCGCAGTTTACTTTGCCAGAAGGCGTAAATTTATTAAAAGAAATTAAGGTTATTGAACTTTACGTTTAGAGTTTAAATTTTTTGTTTTATTTCTCTTTATAAATATCAAAGAAAAAATATCGGTTAATGATGCATATTGTTTAACAAAAGGGAATTAAATAATGGGTTTCTTTTATTTTTACAATTGTAAATAATTTTTTTGTTAAAAGGTGGATCTGAATTTAGAGCAATATGTTCTTAAGCAGTTACTAAGTCAATTTTAAATAACTTGATCTATAATAAAAATTTACCAAGAATCAAAAATTTCAAATTCTTTCATTTTTAACTAAAAGGATTATTTCAATTATTCATCTACCGTTGTTCAATATAAAATTATGAACAAAATTATTTTCTTATATTTCTTTCAAAGTTTTGTAATCAGTTATGATATATTTGGATCTGATTTCACTGAGGAGGAGCTTATTGGATTCAACAATTTAACCCTATCAGATGAAAGTATAGAAAATTTGAAAGTTTATTATCAGAAATCATAAAAACAAAAACTAAAACTATCAAATTAAATAAGAAGGTTATGAACTATTGCAATCAATCTATTCTAAGTTAAATGAAATATTTAAATATATGACAAATTTAAATTATATCAACACTTTCTTTGAAAATGTATGGAAAATGGAAGGAAGTAGAAATTTAATTGAATTCGGAGATTTAATTTACGATTTTAACATATTTGAATACGTAAATACTGAAATTCGTTTGATGTGGGCAATTACATGAGAAAAAGTTGGGGGATCTAATGTAAGAACCAGCGCTATTTAATTTTCCAATGCTTATAAAGAAGCTGTAAAAGAAATCGATTATCGATCTAATCGAACTGAATTTATAATTAGTTTTCTAAAAAATTTTATTGAAAATTATAAAACTAATTTACAAAAAATTGCCTGAATTATAGCGACATTTAGCATTATTATGTATGATTTTTTTGGCTAAATTTCAGTGATCACATTCTAGTGTTTAGACCTTTATAATTTCATTTTATAGTTTTGAAGTAATGTTTATAATTAGTAATAATTTTTGCAACTTGTGGTCAGCATAATTTATTATTGTTAGTAGATGCTATAACTGCTTGTTTATTTGCTGTTAACAAATTACTAGAATGGCCAATTAGTTAGGATCTAGATTAGAGTTTTATAGATGAAACAGTTTAATATTTATTTGCCAAGTCATTTTATACATTTTTCAATTATATGATACTAAAATATTGGCAGGATAGCATTTGTTTTTACCACAAAACAATCTAAGCATATAGCGTCAATGTGTTTTTCTCAAACTAACTTTCAGGTGATATTTGATGAAAATATCCAAAAAGTTAAGGAACTTTGATTCTAAGTATGGGGGTGCTCTTGACGTGCTAAAAATTACTCCTAATCAAACAGATAGAAACTGTAGTAATACAGGGATCTTTGAATTGAATTTGAACTGGCTTTATCCGTTGTATAACAAAATACATCCACAGGCTGCAGTTCATCATTAGATAAACTTAGATTTACAAATAAGAGAAAAGAGGGCAATTTACTAGGTTTAAAGCAGGAAGTTCATTTACTATACTTAGCGATTTTGTGGGTGGTTCTAAAATAAAATTTTTAAGGTTACCACAGATATGAGAATAAATTCTGAGAAGTCATTACCACATTACCACACGCCCACCGAGAAATCATTAGCAAATTATGTAGAAAGACTTTTTATATAGGAGATTCATGGGGTAATAAAGTCAACTATGTTAGTTTGTCACATACTCGTAGAGTCATGACTTGTAAATTTGGTTATACATATTCCTTTTTAGAGCAATTTATTATACTAAGCAAACTGGAATAGAGTCAAATATTATGTTTGTTACTCTCCTCAGTATGATTGATCTAAGACTAAACTAAAATTAATAAGTTCAAGCAGGTATTTCTTTATGCATGCTTTTATTTACCTTGATTTCTTTGTTTGTCTGTTTGTCTGGGCCATTCAAACTCAATTTTTACGCAGTTAATAACTTTTAAAAGATCTCGATTTTGACTTAGAGTCTTTTTAAATAATTGGGCTAAAGAGTTATGGCTTGGTCCATGATGTTCTCAAACTCCATTTTGAGAGCATCAAATGATATCCTTCCGAATTGAAATTCTTCTTGTTTATTAAAATATCTAAAAGTTTAGAAAAAAATTAAGATTTTTCTGATTTGCATAAATAGTTAAAGGATTATTGGAACCAATTGGTTTGGCTAATTTAATTTTTAACCCACAAGGTTATGAAGTGAAATTATGTTAATATAAAATATCTTACAACTAAAAATTGGAATGTAAGAAAGTAAATAAAAAATTAGCAATATGCTTTTGTGAGTTCAAATGCCCTAAAAAGGAGAATTATAATTTTAACTAAACATATTTGAAAACAATTTATTATATTTAAAAATATATCTTTCGTTTTAAAATTAGAATATATAACCAAATAAATGCAAATATAAGGTTATTGACTTCTTTTCTAAGATCTTAAATGTCTTTTATAAAAATTTTATTAAATATAAATTATCTTGTGTCTTTTATTAAGATGACATAAATGTGAAGAAATGCTTTAATTGCACGTATTGTTCATGAATGCAAATATTTTCTCATATGAAATTAGAGTTCTTTCAATCCAATTTTATTCAATTTGGTTATTGATATTGCTGGAGCAGCAGACCTTTTTTAAATAAAATTTGAAAATACCCTTATTTGCTTATATATATAAAAATAATTGCCACTCTGAAATGTTTAAAGTTATGCATAAACTAATTTTTCTATTTTTACTTAAATTCATAGTTGCCCAAGAAAATAATGATAATATTGATGAAATGTTAGTTACATTAAATAATATAACCTTATCATTGGAAAATATTGCAAAAATCGAAAATATTTCATTTGAAATTGTAAAAACGTTAGAAAACAAGGTGCAATTACAAAATGGAAAAATTTTAAATGATATTTCTTTGGCACTTTTTAAAATTGTTAAAATATTTTTGGATATGGAAAATATTTCAGATTTTATTAATTATAACTTAACAAAAAATCCTTGGAAAATATATGCAGGATTTAGTTTACTTAATATAAAAAATTATGTAATGAACAATATTATATCAGAAATGTCTATCGAGTTACAAATGCAATGGCCAGCTACTAAACAAGAATTGATACTTATGGGAGCGTATGTGAAAGAATTTTCCAAGTTTTATAGGAAAGTTCTAAACGAAATCGATGATCGTCCAGAACGTACTAGAATCATTATAAATTATATGCAAAATATTCTTAAATCTTATGCATTTAATTTTGAGAGGATAAATAATTGTTTAAACAATAGTGAAATTTTTATTGCTGAAACACTAAAAAATGTTAGTGAATCTTTTGATGAGATTGGAGCAGCATTATTAAATTTCTATAATAGTCTTAATTCGTGTCTTCGTAATAAATGCTATAGTGTTGCTTATGGAATTGAGGAATACAATGCACGCTTGAGAATTAAAAATATTACTTTAACACAATTAAATATAATGAGTTTGGAAATTTATGATTGTTGTACAATTCAATTGATGGCTGACGATTTTGGATTTGATGCATTTCAAGCATAATTTCACCAATTATTTGAAATGAATTTTTATATAAAAATATTATAAGAATAAAGATCAGATGTAATTTTCTTCTTTTTTTTTGTTGATTTCTCATTGACACTTTTGTTTCCTATACTTTTTCCTTGTCCTTTTTGCTCCTACTCAATTTTTTTTATCATATAAAGGATTTTTGCATCGTTCCAAAAACTTCGTAAGGCAAAAACTTTTCTGACTCTTCCTAAGCATTACATATTTGATCTCAAGTGATATAGTGTATTTTTATTGTGTATTGTTGTATTGCAAAGTTCCAAATATCATCTGCCCAAAGTGCATTAAATTTTCATCTAGATGTTTGGCTTGTGTGAGCACATTTGTTTAAGCCGGAGCCACACATATCCATTAAGCGCATTTAGTAATAATTTATTGCAAATATAAATTTCTGTTTTTTCATTAATATTACAATGTAAGCTTGCTAATTCTTTTGATTTCTTTAGTTCCATATTTTATTATACTTTTATCAGACCAAGCTGTAAATACGTTGAAAAAAATAATTCATATCTTTCATATACATTATGATAATGGATTTAGGAAATTATATACATATAGCAAATGTGTTGTCTGTTTAATCTTTTCACTGCTTTGTGTTAATTATTATATTTGTAAAACATCGAATGCAAGGCTTTAAATGTAACAAACAGTTAGAAAATCATGGAGAGTAAAAATTCATCTGATCAACTAAACACTCAATAGCTTTGATAATATTCATAAATATCCTTCTTGCAATGAGCAAAATAATTTTTTTAAGTTCACTTTTACTTATTGTTAATATTATAGTTAAGGCGGAAAATAATTCAATTGATGAAATGCTATTTAATTTAAATAACTTACCATTTGCCTTTGAAAGTGTTAATACAATTGAAACTATTTTATCGAATGTCATTGATACACTAAGTGCAACTGTTCAACAACAAATTCAAATACTAACAAATCAATTTTCTTTTTTATATTCTAAAATATATGAAATATTTTTAGAAATTAGTTTCTCAGATTATATAAATCAAGGCTCTCAAACAGATATTAAAGAATATATTGCATTAAGTTTACTAAATTTACATGAACACTTATGTTAAAAAACGACAAAATACTGAGCTGGAACTAATGTGGTTGAATATTAGTGAACAATTAAGAAAAATCAATTTTTTTAAGTTTAATTTTAAAAAATCTTATGAGACAGTTTTGAAGCAGCTAGATAATCGTTCTTATCATTCCACAAACATTACGAAATTTATGAAAGATGTTACTCTATCATATACAACTAATTTTGAAAGGATCATTACTTGCCTTAACGATAGTGAAGCTCTTATTACAGAATCTCTGCAAGAAATTAATTTATCTTGTGATGACGTTGTTACAACACTATCAAGCTTTTGTTATAGTCTTATAAATTGTATAGGTAGAAGTTGCTATATTTTAGCTAATAATATTGAGAATTATGATTTTCGTTTTAAAATGAAAGAAATTTTAGTTACCAAATTAAAACTTTTAACTTTTGAAATTAGTTATTGTCTATCATTTGAAATAATGCCTGACGACTTTGGCTATGCTAAATATCAAAATGAATTGAATTAATAATAATCAATTTCAATTTTAAAATTATAGCAAAATTAAAAATGCAATAAATGGTTTTATTAATTAGCAAAAGTTTAATTTTTATTCTTCTTTTCACAAAAGCCATCATAAGATGCAACTGTTTTATGTAATTATCCTAAAACGTTAAATAACGTTTAAAAACTTTTAAATAATTCTAAAAACAAAATCTTTTATATTTTTAGTGCTTTAAGATTTTTCAAATTTAAAATATTTTAAATTTCATATTTATAACAAATAACAGTCATAATTTAAAGGGAAAAGTGCAAAGTGTTTTTTATTATTTGTAAATTTTGTACTAGTCACATGCACAACTAAAAATATCTTCAATGAAATATTTGACTCTAATATAATTCACAGTTCCAAAAGTTGTTATAGGTTATAAGAATAAAGAAATGAGACACTATGCTTGTGCCTTAAACTAATGAGTAAGGAAAATTACAAGCCTTGGTAATGCTTGGCTTAACTCAACTTCGGTCCCGACATACTAAGGTGTAAAGGGAAACCTGAGTGAGAATTTTTAAAGGGGTAAAGGTCGTCCTTTTGAGTAACTCACTACTTTCGAGTTATTCGAGTGAAGCGATTTGCTCCAATTAAGTAAATTTGTAAGTTATATATGAGCCGTTTATTTTAAAAGTGGCATAAGTATTTCTGACATGTATCCTTTCTAGGTTGATGAAAGTGCAAGTTAAAGTCATTTTTTAAGGATTTCCTATATATCCACTCGTTGACATGTTCTTGTTGATCATTTTTTCAAGATAAAGATTGTACATCTTCCTAATATTGAGATCTGGACTTAAATATTTTCTATGGGGATTATGACATCTTGTATAATGGCTATTAAAGGCAGGGAAGCTTTTAATGTGCTCTTTGACCGAAATTATGAGAGAATCTTCAGTTTTTTGGCCGGAATTTTCAGATTTTCCACGCAAATCTTCTGCAGGAATATCCTTTTTAAGAGCACGAGCCAGACGTCCTTCTGAGATGTTGAAAGTATCCAGAAAGAATGTTTTACAAAGCAACACACTTACATTTTCATGTGTCAAATAATATTTAAATTGGCATTCTCTTGGTTTTGAATTGCAGTCCCTTGATCTTCTTTTTTTGGGTGTTTCTCGTTTAACTATACTATGCAAAAACAAATTTTGCTTCGTAAAGTCTGCTAATTTCCAAAATTTATCAAAGATGACTTGTCGATCCAAAAAACATATTTTATTTTGACAACAGGGCTCTTGTTTAATTGTTTTAGCAGGAATAATTTTTGAATTCGCAATTACATATTTTTTTCCGCTATTTCTTTTACCTTTAATTTCATTCTGAATATATCCTTGTTCATTTCTGCGGCCACGTTTTCGGAAAGGCATTATATTATTTTCATCTAAAGCTCCGTTTTCTTCATCCAACAAACGGAAATTTATTTTACGATTAGTCTTTCTCTGCATAAGCCTGAATATTTCTGTTAAATAAATTATATGGTGAATACGTTCAAAGCCAAACTTAGAATATTTTGCCTGATTCATTATCTGAAGACATCATAAGTCTTTTTAATAAAAATGTATTAATAATGACACTATAACTGAACCAACTAAAACACTTTTTATCACTTGCACTACTGCTTTGATATTAATACTTTTAAATTGTAAAAATAGTTTGGAAGAAAATTTGGTTACATTTTATCTATGTATAAAACATGTTTCAAGTTGCACATATTGCTAATCTCTTTGCTTAAAGTATTGTATATTTACAGAGAAATATCATTTATTTATCCAAATTCTCACAAAATTTTTAAAGATTACCCCGCCCTTTGAAATAAATCCTATAAAATATAGTTTAAAAATTCTAGCTGTGTTCTACTTTGAAGGACATTAGCATACCTAAAATTAGATAAATTGCTGCCGGTTTAAATATTTTACCTGTCTAAAATTTCTAATTTGTTTTTATGTATTTGAGGTATACATAGTAATTTGTTTTGGCATGTTTCATACGAAGCCAATCGCATGATTTTCTCAGAAAGTGACTTATGCCACTTTCAAATTTAACAAATCTGCAAGATCGTTGACTAGCGGAAATTCTCACGTTAATATCTCTGTGATTTTTAGCATTTTTAAATTTTTTTTTTCTTAAATTGAAAGATCCCTGAAATATGTAAGTAATCCCATCATTTCCTCAATTTTTTCAAAAAAGTGACTTATGCCACTTTCAAAATAAACGGCTGATATAAGCTTGAAATTTCTAAAATCGGAAAATATTATATATTTCTGAAATAATTCAGATTGGCCGTTAATAACAGAATAAATTTACTCAGACGAGGTGAATGCTTGATTTTATTTTCTGGCACTTGGTAGTTTCGGAATACAAAGTTTCAGAAACAGTTATTGAATTCTGAATTAATTTATGTACCAAAAACTTGATTTTGGTTTTCAACTGAAACTGAAAAATAAAAATATACAAAAATAAGCGGGAAAACACAATATTTCAAAGTTTTGTAGGACATTACTAATTCATTTATCTTTTGTTACTATTAAGAATAATTAATTAATTACAAAGAATTCAGGCTTTTTAACGTACAGTTTTTTCTATTTTCTTGCATTATATATAGTATCATGCCTAGGACTCACTAGCACTTACAGTGCGTTTCTATTGCAGAATTACTGACGAATTTACTGACGAATTTACTGGCAAACAGTAAATGCATTGTAAGTGCATTGCGGTAAATTACCACTCAAATTTCGTTGATAGATAAAAATTTACCACATGATCAAATAGCAGTACGCAGAAAAATTTTCCATCTGCCTAAAACAATAGAGCTAAACACTATTAGCGGCACAAAATTTAGCCTCCTCTGCCCATTAGCCTCTTCTGAATTAATATATAGCCTGAATAAGCGACTAGTTAACGCTAGCTTGTCGTTTTTTCAAAGATCAAAGGAATATTTTAATTCGAGAAGAATTGATTTTACTTTATATATTTACTTGAATATTTTAAATATTGTTGAAATTTATTAAATTATGACTTCTTCATTAGCTAAAAATTTCATTTAAATCTAAGCTATTAGCTAATTTTTGGTATATTATTTTTGAACTTCCAAAAAATATAATTTCTTATACATTGTAAAAATGTAAAAGAAAAAAAAACTTTGGCATTTTGCTTTCTGTCAATGAAAGCAGTAATATGATAGGTGAGTCCACTCCGATGGGTATTTAGGGAAACTCTCCATTTCTACTATGCTAAGTCGTCCCATACGCTAAGTACTAGTGAGTCCCAGCCATCAGAATGCAAAATGGAAAAAATTCCTGACAGGCCATATCTTAGAAATTACCAAAGAGTGAAATTTCCTATGCTTTTGGTAACAATATTATATTGCTTCAAATTTGCATCATTATTATGTAACTAACACATACAGTTTCTGATATTTAAATCTGAAATTTATATATACAAATAATAAGCTTAGTACAACAAGTGTGATGGCTTAGCTTTGTTTACTGTTCAAAAAAAACAATTGCAAAGTGCGCGAAAAAGGTTTTCTCTTCAAAAAGATGTGCGTTTTCAGATTAAAAATTTTAAATTATTTAAAAATTCCATCTTTCTAATATTTAGTTCAAATAGCGGTATATTTAGATAAATTAGAAGAATTTTAAAAGTTTATAATTGATTCTAAATTATTTTTTATGCAAAAATTGTAATTTTTCAATGTTTGATTGAAAGTTGCTAAGCAACAATTATGTTTAATTGAATTTAAAACATTAAAATTGTTTTGCACCAGCTTCAAAGTGGTTTTTTCCTTTGACATGTTATTGCCTAGTTGGGAATTCTTTATTAAAGTGTTAAAAAGCTTCCGAAAAGAGTTTCGAAATATTTTGCGCATATTTGAGATGTAAATAATAATTTTCTTAAATTAAATTCAAATGGGACTTTTTCAATTGTTTTTTAAGATAAAATATGTATGTGAAATAACATATAACAATAGCACAAATACTTCCGTCAGAAATTAAGAATTCTTCTTTGAATTTGTAATCTTTTAATTATGAAATGCTACGGATTTCTACAAATTTTTGTTATAGCCTCTTACAAAACAAAAATGTGGTTCTCTTTTTCATTTAAAAAAATTTCCACAGTCTTAAGCTATCTTTTAATGTGAAAAAGTGAAATTATGTACAAAGTAATTTTTTGGTGTCTTTTTCTAGTTTTATTTTTCAATTCGCTTAAAACTGAAACTAAATCAATAAATGAATTATTACTAGATTTAGATAATCTAACACTTTCTCTGGAATCTTTGAATCATATTAAAAATGTATCATCCAAAGTCATTGACGAACTAAAACAAATTTTAGCCACACGAAATGAAAAAATTGCAGATTATGTTACCCTATCAGTTCTTAAAATGATTCAAATATTTTATAATATGCCAAATCTACCACAATCATTTAATTTTATACCTCCAATATCATGGAAAAATCAGAGTGGAATCAAACTACTAAAACTAAAACGATTCATGTACGAATTTGAAATGAATTTAAATATGTCAGCTAAAATTAAATTAATGAGGTCAATAACCAAGCACAAAATTAGTCGTATGAGAAAAAATGCAACAAAATTTTTTAATTCTTACAAAGCAGTTATAGAACAGACAAATAGTCAGTCAAATAATATTTCAATTATTACAAATTTCATGCAAAATGTAGTAAAAACCTACACGAATAACTTTGAGAGAATAAATAGTTGCTTACACTTATATGATGCGTTTCTTACAGAAACCATAAACAATTCTGGAAAATATTGTAATGAAGTAGTTAACACTATGTTGGATTTTTACAAAACTTTTAATTCATGCTCAGAGCTTGAATGCTACCATTTAGCTAACGAAATTGATATCTATGATTTTCCGGAAAAAATAACTCAAGTTATTAGTGGAAAATTTCAAATATTAACTTATGACTGCTTGGAGATTAATATAATGCCTGATGATTTTGGATATGCATCCCAATTTGGATTAGTTTTGTAAAATTTAAAACTATTAAAATATACTGCTCTTTTTAAAAAAATTCTTTTTCAATAAATATTTACAACAATTTTTGGCTTAATTCATTTTTAAAAGTAGGATTATGTACCTGATTACATATAATGAAATAAAACAGAGAGTGCTAGTTATGTTATTAACACTAATAGCAAATCTACATACCAGCTTTGTAGTTAGAGCGGAGTTTAATTTACTTGTATGAATATGATACCCAACCTTAATTATTAAACACTCTGAAAAATCCTCATCCTTTGCAACCTGGCTCCGAAAATAAGTATAGACATTAGCCTAAGCTTATCGGTTTGGCCTAAAGTCAGATAGAAAGAACAGAGGTGCATGGGATGTATTTAATAATTTTAATTTCATAAAAATAAAAACCTATTAATGACCAATCTATATATTCCACTCTATTCTTGAGAATCGCTTATCTCCAGCTTTATTTTGCTTAGTACCAATAATCTTGTTTGTTGGTTTAGTAAGGATGCATTTTATCTAAATTTAAGAATAGCGTATGTTGTGGTTGAATTATTTTTACAGTCAGAATTTAAAACTTAGAAGAATACCAACATTTGAGCTATATTCAGCCAAAGTGACTATGCCGAAATTTTTGTCCTGATTTCAACCAAAAAATTTTTCACTTTCGTACTATTCTCAATTTGGTAGTGCTCATTGGTGAATTTTCTAGAATATTTGAAAGAAATCAGGATTTAACATAAGTGTAAATAGGAAAAATCAAACTGATCATTAACCTGGTCAACCTGAAAAATAACACTTCGATTTATAAAGCCAGTGCGAAATATTTTTCTTGTTTTTGTGATATTGAAACTTTCAAATATGCACATATTTGAGATAACAACACATTAAGGTGCTACGCAAATGATATTTTCTAAAATTAAACTTATTTGTTATTGTATTTAAGGCTTTAATATTTTTAGATTATATCGAAATTTGTTGTTTGGCTTATGGCAAATGCGAAATAAGCATATGATCTAAACTTATACATGTATATATCATTTCGATGCATATAAGTATTTTTCCTTCGAATGTATTTGTCTTCTTTTGTTTTCAAAAGGTGAAGTCCATTTAAAATTCTAGAACATGACTATAAAAACCATGGAGTCTGATTAATTCATTTAACAAATTTCCACAGTTTTCTTCCATCTTCTTAACTGAAAGGTAAAATCATGTACAAAATATTTTTTTTATTATTTTTTCAATTTGGTGTTAATAACTTCGTGAAAACTGAAATTAGTTTAGCAGATGAAATGTTTCTCAAATTAGAAAATTCAACATTATCTTCACATTCTCTAGAAAAAGTAAAAAACATATCATCCGAAGTCATTAAAGAACTAACCCAAATTTTATTTACGCGAAATGAAAAGATTGAAGATTATGTTACCATATCAGTTCTTAAAATGATTCTAATATTTTCTAATATGCCAAATATAACGCAATCAATTAATTTTACATCTCCAATATCATGGAAAAAATTCTGTGGAATCAAACTACTAAAACTAAAACGATTTATGCACGAATTTGAATTGAATTCTAATATGTCAGCTAAAATTGAGTCAATGTGGTCCATAACCATGCATAAAATAAGTGGCGTGAGAATATATGCTAGAAAATTTTTTAATTCTTACAAAGCAGTTATAGAGCAGACTAATTATCAGTCAAATAATATTTCAATTATTACAAAATTCATGCAAAATGTAGTAAAATCCTACACCAATAACTTTGAGAGAATAAATAGCTGCTTACGCGAATATGATATGTTTATTGCAGAAACAATAAACTATGCTGGAATATATTGTGATGAAATAGTTAAAACTATGATTAATTTTTACAAAATTTTTAATTTATGCTCGGAGCTTGAATGCTACCATTTAGCTAACGAAATTGATATTTATAATTTTCCAGTAAAAGTAACGGAAATTATTAGTGGCAAATTTCAAATATTAACTTCAGTGACTTATGATTGCTTGAAGACAGATATAAAGCCTGACGATTTTGGATATGCAGTCGTGGAAAACTAATTTTTTTAAATTATGAAATTATTAAAAATATTTATAGCATTATAATTAAAAAAATTGTTATAAAAAATAAATATTTACAACAACTTTAACTTTAAATCATTTATAAAATAAAAAATGTTCCTAAATTGCCCTGCATGGAAATAGGTGTGCAATAGTTCAAGAAATTATTTGCATTTCTCGTTCGTTATTATCAGTCGATAAAATATGCATACAATTTCTATTGACTTAATTGAGTTTGTCTTCCGATTACCTAAGCTAAATTTGTACATACATATTGTACATATATGCTCGTGCTAAACTTTAAAGTATTAAAATATTATGAAAGATTGTGTAACTAATTTTTTTCGAAAAATTTTCATAATTTTTAAGTCTTATTTATCTGGCCAAATTTTAAATCTATAGAACCCGGATTAGCAATTAATAGTAAAAATATATCAAAATACATATCAAAATGTTACTCATAAATGGAAACAATCTCTATTTGAATTTAATAATCTATTTGTAATGTCAAGAAGAGATTAGTTTTAGTATAAATATTTTGGTAGTAATTTACCCGGTAGGAAAAGTAGCTTTACTCATCAATGAAGGAGAGCAACATTCAGCCATAGCGACTATTTCCTTGCGAAAAAAATTTATGAATTTTGTTAAAAAATGGTCGAAAAAGTCGCCGCCATGGCTACTTTTTGCATGCTGCATAAATCAATGTTTCACAAGTGAACTGTTAAATATGATTCACGAATGAATTCATGCATGGGAAACTCACTCATGAGTTCTCTTCTGGGTTATATCTAAATTCAAGTGGAAAAGATTAAACAAAAGTAAATCACTAATTTATAAGAATTTATCATCAGAACTGTTGCTTTTGCAGCAGAATACTTTTTAACTTTTAAGAAAACTATTTAAATTAACCTTATTCGAGCTCTTTGACCTCCAGAAAGCGAAGTTTCACGCTCTCCGACTATAGTCTTATCGCCATTTGCAAATATTTTATATTATATACTTGTGTTCCGAAAAGTATCAAATTTCTATAATAGTTTTCTAGCTTGTGCACTTAATGGCTCTTTTACAAGCTCAGTAGAATTAAAACTAGACTTTGTATGTAAATATGTATGTACTTATTAATAACTTCGACAAAAAGAAAAATGAAAGATTTTTAACATAATTGAAAGCATTTTTTAAAAGTGTTAAGTTGCTTTAAAGAAAAATTTTTAATAATATTTATGGGGTAGCAATATATTAAAGTATTTCTCTTTACAAAAAGTTATTGTTTTAATATGGTACTAAATTTTCTTAAATTAAATTTATTTTTCACTCTGTTTTAGGCTTAGGCCTTTGTTCAAATGTATTGAAATTTATTCATTTGAGTACTAGCAAATATTCAGATAAATATTTTAGGAAAATAAAAATAACAATTCTTATTGAATTCAATAAAATGGAAACCCAACACCTGCTATAATATAGAAATGTATTTTGTCGTATTAATTTTTAAAAACTCACCAGTTTTTCTGCGTCTTCTCAACTCCAAACGTGAAGATATGTCCAGAACTTTTTTATTGTGTTTTTTACAATTTTTTCTATTAAATTCGGTGAAAACTGAAAGTAATTCAGTAGAAGAGTTGCTTCTTGATTTAGAAAATTTGACGTTTTCCTTAAATTCTTTGGAAAACTCAAAAATATACCATTGGAAGTTATTCAGGAACTAAACAAAACTTTGACAGTACAAAACAAAAAGATTTCAGATTATGCTACCATATCAGTTTTTAAATTGATTCAAATATTTGTTAATATGCCAGATATTCAAGAAATTAATACTTTTACACCTACGACATCCTGGAAAAGTTTTTCTGCAAACAAACTATTAACATTAAAGAAATACCTGCATAAATTTATCGATAATTTTCATGAGTCCGATGATATTGGGCTAATGTGGTCAAAAACAAGACAAAAAATAAGTTGGATGAGAATAAATGCGACAAAATTTTTCCATTCTTACAAAGCAGTTATTTAGCGAACTAATTAAGATATAAATAATAATATTTCAATTATTACTACCTTCATGCAAAATGTAGTTAAATCCTACACCAATAATTTTAAGAAGATAAATAGTTGTTTAAGCGATTTTGATGCGTTTATTACAGAAACCTTAAATAATTCTGGAATATATTGTGATCAAGTAGCTAGAACTATATTTGATTTTTACCAAGATTATAATACTTGTATGGAAACTGACTGCAACTATTTGGTAAACGAAATTGATATCTATAATTTTCCGCAAAGAGTAGATGAATTTATTAATGGAAACTTGGAAATATTATCTTCAGTAACTAATAATTGCTTAGAGATAAATATAATGCCGGAAGATTTTGGTTATGCATCTGAGGTGGATTAATTTTTTTAAATTGCAAAACTATTCAATATTTATTCTTTTTTTTGGAAAATAAAGCAATTTTTAGTTTGAATAAATTTCAATAGTGAATTTTTATACCTTACTTCAGTTTACTGTTTTCATAGTTTTAATTTGAGAGGAAATTATGAATTTTATTAGGTCCTGTAAGGTTTATCATGAAACTATCTACTTTTCGATGTTATTCGTTATTGCAAAAAATACTTATTGAAATATATTAAAAATAATAAAACTTCTCTTCTAAAGCTTGGGTGAAAACCTATACTTATTTCTATGCTGACAGTGGTAACGAGTTCTAGGGTTTGTATGTATATAAAGTATCAGGTAAGGGTGTTGATATAAGTATAGTGCTGAGTTCTCAATAAATAAAATAGAATTAATGAAAACACAAATGCGTAGACCCTCAAAAAATAAAAGCAGAAAGGCAAGGTTCAAAAACCTCACAAAAAAAATTTATTTTAATTTTATTTTCGAAAACTTAGCTCTTCATTTTCTTAAATTTTATAAAGTTCTTGGTCATCTTGTTTTAAACCAATCAACTTTATTTTACTAAGGCCTTCTCCTTCTGAACTAAATAGCTTCTTTTTTTTTGACTCAATTTAATTTTTTTTATTTTACCTTTTCATACTTGTTCTTTACTTATAGTTCTAAGTATATTACGTCCTTTTCTTATTTTATTGTGATTAACTAAATTTTAGTATTGTTATGTCATTGTGAACATTTTTACAGATTTACATTGAACCAACCAAGATAAATATGAATTGTATTACTATAGGAAAAAGAATGAAATGAACTAGAAAGCATTCTAAAAAGAATGCGAAAAATCTTAAATTGCTTTATTTTGTGCAGTATTAATTTTATTTAATTTTCCAAATTACAGCCTCTGCCAGCACCAATTTTATAGTTCAATTGTTTTTCTTTGTTCTAACTTTAGGTGCTATATTAAAAAAGAGAGAGGGGAATGTACTGAGGTCAAAATATTTCTTAATGAGAAGTCACAATAAGAAATAAAAGTCAAGTTTTGGAATTTCATGCATTTTGTAATTTACGCTTTTCCATCATTGATGATAATTGGAACCTTAATTAGGTTCCAACTTATCATCGGAAGCCTTCTTGGTTCTTGTAGTTATTTTGAAAAAATAAAAATAAAACTTGTCTAATATAACTACGTGAATGCAGGCTAGTTATGATCGTCGTTCCTTCAACTGAAGCTTTCTTTTAATTTGTGTGCTAATACTAAAATATTATATCCTTCAGATTTTATAAGAGAAATTAACTAAAAGAATTAAAATTTTGCTCTAAATAAGGACTTATCTCAATATTTTTTGAATTAGTTTGGTCAGCATGAAATATTCCCCGACTTCCGATGGAAGTGATGTATTCATATACATATTTTTCTCATTCTAAATTTATCACATGCACTAGTCTAAAAGCTTCTTTTTCTTTTAAATCAAATGTTCAGTCCTCAAGTAACAAACTAAGCTATAGTTCTTCAACTTAATCACCACTAAAATCCTCCTACTTTAGTGAAAGTAAAAGAAAAATTAGGAAAAAGTATATTTTTTGTTAATGTATTTAATTCGGGGACGAACTAAGCTGTCATAAAATATATGACTCGCAGTTTACTTTGCAAGAAGGCGTAAATTTATTAAAAGAAATTAAGGTTATTGAACTTTACGTTTAGAGTTTAAATTTTTTGTTGTATTTCTCTTTATAAATATCATAGAAATAATGAATAATGTCTAGAAAAGAAAAATATCGGTAATGATGCATATTGTTTAATAAAAGGGAATTTAATAATGGTTTTCTTTTATTTTTACAATTGTAAATAATTTTTTTGTTAAAAGATGGATCTGAATTTAGAGCAATATTTTCTTAAGCAGTTACTAAAAGTCAATTTCAAACAATTTCATCTGTAATAAAAATTTACCAAGAATCAAAAATTTCAAATTCTTTCATTTTTAACTAAAAGGATTATTTCAATTATTCATCTACCGTTGTTCAATACAAAATTATGAACAAAATTATTTTCTTATATTTCTTTCAAAGTTTTGTAATCAGTTATGATATATTTGGATCTGATTTCACTGAGGAGAAGCTTATTGGATTCAACAATTTAACCCTATCAGATGAAAGTATAGAAAATTTGAAAGTTTATCATCAGAAATCCTAAAAACAAAAACTAAAATTATCAAATTAAATAAGAAGGTTATGAACTATTGCAATCAATCTATTCTAAGTTAAATGAAATATTTAAATATATGACAAATTCAAATTATATCAACACTTCCTTTGAAAATGTATGGAAAACGGAAGGAAGTAGAAATTTAATTGAATTCGGAGATTTAATTTCCAATTTTAACATATTTGAATACGTAAATACTGAAATTCGTTTGATGTGGGCAATTACATGAGAAAAAGTTGGGGGATCTAATGTAAGAACCAGCGTTATTTAATTTTCCAATTGGTATAAAGAACTTGTAAATGAAATCGATGATCAATCTAATCGAATTGAATTTATAATTAGTTTTCTAAAAAATTTTATTGAAAATTATAAAACTAATTTACAAAAAATTGCCTGAATTATAGCGACATTTTTATAACAGATACATCGAAATATTTCATTGGATTTTTTGTCATATATACAATCATTAATTTTTATGATGATCTAAATACTTGCATTGGAGTTGAATGTTATATAACTTAGGCTTAAAAATTGCTAGTTGTAGTATTCAATTAAATATTTAAGGCATTGGATTAATTAAACTAGCAAAATTGACTTCAATTTTTTATAAATGCTTAGAAGTTAATTTAATGCCTGATAGTTTTGGATCTAATATTCGGTAATTGTTTAGCTTGTAAAAAAAATGAACTTACGAATTAAATGTAAAGTTCTTTTTATTTATAAATAGAAATATCTTTTTTATATACCATCCCCTTAAAAAGAGAATTCTTAAAAACAACTTTACTGGCATTATTATGTATGATTTTTTTGGCTAAATTTCAGTGATCACATTCTAGTGTTTAGACCTTTATAATTTCATTTTATAGTTTTGAAGTAATGTTTATAATTAGTAATAATTTTTGCAACTTGTGGTCAGCATAATTTATTATTGTTAGTAGATGCTATAACTGCTTGTTTATTTGCTGTTAACAAATTACTAGAATGGCCAATTAGTTAGGATCTAGATTAGAGTTTTATAGATGAAACAGTTTAATATTTATTTGCCAAGTCATTTTATACATTTTTCAATTATATGATACTAAAATATTGGCAGGATAGCATTTGTTTTTACCACAAAACAATCTAAGCATATAGCGTCAATGTGTTTTTCTCAAACTAACTTTCAGGTGATATTTGATGAAAATATCCAAAAAGTTAAGGAACTTTGATTCTAAGTATGGGGGTGCTCTTGACGTGCTAAAAATTACTCCTAATCAAACAGATAGAAACTGTAGTAATACAGGGATCTTTGAATTGAATTTGAACTGGCTTTATCCGTTGTATAACAAAATACATCCACAGGCTGCAGTTCATCATTAGATAAACTTAGATTTACAAATAAGAGAAAAGAGGGCAATTTACTAGGTTTAAAGCAGGAAGTTCATTTACTATACTTAGCGATTTTGTGGGTGGTTCTAAAATAAAATTTTTAAGGTTACCACAGATATGAGAATAAATTCTGAGAAGTCATTACCACATTACCACACGCCCACCGAGAAATCATTAGCAAATTATGTAGAAAGACTTTTTATATAGGAGATTCATGGGGTAATAAAGTCAACTATGTTAGTTTGTCACATACTCGTAGAGTCATGACTTGTAAATTTGGTTATACATATTCCTTTTTAGAGCAATTTATTATACTAAGCAAACTGGAATAGAGTCAAATATTATGTTTGTTACTCTCCTCAGTATGATTGATCTAAGACTAAACTAAAATTAATAAGTTCAAGCAGGTATTTCTTTATGCATGCTTTTATTTACCTTGATTTCTTTGTTTGTCTGTTTGTCTGGGCCATTCAAACTCAATTTTTACGCAGTTAATAACTTTTAAAAGATCTCGATTTTGACTTAGAGTCTTTTTAAATAATTGGGCTAAAGAGTTATGGCTTGGTCCATGATGTTCTCAAACTCCATTTTGAGAGCATCAAATGATATCCTTCCGAATTGAAATTCTTCTTGTTTATTAAAATATCTAAAAGTTTAGAAAAAAATTAAGATTTTTCTGATTTGCATAAATAGTTAAAGGATTATTGGAACCAATTGGTTTGGCTAATTTAATTTTTAACCCACAAGGTTATGAAGTGAAATTATGTTAATATAAAATATCTTACAACTAAAAATTGGAATGTAAGAAAGTAAATAAAAAATTAGCAATATGCTTTTGTGAGTTCAAATGCCCTAAAAAGGAGAATTATAATTTTAACTAAACATATTTGAAAACAATTTATTATATTTAAAAATATATCTTTCGTTTTAAAATTAGAATATATAACCAAATAAATGCAAATATAAGGTTATTGACTTCTTTTCTAAGATCTTAAATGTCTTTTATAAAAATTTTATTAAATATAAATTATCTTGTGTCTTTTATTAAGATGACATAAATGTGAAGAAATGCTTTAATTGCACGTATTGTTCATGAATGCAAATATTTTCTCATATGAAATTAGAGTTCTTTCAATCCAATTTTATTCAATTTGGTTATTGATATTGCTGGAGCAGCAGACCTTTTTTAAATAAAATTTGAAAATACCCTTATTTGCTTATATATATAAAAATAATTGCCACTCTGAAATGTTTAAAGTTATGCATAAACTAATTTTTCTATTTTTACTTAAATTCATAGTTGCCCAAGAAAAAAATGATAATATTGATGAAATGTTAGTTACATTAAATAATATAACCTTGTCATTGGAAAATATTGCAAAAATCGAAAATATTTCATTTGAAATTGTAAAAACGTTAGAAAACAAGGTGCAATTACAAAATGGAAAAATTTTAAATGATATTTCTTTGGCACTTTTTAAAATTGTTAAAATATTTTTGGATATGGAAAATATTTCAGATTTTATTAATTATAACTTAACAAAAAATCCTTGGAAAATATATGCAGGATTTAGTTTACTTAATATAAAAAATTATGTAATGAACAATATTATATCAGAAATGTCTATCGAGTTACAAATGCAATGGCCAGCTACTAAACAAGAATTGATACTTATGGGAGCGTATGTGAAAGAATTTTCCAAGTTTTATAGGAAAGTTCTAAACGAAATCGATGATCGTCCAGAACGTACTAGAATCATTATAAATTATATGCAAAATATTCTTAAATCTTATGCATTTAATTTTGAGAGGATAAATAATTGTTTAAACAATAGTGAAATTTTTATTGCTGAAACACTAAAAAATGTTAGTGAATCTTTTGATGAGATTGGAGCAGCATTATTAAATTTCTATAATAGTCTTAATTCGTGTCTTCGTAATAAATGCTATAGTGTTGCTTATGGAATTGAGGAATACAATGCACGCTTGAGAATTAAAAATATTACTTTAACACAATTAAATATAATGAGTTTGGAAATTTATGATTGTTGTACAATTCAATTGATGGCTGACGATTTTGGATTTGATGCATTTCAAGCATAATTTCACCAATTATTTCAAATGAATTTTTATATAAAAATATTATAAGAATAAAGATCAGATGTAATTTTCTTCTTTTTTTTGTTGATTTCTCATTAACACTTTTGTTTCCTATACTTTTTCCTTGTCCTTTTTGCTCCTACTCAATTTTTTTTATCATATAAAGGAAGTTTTACTTTGTTTTTGACATGACTAAGGTACTTTGAATTATATTGCTCATCAGTTTATATGCTAGTAATTTGACGGTTGAAAGACCAGAAGGAGTTGAAAGTTGAAATTTTGAAAGGTAATAACTGCAGTACGAATAGAACGATCATTCATCTGTTCCAAAACTTCTTTGTATGACACTGAAAAGTTTAAGACATATAGGCTCATATCTTTAAATTGTTTTCTTGAATTTGACCATATTAACCCGAGTTCCTTAAGCATATGAGTACTATATTGCATGTCAAAAAGCTTTCGTAAATTAACCAGCCTTAAATTGATATATTCTATATAATTAGAAGGAATTGAGTCCATGAATATTGAAGTATTTATAATATTGGAAAAAATTTCATCAATTCTATAAAATTCAAAAGTGTAATTATTTTCAATTTTTTCGATATGTGAATGCACAGTTGCACTTAGTTTGTCGATGATTTCTGAGGAAATGTTTTCGATTGTCTTAAAACTTTCCAAATGCACTGGTAAATTATTTAATTCAAGAATCATTTCATTGGTGGAATCAGGTTCAGCTTCAGCTAAGATTAAAAATAAAAATGGCAGTAAACAATAAAAAATTATTTCCTTCATGACATTAAAATATAAAAAAGAATTGGAGTCAACTTTATACGTTTTAAATGAAGAGATTGACGGATACTGTTAAAAACATTAAATTTCCATAAAGTTTTCCTACCACCTTATTTTCTACTAAAATGACTAAATTATTTATTTTCAGTTAATAGTGATGCACAAATATTTGAATTCATGCTTACAAACAGGCGAAATATTTAATGCTTCTAAATTAATTTATTACTTTTTCGGTTTCTTCTGCAGATAACAAATGTTATAGACATCTTATTTAAATGCTATTTTTTGTTAAAAATTTTTTAATTTGTGCCTACAATCTGAAATTATTTATTCGTAATTTAAACTGATATTTACGGTTTTTGTCATTACTTACGAAAGCTTTTATAATGCTTAGTAACGTTTTTATAAATAGCAAAAAAATATATATAAAATAGGGATTTTAACTATAAGATTATTTGGAAATTTTAGTAGCTATATGGGAACGCAATGATATCACACCAAAAAAAAATTGAAGCTTTAAAACTGACTTTCCAGTTTTTGATCTATCCTTAAAAGAAAAATTACCCTAATCTAATACACCTTTGGAATAATAAAAATATTACTACATTCTTTCTAAGCTTTAGCAAGCCCTGCAATGGATTCCCTTTTATTCTTACATATATAAAGTGTCAAAAGTTGATTTTTATTTGACTTTTACTTTAGTCATGATAACAGTTGTAAAAACTTAAAGGAATCGACTATTACCAAAGAAAAGAAATCATAATAAAATTAATTAATAAATTACCTTATTTATATGGACGATGATTTCTAGAAAAAAAATACGTGGAATAAATTCGAAACAGCAAAAATTATGTCGTTCTTTTTTCTTGTTTAATCACAAAATAAAAAATATATTGAACTTTGAAATTTTCTATAATCATTTAATACTGTTTCGTATCCAACAATTACTAAGACTCATAAATTCTATGTTCAGGTTGATGAAAAAGAACTTTTATAGCTGAATTTTGTCTTCTATTCTAATGATTGCTAACCCGAATTTATTCAGTAGGATTTCTTTTATTGGTTTTAATATAATAGATTCTCTTCTTATACGTAATTGCCAGCTGAATTTTTTAAACTCGAATTTATTGTATTATTTTTGTTTTTATTCAATTTAATTTATATTTATGCGGTTTTTGAAGAAATTTTGAATACATCGATTTGGCTATGAATACATGGAGTCACATAAATTTGTCACTTTAAAATAAGATTTAGCTTCTTACTTAAGTAAATGTTATTAAGGACCCAATTTTAGCCTTTGTAGACGAATAAGTATTTTTTTATTATTTAATATAAATTATAAATTCTACTTTTCTAATTTATTTATTAAGTTTTCGTTGAAATTTAATAAAAACAACAATTCATAATAAAATTTTATTGTCGTATATGGAAAATAAACAAAGTGTTCTTTATTATATTAAGTTAATTTTCAATCAATTTTATCACATTTATACGCTGTACTAAAAATTTTTGGTTAAAAAATTGAAAAATTCAATAGTTATAAATATTTTTTCAAAGTACAACATTTAGTTTTTCATTTTTCTTACTTAAACTCTCCAGCTGGTAGCACTGTTAGCTTGATAAAGTAGCGGAATAATTTTTCCTTGCGATTCGTCTGCAAAAATTAAATTTAAAAATAAACCAACTTATTATAGTTTTTCTACGAAACTTGGCTATGCTCAACTTAGAATTATGCAGTACTTAAATAATGTTTCAAGATTATAGTTACAAACAATTAAATACAACGAGAAAGTAACTTTAATTTGTTTAAAGCCAGGTGGTTTTAGGACTATTTTCAATGTCCAAAATTGCAATAATATTAAACGAAAAATAAATGTAAAAACAAACAGCTTACTTAACAATAATTAAATCACTTTTTCTAGATTCTCATTTTTTTATTCCAGTCATAAAAAATAACTTTTGCTTTCATATTTATTATAAATCGGAGGTGTGAATTGCTTAATAGGCACAAATTTTTTTGCAGGCAGTAAAATAAAATTAATTTTTTATACTATATTGCATCATTAAGTTGAAGGAGTCATGAAAAACTTATATTAACAGATTTTTTCATGACTAACTCATAAAATCCTGAAATTTACTTTCCATAATTACGAATCGATATGAAATAATGAACTCATATATTATTATTGACTAAAAAAATGTAAGCTTGTGTGTGCTCTTTTAGTTTATTTTTATTCTAAAGACCTTGATAAATGATTTCTTATACAAAAATATTGTAAATATCAAAATTTACCTGGATTTGAGCTTCCAGAACCTTCAGTCTTACATCGTGAGGTAAATTTACGCCAACCCCTTAGTAATACTTGATTTCTATACTTAGGGGTAGTAAACGTGTATAAAATTGGATTAAATGCTGAATTCAAGGGTAATATAAAAACCACAAGCCATGCATATGTATCATCTATCCAAAACAAAAATGAAAGATTGAAAAAATGTATGAAAAAAAGAATATTTTTTAAAATTGCTTATAGCATAATCATAAGTGAAAAATATCCTATGTTGCTGTCTGACACACAGATAATTTAATTTAACCCCCTTTCCCTATACCGAAAATTTTTCTGACTATGAATACAAGATAATATTCTAAAAGAAATAAAAAAACAAATTCCCTATAAGGAATATTTATTGTCTAAGGACAAAATTTAGTTGTCAGAAGATTTTTTCAGTATTCAAGTCATTTTGGCAATATTTTCGATAATGCAAAATATTTTTAGAGAAAAGAAATTTTTGTTGTTGATATGATGAGACCTAAAAGAAAAGCATTCCTAAAATTCTTATATTCCGGAACACAAAAAAAGTTTTGTGATTCTTGTATTTTTTATTGAATCACTTACACATAAATGACTTGAAGTTTTCCGCATTGGTTTTTTATTATCGTTTTCACTTAACTTTTATAAATGTTCATAAGAGGATATAAATATATGTGTCGGAATGTATGTTTCTATATATTTTATTAAATAGACACACAGTAATGACAAATTATCGATAGCTAATACCAAACCTTAGTAAAACTCATTCTAAGATAATTCCACAAAACGCCATCCTACCCATTGGCTATATGACATTGAAAATATAACACATAAAACATTGAAAAATATCTTTAATAGCTACTTTTCAGCTTTGTAATTAACAAACTTGCTGCTGATTCTTTATTTTATCACAGTTCATGTAAACCGTAATTTGATAGGAACTTATGTATTAACGTTTTATTTGCTAGAATTGTAATTTTTTCATGTAATAATTTCATTTATCTTTATATTGGACATGAACTCAAAATTTAGAATTTATAATTCTAGTTGATCTAAATTTCAATTTGTAATTAATGTAAATGTAAATGTAATTTTGTAATTATTTTTAATTTTCAGTTGAAAACCAAGAAAACAAGAATGAAACCACTCTTTTTGTGCTGCCGATGAAGTTATAATTTAATTTTAAAACGAAGAAATAAAACAATGACCTATATTGGTCTTGCCACATTTTCTTTCAAGTCAGTTGACTTTAATTTAATAGAAATTAAGGAACTTAAGACAAAAAAAAAATGATTGCTTTACTATAACGAGTAATATAAAAAGAAATTTTTTAAAGTATATTCCTACTTATATTTCTCATTCATTCCCATTCAGTGAGATTGTATTACTTTTTTTAGAATTCGGAATTCGGAGTTCATTTCATTCACTTTTCTGAAGTTTTTCTCTCATATAAAACTAAAAAGTAATTTATTAAATATAACTAATGAATTAATATTTAAACTAACTGTATTTACATCAATTGTCATCCACTGCCAGCTCAAAAAAATTTATTTGAACTTGATTGGAGAATAGAAAAGATTTTATTAACAATTAAAAATTTGTACATACATTTTGCAAGCTTATAGTAGGAATATAAAAAAGAAATAACCCTAAAAAATTTTTTGATCACACCTTTAAAAAACGATAAAAATATTAAAAGAATTTTTTCTTAGCTCAAAAAACTTAGGTCTAGTATTTGACATGGTTAAGAAGATTGAGAGTAGAGGAAAAAAATAAAACGAATTTCACTGATATCTTACATTTTGGTACATTGATTAATTAATTTTTTCTTAACATAACAATTTGTTAAGTAGTAACAAAATATTGACCTAATAAAAGAGAAAAATTTGGGCCATTTGTCAAGAAGACATTTATAGTACTAAAAGGACACATACATATCCTAATAAAATATCTAGTTAAATATATGGAAGTCTAATAAATTTCCGCATAGTTTTTATTACTTTTAATATCCTTAAATATTTACTCTTAGTTGAAGCTCTTATGCAAACACTTTATTTAAGGTTATAGTTGAGGTTCTTTACAACCATATTTCCCCACTGAGACCTAATCATGTAATAAAAGATATCCAGTCCTGTCATTTCCTGTCATGCTATAACTTTGCTCATTTTTTTGATTGAATTATCACAGGTTACTACCAAATTTTTTATGTAATACCTCGCTAGCGAAGCAAAAAGAACTACAAAATTTATGTTTGGATAAAATTTATAAAAAAATGTAATTGTATTCAAAAATATAAGTAGGAATTTTTGTACAAAAAAATTTAAAACAATTTTCCTTTACAAAAACCAATATTTTTAAATATTTTTCGAAAAATCGCACTTTTCCGGAATGCGCTAAATATGTCGAAAGCTAAGTAATCAGCCATAGGGATTTTTACGTTTATGAAAACATAAATACTAAAAGAATTATACTATGCTTTGGACTTTTTTTTGTTTTCAGCAATAATGCCTCCCAGGCAGTCTTTCCTACGTAAAAAGAGCATAGAGGTAATTTTTGTGCACAATTGTGTAAAATTTAGTATAAAATGTTTTTTGTAATGTGAAAATTTGTATTAACTGAAACAGTGTATGTAGGCTAAAAGATACAAAATAAAGATACCTTACGAAACGACTGAAGATGCAAATGTGACGTCAAGTTTTACAATTTTTGTTTCGTAATCATTGTTAAGCAATCTGGTTTGGCTTTGACAGATAAAGCTGAAAAAGAATGCTGTAGTATCAAATAATGAGAGGAGGAGGAGAAGTATTTTTGCACTGTAACCTTTACACACTCCTGAAGTAGAAACTAATGGTATCTTTTGAAGCGGCATTGGACCGTAATTTCATGCGCTTCTTTAAAATAACATTTCGAAGAGAAGAATGTACAATAATTTAGATAAATAAATGAAGAAACTTTGTTCCAAAGCAAAATCGAAAATCTAACTTCAAATGGTTGTTAATTACATAAAAACCAATATTTTCAATTTTTATAAGAGTTCCTCATAAGATTTTTAAATAAAGCAAAAATTCTTTACTTATTTTCAATTTTCAAGCCCAAATTTTAAAAGGAACAACAATAATTACACTGAAATATCTATTCAAATTCAAAATAACCAGATTTAAATTAGAAAAAGAAATTTCATAAAGTAAGATTGAAATTATTTCCTTTGTTTTTTGCTTCCAAATTCTTACACGAATCATAATGGAAAAAAGAACTAGTCAAAAAGTTTATCAATTACATAGCGAGAAATAAGCTATCAAAGTGACTTTTCAATATGGTTTAGAACACTGTTTCTCAACCGCTGGTCCGCGGACCTGTACCGGTCCGTATAATTTTTTTGCCGGTCCGTGAAAATTCAGCAAAACATACTAAGCACCTTTTTTTTACCAACTATTTAAAATGTTTTTTACTGGTCACAATTTTTTTCTAAACAACAGGCATATGGAAATTGTTTCTGAGACTTTTTCCTTTGATATTTCTTTGATCTAAATCTTTTTGCGTAACCGTAGTAAGATGTTCATATGTCTAGCCAATAATATACTTTTTTTGTTCATTTTTCGTTTACTTTCACAAGTAAAACAGTACTTATTTATCATTATATTTAAATATTAATGTATGATAGCAAAAATGAAAATTTTACAGTTACCTTATGTAGCAGTTCTTGAATACCTACGAAAAACTTATTCCTAACAAAAGCACTGGTCCGCGAAGCAATTTTTATAAATTTCACCGGTCCGCGAGCCAGAAAAGGTTGAGAAACGCTGGTTTAGAATATAAGATAAATATTTTTTATAATTTCTTATCGAAGTTCCGAAGTTTCAATTATAATTTTAATAATAATAATACGTGACTTGTGCAGTACAGCAACTGACTTAGAAATGTTATCTTCAACAACGAACTAATGAAAGAACTAAATAATTAAAATTAACCAAAATACATACTTACCAGATATATTAAAACTGAAGAAAGCCCAAACTTTCATAAATATTATTGGTGCCCAGCACATAGCATCAGTTAAAACAATAAAAAAAAAACGAACAGCAAATTCATAGTCCCAAACAGAAAGTGGTGTTGCTCTTCTTGTACGCCAAATCGATATCAATAGTGCTGAATATAGTAAAGCAATTATAACTAATAAAAATAAATTTAAGCCTAAAAATAAAAAGGCTGAATATTCCCAGCCTAAAGGATATCGTTCCTGGATATGTAGTGGAAAACATGTTCCAGAATATGCTCCATAAAAGCGATTACTAGATCGCCATAAAATTACTGGTGCTATAGCAATTATAATACCAATTATCCAAATTATATTTAAACATATACGAACATTGTGTAAATTAAGTTTACGATGATCACCAAATGGATCAGCAATCAATAGAAATCTTTCTACAGATATAAAAGCTAATATTAGCATAGATACTTCTGATGAAATGACAGCAAGTACACCAATTGCTGTACAATGCCATGATGAGATCCAATCTAAAGCGACTTCATGATAACGATTACGATATCTCATATCTTGGATACCAATTATCATCAAGTAAAATCCCATAAGGATATCAGAAACAGCTAAATTTCGTATTACCATTGTAACAGCACGATTTTCATCACGATAAATAAAACGTCCCCATAAAACTAAAAGATTTCCAATGAATGTTAGAGTTGCCATTGACCATGTTGAATATCGAAGTACTGGTTTGGTAAGAAGATCTTCAAATGATGATACACCATCACTGTTTGGTTTACATTTTCTAATATATGGTGTCATAGAACAGAAATAGAATTTCTCATAAACAACATATTGTAATGACTGTAGACTACTTATTGTCCCAAAATCAATATTTTCAAATGGTATTCTATCCAAATTAATGTATGAAATATTAAGACCATTGAGGAGATTTTTATTAATTTTAAAACCAGTTTCTCCAATAAATCTGCAAGTAAGGAATAAATTTTGTTGAAAATCTAACTAAAATTAAAATCATTTGAAGTGTACTTACAGTGCATCTAAATTCCTTGCCTTTTTAAATGTGTCATCGGACAGTTGTTTCAAAGGATTCCCAGTTAATCGACTGTTTTTCAAAATTTAGAAGAAAGAAAAGAAATGTATTATTTGATTTTTGTTTTTAGTAGCTTTAATTAAAAACTTTCACACAAAAACTTAATTGCGAGACGAAATACGATACAATAGTAAAATGCAAAGAGCACAAGAAATTTAAAACTGGTTTTCTACAAAATTAAATGGAACAGTTTTAGGGATTGTATGATGGATATGTTTACTGCTGCAATTATTGACTTTAAAGAAATGTATGAAATATTAAAAAGAATTGATTTAGTCATAATTTAAAGAGAGATATTTCGCTGTTAATGACTGCTTTCTGGAGTTTTCTAACGTAAAGATGCACTCATTTTTGTGTTTCATTTTCTCCTTCAAGAAATTTACAGTTGGAAATGGCAGCGACGGGAAAAATTCCTTTGATTTTTTCTAAATTTGTTGATAATTAGAACTTTCGCTTAAAGCGTGTGTAAAACTTCTCATCGATGTTTTATTACCAATAAATCAGTGTTTATGTTGTTGTATGCTTTCTTAAATTCCATTCTGCTTATCACATCGGATTTTCTTACATATTTTGTAGTGGAGTTTTTCAACAGCTTTATTGAAATTTTTTCATAAAAATGTTCTTTTGTATCCATATTAAAATCCTTTTCTTTTCACTGTCATATTTTTTTTTGAGTCAATTAATAAGATGTTCAATCCCTAATGAAAGTTCAAAGAACTTTAATTATAATCTCCCGCATCATTTTTCAAATTTTATAAATAATTTTCATATTGAATTACATTAAAAATAAGTCAAAAAATAAATCATATTTATTTTCAGTATTTTAGCTTTTAACATCACCATTTGTCGTCATTTTTAAACATTTAAATCAATATCTTTTACACTATATTATAACCATTATTTGTGTGCTTATTAAAATAAAATAATACAAAATAACGCATGGTAAAAAGCTTAGAAATTTAGTCCCTTTCCATCGTAAATAAAGTTTTTCGAATTAATTGATTAGGTATTAAATTGGACAAAATTTTATTTATCAGTTTAATAACAATATAAGTCTATATGACACGTTCAATCAATTTTAGTTAAAATACTTGCAGAGTAAATTAAAAAATTGTTCAAACAAAAAGGAATATTATTCTTTGATAAATCTCTGGATTTATATCAAATAATCCCTTTCTTGTTGTCGTTTATTTATTTTAATTAACAATAACATAAGTTGAGTACAAATATTTTTGTATTTTTTTGTTTTTTTATTAATAAGAAAACTTTATTGACACTAAAGTATCAACAATTTAAAATTTCATTACAAATAGTACAAAAGCTCTAACATTCACCAGACTTTCATGCTATATAGACAAAGGATATGAAGAAATGACATCCTTATAGAGATTTTTACAAAAGAATACAATATTTAGGTATCATATTGCTCAGAATTATTCTTTAATGGTGCCTTTAGTATAATAAATTTTTGAGAATATTTGTTTAAAAAGCTTAAAGAGAACTATGAAACTTAAAAAGATTCATTTTTGAATTAAAGAACGATAGACATGAAGGCGTTTGACTTTTTTATTTTGTTTTCATAAAACTTTAAATTAGCTCTTTTATTGTTTTCAAAATTGATGTTATTCATTTTTTCTTTTTAAATGTAACTAGAAATTATTTTTTGAAAAATAAAATGTTTTACAATAGACATGAAATGTTGGTTTAATAGATAACTATAAAAATGGTTCTAAGAAAATAAAATTAATAATTTGCTGTTTATTGAGGAAACGTGGAAGAAGGGTGGGTGATAATGCCACTTGAACTGATATAAGATTTGAATGTGGGTGTAGTTAATGGAAATAAAGAGCTTAATATAGATTGTATCAACTGATTGTGAAAGGGAGACAACTAACATGGAAAAAATTATCTAAACAAGTTCTTTTAAAGAAAATTAAAAGGATATGTACTCATTGAAGATAACAGCTATAAGTATTAGAATATGTGTAATTTCTAGTTTTTAATTCAAAATTTTTCTCATTTAATGTTATTCACCTAAGTTACTTTGTATTACAAAATCTTCTCAAAAACCAATTTTTATAACTATTTCTTTCCATCTTACAAAGACGTGAAAAATTATTTCCAAAAGAATATAAAATAACACATTCAGGTAAGATAGCTATTCAAATTTATAATTGGTCTCTTTCCAAACTTTTGTAAAAATAAAATTAAGACTAGGTTTACGAGACAGCGTCATTATCGGCTTAACAACGTACAACCTTAAGAGAAATTGAGCATATTTATTTAGACTTTAATTTAACCAGTTTTGTCAGTTGGTTTATTTTTTAAATTCCAACACAATTGCAATCAAAAGATTTCAAATTTTACAAGTTTGCTTGATAGTAAAAATATTGCATTAAAAAGTTTGGACTTGGTCCATGAAAATTGAAACTTCTATTCTAAAAGTACCAAATTAATTTCTAAAGCATATTAGCAACTATCCTTATGTATGTGAACATTTACAACAAATTTAAGATTTCTTCATTGAAAATAACTTGGTTAAGACTTATAGCAACTAATTGATTTAGTCCATTAAACCTTCTCGTAATTTTATTACTATACACTTTTTGTGTTGTATTATTGGCAATAACTGCTCAATAGAACTAAGATACCATTTTTTTCATTGACTTACACACAGCTTTCCTAATAAATATTTAAAAAATTCAATTAAGGACTTTAGAACTATTTTTTAGCAAATTTTTAAGAGCCAGTTTGTACTTCTTATGGAATAGAAAAGCTAATTGAGACTTTTGATTTGTACATGAGCTAAAATCCATAATATTTATATAATTTAATATTTCCTTAGCTCATAATTTGTGTGACACAATTTTGTATACAAATTAAACACTTACAAGCAAATTTATAAAATAATTTTAATTTTATTTTGGTTTTTAACTGTTATGACATTAAAACAAACATAAAGCTTCAAATTAATATCAACAGACATATTTATGTGATAGTATTTTATGATAAAAAACACTTTGTGAGCATATATTTAGATACCATCTTTAATGTTTTGTTTCTTAGATGAAATAATAATGTCTGCTGCATATTCGCACTATTTGAAAACTTAAAAGACCTTAGAATATTCATAAAATATAACAAACTTTCTGAACTTTGCTTAGAAAAGATATTTTTCAACAAGTTGTAAAATTTGTTATTAAATTTTTCCTCAATCTGTTGTACATTGACTTTATTATCACATTTAGAAAGTGGCATTTCATCCAATATGTAATGTAACCTTTTCCTTTGCTTTCTCTAATCTAATATATACATTTTTTTAAAACAAAATTAAGCTACCTCATCTCCTTTTGGCAATTTCTAAATTATGGCACTACAAATTTTTTTATAAATATAAAGTTTTCTTGTTTAGTCAGCCAAAACTTTAAGATTGTAACGTATCTCGGAGTTTTTTTACTGTAAGAAAATGAAGGAATAATTTTCCTCCAATAATAAAACAAAAAAATTTCAAATTTAAATTGTATGTTCCACAAGTATAATAGGGGCCATTTTTTTACATCTTTTATGCATTATATTAACTTAAATTTAAATAGACTATCTTTATAAATTTCGGTTTTTTAATGTTTAAATATTTTCATGTTTTGATAAAGCTTCAGAATTTAAAGTATTTGAGCAATTTTGAAAAAATAGTTATTTCAACTATCCAGATTGGTCGTGTAATTTTTAATACAATATTTATTTCGCCTTGTGTTCTCTTCTCTTAAAAAGTAGCCAAAGAAAATCATGACTTGAGTGATTTGCATTAAAATCAAATTAGATTATTCTAG
Organism: Acrocera orbiculus; assembly: GCA_947359355.1. Classification (NCBI taxonomy): domain Eukaryota; kingdom Metazoa; phylum Arthropoda; class Insecta; order Diptera; family Acroceridae; genus Acrocera; species Acrocera orbiculus. The sequence goes on along the minus strand of OX375756.1, from coordinate 21,297,499 downwards.
ACAAACGTTGATATGAAGATATTTTTCCAATATTCTCAAAATATAACACGAAAACTTTGTAATGAAAACGTTTTTCATTACAATCACTTATTAAAATCAATTTTGATTATGATGCAAAACACATTCATGAATGCGTAAAATCATAAAAAACTACTTTGAATATAACACTATTCAAATTTACTGAAGTATTAAATTAGAAACAATAGTTTTAATTAAAAATAATTGACTTATTATAAATTTTTTTCTGCTTTTTTTAATCATACATACTTTAACCCTGACCGTACAATAAAAGTGTATCCAATCACAATCAGAAATGAAATTGGTATTAATTACTCAATAGAACACATTTTTTTATATATACTTAATGTAATATATCCAATTAATGTAAAGATCAATCTAATTTAAAGGTTTTTTTTATTTGGTCACAGGACAACAATTACACCCTCTTTGCTAAATATCTAAATCGAATCAAAGCTGATGTCAATGAACTACTTCCATTATTTGGAAGTACACAACAAGAAAAAATGCCAAAGGATATTCACAAATTACCCATTAACTAGAGTCGTAAATTTTAGTAGGAAGTTCTTTCTTTTCTTTTTTTTTTGTTTTCCAACTAAATTACGAACATTAACAACAGATCAACCATTTGAAGGGTATAAAATAAAAGACGCTACTAAGCAACATACTTAAAGATGAAAAATTCTCGAAAGAGCAAATGATAGCGGTGATATGAATTTTTAGGTATATATTTCATTATGAAGCTGAATGGACATTACATAACCACCTTCGAATAGAAAATATGTGAAGAAATTTATCGCAAAAAAAAATTAAATATTAAATATAAACAGATTTTGCTCTTAAATCCGTATCCTCTTGCTTTTAAAAACAATTTTCCCTTACAAAAACCAATATTTTCAAATATTTTTCGAAAAATCGCACTTTTCCCGAATGCGCTAAGCATGTCGAAAGCTGAGTAATCACCCATAGGGATTTTTATGTTTATATTTCCTCTTGCCACACTAAATTCCTTCTTGTACTCATCACACCCAAACTTTTGGAAAAACATGATTAAACTTATTTTCCACTTTTTTATTATGTCTAGTTGCTGGCAATAAAAATACAATCGTAGAAATTATTTCAATATATAATAAAATGGAATGGAAAATTGAGTTAATTAAAGATTTATTTTAGATGAACTGTGAATCCATTTGGATAACGTGAGAAAATATTTTGTATAATATATGAGAATTTAAAATAGTTTGGTTTATATATCACTGAAATCTGATGTTTAATAAATGCTAAAATGCCATTTACAGATTTGCTTTGAATTGTGAACTAGTAAACATAGAAAATCTCATCCGGGGGATCCTAGCTCTCCTCTTTCCTCACAATTTGTCAGTATCATATTTAAAAATTGATTATTAGTAGGTATAAGATTAGTATAAGAAAAATATGAAAAAATTAAACATATATAGTAAAAACAAGAATATACTTACAGTTCTTGAAGATTTATAAGCCTCCATAAAGCTCTTGGATGAATGTAGTTAATAAGGTTATAAGCCAGACTCCTTTTTTTAAGGCATGAAAATTTTTTTGGTATGAAATTAAAACATTCATAAAAATTTCAAGATTTGTAGTAATAAAAATTTGATGCAATTTTTGTTCTTCATTTAAGAAACATATTAAACTAGTAAAAAGCAAAATTATCATTCAATAAAAAATCTTTTTAGTTTTAACACTGAAGTTTGTTTGAAGGATTTATGTTCTTTTGCGACTAAATTGTAAATTAAAAATATCTTAAAACTCAAAATATTTTATGGGTGTCAGATATTTTTTATCTTAGCAAAAACTTAAAAGTATCAAAAGTTGCTTAAGATATTTTAAATAATTTATTCATTTCAATACTTACAAGTAGTGAAGTGATACCAGCTGTGTAAACATTCCTTCATCTATTCTTTCAATAATATTATAGTCTAGAATCCTTGAAATACAGCACAATAAATATTGGAGAATGAGAATATGAAAATGAGAAAAATAAAATTGTTTTGGAAATCATAATCTTCAATTTGTAACATATTGAAATTCACATACAAATCAATAAGACTGTCAATTTTTGGAAAAGCTTCATCTTTTAAGGAAAGTTGATTTTGTGATAAATTCAGCCAATGAATATTACCCAAGTCTTTCAAAGATAACAATGGAAATTCATTTAAACCATTTGAATTTAGAAATAGCCATTGCAATGAATGTAATCCTTTGAATATTCCCAATGGTAATTTTTTTATACGATTAAATTCAAGGTAAAGTTTCTGAAGACGATCTAAACCTGAAAAAATTCCTTTTGGAATTTCTGATATGTTGTTATTTTTTAAACTCCTGAAAAAGAATAACAATAAATAGAAAAAAAGTTGAAGTAGAATAAATAAATTTCTGATGCTTTAGATATATTTGATAATCTTACAAAAAAACTGGATTGAGTCCTTTGAGAGATTCCTTACGGAGTGTAATATTGTTGCCAATGATAAGTAAGTGAGTGACCTATTAAACAACATTTTATCAATGAAGAAAACTTTTTAAGCAAGTTATTTGTTATATTTTTTTCAATATATAATTTGTATCAAAAGCAGTGTTTCAGATTTTTATTAAATGTGAATAGAGTAAAAATTTTGATCAGAGTTATAAATCAAATTCATAATTCAAATAAGAATATATGTATTTATTGAAAAACAGTCTATGAAATAGAAGATAAAAAATCTTTTAGGAACAAATCAGAGACCGCCGAAATATTAGCAATATTTGAAGTAATTAATGAAGTTAAACAACCACTTTGCATGATATTCAGTGATAAATTAAAACTAGATAAGATAATGCTACGCTTTGCTGAGAATCTTGGGAAATACTGTAGGCTTAAATGTTCTCAAAGTGGTCGTCATGCCTGATTTTAATTATGCCAAAAATATTTCTTTGAATTATTCTAGTCATACATAAAAAACTAAAAGAAAATGATTATTCGCGATATACAAATCCAGTTCCAATAATGAATATCTACCCTCCACTTTCTTATATATTCAGAGTAAAATTCTGAATGCTTAGAATGCTCTGAAGGAGTATTCAGAGAGCCGAAAAATATTTAAAAACTAAAGAAGCTAAAAACAAAACCTTTAATTGAAATCAAGTTTAAGACCCAGAATAAGTTTGTCACTTTTTGAAACTATGAATGAAATCTAAGAATTTTTTTCCTTGTTATTTTCCATTATTTTATTTTTAATTTTTAATATTCTATAATTAATTAATATATATTTTTCATTAATGAGAATACAGACATCCCTGATGGATTTGTCTAGTTAAAGTATTATATATCTAAACCAATTGGACACTACAAGCCGTGAAAATTTTCTTAAAAAATTAAAATTTATATTTGTGACATATAATCTCTAGTATATTAGTTTGGGAAGCGTATGTTAGCTGATTTGATTTGGTTTTTGCCTGTAATGTGAAGGGAGAATTTTAGCTGCTATGAAACATTTTTCCAATAGAAAAACTGCTTTTAAATTTTTAAAAATCAAAGGAACTTTCTAAAATTAAGCTAAAATTAGGTTGAGCTTTTGTGAGTTAAAGACTATTTATATTAAGTCATTATAAAAAATATTATCTATACTTACCTCTGGACTAATTTTTGGTATTTTTCTAAGACCCTTATTTGCACAATATAATCTCGTTGAATAATTGCACTTACAAAATTTTGGATATGCTTGAATATCTTTTTTTTTTTTTGGATTAAGAAATACTATTTTAATTAAAAATTAATTATTTAATTTCTCGAATAATTACCACACATGAATGATAAAATTTGTTTTTCATTAGTTTCATTAATTCTTGCAATTGTTTGAATCATTATCTGTTGAATTAATTCTTTACTACCATGAAACATTCCACACTCAACAGGATGCTCATCCTGCCCGTCTATACAATTTTTTCTTCCGTCACACACCTGCCGTTGAGGGACACAGACGGTCCCATTATCACATGAAAAAGTACCTTTAGGACATAAACCTGAGAAATAAATAAGAAATTTAATGAAATTTTTTAGCACTGTTATATTTGTTAAATAAAACAGTCACAAAGTAAAAGGAAAAAATAAATCAACCAAACCAAGGATCAAACAAAAATTAAGTTTAATGTCTTACTTAATAAAAACTTTTTAAAAATCTTTGAAATTTGGATTTTAGATTGCGCAAATTTTAAAATTAAAAAAACTGTATGTAAAAAGAATTTGCAAAATTGACGATAGCAATCTGGAGACCAGATAACAATGCTTTAATTAAAAACTAATATTTTAAACTCATAGGCAGAAAAGATTAATTTATAAGGAAAAAGAAGAATTAGTATTAAGTATGATTCAGTTTGCAATATTTATAAAAGCAACTTCTAACCATTTTAAGATTTGCTGACATTGAGGCGCTCAAAAGTACTTAATTTAAAGCATTTTACTCCAATGCTAAGAGTAGGCAATTCGAGCTTCAAAACAAACGCTCGTCATTGCCTTTTCGAGCACTTTTTTTTTACATATTTGATAATTAATATGTAACTTATATAGGTTGTGTAGATTAAATTATTCATTCGAAAATGTGTTCACCCTTTAGTCAATCAAGTATTTTTTGTATTCTTTTTAGATGAATTACTTTTTCGCGATAAACCTTCTGGCCAGGATGACCAAAGTCCTCAGTTTAAGTCACGGAGAGTGCGAAATTTAAAAAATTTTTTAGGTTCTTTTTCAAAGCCATGTATTACTATAATTATATATTGATCAATTAAGTTATATATGTATATATATGAATATATTTTATTTAGGGAAGCATTTATCAATTTCAATACTTTATCATCATGCATATAAAGAAGAAGAATAAAGTTAAACTTAAAAATTTATTGCATTTTTAAATATGAATTTATATTAATTGTTCATAAATTTCTTAAATGGACTTTGACTCCTCTAATGCAAAATATTTTGAATATTTGAAGGCAGAAATAATTACCAGTTGAAAAATATTTTAAAATTTATTTTTGCCAACAATTACCATAATACTTTGTTCGAGCAAAAAGTTGATAAAGCAAATACTTATCATACATATTTTCCATCCTCTTTACACTGCAATAAAATATTTTAAAAACTTCTTTTATGAAAATGAAAGAACATACTGAAATTTAATTGCGCTAACCTAAAATTTTTGAAATTTTTGGAAAATAAACTGATTAGATAATTTTTACAGTATACTCTAGTATAGCATGAAAGTATAAAAAGCTAAGCCTTTGATGCCTTTTATTTTAAATGTGATAAAAAATTAGAAGATGTCGAAAATTGTTTTGGTATTAACTTTCATCTCAGGACTGCTATGGAGTGGAAAAACTTTGGGAAGACTTACCGATTGCTGTTCATCTTTGGACGAAATATCCTTCTTCAACAAAACCGTTGTCGATTTAATGATGATGACATCAATAGATTTTCTCCAAGACTTATCAAGAAGAATATATAAAATTGAAAATAATATTGATAAATTTTTTCTGATGAAATTGTACAATCTAAGATTAGAAACCGAATTGCTCGATTATTATTCTAAAGAAATAATTGTGAGGGGTGAAACTGGAAGTAAAAGGAATGCTGCTATTTTAATTTCTTCATTAGTTTTTAACATAAATCAAAGTAATATCTTCACAAGTGTGACCAGCCGATTAGATTTCTTAAAAGAGAACACAGTTTATTATTTAACTCGTTTGTTTAATGAAAATTTTCAATTTTTTGGAAATTTTAAACGATTAATATCGAATAACTCACAAGACTCTCTGAACGACGCTAAAACCAAATACATAAAAAGCCTACAAGACTTAGATTATAAGGTTGACACACTGGAACAGTTTGTTAATCTAAGTTTAAATAGCAGCCAAAATAATTTAGAAAAAGTTTTATTGAATTTAAGGAATCTTTCTTCAGAAATAGGAGCTTGTTATGAATTTACGTATAATTTAGTTTATGAACAAGTAAACAATTTCACACTTCTACCAATAATTGAGATGGAAACTATTAATTTAATTGACGAAATAATTATATTCCATTCTAAAGCTTTGAATAAAACTTTTAAAAAACTCTTTATAATTAATTAATCATATAATATTAAGAACATTTTATGTTTTTTACTTATGCAACTTATACTTTGTTTTATATTTTAAGATATTTAAAACATTCTAAAATATTTTAGTAATTTTGATTGCCTGTTGATTTACGACAAAATATTAAAATTAATTAAACTGTAGATTACTCAATTCATTTTCAATAAAGTTATTTTGTATTAATAGAAAGCATTTAATTTATTTTCTTAGGAACATGAGCATATTTTGACCATTTGAGCTAATTTATGAAGATTTGTTTCCTTCATCACTGGAATTTCACTTCAAAGTATTGACTTATAGTGAGTTTTCACTGAACCTCGTACCTAGTACCTAGTACTAAAATTTCTCCATGTAAAAAAATAAGTGTCTTCACTGAACCTAGTACCGAGTACCCTAGTACATATTTCATCTGTCAAGAACTTTTTTGTAATTGCATTTGCGTTAATTGTGTTAATTTTTGTAATTTTTGTGTTAAATAAACAATTAAATAATTCAAAATCATATAAAATTAAAAAATTCTTACCTTTTACTCAATAATTACTATTGACATAACCTAACTTCCACAATTATTCACTGTCAAACTATTGCCGAAAGAGAAAGTTCGAAAAAATTACTCAAAATTTCCCCTTCGTACTGCCATGAGCTGTCTAGTTCATTAGCAATGAATTAGAAAAACAAACTAGATTTAAATTAATTTATTTGAGAAATAAAAGAAGGATTTTCTATACAAATTCTAAAAAAATAGTACTAGGTTCAGTGAAAACGCACTATTAGCTAGTTTTAACTTTAATTTTATTTTTATATATTTGTTTTTGAATTCAATTTTATTAAAAATAACACGAATGTTATATGCGACCAAAAATCTGTATTATCTTGATGACCAGCCCTGAAATGAAATGCCGATTTTTTAAATTTTATCTCATTAGGCTTGTTTACCTTTGAGGGTAAAACACACCAACAGCTATATTTGGCCAGAGAGGTAACAAGCAAGAGAAAATCTCTGAACATACGAACTAAAAAGCACACTAAAAATATCTGGTTAAACATCAACGCACGGAAAGGTATTTTTAAGATTTAATGATCAGTTAACCACAGAATGAACAATTTTCCAGTTTTTAGTAAGTAATAAAGTTCTATTAAAAAATATAATTATATTGTTGTAGGATAGTATACTTGAATAAGTTTCAACCCACAATTTTGAATAACTTTTTAGACCAATACATGCGTAGAAGCCCAAATAAAAACTACAACTCAGAAATCTATCTATACTAAATTATATCCATCTAATATGAGATCAAAAGTTAAAGAGCAGATTAAAAAAAAAATTATAATTCACATACCCAAAACTAAAGAAAGCTATGCAGCAAAGGAAAAGTGGATCCTTGAGTTGATATGGACCTTAGAAAACTTTAAAAATTATATGTATCATCATCATTAGCCATTTTTTTAGAAAGTAAATATTAAATAAATAAATTATTAATTTGAAAAAGTTTAACTTATTCAATAATTATAGTTCTTTTAAAAAATATATACTTTAATAAATTTTATTCCTTTTAACACCAAAATAACAAGAAAATAGTTAAGTGTTCAGCCAGCTGATCATTAAAGTTTCAAAAAGCACTTTCTGTTATTTGGGTTCAAGCAAATATTTGCGGTGTGCTTTTCAGACCGGATATTTAGATTTTTCCGGTTTCTTGCTACCTCTCTGGCCTAAATAAACCAATAGATCATATGCCTCCCCTTTAATATAAAGAAGCACATTATAGTGTTTAAAATTTAGGTACTGGCCCTCAATATTACCTTTGAAATTTAAACAAAGAAATTTATAATCTCTTTAAGATTTTTTACGGCAACCATTAGAAAAATCTAAGGACTTTTCAGGTTTTTTATTGGCTTGATTAGTTCGGGATTCATGCTGTTACTTCTACACAAAAAAAATAGAGCTGTATTTTTTTAGTGTACTCGTAGCTTTTTGTTCTCAATAAAATTTTATTTACATCTAATTTTTTGTCATATTCTTTGGGCAACCAACCAGTTAAAACTTATTATTACCTTAATAATTTTTTGTAAATGGTTGTAAGCTTTACTTTTCCTTGATTTAACTAAACTTATCTTCTTAGATGTTTTTAAACTCTTTTCATTTTTATTTCAATTTATATTTTTACAATTATAAAGGTGAGTGTCCTTTACTTAACAACAGCTTCATTTTTCTTACAAAAAAACACTTTGAACTTTTTTAGAACTGAATTTTTTTAAACATTTATTGCAAATGGCTGATTAGCATTTTTGAATATAAATTAATTTTTGCAACAAATAATCTTATACAAATTATATTGAATATTTAAAGGCTGAAAAACTTTCCAATTGAAACATATTTTAAAATTTATTTTTGGCAAAATTTAGCATAATATTTTTTTCGGTCAAAATGTTGATAAAGAAAATGTTTATCAGGCATTTTTTTTATCTTCTTTATACTGTAATAAAAACACCTGAAAGTCTTTCTTTAAAAAAATGAAAAACCATACTCAAACATAAATTGCGCTATTATTTTTAGAAAATAAAAGACTAACTAATTAGATCATTTTTACCAAATACGTCAGTATTTCCTAAAAAATATAAAAACCTAAACCTTTCGCGTTTTTTGTCATAAACGTTATACTAAATTAAAGATGTTGAAAATAAATTTAATATTGCTTATTATCTCTGGGTGGCTGTGGACTGATGAAACTTTTGGAGAAACTCCAGACTGCTGTTCATCTTTTGGTGAAATATCTTTCTTCAACGAAACACTTGTCGATTTAATGATGATGACATCAATAGATTTTCTCCAAAACTTATCACGACGAATTGATAAAATCGAAAATAATATTGAGCAATTCTTTGTAATTAAATTACACATTCTAAAATTAGAAACCGAATTGCTCCATTACTATTCTAATGAAATAATTTCGAGGGGTGAAACTGGAAGTAAAAGGAATGCTGCTATTTTAATTTCTTCATTAGCTTCTAACATAAATCAAAGTAATATCTTCACAAGTGTGACAAGTCAATTAGATTTTTTAAAAGAGAACACAGTATATTATTTAATTCGTTTGAATAATGAAAATTTTCAATTTCTTGGAAATTTTTCACGATTAATGTCGAATAACTCACAGGACTCTCTGAACGACGTAAAAACAAAATACATAAAAACACTACAAGATTTAGATAATAAAGTATATACACTAGAAAGTTTTGTTAATCTAAGTTTAAATACCAGCCAAAGAAATTTAGAAAGAGTTTTATTGAATTTAAGGAAGTTTTCTTCAGAGATAGGCACTTGCTGCGAATTAACATGTCGTTTACTTAGTGAAAGAGTACACAATTTGTATTTGACGCTTGTACCAATAATTGAGTCAGAAACTATTAATTTAATGGATGAAATAATTATTTTTCATTCTCAAATTTTTAATAAAACTACATTCAAACTTTAAATAAACTACAAAAATATTTAATTTCCTTTCTGCTTTTTTACGTATGAAAAAAAAATATTACAATTAATTATACTATTTGTTAATTATTTAATTTTTTGTTAATAAAGTTTTATTTGTGTAAAATAGAAAGCATTTAATTTATATTCTTAGGAATATGGGTATATTTTGACTATTTGAGCTAATTTATGAGGATTTGTTTCATTCATCATTGGAATTTCACTTCAAAACATTGGCTTAGCTGGTTTCAGCTAATCTAAATGGTGTACTTACAGCTTTAATTTTATTTTTATATATTTGTTTTTGAATTCAATTTTATTATAAATGACAAGAATGTTATATGCGACCAAAAATCTATATTATCTTTATTACCAATCCTGAAATTACGAGTTTTTTAATTTTATCTAATCAGAGTTGTTTACTTTTGAGAGTAAAACATACCAACAGCTATATTTGGTCCAGAAAGGTAACAAGCAAGGGAAAAATTCTGAACATTCGAACTAAAAAGGCATACCAAAAATATCTGGTTATACACCAGTACACGGAAAGATTTTTTTAACGTTTAAGGTGGAAACACAATGAACGCGGTTTCATTCAGAAATCTTAAATCCAGATGTGACAGTAAAGCAGAATTCTGAATGAAAACGCGTTCATTGTGTTTGCACCTTTAATGATCAGTTAACCGCAGAATGAACAATTTTCCAGTTTTTAGTGTTGAAGTAGTAAAGTTTTATTAAAAAATATATCTATAATTTAGTTTTGAACAAGTTTTAACCCACAAATTTGAAGAAATTTTTCGACCTATACAAGTATAGAAGCCGAAATAAAAACAGCAGCTGAGGAATTTTTTAAGGCAACCATTAGAAAAATTTAAGGACTTTTCAGGTTTTTTATCGGCTTGATTAGTCCGAGATTCATGCTGTTACTTCTAAACAAAAAAAACGTAGGTAAGGCTGGCAGTGGCTTTGTAGCAGAACCGCTTGAAACATGGTGTATAATTAAAGGCTAATTTAAGGCTCACAAAATATCAACAACAAAATTTTTAGCTCCTTCCGTTTTCGCGCTAGAAGGGATGTATGCCTTCGAACTGCGCGAAAAGTTGAAAAATCGATTTGTTGTTGAAAAATAAGATTTGCCTTTGATATTTGATGTCCCGATTCCACAGCTTCCGTTCTTCATCAGTGGCAGAGTTTTACTTTTTTCGAAATTTATACCATCCAGCAGTAAGTTCTTTGGGTTGCTCAAATACTTATTTCGTCTTACATGTTCTGTGTTATTTCTTCCTCTCCAGTTTTTCTCTTCTTTAAGAGCAAGGACGTTAGACTCTTTATTCAGTTTTCGTATATTTTCATTTTAGGAATCCTGAATGTTTTGTATGTTAGGCTGAGCAAGTATAAGTTGACCATTTAAGATTTCAATCTGGGAGAATGGTAGGAGCCGTTAATTATTTGCTATAGCATTAAATTAGCAAATGTCAAGTTAAACATGTGTACTAGACATGAATTGATTCTGCTCGCTAGTTTTTTAGATATTCCAATTTTAAATATTCGCGTAGTTGGAAAAAATTTATCCACCTGCTGCCTGAAAACCGTTAGTTTTTAATAATTTTTTCTAAAGTTATTTAAGAGTACTTAGCTGTTTTAAATAAATTTAGTAATTATATTTTTTTTTGTTATTATTTTGTAGGATATAAGAGTGGTTGCATATTTAGATATTAATAGTTAGTTTCAAGCTTCACACAAAATTTAAAATGATTCTGCTCATTAATTTTATGTATTTCCGAAGGTCCTACTTTCGAGTAGTTTGGATGTGGTTATGTACTTGTAATGCCAAAATTGCAACATTTAAGCCTTAAATAAGCTTTTAATAATTTAGTAGTTCTTATTACGTATTTTTGACGGGATTCGAAGGCATGGGATTGTTCTTCTTACTAAAGTTTATACGTGGATTTTGGATAAAAGGGTGAAGCCGTGAATTTTTTTTTTTTACGCATTTAATTAGAGTTAGCTATTTATATGTTAAATATTGAGTATTGGAGGATTCTGCTCACTAATTTGTAAGAAATGACGATTTTCGCGCAGTTCGAAGACATAAACCCCTTCTAGTGCGAGAACGGATGGAGCAAAAAATTTTTGTTGTTGAAATTTTGTGAGCCTTAAATTAGCCTTTAACTAAACACAATGTTGCAAGCGGCTCTGCTACAAAGCCACTGCCAGCTTTTCCTACGTAAAAAAACTAGAGCTGTATTTTTTCTGTGTAGCTTTTTGTTCTCAATGAAATTTTCTTTACATCTAATTTTTTGTCATATTCTTGGGACAACTTATTACCTTAATTTTTTTTAAATGGTTGTAAGTTTTACTTTTCCTTGATTTAACTAAATGTATCTTCTTAGATGTTTTTGAACTCTTTTTATTTTTATTTCAATTTATATTTTTACAAGTGTAAAGGTGAATGTCTTTTACTTAACAGCAGCTTCATTTTTCTTACAAAAAAACACTTTGAACTTTTACAGAATTGAATTTTTTTAAACATTTATTGCAAATGGCTGATTAGCATTTTTGAATATAAATTAATTTCTGCAACAAATAATCTAATACAAATTATATTGAATATTTAAATTTTCAATTGAAACATATTTTAAAATTTATTTTTGGCAAAATTTAGCATAATATTTTTTTCGGTCAAAATGTTTATAAAGAAAATGTATATCAGGTTTTTTTTTGTCTTCTTTATACTGTAATAAAAACACCTGAAAGTCTTTCTTTAAAAAAATGAAAAAACATACTCAAACATAAATTGCGCTATTATTTTTAGAAAATAAAAGACTAACTAATTAGATCATTTTTACCAAATACGTCAGTATTTCCTAAAAAATATAAAAACCTAAACCTTTCATGTTTTTTGTTATAAACGTTATACTAAATTGAAGATGTTGAAAATAAATTTACTATTGCTTATTATCTCTGGATTGCTGTGGACTGATGAAACTTTTGGAGAAACTACAGACTGCTGTTCATCTTTTGGTGAAATATCTTTCTTCAACAAAACACTTGTCGATTTAATGATGATGACATCAATAGATTTTCTCCAAAACTTATCAAGACGAATTGATAAAATCGAAAATAATATTGAGAAATTCTTTGTAATTAAATTACACAATCTAAAATTAGAAACCGGATTGCTCCATTACTATTCTAATGAAATAATTTCGAGGGGTGAAATTGGAAGTAAAAGGAATGCTGCTCTTTTAATTTCTTCATTAGTTTTTAAAATAAATCAAAGTAATATCTTCACAAGTATGACAAGTCGATTAGATTTTTTAAAAGAGAACACAGTATATTATTTAATTCGTTTGAATAATGCAAATTTTCAATTTCTTGGAAATTTTTTACGATTAATATCGAATAACTCGCAAGACTCTCTGAACGAAGTTAAAACAAAATATATAAAAACACTACAAGTCTTAGATAATAAAGTGTATACACTGGAAAATTTTGTTAATCTAAGTTTAAATACCAGCCAAAATAATTTGGAAAAAGTTTTATTGAATTTAAGGAAGTTTTCTTCAGAGATAAGCACTTGCTGCGAATTAACATGTCGTTTACTTATTGAAAGAGTACACAATTTGTATTTGACGCTTGTACCAATAATTGAGTCAGAAACTATTAATTTAATGGATGAAATAATTATTTTTCATTCTCAAATTTTTAATAAAACTTCATTAAAACTTTAAATAAACTACAAAAATATTTAATTTCCTTTCTGCTTTTTTACGTATGAAAAAAAAAATATTACAATTAATTATACTATTTGTTAATTATTTAATTTTTTGTTAATAAAGTTTTATTTGTGTAAAATAGAAAGCATTTAATTTATATTCTTAGGAATATGGGTATATTTTGACTATTTGAGCTAATTTATGAGGATTTGTTTCATTCATCATTGGAATTTCATTGGCTTAGCTGGTTTCAGCTAATCTAAATGGTGTACTTACAGCTTTAATTTTATTTTTATATATTTGTTTTTGAATTCAATTTTATTATAAATGACAAAAATGTTATATGCTACCAAAAATCTATATTATCTTTATTACCAATCCTGAAATTACGAGTTTTTTAATTTTATCTAATCAGAGTTGTTTACTTTTGAGAGTAAAACATACCAACAGCTATATTTGGTCCAGAAAGGTAACAAGCAAGGGAAAAATTCTGAACATTCGAACTAAAAAGGCATACCAAAAATATCTGGTTATACACCAGTACACGGAAAGATTTTTTTAACGTTTAAGGTGGAAACACAATGAACGCGGTTTCATTCAGAAATCTTAAATTCAGCTGTGACAATAAAGCAGAATTCTGAATGAAAACGCGTTCATTGTGTTTGCACCTTTAATGATCAGTTAACCGCAGAATGAACAATTTTCCAGTTTTTAGTGTTGAAGTAGTAAAGTTTTATTAAAAAATATATCTATAATTTAGTTTTGAACAAGTTTTAACCCACAAATTTGAAGAAATTTTTCGACCTATACAAGTATAGAAGCCGAAATAAAAACAACAACTGAGGAATTTTTTACGGCAACCATTAGAAAAATCTAAGGACTTTTCAGGTTTTTTATTGGCTTGATTAGTTCGAGATTCATGCTGTTACTTCTACACAAAAAAAATAGAGCTGTATTTTTTTAGTGTGGCTTTTTGTTCTCAATAAAATTTTATTTACATCTAATTTTTTGTCATATTCTTTGGGCAACCAACCAGTTAAAACTTATTATTACCTTAATAATTTTTTGTAAATGGTTGTAAGCTTTACTTTTCCTTGATTTAACTAAACTTATCTTCTTAGATGTTTTTAAACTCTTTTCATTTTTATTTCAATTTATATTTTTACAATTATAAAGGTGAGTGTCCTTTACTTAACAACAGCTTCATTTTTCTTACAAAAAAACACTTTGAACTTTTTTAGAATTGAATTTTTTTTAGCATTTATTGTAACAAATGGCTAATTAGCATTTTTGAATATAAATTAATTTTTGCAACAAATAATCTAATACAAATTATATTGAATATTTAAAGGCTGAAAAAATTTCTAATTGAAACATATTTTAAAATTTATTTTTGGCAAAATTTAGCATAATATTTTTTTCGGTCAAAATGTAGATAAAGAAAATGTTTATCAGGCATTTTTTTTTGTCTTCTTTATACTGTAATAAAAACACCTGTAAGTCTTTCTTTAAAAAAATGAAAAAACATACTAAAACATAAATTGCGCTATTATTTTTAGAAAATAACAGACTAACTAATTAGATCATTTTTACCAAATACGTCAGTATTTCCTAAAAAATATAAAAACCTAAACCTTTCATGTTTTTTGTCATAAACGTTATACTAAATTAAAAATGTTGAAAATAAATTTAATATTGCTTATTATCTCTGGATTGCTGTGGACTGATGAAACTTTTGGAAAAAGTACAGACTGCTGTTCATCTTTTGGTGAAATATGTTTTTTCAACAAAACACTTGTCGATCTAATGATAATGGCATCAATAAATTTTCTCCAAAACTTATCAAGACGAATTGATAAAATCGAAAATAATATTGAGCAATTCTTTTTAATTCAATTACACAATCTTAAGATAGAAACCGAATTGCTTGATTTCTATTCTAGTGAAATAATTTCGAGGGATGAAATTGGAAGTATACGAAATGCTGCTCTTTTAATTTCTTCATTAGTTTTAAATATAAATAAAACTTATGTAATGAAAAATGTAAAAAATCGATTAGATTTTTTGAAAGAAAACACAGTATATTATTTACATCGTTTGTTTCGTAAAAATTTGCAATTTATTGAAAAATTTTCATTATTAATATCAAATAGCTCACTAGAATCTCTGAATGATCATAAAACAACATACATAAAAACACTACAAGACTTAGGTAGTAAAGTTTATACACTGGAACACTTTGTTGGTCTAAGTTTAAATACCAGCCAAAATAATTTTGAAAAAGTTTTATTGAATTTAAGGAATTTTTCTATAGAGCTATGCACTTGCTATGAATTTACGTGTAGTTTATTGAGTGAAAGAGTAAACAATTTGACTCTTGTACAAATAATTGAGTCGGCAACTATTAATTTAATGGATGAAATAATTATTTTTCATTTTCAAATTTTTAATAAAACTTCATTAAAACTTTAAATAAACTATAAAAATATTTAATTTCCTTATAAAAAAATATTAATTAATTATTACTATTTGGTTTTTGTCAATAAAATTTTATTTGTGTAAAATAGAAAGCATTTAATTTATATTCTTGGTATGTTTTGGCTATTTGAGCTAATTTATGAGGATTTGTATCATTCATCATTGGAATTTCACTTCAAAACATTGACTTAGCTCACTTGGTTTTAACTTAACAGCAATCTCTTTAGGCAACTGTAAAATTGCTTATGGGGCCGAAAATAACTCTGGTCGACAAAATTTAACTTTTTTTGTGCCACACGAACTTTTTGCTTTTTTTTTATAATAGAGGTTGTCACTAGTAATAATAAGCAGTTTTAAAGTTTTCATCGCCCGTCAATTTTATTTGGTGGAGGAACATTTATTTTGAAGAAAAACTAACACTTTTCGAGAAAAATTAATAATAAATTAATAAATTAATAATTTATGGTATAAATATTTATTTATATCAGTATTTATGATTATATAGTAAAGTCTACGACTTTCTGGAATATTTAGCTTTCGGTTAATATCTATTGATCGTCCAGCAGTAGTCAGCCAACATCCTTACACTCCATCTACCCTGATAACGTTTTTCTATATTTGAAATGTCCTAGTTGAACCTTTCTCCATGCGCATTGCTTACATCTCCCAAATTTTCAGGGAAAAATCTAGATGTAAGTCCAGGAAATGGATTTTTAGCGACATATTGCAACCCAAAGTTTTATATGACAAAAGCAATTCGTTAATCAATTCTCTATAGTTATCACTCTTATGGTTACCTAAAAAATTTGCAGCTACATTCTTAAAACATTGTCATGCTGATTTTTCCATAACGTTTAATTTTTCTTCAAATTTTGGATCTTTTATTAATTCTCTGACTTGAAGTCTTACGAAAATGCCCTCTTTGACTTTGACTTTGGCTTTGACTTATTCTGGGAAATTTCTCTTTTAAGTACAAAACTCCGCTCCCATTTCGATCCAATGCCTTTACAAAATTTTTAAAAAGGAATAACTTGATATAAAGTAGTTGTAAAAGTACATCAGAAGGGTTTACAAGTAGTAAAGCCTGCAAACTTTTCTGCCCAGGGCGTTGAGATTTACGCACAGGCCATATTCTTTCACTGTAATGATTTCTTTTTGTCCCTGCTGTCCCATTCGCATAAAAAGCAGCAAAGTTTAGTAAAAACCCCACTGTTAGTCCAAGTAGTAGGGCAATAACTTTCAAATCACCGCAAATTTTGTTTTTGATTTTTTCAAGCAATACTAGTTCATAAGTTTCCTTCATATTAAAAGCGAGTGCTAGTGGAACAAAAGAAAGTGCATTGCCATTATTTAGAAAAACTGCTTTAAGACTTGTTTTGGACGAGTCTATAAAGTCGCAGTAGACTGATGTATAGATATAGCGCGCAAAAGTAAAAAGTATGGGGCCCGTGGCATAATATGCAAAAGCATTAAAGTGAATTTAGAGCTATCACAAAAAAACTGAGGGTGATTGAATGAAATTAAGTTCATTTTCGTAATATGGGTGGGTAACAAAATTACTTACCAAACTTCTTGTGGCAAAATCACTGTTGGCCAGTGTAATTTGAAGAAAAAAAATTGGCGTAAGTTTTCTATATTTTTTGACAATGAAATTTTATCTACTTTCTACTTTCAACATTTTATCCCATGTTCCGGTACAAGTTGGATACGTTTTGTCATGAATTTTCCTTTTTTCTTAGTTAAACTAAATTTATTTGATTTAAATTTTTTAAACTCTTTTCTGTTTTTGTTTTACTTTTCGATTCTACTTTTCTGAAACTGATTGTCCATTAAACTTAGCAATAATCTTGTAAAGTCTTCCCTTACATTTTTGTATAAAAGTAACTGTTTAAAAAATTCCTTTTTCCATCAAAGACAAGCGAAATTCGACGCATTCTTAAATGCGAATAAATATTCGTACTGTATTATAGATAACTTTTATTATCATTTTGAAATCTAGTTTTGCTAATATTCAGGGTAATAAGCATAACCAAAGTTTGTTAACAAGATTGTAGACTAGAAAATTTAGTTTTATTTAGGAAACTTTTTTTTAACCTCCTCCACACTTATTGTTAGCTAAAATATGCTAAGCACTTTCTTCTATTTTACAAATGAAACCTTTGCTTTATTTTATATTTAGAGATAATTAAATAAATCCACTTAAAATTTGTAAAAAATCCAGGTGATTTCCATTTTTTCATGGCTTTTGGGACTGGAAATTTTGTAATATAAAAAATACTATTGTAAGTTATTAAACTATTATAAATTTTATTTGAATAAAATTATTCTTAGTTAAAAAAGGCACTTCATTTATCGTATCTATATCATTAAGTGCTCATACATTGTAGTAAACAGATTACAATTTATCCAGATCCAGAAAAAAACTTTTGTTTTTCAAAATGCAATTCACATCATTTCATTTTATTTACAAATAAAAATCAAAATAAAATTCCTTGTAATCTATGTTCTACTTATTATTGTTATTAAAGAATAGTTTTGCATTTTACTCCCGTAATTTTAGGACTTAAAAGTGGCCCATGTCTTCCAAAGGTATTTTTTCGAACACCTGATTAAAAAAACAAATTTTAATTGTTCAATTTAACAAGAGCGTCTAATTGTTGAAAATCGTTTAAAAGAATACTTAAACCAAGCAGTGTCTATAAAATAATTATTCTCAACAAAATTATTCTCACTAATCTTGAGATAAAGTTTTGTAAAATAACTGGAATTGATTTTATAATCACAAACAATTTAAATTTAAAAAATTTTAATGGGTACAATATTTGCCGAAATAGATTATCAACAGGAAAGCATTGAAATTTAGAATGTTTACTGTCTAAGCCTTTCAGGTTAAATATCAATTCATGATTTTGTTACTGAATTAAATCGGTGGTCAAAAGATTGAAAGGAACATGTTAAAAATCTATAAAGGGGCCAAAAACTTGATAGTTAGCCCCTATGTCTTTTGTGTGAGGTTTGTTTATTTATATTAACCACACACATTTTTACAAGTATTTCTCCAATTTATAAAATGAATCTTTGCTTGTTCAGCTAAATTTATTCAATTCTAATTTGATAATGCTACAAATTTTCACTTATAAGCTTCTAATTAATAAAGTACAATACTAACGTGGTTGTACTCTGATAAAACTGATTACCGTTACCTTATTAGAAAAAAGTAAAATAATGATTGTAAAGAATAGAAATTATATATTTCACAAAACGAGCACTAACAAAAGAATCTATAATTTGATAATTTTCTTATTTTAATACCCAACCGTCCAAGGTATTTGCAAAGAACAAATTGTAGTACCCAGGTAGGCTTGTACGGTCTTTCAACTTTGCTTTTTTGTACGTAGAATTAACAATTTAATTAATAAATTTGCTGTTTTTGCATTTTCTTTACCCCAGGACACAACTTTATACTTACGATTACTACTCTAAAGCCTAGCTTGTCATTAAACTGACCTTTTAAAACCCATTTTACATTAATCAAACAACAAAATGCTACAGTACGATCCTTTATTACTTTCAAGATCAAAATTAAAATGGAGAATAGATATCCTAGAAAACAATTGCCAACTTATTTAGTTTTAAACAAAAGACAAAATTTTAGATTAAGGATCTATAAAATAAACTGTTTTCATAATTTTCTTGTTAGAGGTAACAAATCTGTCTAACAAAAAGATATTTGTATAGTCTTAGCGACTAACTACTAACTTTGTCAATATATTTTCATGCTACATGCTTTAATTCTCATATTTAATAATTAAACATTGCAAGTTTTAGTACTCAATTGTCTGCCTCATTTACTTATATCATATCAAAAACAATAAGATACAAATCATTTTAATCTTATTCCTTTTGTTCAGTTAGTTAATGTTTTTAAATAAAGTTTAGGCACTATTATTTATTTTCAAACCAGTAACAAATGTTTTTCTACATTTGAAAAAGTTTTTTTAACTTTAAAATTTATTAATAATATTTTTCAGCTACCTTTTATTTACAAATTTGTTAACATCCCTAAATCATAAAAGGTCTTATATAAGATCCTTCCCCCCAAACCCAATGAACCATAGGAACAAGCATTCAAATTTAGCTGTGTTGTTTGTTATGTAAATATTTTTTTGTATTAAAATTTAAAAATACATTTTTCTCTTTTTGTCATTTTGGGAAACGATGTGTCAAAATTTGATTGGTTGATCAATTTTAAAGGTTAAAAAAATTAGATAACCAATTTTTAAAAATCTGTAAGACCAGTTACAGAAAAAAATCTAAAAGGAAAAGTTTAAGAAATTTTAATTTAAAACTTGTTATAAATTGAAAATGTTTAAAATATTGTTAAAATTCATATATATCTTTGAATTTTTAAGGACACATGTACTTTTATATCAACACAGAAACTCTTTAAAGGTTGTTGAAAAACCATTAGACTTGATCAACACAACAACAATTAGTTTCTTTCAAAATTTAACAGAAAAAATTAATGATATTAATGACACTATTACAGAATTTTTTGAAAATGAAATGGCAGCATTGGATAGTGAAATTCATCAACTTGATATAAATGCAAATACACTTTTGACTACTGCCGAAGGCAGATCTAATAATTATGCTGCCTATGTTATTGCTGATTGGGTAAAAAAAACTAATGTAAGAAAAATTGTAGAAAATATTAAACTACGTTTAAGCATCTTAAATGAGTATAGTAAAATGTATTTAAATAACATATTCATTCGAAATTCGAATTTTATAAAATATTACTCTATTATTAATTTAAATAATTCTTATCCTTTGTCTCATATGGAAGATATCCAATCGGAATATATGAATTCTTTAAAGGTTTTAGATAACAATTTTTATGTATTCAGTAATTTCGTAAATTTAGTCTTAAACAGCAGTCATTATAATTTTAAAAGCATGTTAATCGATTTCAGAAACTTTTCTTTAGAAATGAATAGTTGTTATGGGCTTTCATGTCATTTATTAGGTGAGCGTATGAAAAATATTACGTTAGCACCAATGATTGATACAAACACAATTCATACAATTGATAGAATAATTTTCTCCATAATATTATTATAATTGTAAAAATATTAATTAAATTGCAAATTGTAATATTTTGGATTTTTATAAAGAATTAAAGAAATATTAAAAATTACTTAAAAATAAAATTTATTCTTTTTGTTTATTTATCACATGATATATACATATAATATATTACATCCTTCATTAGTTTTACTATCTTAGCAATTGATGGAATTTATCAATTATGGGGCTGATTTACCAGTAACAAAGTAGATATTGGTTATAGAGATTAACCTTGAATTTTGCATTTTTAGTTTTATCTTTACTTGGCACACTTCAAAAAAATCAGTTAATTGGCACAGTAGGGTGTAAAGGTGGCTCTACTGTTGTAATTCTGAACTTGCAATCTGGTAGTCTTTTCTTTTACTTTGCTCAGGGAATATTGCAGGGAATATATGGCAATTAATGCCTAAGTTATTTTAAATAATATAAATTAACTTATTTATTTAACTTTCCCAAATCAAGACTAAGGTGTCAAATAAGGCTGCTTACTTTTAGTTAGTCGAAGAATAGGCTTGCACGGTAAATACAAAACTAAACTTTCATATAAAATTTGTATGTTTATACACTTCTGTTTCTAGCTGTTAATAGTTTCAATTCAATATTAAAATTTAAATTTGAACGGTTTCAAGTTTGTACTTAAATTTCTGATACACAATAATTTCAAACTGTAATAATTCAAAATTGAATTTTTTCTCACGAAATTCCAACGGAAAGCTTGCAGTAACTTTATTCATACAAATCGATTGATTCCAAGATTGATTAGAAAAAGCCTTTTTTTTGTGGTTATTATTGAATAGTTCAGAAAAAGTTTTTCTGTTTGGGTCCTGAAGGATGATATCCTAAACTAATATCCACATTTCTTAAAAATTGTCCATTTTTATTTCTTTAAATCAATTAAACTTAAATATTAATATAATTAATTATAAATACACTACAGGGGTGTCGCACACCCCAGTGACATAAATTGTTATAAATAAAAAACATTTTTACTTAAGAATTTGTTTACAACATCTTGAGAGTACATACCATAAAATAAATTAAGGGAACATTAGTAAAAATGAATTATAAGTATTAGAAAGTGAAAAAATGAGTATTTTCACAAAAAATTCATAGATTATCCCTTTTTCAATATTAAAATCTGAAACTTTGAAAAAACCTTCCACTTATATGTCACTATAAGAAAAAAACAAGCAGTTACGCGGCCTTTTCGAAAAAGGTATTTATTCCAAAAAATGAATATCGGTGTTTGGTGAAAAAACAGACCTTACGTTTTATCTTAATATTATTTTAGTTTTTTTATGATTACAATGTTATTGACCTAATTATTATGTATCTGTACAATCGGTACACATTGTGAATCTATAAATTTCACAATGGCATGATGAACATCCTGTTTTTGATTTTCAATCTTTTTTTCGATTGAATTTATCGATTTTAATGGTCTAATTTACCTGTAACAAAGTAGATATTGCCCATAGAGATCAACCATAATTCTTGAATTTTCATTTTTAGTTTAATTAAACAGTTCAATTGATCATAAATTGAAATCTAAATTGAAAAGTATGGAATAAATCATACTGGTGTTTTTTTATCATGCTTGGTATTATCTTTGCTCTAAATTTCTTATAAATTTAAATTTTTTCAAATTCCAATCCAAAAATTCCAAACAACAATGATTCTTAAAACATTTAAAGAATTACATATGGTGATTGATCTAAATAAAATACAATAAAGGAAAATTTAAGATAGCAAATGAAATTTTTCATTTTCTTTGTTTTTTTTTTTTTTGCAAAAATCCTATAAAAACTCAAGATTGGGAAGCTTTTATTTCAAATGTGATACAAAATTGAAGATGTTCAAAATATTATTAGCCTGGCTATTTATCTTTGAGTTTTCATGGAGTGAAGTACTTCTTGATCAAAGGAGAAACTGTTCGTTATCTCTTGAGGATACATTGATCTTCGACGAAGCATTATCCGATTCAATAAGTTCATTGTCAACTATTTATCTTCAAAATTTATTGGAAAGAGTTTCTGTAGTTGTCAACAATACTGTTGAAGTTTTTCAAAATGAATTGATTTATATACGGCATATAAATACAATACTTGGATATTTACCTAGTAAAATTATAAAAATGGAAAATGGAGTCATACAATTTAGTGGTGTTCGTACGAATAATCCATTAAAACAACTAAATGTTAATAAGATAAAGAAAGAAGTTGATACAAGATTAAAAATCTTAAAACAAATGTCAGAAAATACTTTGAAAAACTCATTTCATAAAACTTCAAATTTCATTCAAAACTTTACTACACTAATTTCCAGCAGTTCTCATTACTCGCCTAATATGGAAATTTTAAGAAAACAATTTATAAATTCTTTTTGCGCTTTAGAGAATCAATTAAATATATTTGAAAATTTTGTGAACAATACTATGAATAAGAGTCAAACTAATGTTAAGAGAATTTTTGGAGGCTTAAATCATTATTTTCATAACTTTTGTAATGCACTCGCATGTCGCTTAACTTCAAATCTGGATAAATATGAAAACTTACAAGAATTAACTAAAAAGGAAACAGTTTTTGTTCTTAACGATATAATGATTTCCCTATACATTAATTTAAATATATATGTTTCATGAATTACTTTGTATGAATATGCTTAAATAATAAAATACTTAAACAAAAATAAAATTTTATATTTGTAATAAAAATATTCTTTTAATTTTTTTTTTTGAATTTTTATACGAATTACCTGATTTTATTTAGTAAATATAAATTTGTTATTTTAAAAATTTATTTTATATCCTGACTTCAAGTCAAATTCGCTTTTATCATACCCTTTTTTAACAGGCGGATGTACACACTTTCTACACAGAAGGCGATAGAGAACTGTGTACATAGGAGGTTGGAAATGTGTAGTAACGACAGCCTTGTAAAGTCTGTACACACAGAAAATTGAGATCTAATGTGAATTTTTCTAATTGGATCCCTCTGCTTTGTGTATCTCTAGCTCTCTTATACCCATTCTCCCCGAAGCTTATACTCATTATTACAATACAACGATGGAAATTTTATATGGAGAAATAGATAAAACACGCGAATTAAGCATGTCGCAATCTTGTATAAAATACAGCCTTTGAAGGGCTGCATAAAGGAAATTTTGCAACCTATTCTGAATTAGCAGGTTGACCAACATTAAAATTTCCCTTATTTATGCGTCAAAAAGGAATTAAATGGTTGCATTTCTAAATTATTTTATGTATTTAAAAATAATTAATTTTTTTTCAGGTTATTTTTAATATAATATTTAGAAGTTAGATTAATGCTAGTTTTGCGAGTAAGCACATTGAAATTATTTTATGTATTTTCACAGATTCAATAGTTCAATGTTTTCTTTGATGTCACTTTTTTTTGAAATTTCCATCAAACTTTCCTGATACAAACAATTTTCGATGGAGAATCGATTTTTTTGTACGGGAGGCTAATAATGAGTATAAGCTTTGATGGAAAGTGGGTATTAGCTCCATTAATATTCATTGCTTAGCTTTATAAAACAATTTACCAAAATAAATTAAACACTCTTAGCTTCCCTTTAGTTTTTTAGCTAAAACACTTAAAAAATTTAACAACCTGTGACATCTAATTTGACATTTCACTCCATATGTTTAGAGATTTAGACACCATATTTCTTTTGTCGTCATGTACAGACTTTGCCTGTTAAGAACCGATTTTTTTGTATGGAAGAGTACGAGGTTGTACATAGCGCCTGTTACGAACGGGTATTAAGAAAAGGTATA
The DNA here is from genome assembly GCA_947359355.1 of Acrocera orbiculus. Taxonomy (NCBI): domain Eukaryota; kingdom Metazoa; phylum Arthropoda; class Insecta; order Diptera; family Acroceridae; genus Acrocera; species Acrocera orbiculus. Next base: position 21,272,742 of record OX375756.1, on the reverse strand, counting down.
AAGACTGCAGCCTAAGCCTAATTCATTTTGATTATTGTGAATAAAAGAAATTAAAATATATATTAACTATAATCGGTACTATCTTCATGAGTATCAATGACAGTCAGTCATTTTTGCCGCCACATGAACTAATCGTATTTAAAATGAAAAGTTTTAGCTATTTTCCTAATTATTACTCAATTGAAGATATATTAGTAACCCAAGAACGTATTGAATGTGAAGCAAAGACAAAAATTTCAAAAATGGGTAAGCTTTCTATGAAAGTTTTAGCAAAATATTGAATTTAAAAAACAGTTATTCAACCAGGAATTTAATTTTATGAATTCAACCAATAAAATTCTAAACATTTCTGTTAAATTAGTTTTGTATACACTAAAAAATGGATTATTAATCAAATTTTTATTTGTCTTTAAGGATTTTTAAACCCCGGAAATGAAACCGAAGACTTAGAAGTTGGACAAACTGTCAGCTTTCCACTATGGTATATAAAAGAACTAAAACATAGCAATCCTTATTTTACGTAATTTTGTTAATATGTATAAATAGAACTAAATAATGATAAATTTTCAATTACTAAAATATAGAATTAAATTACCAAATATATATAAAAACGTGTATAAAGCAGTCTGTGAGGCAGATACAACAAACTTTGAATTAGGCAAATTACATCATCATTTTTATGAATTTGGTCGTTATTTAACACCATTTGATAACACACAAACTATTGGACGTATTGTATATGAAACTTGTCGTCAACGTATACGATATTTATTAGATATTGCCAAAAATACAACAGATGATATAAAACCTGACAATGAATTGGAAAATATTGAAATCAAATTGTACGAAACTGGTTTAAAAACAAATTCTTTGGTAAATATATATATAAAGCCAAATTTAAATAATTTTAACTTATTTTATTTATGAAAAGTTTAAGGATTGGTTACAACTTAAATCAAATAAAATAACTGCATCGGATATTGTTCACGAAAATACAAGAAAACGTAAAAGGGCTGTACTAAGTGATGATGAAATTTTTGAATCTAGTTCAAAAAAATGATTGGGATTTATTTCTCTAAGTATATATTATGTATGCTTAGCAAATCTATATAAGCAAGTAAGTTTGATTTTGAATAATAGATTTAAATTCAAAAAGATGGAGAAAGTAACGTAAAATTAAAGAAAAAAACCTTATAAGCTAAAAATTTTGTTTGTTATTATTTCAAAAAATTGATATACATATTAAACTTAAAATTAAAATAGTTTTCTGTATTTAAATTACTACTTTAAGTGTAGGTTTGTTTAACTGAAGTGCGATTTCCAATCCTTACATATATTCAGAAAGAAAATGATTATGCCAATTTTTAATATTAATCATCAGAGATACTTCAGAGAAAGCATTTTTTTTTTCTAGTAATTTAAAGAAATAATTATTTTAAAAGAAACTCCTTTAATAGCAACCTTGATAAACGATTAACAGTCCAAAAAAAATTGTAAATTACTTATTAAAATTTGAAATCTATCAAAACTTATTAAATAATATAAGGAAGCAAAATTGTTAAACAATTAAATTTTATTTTAGTTGTAACCATACAAGAAAATCATTAAATTCTTCTGAAGAATTCTTCTTGCTAATTGCACCAAAAGCGGCGTCAACAAAAGGAAAAGTGAACAAAGGAAATCAAAAAACTAAAAATATTAATTGGACTAATGATAAATTCAAAATAATTTAATATCTGCTTTTAAAATAAATCTTAAAGATCAGTTTTTTCAGGTTACACATTTTCATATTTGACCAAACATAAAAATAAAAAATTGTTTAATTATATCAATAACATAATATATTTACATCAAAAAACATTTGAAATAAAATAATACAATTATTAAAGCGTGAACATTTTTATTTAGTTCATATTTACCTCTTTTTTCTAATTTTTGCATCTGATTGAAATATATACGAATTTAAAGCACAATTTCCTTAAGGCTTAACTGGTATAATACACTACGGTTAGTAATTACCCACTAAAGAAAATATGCATCATTGGGTTTCTCTCCGAGTAATTCTTACATTTCTTATACTGGAAAAATGTGTAATGGGAAAAATTAAACGACATGTAATGCAAACTTGTAGTCTCATAGCAACTTATTCAAGCATAAAGTAGCCAAGACGTTTTCCCAAAAACGTAGTCGTTTTTGGTGTAAAGCAGCTGTCTTTCATAGATGTTTAGTACCTTCTTACCCGACTGTGTAAGAGGATCCGAAGTTGGAAACTGGCAACTGCCAATGTAAAATTAATTTTTATTTCTCCATACTCAAGCTATGATTCTTATAAGCGATTTTACGCTATTTAATATAATTACAAGTTTTCCAAACGGCTTTTCCTGTTTAAGAGGTTATTTATCAAAGCACTTATGACTCAGGTTAAAGTCTCCGTCTTGACTTGACATCACTGTGATAATGGCACCAAGGCCCTGATTTCAATACTTGTCCATAATTTCGATTAGATTAGATTAGAGGTCGCAATTTTCTCGTCAAAACCTTTCGTTGTGAAAATTCCAGACAAAACAATTTATTCTAGGCTCTTGACGTGAATGGGGTGACGATTGTTGATCATACACAACACGTTGAAGTATAAAGTTTTAAATTTTATCCGTGCGACAAATCGACGAAAAAGACAAGTATGTTAGTTCTTGTGTAGAAATTTCAACCCAACTTTAATATTTGGCTATTATATCGACTTCTTCGTTAATCAAGATCCCTTAAATTGGGGAAAGTAGCTTGTAAACGCGCAAATGTACACAAAAATTCATTGAATAAAAACTCACTAATGCATATTTTCCTATTGGGTAACGTTTCATCTAATTTTACTTGAAAAATTTTCATTCTTTTTTGACGACGAAATTATGTTCGTTAAGTATCAAAATTCCTCAAAGACCTTGTCCCACAAGCGGGACAATTTACTTTGGTGTTTTTTGATTATTATAAATTACATTTAAATTGATTTAATTAGCCTATTTACAATTAATACCACCTACTCTAAAAGTAAAGGCTTGAGGGTGAAAATTATTACCAAGCTAAATAAGATTACACCTTAAAATTTTCATCTATGAAAAAAAAAAGAAATTTTTACAAAGAATTTATAATAAAGAAAAACTGAAATAAAAAACAATTCTCTTATTTTTTAATTTATTAAAATATTTAGTATACAATAAATGTGAAAATTAAAAAATACACAAGCATGGCACAATAATTTTAATTTTGATATGCGCATATATATTAAAATAATTAAATTGAGACCAAGTTATAACCGGCTTTCGTTGACTTCATTGAAATCTCATGCCTTAAATTAATAAAGACATTTATCTCTTGGAACTTTTTTCTTTCCTTTTGTTTAAAATTAGTCAAGAAATATGTTGTTGTAGTTTGTTCTTCAACGGCAAAGTCATTACCCCCGGTTTGTTACAAAAAAAATTACACAAGTAAAATAAATCATAATTACATAACATTATCAACAATACTTGACTAAATTTCTTCTCAAATATCTTATATACAAAACTTTGTTTGCTTCCAAAAAAGAACAAAGAAAAAAACTGAAAACTAAAGCTTCTATAAAAATTTTTCTCCCAGACCTAAAACAATTTTCTTCAGTCAAATATTTTGACAAATCTTATTGTTAGTAATTATTTCAAGTGATGTGTCTCCAAATGAACGTAAAGCAATAATTTTAGTCTGAAAATGCGAATAATTAGTGTGCAATAGGACGAAAGAATAAATAAAAAGAGTTTAGTGAACTGATAAAGTGAAAATTTCATATTTCTGTATAACTAGTTTATTTTTTAAATTTGCAACATAATTTCAAGTCAGACACATCAGTACCTCATTCGAATTTATGATTGATGAGTTTATTTCTACATTTCAAAATTATAGTAATAATAATTGGCTTCCATAGATATTTATTTTATATCATAAAATTTGTAATATGTATTTGTTTTCTCTATATTATTAAACATAGAAGTTCTTCAACTCGACTGATAACAAATAATTCCAAGTTATTAAACTATGATTAGACTTTAATTACTTTTTTAGAAAAGTTGTTGAGTTTGGTAAACTTTTTACACATTTTCAAATGAAGCCTTGAAGTTCTTTAGCATTTCTCTCAGTTTAATTTCATATTTTGGAAACATGAAAAAAATTTAAAGAGACTAAGTTTTTGGTTTTTTTAGAGAAAATTGTTTGACATATTAAAATAAAGAAAAAATATTTCTTCATTGTATTTCTTGAGAGATTTTCTTATAAATTATTAAATAAAAATAAAAAATGATTTATCATATTTATAAATATTTCTTAGAACCATATTAATGTAACTTTCTTTCTTCTTGACAATCACATTTGTTTATATTAAATGAAGAAATTACAAATACTCATTCTCAACAATAGTTCCTAGAATGCTCTAAAAATTAAAAATATATTACGATGTAAGAATTATCTAAATTTAAAGAAAATAAAATAAGCACACATAAATTTAAATATTTAGTAATTTTTTAAAATTATAATTAGATTCAATAATTGGTTTTCTCATATATTAGTATGTGACTTCCTTAACAGTCTTGGAAAAAAACAGACATATACAATTTTAGTTTCAGTTTCGGTTTCATGCAAGAATTCATTACACAGAAGCTCATTCATTAGTAAGGATTTTCTTTAATGGTTAAATGAAACCTTTTACTTAAGTCAGAAAGCATAAACGACGAATTATGCTATTAAGGAGGAAATAGAAACTCTTGCTTAACTCGTTCTACTCAAAACGTTGAACTATAGAAAAACATCCATTATATAATTTGGATTAGTCTTGAGCTTAAGATATAAAAAGTGTTTGATTAAATTTAAATGATTATTATCCAGATTTCAATTTGAATTGTAAGCTTTAGTGAATCAGAAAAAATTTTAAAAATGCATTTTTTTGCATAACCATTATTATCAAACTCAATTTAAATCCTCGCATATAATCAGATCATAAACGCATTTTAAATCTTAAATATATTTATAAAAAGATAATATTTTTTTCTCCTTCAAATTAAAAACTATTTTCATACTAGTTTTTAATAAGTTGTTTTATGTGGATATCAAAAATATAATTTGTCTATTTAAACATGGAACATTGAAACTAAACTAAATTCAGTTATCAAAGTGTGAAGCTATAATTTCGAAACAGATGTTAATCATCACCAGTCTAAACAAACATTTGTCCAACAAAAACAATTTTTCATCTATATGTAATAGATCCTACTATAAGTAATCTATTCTCTCAGGTTCGTGAACTTTAGGAAGGGAAAGTAATACCGACGACATCCTTTTGCTATAAAAACAGATAGTAAACTACTTTATTTTTAACGAGAATGCAATATTTGAGAAGTGCCGAAAACATTTTTGGTATAATTTTTTTAGAATTGAAAATAAAACATCAAAAACGTATACTTGGATAATTTTGTTGTATGCAATCAAAAATGAAGATCTGTTGGTGGTGGAAGAAAAGCGGTAATCTTCAGTTTAATCACTACAGCAAGAATTAATTTAGAAAAGCTGAAGTTGGTTGAATGGGAAGCGATGCCATACCAAAATTAACACTGCATATTGGCCATCGATTTTAGTACCAAGTCCAAAAAATTATTAGGATGAAAAACTTACGAATTCTTTAAATGAATTTTGATCGGAGCTTGAGAAATATTTTGGAAGTATGCTAAAAATAAAAAAAAATAAAAACTGTATGCTTAAGACCAGACGGCAGAATTTTAAATCTAGTAACTTAAATAATTTTCATAATTTATTCTTTCCCGATTAAAATCTTGCTACGTAAAAAATCAATAGTAATAAATAATAATTGCAAATCACTTATAATGAACGATGATCTATAATGGCACCCACACAGATAATTATAATTTAGTCTCAATTAACTATGATTTTGTAGATTTTCTGTGGACTTTACCACTTTGTTCGATTGCAGATAACAAAAACGAGGGTTAGTTGAGCTAATTTTTCACAAATTCTTTCCAATAAGCACAGAAAATAAAATTTTAAAATATAATGATAATCATCATCGACCGTTTTTCATAACTTAATAGATTCTATCTTACTTTGCTATCTAAAGATTTAAAAGATCTAAAAAAAAGGTCTACAATCTACAACTTTTAATCCAGTCAATTTTTAACATCTATAAAAGTTAAGAAGGCTATTATTATTATAAAAAAAAGATATAAATATAATTCATCAATAAACTATATCTGTTCCGAATGTTCTTATTAGTCTAAATTATGCATATTAAAGTTTTAAATTTAATTCTTTAATCTATATTAGCTGTAAAAAAAGATTCATGTGATTACTATTAAAGAAATAAAAATAATGTTCAGAAGAAATTATTTACATAAGAATCCATGTAATTCGCATAGTTCAGAGATTACTAAGGAGAAATAATTGAGTTTTTCTTTTAAGTAGATAAACTTGAAGATATAATGCCTTATAAAATACTAACCATATCTAAATTTATCCTTTATAATAATCCTATAAGGATATACATATATTTACGAAAGGAGTTTATTTTTTGAAGAATTAATACAATTAACATATATATACACAGCAAAAATTAAATGAGTTAAAGAAGGAAAATGCAAATATTTTCGACTGATATTATTTGAAGCAATTAAATAGCTTAAATGACTAATACTTTTGATATATTTTCTTTGGTAAAGTCTAGACAAAAAAAAAACGAACTTAAGTTGAAAGACTTCAAATGATAACATGATCCCGGAATTAATTGAATGTTGAAATTTTTCATAAAATGAATGAAGTATGTTAATGTCTAACTATTGAGGGGTTATATTCCAAATAAGGTATTTTTTTTTTTATCCTGAAAATATAATGAAAGCTGAATTCTATACCTTGGGACGTTAATACGTCAATGTATATAGATGTAGAATATTTTTTAAATATATAAATAACGAAATTTATTAGGGTTTCTAGACGAAATTATAGTCAGTTATGTTGAAATCAATTTTCTTTTAAAATAGAATACTTGACTTTTACAGTAACATTGAAAAATAATAAAATTTAAAAAAAAAAACTAAAATTCTTAAATATTTATGTTACTAATAAGTAACAAATTCTGTTTTTATATAAAACGTTAAATCTAAAATAAAAACGGGTAGTTGAATACTAATTAAGGTTTAGATGCTCATAGGCATATATCCTTTTAAATATTAAGTATATAATAGTACGTGATTTTACTATAAATATAATCCATTTTAAAATTTGTTTTATAAAATTTTATATAAAATAAAATGACCATAAAATATGATTTCCTTTTAAAAATATATCACATACCTAGACTCATATAGAATATCAATCCTGATATTAGAAAAAATATAGAAATTAAAAGTACACCTATTAAAATACTGCTACGGTAGGTCATATTTAAAATCACTTCACATAACTTTTAAAGTATTATATTTTTATTTTATTTTATAAAATATTTTTGAATTGTATTCCACTTAATAAAATTTTTAAAAAGCAAAATTAAAAAATACGTAAATCTTAATTACATGAAATTTTTTTTTTTGTAAAAATAGAAATAAAATAGCAGAGATTGATCCGTTTACTTAAATGCCAAATATCAAACTGATAAAACTGATAGAAAATATAATAGAGTCTAATGACTTCTTTTCTTGGAGAAGAATTTTGTGGCATGCGTATTAAAAGTCAACGTGTTTTGAATTGTCCCTGTTTGTTGGTAAAACAAGGAAGTTTTATGATTTGCAAAAGAAAACTTGCATATTTTTAGGTTTTATCATAGTTGGATATGTAGCTAATAAAATTAGAAATCCTGTTGTTATTTTTAGGCAATTCTCTTGTTATTCATATAAGAAACTGATTTACAACAATTCTAGTTCTTAGTTAAATAAATGAATTAATTTCTAAATGATATTTGTACACCATAATTTTTATATTTTCTGTACTTAGAACTTGTTTAACACTACTGGATACTTTTTTAAATAGGTTTCATAATATATTCGTAAGATTTTTAGAACAATTTTGAAAAATATTCTAATAATTTTATTATGGATAAAAACTTCCACCAAATATTTGTTAAAATAATTTATATAGTTCCAATATTATTATTTTTATTTCAATTAAATATTTACTGAATTCTTTGACTCAATTTTCGTGATTTTTTATCCCTGTTTATTTATTATGATTACAGTTAATCTGGTGTTAAATGAAATTTTTTTTGTATGTCTTGCGACGTGATTTTCGTTGAAGAGAATATTTAATTGAAGCACATTTTTAATGTGATTAATCAGCAATTTTGAAGGAAAAAAAAAATTAGAACTTTTTATATTATATTTATGATAAGAGAAAATGAAACCACCTCAGAACACAGATTTATTTAAAAATATATTTAGGGTAAAAGTCAATGTTCTTCTATTATTATTTTTTTATTTTTGTTCTGAAAAATTTGTTCAATCAGTAAAAGAAACTATGCATAAGAAGTGAAAATAAATTACAAACAATGTTTTACAATATCAATACTATTTGTTATTTCAATAATTTTGAAGAAAATGTAGCCATCGTGTAAGTCTCTTTTAAATTTCAAAGACAGTTTAATACTTTCTTCTTTTAGTACAATAACAAACAAATTACTATTATTTGGACTTAAAAGATCAACAGGATCAGTAAACTAATACTAGTATATTTCTAATGTTAAATAGAATTCTTAAGAATAATTAATTGTTGTCATGTTATCAAGGGATTCAATTCTATTACAAATTATATCAATATTCTTCATAGGTTACTTAACAAAAGTTTGAAAGTAAGTATCTAAATCTAAAACTATCACATTTATAAAATAGATAGAAAAGCTATATAAAATAAGAGGTATTTGACTTTTATCAAAATTAAAGTATATTTGTTCGAAAATGGAAAAGAAAAGTTTGTATTAATATTAGATCGCTACTGATTTGTTGAGTTCTTAATACTTAAAATAGCTTTCTATTAACTATTCTTTTTATAGAATTCTTCAAGGTAATTTGAAATAATAATAAAAAATACATTTAAATATGAAATATTTAAGTATTACCTTGTTCTTTATTTCAACTTTGAAATGTTCTTTTAAAGTTTGGTTATTTCACTTCTAAAACTTTACGTTATTTTAAATCTCTACAGCAAATTGCTTATTCAAGAAATTTATATTTCTTAATTTTAACTTAATCAAAAACGAAGAATATTTTCTAATGCTGATGCATTAAGTACATTTAAAAGATATTTCATATTTTTAGAGTTTGTCAGAAATTAACATATTAGCTTCTTAATGAAGCAAATAGCCAGGATAGTAACTTTTGCGAATATTAAGTAAATTAATATTTTTCGTAGAAAATAGCCGTCAGCCGTCGTCTTTATCATAAAATTCAATATTTAGAATTTAAAAACTGCAAGTATAAATTCTAACTAAAAAAGTTGTGTCTCGTGTATTTATTACGCGTTCCACTTTTAGAATGTGGAATCATTAATGCTTCTGAGAGTGTTTAGTTCTGGTAAAGAAAATTAACAAAAAAAGCCTGATTGTGTGTCCTATGCCGTTCAATCAGATTTGGTAGAAACTGTCCAATAACCCATAAAAATATCCAAATCTAAATGAAAAATTTATAACAGACTATTATCAATCTTATAATTCTTATCAGTTAATTTTATTCTTAGATCAAACTAACAAAAAGTATTTTAAATTAATAGTTTAATATTCTATTACAACGCGGGTAAAAAGTACTAAATTGTGCAATAAAAACTCAGTTTATGGTAGATTTATTGCAGATGGTAATTAAAAGGATAAACATAACTCCATTTTCTTACTAAAAAAACTAAATTAAACTTGAATATAAAATACTTTAAATGAATAATTTCAGAATTAATCCTACTTACTTTAGCCCATTTTCAAAATTTTAAATACAGGATTTAAGGAAAACTTTAAATCGGCACACAAAGCATCTATAAAACGTATTGATGATTTACTTTTACGAGTTTCAAAATAATTATAATGGTAAGGAATTTCAATTTTTAAATTGTGTTTATTAAAGACTATAATTCCAAATATAATAAAAACTGAATTTTAAGTTTTTTTCAATTAATTTATTTACTAATGAATTTACTAACAGATGACAATATGTCCCAGAACTTTATAATTTATTTTAAATAACCAACTTTTGCTGTGTACAGACTTTGAAACGCTGTATTTATATACAGTCTATATACACAGTTCTCCATACAATATGCCTTTTATTATATTTTGAAACAGGTTTTTAGCACCTATCTGGAAAGGATATTTCATTTTTGAAATAAATCTTTGCTTATAACTTCTTGAAGACTACGAAATAATTAAATCAATCATTACGGTAAACGTAAAAGGTCATTTTTAAAGAAGGAAATTTTCAGCACTAATGAAACAGAGATACTTTAATATCTCAAAGGCAATTTTTGGGGAAAACACCAATAAATTTAGTTGTCTTATGATCGTAAAAATTTCCATTTCCCAAAAGTAGCAATAACGGCTTTTTTCTTCATGCTTTATTGATGAAGTTTTTACTGATGTTGTTTCCATTATGAGCACACACGTAATTCCCATTTACGTTCTCGGATGATTTTAAAGTATAAGTAAATTCACTTTTTTCTTTGAAGTAATTTAAGCTTAATGGATTATAAATTATATAAGCATAATAAGAAAAATAAATTTTGAAAATGCACATCCAATTTAGAATTTTAGATTAAGAAATTTATTTACCAATATACCAAAATTGTAACCATAGTTTAACTTATTTGAGGTTAAGCAGTAACCACTCTTAGCATATTTTTCACTTATATTTATTGTTTTACCGTAATTTCAAATTCCGTCACAGAAAAAAATTTTTTGATTTATTTATCAAATGTCAAAATGATTTCGTTCAGCTTGACGAACTTAACGACTACGCTCATATAAACCCATCAGTAATAGATAACATATACTTTTATAAGTAAAAAGTTGTTATATTCATCATAGGAATTTTTTTTTATTCTAATAGTCAATGTGCCTAAATGCACTTAATTTCTCACATTTTCAACAAAAAATAACTTTTATGGTTAAAATCAAGTGGATTCGGGTATTACTTAAAAGGAAGCGTTTTTAGAGTTTGATTCTTTGTTGCAGAATAATGTTAGCCAACACAGTTTAATCTTGGACTATAATGTACAATTTGGTGCAGCAAATTGCATTTTTTTATCATGGTCACTTTGTGCCTTTAAATATTTTCTAAATAATGAATGTAAACGTAAGGGCATTGAAAAACCAAAATATCATAAAGAATGGTTGTACACTAAATTATGTGGGTTCAATATTTGAAGGTAAGCAACATTCTGCTTCAGATGATTCCTGAAATATTTGTCGATTAGTCTATGAAATGTTTAAGGATGTAGCACAACTTTTCCATTGAAAAAAATCTTACAATTCTTATATTTTTACTTAATAACAGAAATTTTTAAAATTTTATGAATAATTTTATTTTTTCTAGTTTTATATAATAAACGGTTATAAATTTTTTGCTTATGATAGAACACATGGTAAAAACTAAACTTAAAATTAATTCATATCACTAACAATAAAATTCCTCTTATTTAATTTTATGGCAAATTTAATTAGGGTGGCTGTCTAGGAATTTATATATTTATAGTTATATAAATTATATAAAAAAAGTGAGTGTGTCAGCTCCGACACGTGACTGGAAAAGACCTCCTATTGAAAAGGACCTTTTTCTTTAATTTTAAAAACTTAATTTTTTATAAATTATATTTTTATAGTTAATAATAATGTACTCATATAAATTTATAAAAAAACGTTTTATTACTTTTTATTTATCCAAAAAAAACTTTGTAATTTATTTATTCTATTTTATTCAAAAAAAAAACTTTATATAATTTATTTGTTCTCAAAACTTGTATTCTTTAAATTTTTTCAATCTTGGAAAAACAACTTTTTATTAATAAAACGACTGTTCGCCAACAACTCCAAGATAGACTCCTCAAAAACGACTCCTTAACACGACTCACTCTCAGATTAAAATTGACTCCTATTTATTTGGATTAAGATAACGCCAAAAATAATGCCCTCCCACCAATGGACTATAATCATGAGAAAAAAAAAGTTTTAAAAATCTTTTCTGCTTATATGATTGTTTCCAATTACAATCACATAAGCAGAACTAAAAAAGTCGATCAGCAGAAACGGCACAAAAACAAAAACATGTGGCCTAAATATTGTAGAGGAATATATTTTGAATAGTTACAGGGTAGTGAAATTGCATCAATCGGGGTAATTTTTATATTTTCGGTTAGAGAATTAAAAATGAAGTCGGGGCAAACTTTGATGGGCCAAATCGGAGCATTTTTAGCGTTTTTGAGTTTTTAGAAATGGTTTGTCTCAATTTTGTGTAATTTTGAAGTAATTCTATGTAGATTAGGTAGAATTGTGTAAATTAGTAGAAGTTGAGTGGAAACAATGGGCCAATTGATGCAAAAATGTTAAGAAAGGGATAAAATTTGGTAAAATCGTGAAATTGGTACAAGGGTGTATAAATTAATGCCTAAAACGTTTGAATACAGGTGTTTTGGCAGATAGAAAGGTAGGAGTATATGCAATATAACGACAGAATGGTATTAAAGTTGGGTTGAATCCAGTTAGGCCAGATTTTTACATAACAATATTTGATTCCCAATTTTGACAAAAAATTTGTTTTTTTTCCTCTGAAACTATTTCAACTTTAAATGAGCTGCTAAAGATGTTACAGAATTTTGCTACATATCCATCACGCCATTCAGTACCGTTTCTGTTTTCATCATGATAGTTAGTTTGTGTGAACGGATAATCATATACCATTTTTAGGACATCAATTTTTCCTTCTTTATGCATAACTGTGCCATCATTACACCCAAATTATTGAGTTCTTTGTAGGATCAACATCAATTTTAATATAACTCATATTTTTATCTCTAAGCTCATTATTAACAGCGTTAGCTAAAATCTCATGAAATATTCTGTATAAACCTGGCACAAAGCTTATATTTTTTTCTTCCACTCTCGTTTATGTTCTACACTTCCAATATAATAATGTGGGTATAAAAAACATGCTTTATTTGATTTTTAATAGATGATTCTTGGGATTCTGCATCTTAGCACCTAAAATTTAAATAATAAAATTGGTTTTTTTCTAAAAATTACGGATAATTAAATATCAAGAAAGTAAATTATTTTGAAATTAAATACTTTTTCAACACAAACACAAAATTAAATAATTTAAATTAAAACTAACTTTAAAATTTTGCACAGTACAAAAAAGAATTTTATTTAATTAATAAGTTTTTAATTTTACTTAAATAGATTAAATTATTTATTAATAGTTTATTATAATAAAAGTTTTGGTATAGAATGGTATTTCCATTCAATAATGCATGTAAGACTTCTACTCTCTTACAGGTATATAACTAAATAACAAATATATATATATATATATATATATATGTGAAATGTATATATAAACTTATATTTGCACAGCGATGATTGTTGATTTCAACTTTTGGTTAATATAAAAATGCTTGTTATGCATAAAGAAGAAAAGCTGGAAACTAAACAGAAATTGGTGAAATATCTATCTTTTTAATGGCATTCGTTAATGAATTTTCCCACACTAAATGTGATTGACTAAACTAAAATGAAAATCTTCACCTTTGAAATGTTCAGAGTTGGCCGCAATTTTTATATATTTAGTAAAAAAAAAAAACAACAAAATAGGTCATTTTCATTAATCAATTTGAGTTGACAGAAAAAAAAATCTTTTTCTTTTTTATTGATAGACTAAACTAGTTTCTGACATTTTGCTACTGCTATAATTCTTTAGAGTTAGCTTTAGAATAGAAAACAAAAAAGTTTCAACTATGCTATAAATTTTTATCCAGGAAAATTTGAGCTTTATAAAATCCTGAGATATACCAATTTTGGCACAAATATACCTATGCTTAACCCTATGTGATAACACCATACGCGAAGATAAAGGTTTTATTTATCGGTATAAATATCTGCACAGGGAAATAGTTTAGACTAAAAGCTATTTCATTGGAATCTAACATAGTCATGTATTCATATTTATGTTTTTTTAATAACGGTTAATATAATTAGACTAAAAATATCATAAACTCATAAAAAAAAACAAGGTACGGCATTCTCACCCGAATGTTATGCGATTCCAACCCCAGGATATATTTCGCAATTTCTACTTTATTCAGAGTCTGGACAAAGCTTAAATAATACAATCATGGAGCTTTTAAGGTTTTCATGCGGCAAATGGCACCATCTTTATATGGATAATCTGTATAACAGTGTCATTTCACAATCTTCATCACTAATTTGATTATTTTCTTGATCATCATAAAAATTACGTGCAGAATGTTTAGTTAATAATTTTATATATTTAATGTGTTTTCGCATACGATTAATTCGCATGAAAAATTCAAAATCCAGTTGACACGGATTTGGTTTTCCTTTTTTCTTGATTGAAAAATTAACAGCTTCATTAAAAATGTCTTTTAATTGGCTTTTTACAACTTTTCCACACTTACCATTATTGGTTGTCTTCCATCTTCCAAATCCCCGCATAATGTTAGAGATTTCACTGATTAAACCTGTATTATATCTTCCATTTTAAATACACTAATATAATTAACCACAAGTTTTGTCGAAACCAGTAATTTTTAACCAATATATTTGTCAAAGAATAAATAAATTCACGATGATGCTGACAATCATAATTCACAATAATCTTACATAGGCTGTGTTCATTTGAGCTAAAAGGTCAAAAAAAAAACCCAGATGGGTTGATTACCGCTATTGACCGCTATTATAGACGGCTCCTCAAGTTCCTGACTCAAAACTGACAAAACTCGATGAGGGTATTCACATTGAGGCTTGTAACATTTCGGAAATGTTCTTCTACAATTCTCAGTCCACTAAAATATGTGAATATGAGTTGGAAAATATTACAGATAACATGTGTATATAAATGTGTATTAGTAAGATACCAAGCATGAGGCAGAAATATTTCTGCCTCAGGAAGGGGTAAAAGCTTTTTCGAAATTTGCGAAACTCCGTCTTACCTTTCACCTCCGCTTACCATGAAATTAAATGTTACCGGACTCAATGTGAATACCCTGGATGATAAGCATTATATTTCACAGCGCTTCTTGAGTTCGCCACTCATTTTGTGTACATGTAAGTTTTCATATGGATTAGATATTTGTAACATTTTAAAGTTGTGCCACAGTTTTTTGGAATTCACATAATCCAATAATATTTCATAAAGAATTAAAGTGAAGTCAGGTTCTTGAGGCACCGTAAAATAAAGCTGTTTAAGGACCATCAGCGACAGCAACATTATAGGCGACCAGAGGCAAGTTTACAATCAGAAAAATATTGACTGCAATAATTATTTGATATTTTGGTTGGAAATATATAATTTATGCTTTCTAACTAGTTTTAATTTATTACATTGACTTTCCGTTAATAATAATACATTATAAATGCAAGAAAACTAGTTGAAAAGCACAAATTATATTTTTCTAAAGGACTTGTTATGTATTTATTGCAATGAATATACTTCTGATTGTAAACTTGCCTCTGGTCACTATAGGAATGAAATTTAGAGGACAAAGATCTGTCATTTTATATTCAGAAAGTTAATAGTTGGAAAAATGTTAAGTTCCTTAGAAATCAATTTAAAAAAAAATTTTCATGTGAAAGTTTTTAAATTAAATTTTTACAATTAGTGAATCTCATAAAAGTTATAATCCTACTGTTAAAAAATGTGATAATAGATACATACTAATTCTAATCAAATTTCATAATATTGAATTATTTATATTTATATTATTATTATTATTATTATTATTATTTAAAATGCCGGGAAAAGTTGCTGTAAAAGTCAAAGCTGGAAGAAATTTGCCAGTTATGGATAGAAGTAATGATACAACGGATGCATATGTGGAATTAAAATTAGGAAATGTTACTCATAAAACTGATGTTTGTCGTAAAAGTTTAAATCCCCAATGGAATGCTGATTGGTAAGGCTAAAACTTATTGCTAAAATTAAATAAATTCGAATAATATGCTTCGTTAAAGATCTGAAAAATCTGGCCTATTTTGAAAAATATTTTATGTATCAACAAATTTCACTTAATATTTAACTGTGAACACATTATTTTATATGTAAGTTTTTGTTTGGTATTAATTCTTAATATGTGGTATATACCTAATATTTGGCATAAAGCCATTTTCTTGCAATAATTAATTTCTCTATTTATTTGGAACCATGAACTCCAATTTTCAAGGTGACAAATTTGAAATAGTATTTGTATTAATCCAAAAATGTAATTAGAGCCTCAAAACTACGTTAGATAAACTCATGATATGTACATAATTAAATATTTTCACAAGTATTTGGTAGTATATAAAATTTTTTTTTATTTTAGGTTCCGATTTGAAGTCGATGATTCAGATTTACAAGATGAACCATTACAAATCCGATTAATGGATCATGATACTTACTCTGCTAACGATGCAATTGGAAAAGTTTATATAAATTTAAATCCACTATGTTTAGAAACAACAAACCCATTATATCAGGGTAAAGGTGCTGTAATGTCCGGTTGGATTCCAGTATTTGATACAATACATGGTATACGAGGTGAAGTTAATGTAATAGTTAAAGTTGATCTCTTTTCGGATGCCAATAAATTTCGACAAAGCTCATGTGGTGTACAATTTTTTCATTGTAAGTAACAAAAAAAAACTTTTATTTACTTTACCAATTGTTGCTATTTTATTGAATATATATTTATAGCTCCCAATGTTCCACATGGTTACCGTGCTCAAATGATTCATGGTTTTGTTGAAGAGCTTGTTGTTAATGATGACCCGGAATATCAATGGATTGATAAAATACGAACTCCACGTGCCTCGAATGAAGCACGCCAAGTTTTATTCTTAAAATTATCTCGTCAGGTATTTCATATTTTTATAAGAATAATTCAGTGTATAAGAAATCGGTTGTGATTTTGTTTACCATTCTGACCTTATTGTCTTATTGTATAACCCGACGAACACATCTACCATAGAAAGTTAATACCTAAATCCCGTATAATTAACACAATCATCTTAAATGCAAAATTTTCCTCCCAAACATAGAGTATTGTATGGAATAATATTTACAGCGAATTTTTCAAAAAATAAGTGCAGATTTATGTTAGAAGATTTAAAAAAATTTTTTTAAATAAACATTTTCAAGAAATTATATCGTAAATAAAAAAATAATTATTTTATTTTAAGGTTCAGAGAAAAATTGGATTAAAAGCCATCAATTTAGGAGCAAATGCAGTTCTTGGCTATATACAATGTTTCGATTTAGAAGGAGATGTTGGTGTTGTAGCCCGTGGTATTGGTACAGCAGTAACAATTGTTAAAACACAAGAAAGTATTCAGCAGCCTTCCACAATTGATAATGTTTTAATTGAAGAGTATGTATAAGCAAAATATTAATTCTAATCAAACTATTTACTTGATCTACTTCTTCAACTTTATCTATTTTTCCTCATTTCATATGTCCTCAATCTATCATCCATTCATATATTCAAAATCATGCTTTTTAATTAATGTTTATGTATTGTTTTTTGAGATATTTTATATAATTTAAATAATAAAAGAACAAATTTAGAATATTTTCAATTTTTAAAATATGGAAGTACTGAAAACAGAGAATACAGAAGTATATATAATTATGATACATATGATGAAAATTTAAATAATATTGTATCTAAGACTTTACGATTAATACCACCTGATAGCTGTATAACAAAATCGCCAAATATTATTTTGAATAGAAAATGGAGACCAACATTAAAAGATATTATATTTGAAGAATCACAAAGTGATAGTGAAAGTATGAAATACTTACACAAACAAGAAGCAATGCGAATTATATCAAAAAAACGTCCAATACAATATCATGTTAAACAGATAACTAACTCATCTAGAAATCGTTTACAAAAGGAACTAAACATATTCAAAATGAAATTAAATAAAAATAGAAATGAAATAAAAAAAACTTCTGATTCATACTCTCTATCTGATATTACATTTGGATATTCAACCCGCAATTCTTTGCTAGATTTAAAAAGTTATTTTATAAAAAATAAAAATGCTAAATTTCGACGTACTTCAAGCTGCGGTTGTGGTATGTCAGCTGTGTTAATTAGCTCTGTAATGAATGCATCAAGTTACAATTCACTATCAAAAATTCATAATAATGAACTAGGGTTGCTTGATAAAAGAGAAATGGAACTTAAGAAATTTAATTCTGAAAATTTATCAACAAGTACTTCTATGTCATCTGATATATCCGATGAAGAATTATCCAATAATAATTTTGATAAAACTGTTTCATTGTCAGAATTTAATTTTACTGATACGGTAGAACAATCAATTTTAGAACAACTAAATATTGAAAACTCTAGTTTAATAAAACAAATTGATGATGAAAACAATCCAAATGATAATATTATTAAAGCATCTATAATAAGTCAGCATTTAAGTACATCTGATGAAGTAAATGAAACATTTACAAGTAAAAGTTCAATTAATAATACTGAGGAAACTACATTTCAAAATGTAAATATCGCTGAAAGAACTACTAATTTAGTACAAGAAAATATTCCAGAAAAAATAAAAAATAATCAGGTTTGTTTTAATTCACAAATTTTTTATTGGTAAAAGCTAAACTTTTTCGATAGGTAAATATATTTACTTCTTTTCTTAATGACCAAATTAGAAATTAGTTTTTTTTTAAAATATTTAACTTCGTGAATGAACTTGTTAGATATTAAAACATTAAGTGAATTTATTTAATTTATAGTTACCCTTGTCAAATATCTTAGTATAGTGTATAAAAAATATTGGTGATTAAATGAACAAATTTTTATGATTTTAGGAACTTATTGATCGGATAGAAAATATTGATAATGAATCTAAGTTCAACATTTGTGAATTGAACCAAAGGTCTAAAAATAAAAACGATTTCCAATGGAAAAGGAAAAGTGTTGGAAATAGATTTAGTAAATTTGCTAGTAAAATTAAACAAGCTTTTGGTTCAAAGAAAAGTCGTACTAATAATAATATTAAGGAATATAAAAAAAGTATCGCTAAAAATGAAATTAATACAATTAAAAACTATTCAAATGAAAATGAAGATTCATCTAAAAATGATTCTTCAGTGCCAACAATATCACTTACATATTTCGATGACAACTCAGAATCATTAAAAAATGATCAAATATATTATTCATCTGTACCAGAATTAAATCAATGCAAATATTTCGAAACAACATCTGAATCAAATCAATTTACATTTATTTCTTTAAAAAATCTTAATTTATATTTTGATAATTATCAGCAATCCAGCACTAAAAGCTTATTATCCTCAAATCATGTATATCAATCCCAACATATTAGTACCTTAAATATAAATAAAAATTTTAATTTAAATAGAAATCATATATTATCATCATCAAACATAAATTTGAATACTAACACATCATTGCTTGCGCCATTTCCTCCCCAAAAACATCATAGATCAGAACTAGGTACATCAAAAACACCAAGTCCAATTTTTAAAAATCATGGAGGACATGTTCGCACTGAATCGGTTTGTTCAAAAGTTACACAATCAATAAATATTGATGAAACAGCACAAAATAATGATGTTTTAACAAACTTAAAAGAAAATTCATTGCATCGTAGATCATCTGATTCTGATTTGAGTATTATCCCAAAAGGTAAGCGAATTTAGTGTTACTTTCTTTTACTATTGTATTTATTTGTTTATTAAGTATAAATATTTCTGGTGAAATAATTTAGTTTTAGGTATAGGATTTTAAGTTTTTATTTTTTTTTCTTATTAGCATTGCGTGGTATCAAAGTGAAGATAATGACTAAAAGATTTTAAATTGAAAAATTCAAAATAAATGTTGGCGCTAATATTTACGATTAATTTTAACATTACCCGAAGAAATTATAATATAAGAATGTTCATGCAAACTTGTTAAAACTTAAATAAGCTCTGGCAACAGATATTATCATATTACAGATCATATTACTTCCCAATTTATCAGCATTATGCTCTGCTTTTAACTTCTTTTATATTTGATTAATAAAAAATGTCAGACGAGGAGTTATGCAATTTCATTATTCGCATTTGATATTTATTCAATTTCCCTCTTGATTTATATCTATATGAACTAAAAACTGAAAATCATCAAACTTATTTCGTTCTATTTAAAACTACTTGATTATGGCTTCCAGAAAGAAAAACGCGAAAAACGACCCCATATGGAAAGTAAATTAGTGAAATTTTACCAAAATAGTACACAATATCACAACTCGTTGTAAACGATGGTCGAATTAGATGAATTTAGCTTACAATTAGAGCTGCTTGCGCATCTTTTAGAAAAAAACGAAGAATAAGCCTATAATGTTACACAAATTCATATAGCTTAAAAAGTATTCGTTCTAGTTTATTGATCTTTATGAAGTTTTTCAAAGAGAAAAATCGCAATCCAAAAATATATAATAACTAGATATTACCCTTTCAAATTACTCGTTATCTGATCAACTGATAAGGAACTTTGTGTACATTTAATTAAATATCTTTCTCTGTTCGTGATTTTGAATAATTTAAAAAGTTCCATAAAACTATAAATTCATTCACACCGGCATTGTGTGACATTACTGAACACTCTAAATTGTTATAATGTTCAGTCCTGCAACAAGGATTCTAAAAAGAATCAATAAATATCTCTGTAGAGTTTGATTAATTGATAAGTATAGGCATAGGTTTAAAAATTTTTCTTTTGCTTAAAATTAAAGAAAATAACTTTAAGTGCTTCTAAGAAAAACAAAGGATCAGTTTTATAATATTCAGCAAACCCTAACCTCGTGCGATATTAAAAAGCCATAGTCTATATGTTTATCAATTTAAAACCATTTTCGGGGTATTCCTTTTTTTCAATGACTGTTCAAAGTAATGGAATAAGTTTTGATACTTTTATTATAAGATTATTATAAGTATTTTATTTTTATTAGATCTCATTACTTTGACAAACTAATGAAAAAAATAAAACTAATTAGTAATACTTTTATGTTGATGATATTTGAGATATACAACAAAAAGTAGATTCGTCATTAATTGATATTAGTTTTTAATAAAAGATTATTCAAAAAGATATGTAATATTTCACCAGCAAATATAAAATTTATAAAATAAAAAATTTATTTTCATTATGAATTAAAAATTTATTGCTAAATTATTGTAAACATTTTTTTTTTAGTTTTTAATATAAATATTTTTAAAATGTTTATATCGAAAAGCTATTTTATACTTTTTTTTTTGTAATTTCGTTTGCAGTATTAATCCACAAAAGTGAGTAAATTTAAGAAATTAATTAAGGGATCTCGGTTTCTAAACTACAGTTTTTAGAATGTATGTGAAAAGCATTTCGTTTTTATTAGCGATTTTTAAATTAATTATTGTTTTGGAAAAAGAATTTTATCAATTAATTAAAATAAAGATTGCTTAAATATATTTCCGAATTTTAATAATTTTAACCAAAACGAAATTTAACTTATTTACTTATTTATTTCATTTCAATTACAATCTATGGCTCTCGTTTCTCCAAAATAATTTGTTTATCCCAAATTTTTGAAGATTTGAGGTGAAAATTTAGGATATTTACATATATATAAGAGATTTAGTCTAATTTGTTTCTGTCCTTTTCTTAATTCATTATAATTTGCAAATGACTTCATTGTAGATGAGACACCTACCACGTATCAAAAGATTTATGGACTAATTCACAGTTAACTAAATTTGTTTAAAAAGTATGTGCGTTTCTACAATCAAATAAAAAAGGTAAAATTTCACTAACATTTGAGCAAAATACTTTAAACTCATTACCATTTGCATTCCTGACTATTCATTGGAAGATGGTTTTCTTCTGTTTGTCGAAAGTCATTTTTATTTTTTTACTGTTTTATATAAATTGAGTATTCTGTTTATATATATATGTATATAAATATCTCAATAACTAATTAATTTTGTTGGCAATTTCATAGGTTATTACTAATTTGCTAGATCTGGTCCAATAAAGAATTGTATATTCATGAAGTTGTTAAATGCTTAGATTATTGCAAGAATTGTTTCTTTCAATGAATCTTGTATTAATCAACACACACTTAGACCGATCCTGCTTGGTAAAAATTTCAAGTCTATGTCCCGTAAGGAACAGATTACAAACATAATGAACTTGACTGTTAAATGTTTCTGTTTTTTTAAGAATGATGGAAAAAATAATTCTAAGGGACTTCCTATTGTTTATAACTTAAAATTTTCATTTTTATAACTTAATTCGTTTATTGAATTGACCAACCATTTATTTCTACTTTAATGAAAACGAAAAAAATTAAATACGAAATGCAATTCACATAAATTTTTAAATATATCAATGTATCTTTAAAAATTTAAATATATTTTTTTTTCTATAATTTTCTTCATTGTCATGTTCACTTATTTTTGTACAGTGGAATTTAACAAAAATGGATCTTAATTAATAGCATTTATTAATGGAAAGTAATCTATAGTATTCATAAATTTAAGTAATACTATAATATCTGTTATAGACTTTTAGTTTTTATATGTTTATTTTTATTTATATGCTTCTATATGTGTAATCTCTAGTCCTTTAATTAAGAATTAGAGTTGTAAATATGTCTAACTATATAATTGTAAGCTTATATTTTAATGTTACGGCGACTAAAATTAAAATAAAATTAAAAAAGAAAACTTTTATAAAGGGATTTTCATTTAAGCCAAAAGAATAGAAATACCAAAAAAAGCACTGATTAACTATTAAAAATTAGATAAAAGAATTCAATGTGGACAATTAAGCAGCGGTCAATTTATTAGATTCAATTTTCAATCACTTATTCACTCATTTCAATGTTGGCTCTAAGTTCGCCCTGTTCCTGTCCGGTTGATCCAGACAAATGTTTTATGGTAGCCTAATAAATAAATATCTAAAGTGATTTTTTAAAATTAATGTAATCTCTTACAGTTAAGTCGTCACCAAACTTTAATTTTTTGACCTATTTCTGGGCAAATAGTGACGGACATCATAATATTAATTATTCGGGATAATGCACATGTGAATCCATCCAGTCACCTAGTAATCCCACGTTTTAATTCAAAGTTTCTTAGCTTAAAATGAGCTATCATAACTAAAACAGATTTAAACATTCCTAAACATTAATTAAATAAATTCCAACGATTTTAATTGTTAAATATGTTTAATTGTAAAGTCAATTTGACCCTATAAAATAAGCAACATTGTTGTTTGAACAATGCTCAATTCTTTTGAAAATGGTTGAACTAATTGATTTTGGCTATTAATATTTTCAGCACTCTTTTGATGTTTATATTTCACAGACAACCAAATTTGATAAAATGAAAAGGCAAGACTGGTATTTTTGCACTTCCGTTTAACTACGAAAAATTGTTCTTAACCATTTTAACATATTGGGCTGAAACACATCAACGATGTTGATGTCAGAATTTTAGCAAATATTGTACGCTAAAACTATACAATGCCTCTCAGCCTTCTTAAAATTAATAAAGAAGTATTTGTAAATATAAAACAAAAGGCAGATAATTAGATCCATGTCTAAAATTATATCTGCTCGTTTATTGTAGGCTTGAAACTTAAAGATAAGCTCAAATTAAACAGTCACAGTGGACTTGTGTAATGCTTTTTGAAAAACTCTTTATATAATTTATTAAAAAAATTATAATTTAAAGAAAAAAATTCTTTAACCTGAGTAGCAAACAAAATATTGTTTGAAATGTTGTCGTAACTAGTAATAACTATTTTATTTAATTAAAAACCATAAATAACACATATTGCATCAACATGGAAAAAATTTGTTATTTGTATTATATTTCCAATATAGATACTAATAGTTGTATTTTGTTGAAAATCGTTGCAATGCCCTTCTTGCTCTTGATTATAACTAATTTCTTTTACAATGTATGTTTTGCTTACTACATTTAAAAATTTTCTTTTTTTTTCTTTTTCAAAAGATTGCAAACAAAAAATAATTCTTTTTTTTAACTATTTATAGGAAATTCACTTGGAATTGCTAGTGAACGTCTTGTTGCTGCCACCACATCGATGAGAATTAACGCAAATATTAATTCAAAACCACCTTTAACTCAAGAAAAATTTGAAATGCTTGAATATCCTTTTCTAACAATGACCACATATCCTCCAGGATTTATATTACATTTAGGTATGTTAATATTTCAAAATAATAAGACTCAATTTTAATTTGAACATGAATTTTAAGAGTTGCTTGCCGTAAGGTTGAATTATAAAAAACTTCTGGCTTTTTATCAGACATAAGTATATTTTGTTTTTTTTTAATAAATAATAAGTTATATCGATTTTATCACATGAAATAAAACTATCTGAAATTATAGTATAACTATAATTTAATTATGGTTTGGTCTGTTGTAAATGCTAATAGCTGTCTTGTAATTTTTTTAAACAGTTGAAATAAAGTTAACGTAGTGATTTTGTTTTTATGTAATTAAATCTTAATGCATTGTTATCATTTGATTTTTTAGGTGCAACAGTAGCAGCTAGATCAGTTAAATTACTAGAAAGGGTTCCAAATCCCGATGAACCAGAAACAAGAGATACTTGGTGGACTGAATTACGAATGGAAATACGTTCACATGCTCGTGCAGTTGGTTGTAATGTAGTTCTTGGTTATTCAGAAGTTACAACTATTTCGTAAATTATAAAATAATTAAGCATATATAAAATATATTATTTTTTTTAATTATTAGAGATGATGTGTGTGTTTTATCAGCAACTGGAACAGCAGCCGTTATAAATATGGCTTATACAATTGAGGCATCATATTTAGATTTTTCGGGAACAACAAAAAAAGAAATAACAGTCTCATCTTTAGATGAAAAAGATTGTTTTAAAGAACCTCGTTTAAATAATAAAATTTTTGAATCAAATGAAAAAGACTCTATAAAATGTTTATCATCGTCAGTTGGTGGTATAGGTACAAAAAATTCACGAATATCTAAAAATTACGGTTGTGTTCTTAGTCATATACCATATAATATATCATCAGTACCATTTAATGTTAAATTAAGCAACTGTGCAATTTGTAAACGTGCAAAAGTACCTGATGTTCTTATGACAACTATAGAAATTCCAGAAAATCTTTTAATAACAGGTAAATTCAATTTAAAATAATTTAAAAACGAAATTATCATTAATTAGCGGTTATTTATTTCTCCAGGTAAAGGTTGCTTTTTACAAGCACAAGTTGTACGTTATAAAAAAGATTTAAGATCTGAAGTAAATGCAAAAGAAATATCAGATGGTCTTCCATTTTTAGAATATGAACTTCATCGTTTATTAATCAATAAACTTAAGGCTAAGGGTATGAATGGTATATTTGGTCTTAAAGTACAAATAACAATTGGTGAAAGAATGATGGCATTAATAGCAACTGGTACAGCCATATTTTTAACAGCATTACCTCAACCAGTTGCACCAAAAATAGTTGCAGGAAATTCTTGGACTGATACAACTAAATTAAAAGAATTAGAAAAATCATTAAATGATACAATTGAACGTAATCGAGAAATATATCAACTCAAAAATATTGAAATAAATAATCTAGATAAAAATTCAGATACAGAAGATTCTGATGATGATCAAAACGAAATTGATTTTGCCACTGGTAATAAAGACGCATATATTTTAGAAGTTGATGATATTGAAGATTTAGAAATTATTAAACATTTAATGGAACCATATCCACCAGAAGGCTATCATGTTGTAAATACTCAGATAATACCTGGCCTTCATGATTTAGAAATAGTTAAAAATATACAAATGTTTGTACAGATATGGAGGGCAAAATTGACTGTCGGACAAAATCCTGGAAATTTTCCGAAACATTTTCAACGGTATGTCTTTTTAAATTTATTTAAAAAATTACCAAAATTGAGATATGTTCTAAGAAGACATATTTTATCATATCATGTTGATCAAACTTTAATAACTTTATCTAAGATTTTGTAAAAGTTAAACTATCTAATTTACTCAATTAATAATGATTATATACAATGAAAAGAATATAACACATACGAATTCTTTCACGGCTTGATTTTATAACAAGGCGAAATTTTTCGCCTCAAGCAGTCTTAAGATGTGAAGTCAAAAACAAAATTATTTGGATAAAATATTCAATAGTTCTTAAAGTGTTTTATTTTGTTGGCTTGCCCTAGTCGAAATGTTTGATAATAATTTCATACTGTCAATCCTGCTAATTTATACTCAAATCAGTATAATCTTTTACATATAATCTTATGTTAAAAGTTCGTACTGAATTGACACTAGCAGGTTTAGATACACAGTATGTCTCAAAAATAACCGAACTTTTTGGATATAGAATAAAACACACATTATATTATCTTTGAAAGTTATTATTTATTCAAAGTAGGTTCCATTAGACTCAATACAACGTTTGGCACGATCAACCAACGCATGCATAGATTTCTTTATGTCATTTATAGAAATGCTCTTCAACACCTCGGTTACGGGTGCTTGAATGACTGGGATATCATCATAAAAAGCTCCTTCCATCCTGGTTTTCAGTTTAGGAAATAGAAAATAGTGACATGGTGATAGATCTGGCGAATATGGAGGATGATTGATGAGAAAAATCCGTTTTTTCATCAAAAATTAGTTCACTTTTTTGGTCTTTATTCAACTCATGTGGAACAAAACGCGAACAGACCTTTCTTTTACCCAAGTCTTCAGTTAAAATTCCCCAAATAGTGTTTTTACTCATATTAAATTCCTTAGACAACTTCTCGTAGTAAAATTAACATCGATACCAATGATTTCACGGACTTTTTCCACCAATTCAGCACGATTACTAGCTTCTGGACGACCTAGCTTTAGGTCATCATTTAAATCCTCACGACTATTTTTAAATCGTGTAAACCACGTATAAACTTGAGTAAGACTCATACAATCATCACCACAAACTTTTTTCATCAATTTTTATGTCTCAGCGAATTTTTTTTCACAAAATTTTATATTTGCTCTTTGTTCCATTCTTGTTTTGGAACCTTAGCACTCTTACTACTTTTATTCAAATGGCCGTAACTTTTACATCTGTCATCCGATTTGCATGAATATAGGCGCGTTTGAAAGAGGACAAATTTATCTTTTTAATGCTTAATGCTTCTATAGATGGCTCTGCATGTTATACGATTTAAACATAAAGTTCGGTTATTTTTGAGACACACCGTGTATGTTACGATTTAACACTACCAGTTTCAAATCAGTATTAAAATTACGAAATTTTCAGTTAATTCAGTATGAAATGATCATCAAATACTTCTACTCGGGTAGTTACTGAGAAATTTCATA
This sequence comes from Acrocera orbiculus, assembly GCA_947359355.1. Lineage (NCBI taxonomy): Eukaryota > Metazoa > Arthropoda > Insecta > Diptera > Acroceridae > Acrocera > Acrocera orbiculus. The sequence goes on along the minus strand of OX375756.1, from coordinate 21,245,055 downwards.
AAATCAAGAAAGAAATATAAAAGATAAAAAATTGTTGTCCATTTTTACATTAGTCTGTGATGGACTTGTCAATCAATTTTAGATGTATATTAAATAAATTCAGTACATATATTAAATAAAATCTAATTTTTCCATTTTAGACTTTTACAAACAATATACTTCAAACTTAGAAGCATGATACCATGTGCATTGTGTAATTTGAATTTTCGATTAGATTTACCTGAAAGTGTAAGCATACAATTATTTAAATAAATGATAAAATGCTAATATATATATATATATTAAACGATAGGATGAAATTCAAATACTATTAACAGGAATGGCTCTAGGCTTAAATGAATCGCTGAAACATATAAAAGCAAAAAATAAATTTACTTTAAATAATACAACAACAGATAATTTAATAACAGCTAATGGTATAGAAAATTTTAATAAAAAAGGACAAGACGATGAACTCATATTTAGTTTAGATGAGGATCAAGCAAATGATAATATTTCGAATAATTTTGGAATTAATTCCATGAAAACAAAGAAATCCTCATCTCCAACATCAAAATTAAAGACGAGTCGAAGTTCTAAGCTTGTAAAAAAAATTAATTTTTAAAATATATTAAAATTATAATTTTTTATTTGTCTTTACATTTGTTAGATTTCAATGCAAGAAAGGTATGGTGTTAATATAACACCATTAAGTTATGTTCCAGGGGGGAAAATTGAAAAATATTTAGGAAATTTAAACTTCTTTTTCATAAGAGAAAGTTCTTCTATAAGAGAAAATGGTGGAATTAGTGGATTTATGCATAGTTTTATCACTGAGGTAATTTATTTCAAATAAAATTGTTTAAAAATAACCAAATTCTATTAATCGAATTTTGATTTTTATTTTTGTCTAGCTTTTAGCAATCATGAGAGCGCATGTTTCAGCATTAGGTGGAAATGCTATGGTTTCATTTTATATGACAGAATTACTTCTTGTTGATAATCAACACAAAAATCAGGTGCAATAATTGTATAAATAGTTTTATTTTGTTTTAAAATTTCATTTAGCTTATCTTCTATTGATGGCATAGAAATTTAGTTTAGTTATTTTAGTTATTTTTTATCTTTATTATAGTGGTACGTAAATATTATCATTTAAGTAATTAATATTAACTTAATTTTTCAGGGTCAATGTCTTATCAGTATCGGTGGTGACGTTGTAAATGTTTCTTATTATTCAACTGAGTGACATGTGTTTAAAGACCAAGCTATAACTAGGAAAATTTATACTTTACACCCCAAAGTGTTCTATAGTTAATTATTTTACAAAAGCTAAATAAATAGTTTATTAACAAATTACATCACATCAGTTTTGCAGCAAATATTTTGCAGTTTAGAATTAAATAAACGCAATACTTTTAAAAATCTCATAAAAAAATCTCATTTTTATTTAATTTATATTGTTTCACTTAACTTGTTTTAAGTTTGAAAATGTTTTAATAGTAAAGAATAAAATAATTTAAGGTCCTAATATATATCTTAGTTATTAGTTTCTTAAAAATATTTAATTATTTATTTAAAAAGGTAAATGTGTTAGTCATGGATAAAATTAAGATTTTATGAGACAATAAAAAACATACATGAAAACAAGAATAAAAAAATTTACATATTTTTTAAAATGACTCTGCCGCTTTAACCAGAAAGCTAAATACCCAAATCATCATTATAAGTAGCAAAGCCATGCTTTTAAATAGAATGTAAGCCTTTAACAGTAAATTATTTTACGGAAAAAGTGTATTTTTCTAATATATAAAGTACTAAAAATTTCTTAATAAAACAGGTAGATAGAAGCTGTTTTCCATTAATCATTTTAGGTGACATATAGCTCTCTATCATTGATGGTGGATCCTTGCTTTCTCTACTATGTAAAAGGATTATTTTGTTTGACTCAAAATTCGCAGAGATAATATATCGTTATTAAAAAACACTATCTAAACAATCCCCAATAGGGAAATCGCACATCAGTGAATTTTTCTTCGACGAATTCTTGCGTGCTTTATGGTTGAAAAGTGCATAAGTAAAAAATTCACAGATAGAGCATGCAGAAAGTAGCCCTCATAGCTATTTTTTCATTGAGAAAGTAGCTATAGTTGTTTTTACATGTAAAACAACAACAGTTTCACATACGCGTTCGCTTAAATTCAAGCAACAGACGCTACTCGAATTTCCAAGTCAAATGTCATTTGAGCTTAGAAAAAATATAGTGAATATAATTAGGTGCAAGTATTTAACAACAAAATGTTAAAAGACCTTGTGATACATTAATTGTGACAATAATTATAACAAATATAAACCAAATTAAAATTTAGTAATATCACATGTCCTATTAACTGTGAACTAAATTATTTTTATTCTATTTTTGTATCTAATTGTTTTTATATATTATTATTGTTAATGTGTAAATTAAAAATTAATAAATATTTAAATTAAAAAGGATATACATGTTATTCTGAATTTACCCTTTCTTAAAATTTATTTCACAGCAATTTATAGCCAGAATTTTTCAAAGAAAATCTGAAAAGAATGAACAGTTCCATGTTTTTTCATAAAAATTATCCCAGTGGGGAAAGTAGAGGTACTTCATCAAAGAGAGCTACTGTTCAGACTTAAAGACAACTTTCTCGGGGAAAACATCAATGAATTTTGTTAGAAAAGGGGACGAAAGGTAGCCGTCATAGCTACTTTCTGCAGAAAAAAGTAGCTATGGGGGCTACTTTCTACATGCTCTATATGTGAATTTTTCACTTATGCACTTTTCCACTATAAAGCACGCAAGAATTCGTCGAAGAGAAATTCACTGGTGCGTGACTTTCCTACTGGGATGTTTCTTATGTTAAAAGGAAATGTTAGTCCTGCAAGGTTAATTGCTTTGACACTTTTTTTACACAAGACAACACTAATCATATGTGAAATAAAGATAAAAAAGCAATAGAGGGACTCACATCTCTTAGTCATAAGTTTTTCAAGGAAACCATTAATAAATTTTGTTCGAGAAAAAAACCGAAAGCCGTGTTGTGCTGTCTACTTTCTGCATGAATAAGTAGCTATGGCGATATTTCGCATGTTCCATTGATGAATTTTTCACTAATGCACTATTGGACACACAAAAAATCGTAGAAGATGCACATTTTTCTTAATGGAATGTTTAGAAAGGTGTAATGTTATAAAATTTTAAATTTTTATTATTTTTAATATTTATACAATAAGAGAAGAAAATTCCTCATCTGGTGCCGTGGCTTAGTTGGTTAAAGCGCCTGTCTAGTAAACAGGAGATCGTGAGTTCGAATCTCGCCGGTGCCTAAATTCGGGGTTGAATTTTGCAATGTAATAAGAACGTTACGTTTATTGTGCGTGTAATAAAATAACAACAAAATGTTTTTTTTTTCAATTCATTCTAGAATTAATTTTTTAAACAAAAATTTGAAGCTACTACGAAGCTACTTTCGAAATATAGAAAATAAAATCAGTTAATTCATTCGGTGCCAAGCAAATTTTACGTATGTTGCCGGCAGTGCCAAGCGTTTATTTTAATGAAGCCAATGAAATTTTTTAATTTTTCACTTTAATTTTGTTATGACACATTATCGCGATAATATTTATAAATATTTAAAAAAAAAAAATTACTATGAGTTATCTCGTAGTTGACACCCTGGAAAAAAATTTCTTGCGAAGTATCGCGAGTATCGTTGTTTGATCCTGTTAATTATTATATGATTTCATTCCTGAAAAAAGGGGTGATTTTAGATAAGTTGTAAACATGTGAGGATTAAGATGCAAGGTCTATTTGTACAAAAATATTTTTATTCTTATGGAATTTATCACAAAGGTACGCTTCTTGGTGGTAATTATTTTTACAATGACATATCCCTTAATTTTTATATGATTTCATTTTTGAAAAGGAAGTCATTTTAGGTAAAGGTGTAAATATATAAGAATTTGGATGCAAGGTTGATTTTTAGGAATAATATTTTTAATCTAATAAAATTTAATTAACTTAATTAAAAGTGAAATATGTAATGTTGAAAAGAGTTGTAAAACTTTCTGATCCAAACGCATTTCACTATCTGGAGCACCTTCCAGCCAAAAAAAGTAAAAATAAGCCAACAGAACCATACAGGTTGTGCACGAAGCTAAAACGAAGCAAGGAAAGCCCCTATTTTTGCCCAGCGTGCCCTTATATCCCCCTCTATGTGTAGGTGCATGTTTTCAGGAAGTATGCGAAAAAAAAACTTAAAATTAAGCTTATTATTGCATTCTACCTTAAAAAAACTTAAAAAAGAAGAATTAATTTTGGTTATTACTAAGCAATTAAAAAACACTTTCTAATTACTTTCTCGTTTTTTTATTACTTTTACATGAAACTATATTTTATCCCCTAATATTTTTTCTAAAATTTATAATTCCAAAGGTTATCATTTAATCATAACTCTAAATCAAATGTTACACTACCTTCTGCGAGATATCTCCTAGTTGGCACTGAATGGATTAACTTAAAACGTCACACGTCATTACCCCCTTGAACAACGTGAATAAAATCTTGAAAATAATGGCTCTGCAGCATATTAAAAGGTTTATTAGGGACCTAAAAACTGTTCATTTCTCTTTGAAATGTTTGTTTTACTTTAAATTTTTGTTGTATTTAATATTAAAAGGGATAGGAAATATATGATTTTATTACTTTAAGAGAAGCATTTTGTGGCCTTCAAAATTTTTGGTGTGCCTCTAAAAGTAATAAAATCATTATTTCCTATCCCTTTAAATATTAAACACAACAAAAATTTAAAGAAAAACAAAAATTTCATTTACAACAAAAATTTTGAAGGCCATAAGTGTCCTTTTAGTGTCATAATTGATCCTCATGAGACAAATACTTTTCTTCTAGCTATGGCTCGTTTTATGACCTTAAGCGTCGAGTGATAGAAAAACGCTCTGGTCTGTGCAAGGCTTTATGCTGATTCAGATATTTTCGGTTTCCGAATAGTCCTAAGATTATTTCAAATACTGTCTTACTATTTAAAAAAATAATTTAATTTTTAAATTGAATAAACGAAAAGTACAAAAATTAAGAACGGAAAAATTATTATGTTAAAAAAAAACACGTGTGCAATTCACACTCGGTAGAAGTGAAAACATACGCAATACAATAATTCAAAACAGTTAGTCATAACCCAGCTGGAAATTTCTAATGCGCTTTAACTCCGAGCACAATTCGAGCACTCCATCATCATATTAATTTGGGGTAAAATCCGAGCGCTCGAATTGAGCTCCTTTTGTACACGAGTGCTCATATGAGTATAAATTGGCACGTGCCATGAACATATACATATATCAAAATCAACATATGTCCATGCGAACATATATATATGTATGCATGGTGTCGCTTTTTCGTTACATCAAATTTCAAATCACAACGATACTAAAGAAGTTTTCACTTCAAAAAAGCGTGTTTGAAATTTTGCTAAAAAAGTAGCGTTTTATGTACCTCTGTTTTCCGATATCACCCGAGATAAATACTCTACTTCTAAAAAGTGACTTTTTTCAAAAAGGTACTACCTTTGTTTTCATAAAAAATAGCGTTTGTTTCTCTTAAATAAAAATTGTAAGAGTTGCATGCGATCAATTTTAAAACCAAAATCATTACGACAGAAAGAGGTTATGAAACATTAAGCAAGGATATAAACTTATGTTTTTTCAGAACAACCGCGAATTTCCAAACGAATTCAATGCGATTAATTCTTTGGAATCAATTTTGGGGATTTTAAAATTATTATTTAAGTTCCATTATACCTCACAAACTTAGCCCACAGGGATTACAATTAGGCATAACTTTAATAAAGTGTTGGTGAGCTTCAATAATTAAAATTTAATCTTAATCTCGTCAATATTGTAAAATATTTCCATGGAATATATATTCGCATTTATCCGCATTAGGTTTGGTCAGTGAAGATTCTGAAATAAAAAGGTTGATTTCAACAATAAAAGAATTTGGAATCAACGAAAACAATTTTGTTTTGAGGTACATAAAATAAAAGGATAATAAGCTATATATTATATGTCACTATATATATATATATATATATTCCATTAAAACTTTTAAGTTTTCACTTCTGTCGTGTGGTCTTAAGCTCACGCTTAAATTTTTTCTTGCCTATGAATAATTGTTTAGGTAGTAATTTTTAATAACGATATTCTATCTCTGCGAATTTTGAGTCAAACAAAATAATCCTTTTACATAGTAGAGAAAGCAAGGATCCACCATCAATGATTAAGAACTATATGTCACCTAAAATGATTAATGGAAAACAGCTTCTATCTACCTGCTTTATTAAGAAATTTTTAGTACTTTATATATTAGAAAAATACACTTTTTCCGTAAAATAATTGACTGTTAAAGGCTTACATTCTATTTAAAAGCATGGCTTTGTCACTTATAATGATGGTTTGGGTATTTAGCTTATTTGAAGATGGGTCAAGTTTAACGAGTCCAAGTCCTGAAAAATTTCTATTGTTATGACGCTGTACATTTTTTTTGTGTGATTAGTGGTGCGATATTTCAGATAAGGTGCAGCTTTAAGCAATTTTATAATCTTTTTTGAATTCGATAATAATATAAATCTAATTAACCGGAGTGTAATTAACCCGATTTATTTAGTGAAATCAACCTTAAAATTAGCCGATCAGATATTCACGGAGAAATTTTCAATACCAACAAGAGTAAGCCAAATTCACGTTTTTTGTTTTTTTTACTAACAAAATTCATTATAATGTTATTTTCTCTGAAAAAGTAGTCTTTTAATTTATACATAAAAAATTGAGTACTGCTCATCTTCTATTAGGAAACCCAGTAGGGAAATCACACATCAGTGAGCTACTCCTCGAGGAATTCCTGCGTGCTTTATAAATATAAATCTCATAAGTGAAAAATTCACAGAAAGATCATGCAGAAAGTTGCCGTCATAGCTACTTTTTCATGCAGAAAGTAGCTATAGTTGTTTTTAAATGTAAAACAACAACAATTTCACACACACTTAAATTCAAGCAGCAGACAGTACACGAAATTCTAAGTCAAATGTCATTTGAACTTAGAAAAATTGTAGTGAAAATTATAGTGAAAAGTATATAGTGAAGAATATTATAAAAAATATAGTAAAAATATAGTCAAAAATATATAGTGAAAGATATAGTGAAAAATGTAGTGAAAATAATTAAGTGCAAAATAACAAGAACAAGATTTTAAAAGATCTTGTGATCAATTAATTGTGACAGAATTATAACAAATAGAAACCAAATTAAAACTTAATAATATAAAATAACCAATCAACTGTGACCTAAACTATTTATATTTGGTTTCGATATTTAAAAATAAATAAAACTTAATAATAATAATTGAAGCTTAATAATAACTTATGTACAACATAACCTAAAAACTTAGAATTATAATTATTTTTATGTAGTTTTTATATGCAATTGTTTTTACGTAATTTGTTAATTAAAAATTAATAAATATTAAAAAAAAAATGCTTTTTATTCTGAATTTGCCCTAAAAATTTATTTTACAGCAATTTATAATACCGAATACGTCAAAGAAAAACTCACGGAGAAAACTTCAATGCGAAACTCATTAATGATTTCATTGATGAGTGCTCATCTATAAAATCGCCATAATGACTCCGACTGCGGCCATTTGTTAACAAAATTCCTTGATGTTTTCCCCGATAAAAGAGGCGTTATGACTGAAAAGTAGCTCTGTTTCATTAGTGAAGCAGCGCTACTTTCCCTACTGGGACGTACAGCCGAAATAGCTCAGTTGGGAGAGCGTTAGACTGAAGATCTAAAGGTCCCCGGTTCAATCCCGGGTTTCGGCAAATACAATTTTTGTTTTTCTTATTTTTATAATAAACTACAATTTTAATTTTACTTTTAATAAGTGTCACCAAAATGTATCAATTTTTTCATATTACTTTACTTTAACGCACTAAAGTATATGTTTTTATTTAAAATCTACCAATATCAATTTTTTCCAAAAAGCATATTATATGCATTTCCCAGTAGGAAAAACGGGACTTGCATTAATCATTCCTGAAAAATATCTATATAGCTATAAAAACGTAAAATTAAACACACATAGTATATGTGTATATATAGTATATATAGTTTGAACAGTTATGTTTCTTGTTGGGGTGGGTTAAAGAAACAGGTTTGGCAGTTCTGAAATATTTGTTGTTTTGATATTTATTAGAAGTTTTGTACTGCTTTTATATTTGCAGTGCTTTTATATTTAAGAAAAGTGGAGTGTTAAAAAATTTTAAAATCTTTTTTAAATTCAACTATGATATAAATGCATTTAACTAGTACAGTAGTGTATTTAGATTTATTTACAATTAGTTAAACTAATATTTAGTGGCTAATGAGAAACTCATGGAAAAAATTTCCAAACCAAATTTATGCAAAAACTCTTTTAAGAGTTTTTCCTGTAGAAAGGAACTAGGAGGGCTGCTTTTTAAATTTATGTTTCAAACAAAACTTTTTGATGATTTTCACGAGAGGTATTCTTTATGAGTGAAATATAATTATTTTTAATTGACTGCAAAATATATCAAAGTATATTTCAATTAATGTAAAATATTATTTCTAAACAAGAAATGTCAAGCTGAAAATAATTTACATATTTATAAATAAATACCACAAATAAAGAAAATTTCATGATAAACTAAATTTATAAATTTGTACATATTTAAAATCTGTAATTGATTGATTATCCAAATAATAAAAATTTCCCATACCGGGAATCGAACCCGAGCCTCCTGGGTGAAAGCCAGGTATCCTAGCCACTAGACCATATGGGAGGTACACGTCTTAAAAGTAGGGAAATGATATATAAGTGAATTTGTAATCATCGAATTAATGCGTGCTTTATGGTTGAAAAGTGCATAAATGAAAAATTCACAAATAGAGCATGCAGAAAGTAGCTATAGTTGTTTTTACATGTAAAACAACAACAATTTCGCATACGCGTACGCTTAAATAATATTCAAGCAACAGATGCTACTCGCATTTCCAAGTCAAATGTCATTTGACCTTTTAGAAAAAATATATTGAAAAAAATTGTAAAAATATAGTGAATATAATTAGGTGCAACAACAAAATTTTAAAAGATCTTGTGATTAAATAATTCTGACAATAATTATAACAAATATAAGCCAAATCAAAACTTAATAATATAACAGAAGATAACAGAGAAGATATCAGTGGAAAATTCTTGTAAGAGTTCTTCGAAGAACTCTTTCAGCAGAAAGTAGCCATAACGGCTACTTATCGTCCCCTTTTCTAACAAAATTCAATGATGTTTTCCCCGAGAAAGCTGCCGTTATATCTGAAAAATAGCTCTCTTTCATTGATGAAATAGCTCTACTTTCCCTACTGGGTGGATCATTCCGAGGTTTCGGCAAAATCCAATGTTTCATATTTTTCGTTCGTTTGCTTAAAAATCAAAAATTCTATTTAAAAAATAACCTTTTGATCTTTCACAATCCTAAAATATAATATTGCACTAAATTTAATTCTGTGTTCGTTATCAAGGGATCAATTTTATTATTTGTAGCTAAACGGTAATTTCTATCTATTACTATAATAGATCTGTTTAAAATAAATTTATATTCCTAACGTTTTTTTGTCAAAATCTCAAAACCTCATATGAATACTGTGCAATAAAGGTAGATGTCTTTCAAAACGATTAAATACAATAATGCGTATTTGTCTAAGTTTTTAAAATTTTTTATAGCAAACTATATGTAAAATTTTAAACTTAACATAATATATATTGATTAGCTATAAATATATTTATAATTAATTATATTTCATTTTTTATATGAAGTATTTTATTATTCTCCAAAAAACAGCCGTGAATATTACATGTATCAATTAATAAATAAATTTTATATTTATAAATAAATTAGAAATAAAGCAAAATTTTAGAATTTCATTATTTTGCTGCATGTTTAAATTCTTCTGCCGAATCTGAGGAATACATGTTCTGCATCTGTACGTTTGCCATTATTTGGAGCCAATAAATCATCAGTTTTGTAAAATAGTGCTGTAAAATAATAAAAATATATTAAAATTAGAAAAAAATTTAACATTTTTTATAAAATTAGTTTTTCCCATACCGGGAATCGAACCCGAGCCTCCTGGGTGAAAGCCAGGTATCCTAGCCACTAGACCATATGGGAGATACGAATTTTAAAATGGCAAATTTAATACTAAAACACCAATAATAAAAGTTGTAAAGGTAAAAAATTATCAAATCTTTTCCAATTTGATGTTAATATAACCCAAATCTAATAGTTTAGTGATTTATTTATTTAATAAAAAGCATGAAAATAGTTTAATGATAAACTATCAATACCAAATTCATACAAGAATTTATTCTTCAGTGAATTTTCCGACAAAGTTAAGACAATGAATTTGATGGCCATCCTTTTTAGAATAAGTACAATAAAATTTTGAGGTACACCAAAAATTTTGAAGGCCATAAAGTAATAAAATCATTTCCTTTCCCGTTTAGAATAAAGCCTTGTACAGACCAATGCGTTTTTCATTCGCACGACGGACAAGATTGTAAAACGGGTGATGCATTTGCTCTAGCTATATAGCTAGAACAAAAATTTTTGTTCCATAAAGATCACTTTATGGCTTTCAAAATTTTTCTTTTACTTTAAATTTTTGTTGTGCTTATTCTAAAAGGGATAAGAAATGATTTTATTACTTTTAGAGAAGCATTTTGTGGCCTTCAAAACTTTTGGTGTACCTCTAAAAGTAATAAAATCATTATTTCCTATCCCTTTTAATATAAATACAACAAAAATTTCAAATACAACAAAAATTTCCATTAGAACTGAAATTTAAAATACAACAAAAATTTTGAAGGCCATAAAGTTTCCTTTTACTGACAAAAAACAAAAACAAAACAATTTTGTTCTAGCTATGGCTAAATTCAAAATTCAATTCGAAAAAACGCCAAACAATTAATATTAATAACTCTTCAATACTGAATTAAAATATTAATAATAAAATTATTATTAAGTTTGATTTGTAACTCGAAGGGGATTCAATTTAGGCTATTGGCTCATGCATTATAAGATTATTTAGAATAAACAAGTTTGACTTATTACTTACCAGGTGCTTCATTTTTTATGTAATTATTTAATGCATTTGCAAATGGCTCCGAATTTTCCAATGCATCACACATTTCACGAATTCGTGGTGGCATCTCTTCAAGAACATGTGGTGCACAAATTTCTCGTAAAAGAATAGCTCTATTTCCTAGTACCGTTGAAAAACCGAGTATCAAAATAAATGCTCCAACTACTTGTGAAGGCATCTTTAAAATAATATAAATTTTAAAGTTTAAATGCTAAGAATATATTAACATATTTATAATGTTAAAAGAAATGTTTAGGTAATGGTTACAATAATTAATCTACCATAAAAAAATCTACACTTATAAAATATTGAAATAAGTTTATAGAAAATCATATCATAGAAACTATATATGTATACAAGAGGGCGGTTTTCATTTATAGATTAACTTCTGTTTGTGAAAATGAAAAATATTAACTATCACTTACCAGTTAATTTTATTTAGTTTATTTTTTAATTTAATTAAATCATTAATTTATGAAATTTTAAGACAATTACTCTGTAGCGAGAATAAACATTTCACATATACCTCAATTAAAAAACTCTTTTAAAGATGTAAAGATGATTTTTTTGTGTACCTTCTTAGGTAACTTATAATAAATTCTAAAATTTTAAATTTAATTTTCTATGATCATTTTATATTAGTTAAGAAGTAAAAAATAAAATGAAAATAAATTAAGTCATTTTATCATGTAAATCCTATCAATTTTTTTTCATTCCAAATAATTTCCTGAAAAAGTTAATGAATCATATTTATCAGTTAAATATAATTAATGTAAGAAGATAGGTGTCAAATATATTATATTACATGTGATTTTTACAATTTTTGCACATAAAACGAAATCTATACAATTTGTATTTCACCTTAAGCCGCTTTAGTACTGGTGATTCCATTGGAATATCTAATGCCAAGCCCTAAGCTACTACTGATATATATTTTAATGTTTTACCTCCAGTAATTGTTATAGGATTTTGAGATATATAACTGTGTAATCCTTACTTGATGAAAGCTTGATTATGAAAATAACAGATGCTTTAGACAAAGATATAGTAATATGCCAAACAGTTGACAAAAAATATAATCAATTTGGGGATTTATGTTACAAAATTTTATTTTGATAATGGTAGAGAATCTTTAATTTATATTAAAGTTATAAAGATAATTGTATATATTCCAAATAAAAATATTTAGTTGAGCAATATTCAATATTTAAAAATTAAAATAGATTTACAAATATCTTAAAAATGCAATTGAAATATAGATTTCTCATAAAGGAAATAAGGATACTTTCATTTCCTTTGAACTACACTATTTCTACCGAGAGTTGATTTGTTAATACCTTAGCTTAGAACTTCAAAAAAAAAAAAATACTGGATAGTAAAACATCTGAAATTGAAAACTATAACTAATGAAAATAGTCAATTATTTATAATATAAATAAATAGGTTTAGAAAAAATAAACTGCAAAAGTAGGTAAATCAAAGAGGTTAGAGATCTTACTCAAACTTATACTTTAAGCCTTTAGCTAAAAAATATCGTTTTTCTTTTTGCTTTCTAAGAATAATAGAGACACACATACCGTTTAAGCACACATAAATAGAATTGATAGTTCTGTTTGGAAAAATAGGCATTTACTGATATATGCATATTAACTGAATGCGCTTAAAGGATATGTATCCGTTTTATAAGATCTTTGATTTTAAAATTTAAAATACTATTTTTATATAACTTTTGTGTACCAAACAAGGTATCCTAGATAGTAACTGGTTACAATTTTTTGTAAGCTTGAAGAATAAATTTTTCTTTTAGATACATTAGTTCTAAGCAAATATTTGCTAACCAGAAATTTAATGAAAACAGAATTAGCAAAACAATTATAAAAACAAAATATTAAAAATAGTTGTATTTTGGCTTTATTACAAGCAAACATAGACAAATGACTCTTGTATTTCTTTTACAAGAATTTTTTTTAAGAATTTCAAATGAAACATACCATTAAGAAATATTATATTGAATTTATTTAATCAGAAACACGTAACACTTTCTAAAATCAAGAAATTCACGCAACTAAAGGAATATGAATTTGTTTTAATTTTTTTCACTCAACTCACTTTTTATTTTTTCAAAATTTTTTTGGATTTTGCGATGAAATAACGTACAGTAATCTGTTGCTTATGTCCAGTATTTTTAAGAAAATTATTCTTATATACCATCAACTGTTAACTCTGATTTGAGTGTATTCGGTGTACATTAAATCAATTTGCGCATGTATCGCCTATGAAAATATAAAAGGAAAGTTGATACTTTTATATGTATATATTTTTATGAATATTTCAAAAGAATTGATGATATCTTCTCATTCTATTATTTAAAAATTAACCATGAAGTGATGATTTACGCGCATCTATCCTTTTATTATCAAAGATTTTAAAATTATTAACAATAGGGTGATAACGATAAAGTATTAAACCTTTTCCTTTTCAGGTACAGGATATATATATATATATATATATATATATATATATATATATATTTATATTTTTAGTGGGTGGAGAATTTATCTGATGAACATATGATGGCAGATGGGTTTCAATTGTGAGGTATATAAAAAAAGCAAAATAAGAGCTAAAATTCATATGAAACTTTCAGTTTAAGCCAAGTTTTTTAATTTTTGTTGTTGTGGTTTATAGTTTTAGTCGATATTGTTTTGAAAATAGCTTTGAAAGTTTTAATTAGGAAAACCTTTTCTTTTAGATTGAACTCATTAAACCTAAAAATTATCTTCTAGACTCTATGTTTGTATATCGATGGTATTATCCAACTCTGAAGGAGACAAACAAAATTTATACTTCCAATATGAAATGTATAACCATTTATATTTACATTCAGATTTGATTAAATTTTGAAACCGATTTATTGTACATTATTCTTTTTTTCCATATTGGGGTGCAATTTGATATCTCAGCCATGTTTATCCATTATTAATAATATTTTTTTTTCATTTTTAGGTAGGCAAGAAATGACCTTCTTTAAACAAAATAAAAACTGATTATCTTGAAAATTTTTGAGGAATATTTAATGTTTTAAAAAATTTAAAGCATTAAAAATTTAAACATATTTACATAGAACGGATTTGAAAAAAATCATAGCAAAAACTATAATATTCTAATTAATATAATATTAATAGCTAAATATTAGTTTTGAAATAATAAATCGAGTTCATATTAAGTAAATCAGCTTTTAAAATTATGCTTTTTAAGCTTAATGATATTTCAATAATCAATTTTAATAGTAAATTCCATGATTAGATAACAAAAATGGTGATGTGGGGGCTAGTTTCCACTATTTTTTATATCATTTGTTTTTGAATTATTTAAATTAATTTTTTCCTTTTCCTTTAAACCAATTTTATTTAGTAATAGCATTTTTGAAAATCAACACTAACTAACTAACAACAACTAATATATTGCAGCTCTAACAACAAATTCATCTCAACTAACTTAATTATTTTTTAAGTATAACTAAATTAATTTTTCATTTTTTATATTTTTTAAACTTAGCAAGTAAACAATCATGGCTTGATTGACATAGTTTAATTAATTAAAAAACAACTACGTTTTGTTTTTTTTTTCATTAATTTCGCGCAAAAAATAATTTTAATATCGTCACAGTGATAATGATAATTATTATAGTTAATCAAGTATACGATAATAATTAAAATAATCAATTCTATTGACATTAAGGAAAACATATGCTTATTCTAATGCATTCTAGACCTTTACTTCATTTGACTTAAGCACATTTATAAATATATGACAAAATTAAGCAAATTAATGATAAAGTAGGTGCTTTTTAATTTCATTCTTGGAATTTAATTTTTTTTTAAAAAAAAAAGTATATTATCCTCAGGATTTTGAATTGATTAATTCAACTAAATAGGTGCATGGATAGTTTAAACTGTTTTAATAAATCTAGTAACGTAGATTTCTACTGCCCTTTTCAAACTTTTTGTGGAAAATGATGCGAGTATTCCTTTTCATAGCAATCAGTATGTTCATAGTTCAAAAGCTAAAATTTAAGACCCACAGTGGAAATTAGCCCAAAAAGCGAAAGCTTTTAAAAGTAGATAATCCCAAAATTTGAAGTCGATCCAAGAAAACGTTATCAAGTTATCAGGTAATTAAAGTCAGGTAACTAAGGTCATACTATAAATAAACTTTTAAAACTTTTAAGCGCGTTTTTCTGAAAACTACTTTTTCAAAGTTGGTGATCAATGCCATTCAAAAACTACATAACCGATTCTCTCCAAACTTGATACACACTTTCTTCATAAAAAATATCTCCTCCAACGTGAGTTTTAGAATTTAATAGTTAGTTCTCTGACTAAATTTTAAGTGTTTTTGATTTCAAGTAATTTCCAGATGAGATACAGTGATCACAACCAATCATCTTTTTCCAAAGACGTCCTTGGAAAAGCTGTACCACCGGCTTCCATATAAAGATTAATAAAAAAAATTATAAAATGTTGCTAAAATCATGCTTAATAATTTACAAAAACTTTGAATAAATTTCCTTAATCAATATTCATAAAAAAAAATTCACGCAAAAAGTGATTTTTTTACGCTTAAAACCATACTCCAATTTTTGCTAGGGAGCTTTATTCAAAGGCCCTCAAACGTAAATCAAGTCTAACTTTACAGAATGTAATACACAGTTCATATGAACATAGGGATGTCACATTACATATGTATCAGTGTTAGCAAATTGAAGTATTGACAAAGTATAAAATTTTGCTGCTGCGGTTTTTTAGTAATCAATTTTTCTCAACAGTCAGAAACTTCATCAAAAATGTATCGAAAAGAGCACTCTATATGAGTGTTATTTCAAAAAGTTGTTAATTGCAGACCTCTCTTTATACAGCCAGCTCCAATTGATTTGCGCATACACTACTTTCTCATTTGAATATTTTTTTAACAGAAGTTTCATTATAAATAAAATTAAGCTGAGTGCTAAAGTTTAAAATAGTATAAAATAAAATATTTATTTTTGAGTTGAAAACAAAAATAACATTTTTCTTCAGACAAATTTTATAAATTTTTTCATATTTATAATTTTTCTTTTCAATGCCCATTATATATGACGTCACAATACTAACTGATTTAAACTTCTTTAGTTACAAAATTTATGTAAGTAAGGATATATGTATATAAAAGGAAAACACATTCGACTTTGTTGCCAAATGGAATTATAATTTAATTTAGTGGTCAAAGAAAAGAAAAAGGAATAGCTAACAGCTGCCTACGCTTGTATTTTTTCAAAATTTTTATACTTATGGACTTGATGTGTTTTATTCTTCAAAAGAATGTAGCAGTATAAATTTAATTTTGATAAACATATTGTAAATTAAATAAAAAAAGATTATAATTTCATTTAGCCATTATTTCGCTTTTTTCACACTTTTAATCATTTTATAGAAGCATACATCTTAATTAGTATTACATGTTTTTTTTATTTTTTTTTTTCGAAAAACTTTATCTCAAGATATGTTTAAAGTATACTTTTTTACCAATTGAATTGCTTTTTAGCTAGCTCTAAGTAATCCTAAAAAACTCTTATGTATATATAAATGTTTTACAAAGTTTTGATAAATTCGATTCACGTAATATTTATAAATTAAAATAAATTTGTGGATTTCTTATATGGATAAGTGCTTCAACTGAAAACATTAGTTAAATGGTGGGATAATCTTAATTGATTGTTGTCAATTTAAATAAATTAGGGTATTTCTTTCCTTGTATTTTGTTTGTTTAATTTTTTTAAAATAAATCTGAATGATTTAGTTTGAAACGTGAGAACTTAAAAATGAAAATTATATAAAAATCAATATAAAAATTTAATACTATAATAAAGTCAGGATAGTTACGAAAATAATGAAAAGTTTTACAACACGAAATTCAAGTAATGATCGGAAAAATAACCTAGGTATTTAGATATAAGCTTGCAAAACATAATTTGAAACCAAAAGCCTAGCTTACGCATAATTTTCAAAACCATATATGAAAACAGGATTTGAAAATGTTATATAATCCTATGATTAAATCTAGATATGCTTATGTTACCTGAGTTTATCATAGAACTATTTATATATAATCAATATTTAATTAAGTATTTTCTTTTTTTCTCTAAATTAACATATTAATTTACTTAGAGCCCGTTTTCTATTGGAATATATAGACATATTTAATACTATAAATTGCAATAAATATTAATAAGATACTGGAATTATGTATTTTGCATAAATAAATTGCATATTTCTAGGGCTTTTGAGTTTTATTAATGTGTAATTTGATGTCAACTAAAATATTGTTTCCTTTATTTCGATTACTCCTGCTTCAATAGTTTATTGAAGGGTTCAAAAAATTGATTATTACTTTAGTCATTAATTTAAATGAAATTTTTTATTTTTGCTGGATTTTTATTGCTTCAATGCAAATTTATTCTAATATGAAGTGATAACAATCTAAACCTTTTTCTCAATCTATTAAAAAACTTGAAACTAGAAAAATTTACAAATATAATTTTAATTTTGCAACCTATACCTATACATTTGTACGCATATAGATATATAAATATATTTTTATATTGAGAACGTGATTGAAAAAAGGATAATTTATCACGAGAATGACATTTCCTAAATAAATATTTTGGCATGAACAATTAAATTTTGCACAATAGTAAATTAAACTTAAGATTTAAAACGTGATTTAATTCAAATTTTCATAACTTTTATATCATATATTAATTATTGTTTTTCAAATACCTTTTATAGCTTTATATGAAGACTTTCATTTAACTAGCCAAGTACGTTGTATTTTTATTTAAATTTAAGTTAATTAAATAACCAGTGCTTTGCATAGAAATTATAAAGTTTTTTGTGCATAGGTTAAATTTAATAATATAAAATTAAATATTAATAAGAATATATTAATAGAAATCCTTTAGCAAATAAAATTTTAATCATTATTCAAAAAATTACCTTAGCTTTGCTTCTATTACAACACAAAACTAATTCCATAATTAACTATACAATACAAAAAAAGAAAAATAAAAATCAAATGTTAAATATTTATATTTTTAATTTAAGTAAAAATAAAACCCTAACCTTACATGCCTTACAAAGGTTTGAAAATATAAAAAATAAAACGGAAAGAAAATCTAGCTTTTGCACTAAAAAAAAAACTAAAATATAGAAGAGTAGTATTAGCTTTTAGAGGACACGATATCATTAAATCGTCAGATCGCGCCACTATATACTCACCTGAAGTCTATTTAAAATTTAATTTAATTGTAATTAAAACATTTAAATCGTTAAAAAACGCAAAAATCAAATTACGCGGCAGGCAATTTAGAAAAATTTATTTTTTAAAGAGTTCAATGTGTAATCGACATTCAGAAGTATCGAACGCGTGCGATTTTATGTTTAAAAACAAACCGTCGGACTTATTTTGTTGGTTTTTTATTCATCAAATTGTATATCTCCTTCTATTTTATAGGAAAAATTAATAACTAAATAATTTAATTTTATTTTACATGAAAAACAATATTTTCGTTTTATAAAAACTAAAGGATCCTGTGTAATTTTTAAACAATCTTTATTTTACTTTCATGCTAGATACAGTGATAGTTAGTCACTATTAATTTAAAGTTTGGTGTAAAAAAAAAGGAAAAATTTAATTTATTGAATTGTGATTATGGCTGATACACAAACTATTAATAAGGATACGATTTTCCGAAATTCCTTAAATTTCAAAGGCTTAAAAAGTGAGTGATACAAAAAAATATATTTTTAGTTTTTTGGCAATATTTTGGATATAAATATTTTTAATTACACTAATTTTTTTGTAAAAAAGAGAACTATTTGTGCTTCGTATAAGTAAAGTTGTTAAACTATAAATTCAAAAAGATTTAATGTCGCATAATCTTTAAGTTGATTTTATTTTAACGTTTGTGGCTTAAGTTAAAAAGGCTTCAAATAACGTTTTAATAAAATAACCACTTAGAATATCAATTAATCATCCATTATTGTTAAATGTTGAATAGCTCATATAATTTTTCTAAATCTAAACCCAGTATAATATTTATGTATATCACTATCATTATAAATTTATTGAGGCTTTTATACAATATAAATGTGTGTTAGCCATAATATAATAAGGTAGATCCTTTTTTAATCGGATACCACTTTAATAATTATCTTCCACAAACAAGTAAAACAGCTAATCTAGCCAATCTAGTGTGAGTAACATGATTAATATAAAACTAACACAAAATAAAAATAATCTTGGGCTTATTTAGTACATATAAGGCTTTGTAAGGTATAAAGTTAATTATGTGTTGTTGATCTATTCTTCTTATATTTACAAAATTTACTTTTTCTATACAAGTAAGTGTACGCTTGGAGCACATAAGTTCCTGCAAGGCATACAGATAAATTCACATTCGCTAGTAGGTATAACCTTAGATCTATCTAAACTAAACTTAAACTGAACTTAAACTAATGGTTAAATAAATTTAATATAAATTTGTTTAATTTTGATGAGACTTTAACATATTTATATATACATATCTTTAACAACACAAATGATAACCGACCAGATCCCAATAAAAAGTTAAAGGACATTGGTCAGTAACTTTAATAAGTAATTAGTCAATTCTGTAACAATTAATTGAAATTTACTCTTCATTATTTATACAAATTTGGGGATACCAGTAGCAAGTAGATTCTTTAGCAAAAAGATCCTTTAATACCCAAGAAACATATTTGCCTTTAACCCTTTATCTACCGCATTATGAATATTTCTTCGTAAATATATTTTTTTTGAGCTGCCATATTGATAATTAAGGAATATGCAAGGAAAAAAATCTCCCCGGTGCGAAATTTAATTTGTTAGAACTAATTAATTAAAGTGGTACTTAAAAGTACCGCAAGTACACTATGTATAAATTTCCTCATATTAGAAAAAAATTACGGATGATATTTCTAATGAAATTTAACCTCTTAAAAATGCTAAATAACCCAAAAAAACTCATAAGAAAAAAAAGAATTGACATAATTGACATAATTTTATTTTATACATAATAAAGTTAGGAATTCACATATTGAATAATCATAAAAACAATTTTTTTTTCATTTACGCACAAAAATATATTACAAGTTGAGCATTTTGAATGTGGTTTTGATTGAATATTTTTGAGTGCACAGAATTCAGAACGTCCTCGATTCGACAAGAGTGTTGGCCAACGGCATCCTCTATTTTCTAAACGAACGTCATTAGAAACAGACAAGTTTCCTTTTCTTCTCCTTTTTGAACAAAAAATTTGTTTATCTCCATTAGATTCAGGTTTCCCTTTTCTTTTTGGTTGTAGTTTTGATTTTGTTAGTAATCCTTTGGAAATGCAACGCTTATATTCGAGGGACGACATTTTCTCACGACCCACTTCCACATATGCAATATATGAATTTACATATGCCATTTCTAGCATAGCAAAAAAAACCTGTGCCATAATTTTTTCGATTTCCTGTCCCTATCATAAATAGCACGTAACATGTCGGCTTTATCAATTCCCCCCATGTGTCCACTGTAGTCTTTTACAACAATGGGTGCGGTGCCGTCATTTTTGGTACCATCTTTGAGTCTTGGACTTCGGACTTTGCAAGTGTCTTTGCTATGATAATTCGAAAGAAAGTGAACGGATCGATTGTCCTTCCATTTGAAGAAGGATATTCCTTGATCAGATATTTGATAATATAAGTCCCCTCGTTTCATTTTTTTTATCATCTTCAACACTACGTGTACTGGCGGTACTTATAAGTACCACCGAATAAATCGACCGTTAATCATATTACATAATCTGTTATTTTATAATGATTGGGTAAATATTATTCTAAGACAATACATAATGAAAAAAAATATACAACTCTTAGCTTTGCTTTGATATTATATATTTATATCAAAGAAAAGATAGGAGTGTCAATCCGTACAAAAATAGCAGCAAGAGAACACAATGCTCCTTCGAAAAAGCTTTCTTCTTCGCAAAAATAATCAGCCTAGAACGATGTCTAACATGAAAAAGTAGAGTTAAAAGACTGTTCCTGAAACGTACCATCAGAATATAAGTAATGGTTGTTGTGCTATGAAGTTTTAAAGTGATTGGGACTTATATAAGTACCGTCAGTAGATCAAGGGTTATAGCATATTTAGTTAATGTTCATGAGCTATACTATTTCCGGAATGTTTTAATAACAACATAATAATACAATCTAATAATAATAATACAATAAACAAACACGCAATATAGGACAAAGGATTTCTTAAGGGCCAGTTCTGAATTGCTTTAAGCCGAAAAATTAAATACTATAATTGGTAATCGAAAAGTAATTCCAATCAAGAATTAACCCTTAATGGATAAATTTAGAAAAATATGATTAAAACTCAATCAAATGGTCAATGCCCAGTTTGTTTTCTTTTACTTAAACTAAGTTTTTTTTTGTAGGTAAAGCTTTTAAAAGTGAATGCAATTTAGAGGATGGTTTGGTTAATTTTATGAAAAAGTCATGTTTTCAAGAATTTTTTAGTAATACAAGCAGTTCTGGATTATTTAGTTATTTTTTAAACAAAAACAATAAAACTACTACCACTAAACTACTTCAAAACTTAAATATAATCTGCTTGTATTCAAAAACAGTTATTTTACGTTGGTGTGAAAATATTGATAGACCCTTAAACACAATTAAGTAGAAAATTCTTATTTAATTATCAGGAAAGGTTGACTTTGCTAAATTTTTATTGCACTACGGAAAACAGTTACGCTATTACAATGTACCAGTTTCTCATTGGAAAACATTTATAGCTTACGTAAATAAATATAAAACATTAACTTATGCTAGGACTTTTTAAGGAAAAAGCAAAAAACGTCAAAAAATGCCTGAGATTTTTTCCAACTTTTTCTGCTTAAAAATTTTTTTCTCCGCCATTTGTTATTATTTTTGAATTTTTGCTATTTGAATAATGGAAAAATATTACGAGTTTTAAAAAATATTTTTTTCTTACACATTATCGCATAAATTCAAAAGTTATAAGTTGTTGCGTGACCATATGTTTTTATGCAGGGGTCCATACCCCTGAGGACCAAACATAGGCACGATTTACCAGGTATCTTGTATGTGGCGGTGTAGCGAGCTCGCTATGCGCGGCTATTGCGGTAGAATTAGAGGGGTGGTTCTTGCCACAGACACACTGGACCAAATCTCGCTACTGAAAGTTGAAATAAAAGAGACAGGAGCGCTAAGCTCGAATAAAAGGGGACTGCAGGCCGCAGGAAGAGAAAAAAAAGCTAAACAAGAGAAAAAGAGAATTCGATACAAAGGAGTTAAGCCCCTTTGCTCGCCCATCCTATGACTGAGCCGGCTGACCTGAAAATTAAAAAAAAAGTGAGGAGAGGGGGGATTAGGACATCTCAATTAAAGAATTTTTTTATTTAAACATTATTTATTCAAAAAAAATGAAAAAAAATTAAATCATTTAGCTAAAGTAAGGCTTATGTAAAAAAAAATTTATTACTAATCCAATTAAACGAATCTATATACATAGGAATTTAAACAAAAAAAAATATATAACCATTGTTATTGTTATCAAAAAAAATGTGTAGCCTTATTGGCAAATAAATTCAATCTAAGATAAGATAATTAAATTTAATACTTATTCACTACAAAAAAAACTATTAATATATTTATAGGAGAGAAAAAAAATATAAAAATAAAAAAAAACAAAATAGATAAATCAATCTTACGTGAATTCTTCCTTCCGCAACGGACTTGATGGGCCCAGCAATCCGAAATTCTAAAAAGAATAATTCCTAGACAGAAAAAAAAATAATTTCTAATTTAATTGGATCCTTTGGATCTTCCTTTTTCCCTCTTATACATATATATATATATATTTATACATGTATTTTAATACCAAAAAAATTAAATTTACACTAGCAAAATCTTAATGGAACAAGCATTTTAATAGTTATTCCCTAACGAATTATTTCAGATCCTGAATACAAATCCAATTCTCGATTGGCACAATGAAAAAAAAATTTTGTATTGTAATATTTCATTCGTTCTACCATGTAACAAAAAAAATTTTTCTTATTTTTTTTTTTCTTTTTTTTTTTTTTTTTATAATTTCTCTTTTCTCAAAAATGTAGGCCGCTGTTGTTTATATATAAACCTATGTATATGTACATATATCAATTTTTTTTTTTTTTTGTTAAGGACTAGTTCCAGTTTATTAAAAAAAAATTAAAATTACAAAAAAAAACGTAATCTATCCTATATCCAAAATTACTCTACTTAAATGAATGTTTCCTTACACTTTTTACACCGTAACCATATCTAACCTTCCCTCCTGGAAATCCTTTATAACTTCTTGTCGCCAAAATGGTGTAAATGATAGCAGGGGTGTAATAAATATGTTTTGTTTACTGAAGACGATTCCATAAACATCGGTTTTTTCTCTAATGATGCTCAAAGCCCGTAAATTTACTGCTAGGCGGCTTCCCCGTTCGGTTCACACTTTTCGTATTTGTTTTGCTTACGGACACTTTGTATCACGTCAGTTAGACGAATGTTTTTTTTTTTCATGTATGTTTTAATTTTCACTATTATTTTGCATTGAATGAGTAAGTTTAACACGTTGTTTTACTGCTATTTTAATTAAACAACAACGAGGTATCTAAAATACGCTGCACTTCACGTTTACAATTTTAAAGTATTTAATATAGCCAAAAAAAAAGGTGGTATCCGGTTTTCCAAACATATCATTTAATATATTGAGTTCAAATTTAAACCCATTAAATTTTCTTGAGAAGAAAAAAAAATCAAACTATTTATTAACAAACTAAAATTTAATATAAAAATATAATAAACTTTTTATACTTGATTGTCACTTCAACTGTCTGTCTACCGAAGTCCAAAAATCGACTCCCCTTTTATTCCAGCAATTTCTACTTATTTTCGTGATATAGGATCACCAGCTACAGGCTCAAAAATTTTCTGAATACGTCCACCAAACACCACATTTCATAATAATTTTTTTTCTTTTTTCTTATATTAAAAAAATTGTACGTCTTAAATATTATTAAATAATATACCAAATAGTTTTTCAATCGTTTATTTCACTTTATGTCTGTATTAACGGTTCATTTAACCACGCTTAATTTAATGCTTGCTAATTCAACTATATGAAACTATTTATTATCATTTAATGTTTCTCTATTTTTCTTTTTTTTTTTTTTGTAATAATAATATCACCTTTCAACAAAAAATTGATTTGTATCAATTATATATAAAAAATTAAAAAAATATATAAAAAAAAAATTAATCAAAACTTCTAGCTTGTGTTCTCCTCAGCTCCCCAAACTCTACTGACTCAAGCCACGCTAACTTATTTCTTTCTGCATTTTGTCAACGGGAAAAGATAACAGTCCCGTTGGCAAAATGCAAAAATTTATCGCAAACAAGTGGTCAAGCTACTTTAGCTTGGCCTCTTGTTTACAAAAAAAAATTTTTTGTGTAATTGGCCCGTTACAAAGCAGGTAGCCTTCCTCCCCATTTCTCGCCAGAATGGGAAAGAAGGATAGCTGGAGGGCCATTCACAGTGCACTTTTATACCACATGCCTTTAAGTTCAGCAACTCTAATTTTGGTGTTGATATTCCTGGTTATCCTTGATGATATAAGTGAAGACCTGATTTTTTTTTTTTTTTTTTTTTGTAGTTGTTGTTCCATAGATTCCATGTCAAACTTTGTAGCTCCTTCTTCAGTTGGAACACATTCTAAGTCAGTCAATGCGGTACCAACCTGTACTCTCTTGAAAGCATATGTAGCATCATAACTTAAACACCCCGTGAAGAAAAAAAATAAACTAGCTCTAAATTCAACAGAGTCAATAATATAATTTTCAATATCCATGAAATAGGATTCGCTAATCGACTAGGTATATATATTCTCTGCAAGGTGACGGCCGATATTGATAAATTCAAACCAGGGTAACTGTTTACCTGTATATCTGCATTTCTTTTAAAGATTTACTAAAGGTATCATATTCTGCCGTTAGTGTTTAGGTTCCGATCAGTGGAAATTTCGGACAACGCGTCAATGAGGTACAGCTTGGTGGCATCTTCATGAAGTTGGTCCGGTTAGATCAACGTGTGGCTCGACCCACGCCCTGAGAATAGTCTCATGCTTTTTTTTTTTTTTTTAATTTTTAAAGGGAATGTACATATAGAGAGAAAAAAAAAAATTTTACCATCGATAAGAAAAAAAATTCCATGTAAAGTAACGTCGCGTCAAAAAAAAATGTAAAATTAGTCAAAAAAAGAATCGAAAAATTGATAAAAATCTAATCGAAGCACTCCTATTGCTTCAGATCTTTGGAGTGGTATACGCCCAGCTTACGCCCCTGGAGATCCTCCAGCTCATAGAGAGAGTTGCCTACGCTTTTCACAATCCGCGCCTTTAAGAACTTCCTGGCCAATTTGGCATTGTAGCAGTCCTTAAAAGCGCTTTGCGTAAAGTTCCTCCTATAAACCTCCTGTCCAGGTCGAAAATTTATTTTCCTGGTCCGGAGGTTATAGGATTGGGCACTCTGGTCGTAAGCTGTGCGTATATTTTCGGTTGCATCTTCTCGGAGTAAGATCATCTTGTCCTTTGTGTCCAATTCTACCTTATTCTCTCCTTTTAGGTCATTAATTCGTCGAAGGAGTTGATAGGTCGATCCGTGGCTCACCATATGTTGACCACTCATAAGATAATAGGGGGAATGACCGGTCGCGGAGTGTACTGCGCTTCTCAGCGCAAAGCCGATATGACTTAAGTGACGGTCCCATTCCCGGTGGTCTTCTTTTACATAAGCCCGGATGCCGGCTAAGATCGACCTATTAACTCTCTCCGAGGCATTCGCTTGGGGAGAGTATAAAGCAGTATAGAGGTGATTAACGCCATATTTATTTAGTAGACTCTTGAATTCTGCCGAGCAGAATTGACGCCCATTATCGGACAAGATACTCTCTGGGATACCAAAGGTGTGAAAAACTTCGCACTCCAAGAACTTTACAATGTTGCCTGCTGTGAATTTCTTCACAGCATGCAACAAGGGGAACTTTGTGAGGTGATCTAGCACTATCAAAATTCCAATATTTCCATCTTTTGAACGAGGGTACGGTCCTAAAAGATCGATATACAGACGCTGCCAAGGGCGATCTGATGTGGTGGGCTTCCCCATTTCGCTCCGTAGGACTTGATTGGGAGCCTTGGTTTCTTTGCAAACTGTGCATGCGCGGATAAACGCCCTCACCTGGGTCGTCATGTTTGGCCAAAAATATAATTGTCGGAGTCTTTCTAAAGTTTTGAGTATTCCTCCATGTGCGGCTAGAGGAGGATTGTGTGCATTGCTTATTAATTCTTGCGTCAGCTCAGTAGGAACCCAAAGCTTCCAAGCGCCCTCCTCTTGGATTGGGTCGCCAGACCGTGACTCCATTCGCTTGTACACGTACCCCTTAGAAACGCACAGATCTGGAAGTCTTGACGAGTTTTGCATGATCGTGGTCTTTAACTCTTCATACTGCTCCGTAGTGAAGTATGGTGAATCAAGATCGACCATGTACCCCGCTCTTTCCAGTTCTGCCATTTCTGATGCGTAAACGCGTGACAAAGCGTCAGGAACCACGTTCTGACTTCCCTTCCTATGTTCGATATCGAAGTCGAACGCCTGAAGCTTCAAGCTCCAACGAGCCAATCTGCCACCTAAGTCCTTTTGTCCCATCAGCCATTTCAGACTTGCGTGGTCGGTCACAATCGTGAAACTATGGCCCTCCACGTAAGCCCGAAATTTCTTCACACTCAACACAGCTGCATAGCACTCCAATTCAGTAATGCTATAGTTGCGTTGAGCGGAATTTAGCTTTTGGGACATAAAAGCAATAGGCCTTTCTGCACCCTCCTTATCCTTTTGAAATAGTGCGCTACCAACCCCTGTTCTACTCGCATCACATTGAATATAGAAACGCTGTGTGAAATCCGGGTTAACCAACGTTGGTGCCTCCGTTAGTCGACACTTCAAAAGATCGAACGACTGCTGAGCCTCCTGCGACCACTTAAAAGTTTTCGAACCCTTCAGCAAATCGGTTAGTGGGGCCGACAAGGTAGCATAGTCGGTTATAAATCGTCTATACCACCCTGCCATTCCCAAAAACCTACGCAACTGCTTTGTGGTTTTCGGTGCCGGAAATTCAGCAATCGCCGCGACTTTCGAAAGGTCAGTCCTGAGACCAGTCTCCCCAACAATGTACCCGAGATATTTAACTTCCTTCATGCAAAATTTGCTTTTCTGTACATTGATGGTGAGACCAGCCTTACGTAGGCAACCCGCCGTCTCACGCAGCGTCTCTATATGCGCTTCAAAAGTAGCATTAATCACTAGTAGATCATCTAGGTAAATAAAAACATTCGACCGCAGATGTGCGGGAATTACTTTGTCCATTAGTCGTGCCATTCGTTGTGGAGCATTGCATAGGCCAAATGGCATCACCTTGAACTGATATAATGGTCTTCCGGGCACGGTGAACGCTGTTTTGTCTCTGGAGGCTTCGTCCAATTCGATCTGCCAAAATGCATCCTTAAGGTCCAGGCTGGTTATGTACTTGGTATCTTGCAATCGACCAAGAATGCCTTCAATTATACCAATGGGGTAGGCATCCTTTTTAGTAATGGCATTTACTTTCCTTGAATCTAAGCATAGACGTACCTTCCCTGGTTTCCTGACCAGAACGACTGGAGAGTTCCACGCACTTTGACTTTCTTCAATCACTCCTAGTGCTAACATCCTATCAAGTTCTTCATACATGAGCTGTTGTATTGCTGGTGACACTGGATAATGCCTCTGCTTGATTGGGACCGCCTCCCCCACATCGATGGTGTGTTTTTCCAGAAATGTCTTCCCCAACCCTTCCTTAGCAAATGAAGGAAATAATTCTTTTACTTTTTGAAGTAAGACACTTTTAACGGGGCACAAGGAATGACAGTTAGGGTCAACGGTCCCACTATTCACTGCGTTTGCAGTCAGTTCACTAACGATCGTTGGAACAATGCCAATTTTCTTCCAAAAGTCTATACCTAGGTATAACTGTTGTTGTAAGGTGGGAACAAGGAATAATGTCATTGGTACACTCCGACCTAGAAAATCAAGATTGACGTCCACTCGTCCCACTATTTTCTGTCCTCCGCCGTCTGCAGTGTGAACACTAGCTTTCATATATTTCCATTGCAAGCCAACTCTTCGTAGGAAATCCAAACATCCAAAACCTAGACAGCTTACACTGGCTCCGCTGTCTAATAAACCTTTGATCTTTTTTCCTGCTATTTCTACTAGAAGAAAAGGTCGTTCATCTTCATCACAGTTTAATACGGTCTCTTCAAAGTGTAGGCGTTGAAGGAGGATGCTTCTCCAGTAGGAACGGCTTCGAAGTGTTCTTTTGAAACGGGCTTGACTCAAATTTTGTGAAACTAGAGCAGAAATTTTTGGTGGCTCATTCAAACCAAATATTCTCTCCCGGGCCTCCCGGTAAGCCCGCCATCGAACGTGCAAGGGCTGGCGAGGAGCCCACTGCCTATGCGATGGAAGATCCAACAGGGGGATTCGGGGGAGAACAGTCAGTTTTTTGGAGCTATCGGCCTTTATGGTTTCTTGGGAGTCGGTGGGCCCTGGTGATTCCGCTCCCATGGTTGGTTTCCCGGGGAACATTTCGGACATCGGGGCTTCACTACTCCATCTAATCCGCAGGAAAAGCAAAACTGGTGTTTTATTGGTTCTTCGCACTCCATAAACCCATGCCCAGGCTTTAAGCAATTCCAGCATTTCCAAAATCTTCTGCCGTCCTCCCGAAGGGGTTTCGTTGATTGAAATGCTTCTACCGCAATTTCTTTTTCTGGCAGGTGTTCGATCTCGTGTAACGATCTATTTTGATGTATCCGTGGTTGTCTGTAAGTTGGCGTTTCCTCACGGTGTTCTATCACCAAGCATCGTTCCCTCACTTCCCTGATTGTTGACATGTGCGTGGTGTCCAGTTGATGGGCAATATTGTTCTTTAGGCATCTATAAATCAAGGAAATGAATTCCCTTTCTTCCATTGGTGTTTTCATTCCCTGGCGAAGCTTGGTTACTCGAGCAAAATATTCACTCACTGATTCATTTTCCCGTTGTCTCTTGCACATCATCTCCATCAGACGGTCAGCGTCTGTCGTGAAAGTTCCAAAGGTGCCTAGAAGCGCTGCTTTTAGCTGTGGCCAAGTAACTCTTGGCATGGAATTAGCATAGTCTAGATACCACTCGAGAGCCGAACCTTTAAGCAGCAAGTGAAAATCCCGTTGTAATTGGTCCCCCGGCATGTTGTAAATGGTACTAAGTGATTCAGTATGTCTTATAAAGTCCTCTACGGATTGACCTTGTTCAAGGCCTTCAAATTTAACCCCCCATTTATCCATGCTCGGGAACTGTCTCGGCAGGCCTTGATAATCTTGTGACCTTTGGTTATAAATCCAATCATTTCTCGGGTTCAGGGGAGCAGCCTCTATCCTCGGTGAGGGAATGGGTGGACTCGCAGTCTGTCTGTTGAGCCGCCCTTCAAAATTTAGAAACATTCGCTCCATAGAAGATTCTATTTGCTGCTGAAGCGTGGTGTTCAGTTTTTCGTAAAGTCGATTTTCTACATCTTCTTGCTTCCATTTTGACTCCGAGTCCAGCTTAAGCTGCGAGTCACTAATAGCTTTCGTTAATATCCCTGGTTCTAAATGGGTTTGAATATTTTGCGCAGCAAGTTCAGAAGTTGGTGGTGCTTCACCGTCTGCTGGTGTATTACGGGTGGACACAGTACGGGGTGGGGGTCTGTTCTTTGCCCCTTTCGGACTGTGATCTAATGGCATATTTGTGTTTGTATGTTTCATGTGTTATTTAAGATGACCTAATCCTGGATTGATGGAAAAAGGAGAGTGGATGATGAAAGGGTTTTAAAGTGGGAAGAAATTATGTAAAGAAAAAGTAAGCATCCTGCTTACTATCTCTCAGCCAGTTCAATCATAAGATGGAGAAGAAAACTATTGATTTATCGTGCCGGTTGAGCTCCTTTGGCGATTTAAAGGTTAAATATCGACGGAAATAATGAGTGCCGTTCAGGCAGAGAGAAGTGGGCACCTAAGTGCAAGGAGCTCATGGTTGTTGAGTGGGCAGTACAAAAAGAAAGAAAAGAGTCTATAGCTGAAGTGTAGGCCAGAACCACATTGAGTTGATCCACTTCCAGACAAGCCGCAGTGTCTTGGCCTAGCCAAGAACAAGAATCAAGGAATAAATCCTTCGGCTTCCCAGCTCAATGTAGCTCAAACCCATGTTCTTGCCACGGGTCCCTTCGATGAGAAGTTGGGAGTAAGACGAAATAAACTCCTTCTTAGGTTCCACAACTTGTGAGCAATCCGCAGTGTCTTGGCTAAGCCAAGATCAAAGAATCAAGGATTCACCCACAAGCTGATTCCCGTTCAAATCCATTCATCTCGTCTCCCTCCAGCTCTCTAGATGAAGACCGCAGGACAGGAAGCCTAGCCTCGTGCCTGCTCAAGGAATCCATCCAAAGGCCTTTCTCTCAAGGAGAGACCTGACTCACGACAGTCAGATTTCGCAAAAAAAAAGCTCTAAGTTCGTGCAGAACCATCTGACTGAGATAGAAAAAAACAGATTAGAAGGTCTCAACAACCTAAAGGGGGTCAAGGGTGCGTAAAGCATATTTAGAATTGCAATCAAGTTGCTATGATAGGAGAAGAGGGTAATGTTTATCACATTACACCTCGGATCTAAACCAATCCTCCATTGATATACTTTACTATATCAACTTCGGGTAAGCCGATCGTTGGGCGCCATGTTGCGTGACCATATGTTTTTATGCAGGGGTCCATACCCCTGAGGACCAAACATAGGCACGATTTACCAGGTATCTTGTATGTGGCGGTGTAGCGAGCTCGCTATGCGCGGCTATTGCGGTAGAATTAGAGGGGTGGTTCTTGCCACAGACACACTGGACCAAATCTCGCTACTGAAAGTTGAAATAAAAGAGACAGGAGCGCTAAGCTCGAATAAAAGGGGACTGCAGGCCGCAGGAAGAGAAAAAAAAGCTAAACAAGAGAAAAAGAGAATTCGATACAAAGGAGTTAAGCCCCTTTGCTCGCCCATCCTATGACTGAGCCGGCTGACCTGAAAATTAAAAAAAAAGTGAGGAGAGGGGGGATTAGGACATCTCAATTAAAGAATTTTTTTATTTAAACATTATTTATTCAAAAAAAATGAAAAAAAATTAAATCATTTAGCTAAAGTAAGGCTTATGTAAAAAAAAATTTATTACTAATCCAATTAAACGAATCTATATACATAGGAATTTAAACAAAAAAAAATATATAACCATTGTTATTGTTATCAAAAAAAATGTGTAGCCTTATTGGCAAATAAATTCAATCTAAGATAAGATAATTAAATTTAATACTTATTCACTACAAAAAAAACTATTAATATATTTATAGGAGAGAAAAAAAATATAAAAATAAAAAAAAAACAAAATAGATAAATCAATCTTACGTGAATTCTTCCTTCCGCAACGGACTTGATGGGCCCAGCAATCCGAAATTCTAAAAAGAATAATTCCTAGACAGAAAAAAAAATAATTTCTAATTTAATTGGATCCTTTGGATCTTCCTTTTTCCCTCTTATACATATATATATATATATTTATACATGTATTTTAATACCAAAAAAATTAAATTTACACTAGCAAAATCTTAATGGAACAAGCATTTTAATAGTTATTCCCTAACGAATTATTTCAGATCCTGAATACAAATCCAATTCTCGATTGGCACAATGAAAAAAAAATTTTGTATTGTAATATTTCATTCGTTCTACCATGTAACAAAAAAAATTTTTCTTATTTTTTTTTTTCTTTTTTTTTTTTTTTTTATAATTTCTCTTTTCTCAAAAATGTAGGCCGCTGTTGTTTATATATAAACCTATGTATATGTACATATATCAATTTTTTTTTTTTTTTGTTAAGGACTAGTTCCAGTTTATTAAAAAAAAATTAAAATTACAAAAAAAAACGTAATCTATCCTATATCCAAAATTACTCTACTTAAATGAATGTTTCCTTACACTTTTTACACCGTAACCATATCTAACCTTCCCTCCTGGAAATCCTTTATAACTTCTTGTCGCCAAAATGGTGTAAATGATAGCAGGGGTGTAATAAATATGTTTTGTTTACTGAAGACGATTCCATAAACATCGGTTTTTTCTCTAATGATGCTCAAAGCCCGTAAATTTACTGCTAGGCGGCTTCCCCGTTCGGTTCACACTTTTCGTATTTGTTTTGCTTACGGACACTTTGTATCACGTCAGTTAGACGAATGTTTTTTTTTTTCATGTATGTTTTAATTTTCACTATTATTTTGCATTGAATGAGTAAGTTTAACACGTTGTTTTACTGCTATTTTAATTAAACAACAACGAGGTATCTAAAATACGCTGCACTTCACGTTTACAATTTTAAAGTATTTAATATAGCCAAAAAAAAAGGTGGTATCCGGTTTTCCAAACATATCATTTAATATATTGAGTTCAAATTTAAGCCCATTAAATTTTCTTGAGAAGAAAAAAAAATCAAACTATTTATTAACAAACTAAAATTTAATATAAAAATATAATAAACTTTTTATACTTGATTGTCACTTCAACTGTCTGTCTACCGAAGTCCAAAAATCGACTCCCCTTTTATTCCAGCAATTTCTACTTATTTTCGTGATATAGGATCACCAGCTACAGGCTCAAAAATTTTCTGAATACGTCCACCAAACACCACATTTCATAATAATTTTTTTTCTTTTTTCTTATATTAAAAAAATTGTACGTCTTAAATATTATTAAATAATATACCAAATAGTTTTTCAATCGTTTATTTCACTTTATGTCTGTATTAACGGTTCATTTAACCACGCTTAATTTAATGCTTGCTAATTCAACTATATGAAACTATTTATTATCATTTAATGTTTCTCTATTTTTCTTTTTTTTTTTTTTGTAATAATAATATCACCTTTCAACAAAAAATTGATTTGTATCAATTATATATAAAAAATTAAAAAAATATATAAAAAAAAAATTAATCAAAACTTCTAGCTTGTGTTCTCCTCAGCTCCCCAAACTCTACTGACTCAAGCCACGCTAACTTATTTCTTTCTGCATTTTGTCAACGGGAAAAGATAACAGTCCCGTTGGCAAAATGCAAAAATTTATCGCAAACAAGTGGTCAAGCTACTTTAGCTTGGCCTCTTGTTTACAAAAAAAAATTTTTTGTGTAATTGGCCCGTTACAAAGTGATAAAGTGCGTGGGGGTAATAACGACGCTTGCACAATTCAAGAACCTGTAAGTCGAAAACGAAAAATTTTAGACCCTTTTTGTGTTTTTTGTCCATGAAATTTAATCTTCTTTCTATCCTAAGCATTTGATCATACAATTTTGGGTCACCCTGATAAGTATAAAAATTATTGTTTAACAATATAAAAATTTATTTCCCCCCTCCCAGAGGTTTCTGATTTTAAATAATATAGAAAAACAAAACTTTTAAAAAAAAAATCGGAGCTGTTCCAGCGGACTTCCAAGCTTTGCCTGTTTTATGTCTTCATTGACTCCACTATAAGAAAAACACTTTAAAGTGAGTAAAACTTTTGCTCTCCTTGCTCCTTGCTCTAGAGAAAAGAACGCTCATAACTTCGGCAATTTTATTCCTATCGACTTGAAATTTTGACACAATTTTTTTAAGATATTATAAATATTAATTTTAAAGATAAATATTAAATATAGAAAATACTAATAGGTGACAAGTTTGTATTTAAAAATCTCTGTAAGCATATAACTTAGCTGTAAATATAACCTTATTAAAACTGCTAAACTCTAATTGAATTCACGATGCATTTAATGATTTAAAGATGCTTTATGCTTTAAAACCTTGAATTAATTAACGTATTAAATTATGTTTCATTTATTAAATTAATAAATTCCCTTGAAATCTTTAAAAAAATAACAATGAATTGTAAACAATGCTTGATTATATTAAATGATTATAAAGAAAATTTTCATGCAGCAATATAAACAATCAATTCTCTCAGTATTTAAAATTATAAAATTATAATATACAATAATATTCACACACTGTTATATTAAAATTGGTAAATTATTACCTTTTCTCCTATTTTTGAAAATTTTTAAATTTGAAAATTATAACATTTAATTAGTATTTATGAACAAAATAAATTTATAATGTTTTTAAGCTATTAATTAATAGAATAAAAGTTAATAAAACCAAGACAACTTATGACGTCAATCCAAGAAATTTAAAATTATATTTTCGAGACTGTTTTATTAAGTTGGTTTAAAAACAAATCTCCAACAGACAATTATTTTTTCCTCAGTCATGTTTTGTTTGCAACGATTGTAACGTATACTAGAACTCGCATATCTGTTCATCTCAGTTCGAGGTAGGCAATTATTGGTTTTATTATACTTTCATATTTTTATTTTGTATAGCGTATAATATTTCTACAGCATTAGCATTAGCATTAGCCAATAAAATGCTAAAATTTACAGTTTTACTTCTTTTTTTTTGGGAAAAATTCTAAAAAAATGCATTTTTTTGCATATCTGCACATATATTGAAAATTAATGTTTGTAAAACTGTTTACGTTTTTTATTCGAGATGGTTAGTTTCTAGAAATCTACCCATCAAAAGTGTAGTTATTCCTACATTTGAAGCTTAACTAATGTTTTTATATCTTAAGATCATACAAAAAAATTAGAAAAATCCTTTCTATTCTACAAAGCGTCAGCCAGTTTGTGAGAGCTTACAAACAAAAACAAAAATTACTAAAGCAGAAAGTCTAAAGCGCTATATTAAATGCAATACTTTACGCAGGGCTCGGTAAGAGATACTAAGCCTTTCAATTTTTCAATGTGTTTTTTCTCAAGAAACATAAGTGAATGGAATGATCATAGCTCAACAAAAATAAAGAAAAAAAAGATAAAATTGTAAGATTCTATTATGAAATAGACTTTTTAAGTTTAGGCGACAAATTTCGGATGCTTTTACACATATTTCAAAGAAAATCCCTCTCATAATATAAAACAAAGCAAATAGATCAAAATATTTGATTCCAAATAAAAAACAATTTCAAATATAAAGTGGACAAAGCACTAAAGTATTGTACTCTCTGAATGTTTTCGGCTCAAGAAAAAAGCCAGAGCGAGCCCTTAAGCGAAACTGCCATAGTAAAGCTTCTATATTCCAGAGAATAATTCCCCCAGTTTATTTATGATATCATGAAATTGAAATCATCTTGTAAAGGGACATAGCATACAAATTAGTGAAAACGCCGCCATAAAGAAATTTAACAAACAACCCTTAGGAAAATTTCATAGATTCTAAAGAATAGAGCTACCTAGGTTTCTTTCAATAAGAAATAAGATATTCGACACAACACAAAACTAAAAGTATATTTTTAAACTTAATCTAAGCTTTTAATATTTATAAATATCATTAGATTTAAACTAAAGCCATAAGCCCATTGCTATTGCAAATCAAAGAATTTGGGTAGTTAATTATTATTATTAAAACTACAAAAACCAGTCAAGAACAATTGCATTAATTCTTTGCATAGAAGCTACAATAATCCAAAGTTTTTAAATCATAGATAAAAATGTAACATTACCAAATAAAATCCAAATTAATTTTCTACATAAGTTTAGTTTGTAGTACCTTTGTGTGATTTATCAATTGAATTCTTCCTTACTATCTAAAAATGTCCGGGAAAAACGAGCCTTTATATTATTTGGATATATTTTATTTTCACTAATAATTATTTTTCCATATAAAATCATTTGAAAATTATGTGAATATAATACATCTTCGATAAGCTTTTAAAAAAATGACTGTCTCCTTCGAGTAGTGTCCGAAAAAAGAACAATTTTGATAAAATAGGAACGTGAGTTCGGTTCTTTTTGAAAACTCGAAATTTTGGTCACTCAAAATTGTGTATAGTTGAAAAACGCAAAAAAAAATTATTTTTTGCCCTGTTTGTAAGGAAGTTTTTTTATAATATACAGAGACGCGTTTATAAACCTTTACCTATGCTCAAATTTTTCATTAAGAATTATTCTTTCCATGTGAAAGAAATTGATGTTAATTTATTTAAAAAAAATTATTAACAAGGCATGGTTTTTCACTATTTACATCAACGCAATGATACAAAATTAAAGATGACTTACAGCATATTTAAATATAAAAGTCAAAAAATATATATATTCAATAGCTCTTAAGACTGCTCACTATTTACTAAATGGAAATATGTCCACTTTAACTGATTTTTCATTCAAAATAAATATCTTAATTTATTTTAATATCTGTACTAATGTAATTTTAATAAATCAAATAATTACTTAGCAAAATAAAATATTTTTAAATTTTTTCTAGAAAATCTACAATTGCCAGATGTTAATAATCCTGTCTATTTAGATGCATATCGTCGTTCAATTGAAGACCCTGAAGATTTTTGGGGTGAATTATCTGAACTAGTACATTGGGATAAACCATGGGATAGTGTTTTGGATAATACTAATCCACCATTTACTAAATGGTACGTTGGTGGCTATTTAAATGCTTCCTATAATGCTATCGATCGACATATATTAGCTGGCAAAGGAAATAAGGTTGCATTAATACATGATAGCCCAATAACCGATACTATAAGAAAAGTAACTTATCAAGAGTTGTATGATAAGGTAAGAAAATTTCAAATGTTTTTATATTGAAATTTTTTATCGATGTTCAATTTCATAATGACTTAAGAAATTTACTAAAGTAATTAAGTAAAATGGAATAGGAATAATATAAATGATATTCATCAATTCTTATTGTTAGTCTATAAATCACCAATTTCATATTCATGGTTATGTAAATAGTAATACAAACTGATTCAAAGATAAATTCGATTGAGGATTTTATTTGTAAATATGCTATATTGAGCAATTAATGATTCTGCTCTATGATAAAAGGTGTAGTATATTTTGAATACACATCGTGCGTCACGCTCTCATCTTCTTAAACATCTGAATTCGTCGTTGCAAATGCAGCATTGCACAGGCGAATATATTCAAAGAAAACTCTCTCGATAGTCTCTTTAATTCAAAACTGAAAAAGAGAGATTATCATACAACCTGCTAAATTATGCATTCTGAGTAAGAAGTAGGAGGTAACTTTACTTTTGTGGCAAATGGCCTAAATGCTACGATTCCCATCCGTAATTTACAGTTGAAAATGATTTGCTTTGCAAAAAAAAAATCTCTAATTCAACTACCCATGGATTGAAATTTATATGCGAAAAATTAAGGTATCAGAAAATACATCATTTATTACTTTTTTATTAAATTATTTACAAGTACGTTTCTTGTCTTTTGACGATATATACTGATTACGAAGATTTAAGCCTCTCTCTCTCCGGGAAATCCG
The DNA here is from genome assembly GCA_947359355.1 of Acrocera orbiculus. Classification (NCBI taxonomy): domain Eukaryota; kingdom Metazoa; phylum Arthropoda; class Insecta; order Diptera; family Acroceridae; genus Acrocera; species Acrocera orbiculus. Next base: position 21,207,122 of record OX375756.1, on the reverse strand, counting down.
AAAATTTATCTAAGAAGCCGATAAACTTGTTTCAAAGTGTTTTTCACTATTAACAACAATAACAATAATTCACAATAACAACAATGTAAACAATTATTTGACTTTCCATTGAATCGAGCAGTATCAATTTTCAACAACAATAAATGTTTTGTTAAATACAAAAAATAAAAGAAAAATAGCTTAATCCTTTCTAAGTATAACAAAATTTGTATTCTTTTATTTACATATCATCATTAAAAAATATTATTATTTTGAGATTAATATTTTTAAAGAATAAAAATTAAAAACGTTTCTATATACTTGGCAAAAGAACCATGGGGAACCATGCAATTGCCGAATCCTAATTAAAACATGTATTTCATAGAAATTAGTATGCCTCAATATGCCAAGGACCAAATAGATGAAATAAATGTAAGTTGACACGCTTCAAAGTATCTAAATAAAAAGTATTTAGATCGATTCCTTTTTCAAGATACTATGGTTTTATGAGAAATGAGAATAAGAATATTGCATTATTGCCAACAAAAAATACTACTACCAAATATATATTAATAATTAAAATGCTAAGCAAGGACTCACACATTTATATAATATGGTAAAATGCAGATTTTCATGTTAACTCTCCATTTATTTATAATCTTAGTTATAGATTTTAACATTTTTATTTTATTAAATTTTATTAATCTTTTTAAATTTTGCAAACACCTGATGTACAAATTTTATTTCAGTTTTTATTTAAAATTTGAATTTTATCAAAGAAAAAATTGTTGAATATATTTTAAAACCAAAATTACCTTTTCATTTTAGGTTTCTCTTCTTGCTGGTGGCTTAAAAAAACTTGGTGTAAAAAAAGGAGATCGTATTGTTATTTATATGCCACTTATTCCTGAAGCAATTATTGCTATGCTTGCAACTGCACGACTTGGGGCTGTTCATTCAGTAGTTTTTGGTGGTAAGTTAAGACTTTTTGATTTTGTTAAATTAATGCGAAGGAAGGAAGATAAGTTTTTGATGTAAAATATACTTTAGAACTACTGTCTTTTAAATTTTTTGCAAATATGTCGTAATCTAAAATAATCATTTTGAAAAATATATCTTAAAAATTAAAAAATTAAGTGAATTAAATTACAATTTATATGCTTAACCCCCGATATATTTAGAACTTTTGGGTACCTTAATTTTTAAAAATATCTTAAAAATTTTCTTATATGGAAAACGATTTCTATAATCTTAAGAAACTAAAGCACCTGTTACGCGGAGTGCCACTAAAATAAAAATAAAAATTACTTATTTCAGATTAAATGAATCAAATTTATTTGAATTTTATTTTGAATAAAAACTAAAACTTATACTTATATACCAGCCGCATTTTATTTTCAAGGCTAAGAATTTTTTAGCCAAACTGTTTACTTTCCATCATAATAGCGCAATACGTTTTTTTTTTTCATAATATCAAATTAGTTATAGCTGAATAATTTAAACATTACATTCAATTAAATATACTGATGAAGAAGAGATTTTATTATGTAGTGGAGCCATGTAATTTCCACTTCATAAATTTACTATTAGCCTTCATCTGAAAAGTGGTTTGTTATTTTTTTCTTGTTATTGTTGATTTTCAGCAATACAATTACAAAAAACATAATTTTGGTTGAAAATTCACGACCACAGGTTTCAGAATGAAATAAAAAGAAAAAAAAAACAAAATTGACTTTAAAATTAGCCACATCGTACATACATTTGCCGTTTGACCTGTAAAAGTCATACGAAATAAGAACGTGAAAAATTCTACTAAATTTCTGTGCCAGCTCAGGTGAACCCCCTTTTTCCACCTTCCATTTTTAAAATTTGCATGAAAATACCAAATGTCTGTAATTAAATACGCATAAGATTAAGCACTTAATAAATGTGTTTACTTTGTTTCAAAGCAAACCATTGAAAAGACAAAGAACTTTGTCAGTTTGCCTTATTATTTCTTCTTTATATATCATTATCCCATGTATGTATAGTAAAATTAAATATTTAATCATTTTTTCATCTTTTTATTAATAAAACAGTATTATATTCACAATTTTTATTTTTAATCAGCGATTGAAATCATATTTAAAATATTTAAAAAAGAATCTGTCCCTATTTAATATTTTAAGAGTAGTCAAATTTTTGTCGGATAATTTTCCTATGCAAAATGCTGTGATTTTTACAAAAAGAGTTTTAATTATACATCTCGCAACATTTTAATCGGGTTAAGTGGGTATTTTCCCAGCTAAAAGGTGCTTAGAAGCTAATTAGAATTAGTTTATTTAAAAGGGGGAATACGAATTGTAAACCAAAAACAATAGATTACATAATTTTTGGCTATGGATAAATGAAACTTTTTACATAGTAATTTTACTAAATATATGCGAATATTAGGTTATCCTAAAATTCTCTATTTTATACTCATAAATAAAATTAATAATTTTTAGGTTTTGCTGCAAGTGAACTTTGTACAAGAATTGAACATGCAGAACCAAAATTAGTAATTGCAGCTAATTGTGGAATAGAACCTAGTAAAATTATATCATATCTGGATATTCTTCATGAAGCAATCGAAATGTCGAAATGGAAACCAATGTGCAGTGTTATTCATCAAAGACATAATATATTAACTTCAGTATTGAATAATAAAACCGATATTCTATGGGATAGTCTAATTAACTTAAATGAAAGAGCTGAATGTGTACCTGTTGAAGCAAATGATCCTTTATATATCCTTTATACATCTGGTACTACAGATAAACCAAAAGGTGTACAAAGACCAACAGGTGGACATTTAGTTACTCTTATGTATACTATGAAAACAATTTATGGTATACAACCAGATGATGTTTGGTGGGCAGCATCAGACCTTGGATGGGTAGTTGGTCATTCATATATTTGTTATGGACCATTATTATATGGAGCTACAAGCATTATGTATGAAGGTAAACCAGATAGAACCCCAAATCCTGGACAATATTTTAGGTATTTCTCGAAAAGTAAAATTTTTGAAAAATAATTAACTAATTTTTTCTTTTAAACACTTAAGAATAATCGAAGAGCACAAAGTTTCTGCAATATTTTCTGTACCAACAGCATTTAGAGTTATAAGACGTATTGATCCAGATGTTAAATATGGTAAAAATTATTGCTTAAATTCTTTAAGAAGTATTTTTATTGCTGGTGAACATTGTGATATTGAAACAAAAAAATGGATTGAAAATACATTTAAAGTACCTGCTTTAAATAATTGGTGGCAAACAGAAACTGGTTCAGCAATAACAGCAACATGTATTGAATTTGGTCATAGTTTAAATCCACCAAAGTATACAACAGGTTTACCATTTGTTGGATATGATAGTATGTATATTAATTATATTTCAATTTTTTGATCTATGATTAAATTTTATTAAAATTATTTTTCTATTTAAAAATTTAAAGTTGATGTCTTGCATCCTGATGGAACACAGGCTGATGTACTCGAACTTGGACGTATTGTGATTAAACTTCCTTTACCACCTGGAAATATGTCAACTCTTTATAAAAATGATGATCTGTTTCAGGCAACTTATTTCCAAAAATATCCAGTAAGTATTGATTTCATTTTTTATTGTTATTTATCAGAGGGGGCCAAATGTATAGATTATGTTGTAAATTTGTTGTTGTTTATCAGAGCTACAAAAAGATATTTTGTTATTACCTGTCAATGTTTTCGTTTCTTGTTATTATTCGCTGATAATCATGAATTTTGTTATCGCGAATTTTAGACCAAAAAAACACTAAAATATTTTATTTTTGAAAGTAAAACTAAAGTGGAGACATAAACAGTATTATATGCTGTTCGGTACAGCAATCCATTTCAAACTAAACTTATTTCAAAAAAAAAGTTTCTAGAAAAAAGGCTCTGAAGTGAACAATTTTCAATTAAATTACTTTTTAAGCTAATATAGATACTATTTTACCTTATGCTTTATTTTAAGATAACGAAAATAGAAAAAAGTCTAAGGTAATGATTAACTAAAGATAGAAATAAAGAAGAGATTTGATAAAAGGCCACAGGAGTTGCCTCTATACCACAGTTTTTCTTACAATTAATTTAGAGCAATTAGCTCTTTGTTAGTGAAATTTTGAATTTTTTCAATGAGTGAGAGCCTTTTATGTATTTTCCATGACAACGAATACACACAATAAAAATTTATGTTGAAAATTTAATACATCCTTAACGAGAAATACACTAATCTTCCAAATGTATAACTATGAATTTTGAAATCAAACTATAATAATAATCTGCTGTAAATAGATTTTGCTTTTTTTAAAGCTTTTATGTAAATATATTTTCGTAATATTTCTTCGGATCGTATTATAGTAATTTTTTGAATCACTCTGGTTTCAATACTTATAATTAAGTTGTAAATTGCGTGCATTTATTTACATTCAATGGCAATACTGATTTTTTATACTGAAAATTAATATGCTTTAAATTTTCCATTACGAAACACTTTTTATAACATTTGCTTTTTGGCAAAAGTCCTGTAGATAGGTAAAATATTAGGTTAACTTCTTTATAAAGTGTACTTTACCAAACGATGTTATCGCATATCATTTCCGTGGATTGAAAACCCACATACTAATATGGCATTTGGTTTCTATAAAATGTCTTTTATGCGTATTTATTTGATTAATGTATATATTGCACTTTGCTCTGCTTCGAAAAAATAAGATTTTTATCTACAATACTTTTATTGTCCTTCAATCTTTTTTACCCACAAGATGATAATATAATGTTCATTACATCCCTCTTGGGTATTTTTCTAGTGCAAATATTTGCAGTTCAAATTTATACATTTAAATTTCAATAATCATCATCAAGAAAGGAATAATCTATGTTTAAAAGTGTAACCATATACAATGGTATAATGCAACAAACAGATTGTGTTTGAGTATATTGACGTAGCGTAATAAAAAATATCATTGAATATAACTTGATTAATAAGAAAAATTAAAATTAATAGGGATACTATGACACTATGGATGCTGGTTATAAAGATGAAAGTGGTTATGTATTTGTGACGGCAAGAGATGATGATGTTATCAATGTAGCTGGACATAGAATATCAACATCAAGTCTTGAAGATGCAGTTTTGCGACATCCTGATGTTGCTGATGCTGCTGTTTTTGGAGTTCCCGAGCCTACAAAAGGTCAAGTACCTCTTTGCCTATATATAACCAAAGAAAGTAAGTTAAAAATATTTACACATTTAATGATATAAGAAAGTATGAACAAATTATTTTTTTTGAAAATAGATACCAAAAAACCGAAAGCAAAAGTTTCAGTTGAAATAATTAAAATAATACGTGAAATAATTGGTCCAATTGCATCATTTCGTCTTGTAGCTCCTGTAAACGCATTACCAAGAACACGATCTGGTAATAAAATTATATATAAATGAAAAAATACAAAAAATAAATAAAAATATTTTATTAATATTTAATTAGGTAAAACAATGCGAAAAGCTATGGCAGATTTTGCAAAAAATGAACATGTTATATTACCAGCAACAGTAGAAGATATTTCCGTATTTGGGGATGTTCGTAGAGCCCTCCAGGAATTGGGATATGCAATGACAGCTCCTGATCCTATTTTAGCTATAAGAAATTAATGTTAATCTTTTCCTTTTTTTTTTTGTTTTGTTGTTTGTTTTAGGTTGATTGATATTTATAAACTTATATTTATAACAAAGGTATAATTTATTTAAGTATTTTGACTGTAATACGATAGCAAAATTTGTTTTTTATATATTTCGATTTAGGGATATAGTAACAGCTCTTGTATAATTTATCTCTCAAATAAAAATTTAATTATAAGAATTAAACTTCCTAATTTTGTTAATTTTTAAACTTCAATTTGTTTTCAATAAATTCTTTTCAACTAGAGTTATGAATTTTATAAAAATTTCTGATAAAACGCAAAATCAATATATAACCAATTAAAAAAGTTAGCCATTTATTATTTTTTTCACTAAAGTATTTAAACAAACAAAACCGTGCTAGTGGCATTTGTGCAATTAGGACAGTTCCTAACTACTGCTATGTTTGTTTTGCTTTTCATATTTTAATTCCGTTAAAAAGTAGTAAGTCTTCGTTTCATTCAATATTACTAACCGACGCAAAAAAAAATCTCCTATCTTTTAAAAGATATTCTCCAAACAATTCTACTGAACACGGAACAGCAGTCGTTTTCAATCAAATGTTAAGAAATGTACCAAGCTTTTGTGCTGTATATAAGAAACGGCACTAGTTGATATTCTTTTAGTCGTGGTGGTGTTCAAAGAACGATATTCACTGAATACCTGAATTTTTTCATAAATTGTCCTGAATACATTACCAAAAAATGAATCCAGCCTAAATTTACTTTTATAATCAGAATTTAATCACATATTTCTAATAATTAATCAATCAAAAAATCAAAGGAAAACCTTTTTTCTAAAGTTTGACTAAATATTAACAACCAAATTATCATAAAATTGCTCATTTATTTTTTCTTTTTTTTACATTTTTTTACTTGTCTTATATTACTTTCATTTGGCCTTTTTATTTCTTCTTTAACACTAGGTACACTATGTATTACATTATTTTGATCTTTATTCATTGATTTAACACTAAAACCTTCAATTTTTGGTTTAATTAGTTCAAATACAAGCTTTTCATGTTGAACATTTGTTGAATCTAAGCTTAGACGAACAGTTACAGGATCAAAAGAATGAAAAATTACATCACCGCATTGTTGTGTATGCTCCTATTTAAAATAAAATTAGTTAAATTCATAGAAAAAAAAATGAATAACAAAAATTAATTACTTTTTCGTTATAAATAAAGATAGGACCATCTTTTTTATTATTATCCTTATTAAGGTAAATTATACCTTCTAATCCAAACTTTGGAAGAAGTACCACTATTGCATTTTTACGTACAAATAATACATACCTAGAAAGAATAAATTTTTAATAAAATTTCAAAATTAACTTAAGCAGCAACAAAAATTTTAAACACAATAAACACTAAATAAATTATTTTCGATTTTTATTCAATTTAGATGGTAAAAATTAAAATTAAAATAAAATGCAAAATTATCTGCTTTGAAGCAAGGAAGCTAAGTACTTAGGGAGTTATACATCAAGAAGAAAATAACTGAATTAAGAAGGTGACTTTTCTGTCAAGTAAGTAAGGTCCGCAATATTGATATTGAGCAATGTTCTTATACCTAAATTCCGGTATACTTAGATATAATTTCTAATTGATAAAGACGATAAAGGAACGACTTTCAAGCATGGCTGGATATCTCTTCAAATCGTTGTGAAAATTTAAGAGTATTTGAAAGATCAGTACTAAGGAATTTTAACGAATAAGAATAATAGCTATAATTTAAAATAGTATAGCAACTGTATATTTTTCAATAAATCAAAAAATTATTCAAATTCTAGGATACCCACTTGAAATTAAATAATGGAATAACTGCACCAATTTTCATGCAATTTTAGCGGGTATCATTTGCTAAGTTTGACCCATTAAAGTCACTTGTTTGAGTATCATACTTATACTTTTCAGAGCGCAGTTGGGAACTAACAGATCTACTTCAAGTAAGGGAACAAATAAATAAATCTATTCATCAGACGCATACAAAGCCAGCTATTATTTTTATGGATGGGATAGGTAAAAGACAAGATGGAGTTTTGAAATTTTGAAACAACCACGTGAGGTAAAAATTTTGTTACCCCTCGTTTGACATCTTTCTAATACATATTTATCGATTCAAACGTAATTAGCTAGTGTAATTTTTTAGGTATATCACTTCTTGAGTTCAACACGGTAGCTGGTCTTGTGAATACACTCAAAATAAATCTCTAAATTAGGACATTTATGGAACATAAAGATTCCGTATTTGCACTTTGCTTTACATCAATCTATTTTATAAATTCAAATATTGCACGAGTAATTTTCTCCTTTCGTGAATCATCCTAATACCCACAGTATGGTATATCCTGAATAATTTAAGCAAGTAATATTTGTCAAGAAATGTAAGAAATTATGTAAAAATTATTCGTAAATAAAATCTTTTTAATTATTTAAATTTAAATCTTACCCTTCCTCTTCTTGAGTTTTTCCACGAAAAAATAAATGCGTATTTAGTGCTACAGAAGCACGTCCAGCATACTGAGCCATTCGATTACGATAATTCAAATTGTTACATAGTTCTGAATTCATTCGTTTATCCAGTAAATCAGCATAAGTAGAATCCGCTCCAATAGCAGCAGCAAGCAATCGATGAACAATAATATCGGCGTATCTATTTTGTAAATGTATTTATAGAAAATTTAACGTTTTACATAACACTTCAATGATCAGACCTGATTTTAAAAATTTTAGATTTTGTGTGGGTAAGTGATGTAAATGCGATGAAATATATACAGAGAAATAAATATGCCTAGTATAAAATCCAATATATAATAAATATTAAAAATTAATCTAATTTTTTAATTTATCGAGTATATTTGTTACTTTGTAGAAAATAAGTTGCAATTATCTCATGATTACCCATCATTTTAAAAAAGTTAAAAAACTATATACCTTCGAATTGGTGATGTAAAATGAGTATAAATTGGAGCCGCTAAACCATAATGAAAATATTCTTCTTCTTCTAATGTTCCACTTATAAAATAAACTGCTTGCATCATACAACGTGTTGCTAATATTCTAAGCATTGTATTAAAATATGGATTTTCATTTTTAATAGCTGCATCCAATGACAGAGCTAGTTGTTTACCAGATTCAGTATTAATTTTAAAACCTTGATTTTCTCCAGCTTTAATTAGTGGTTCAAAATTGATTTGTGGGGGGCATGGATGACGTCGTAGCATTGCACATTCAGGAAATTCTTTAAATATATATTCAGCCACTGCAACATTTGCTAATAACATAAATTCTTCAACCATTGAATTTGTTTCAAGTAATTTTTTAACTTCAACATCAATTGGATCGTGTGTTTCACTATCAACTTCAAAACGAATTTCTGGTGAAGCTAAGAGAAGAGCCCTTAACAGCAAAAACAAACAATTGTTAGATATTTAAAATAAAATATATTATAAATAATATTTACCCATTTTCAAGTCGACGCTTTTTTAAAATTTTTGCTATTTTATTTAAATTCCTTAATGATTTAGCGATTTCATGATTTTGACGATTATCATCAATAATAAGTTGTGCTTCTTGATATGTCATTGCTTTTTTTGATTTGATTACACTTTTATGAAATTTTGTTGTTATTATATTAGCATTTTTATCGATTTCCCAAATACAAGAAAATGCAAATCTTTCAACACCTTCACGTAATGAACATAAATTAGAGCTAAGTAATTCTGGTACCATATCAATTCGCTTATCTACTAAATAAACGGTTGTAGCTCGAGAAGCTGCCTCTTTATCTAATGCATTTCCAGGTCTAATAAAATGGCTTACATCAGCGATATGAACACCAGCTTCAAAATTACCATTTTCTAATTCTCTACAATGTAATGCATCATCAATATCTGTACATCCGGGTGGATCAACAGAGCAAATAAACAAATTACGTAAATCTTCACGTTTTTCGTAGTCCTTTTTGATATGAAAAAGAAAAGAAATAAATTAAATTTATTAATATATTTTTGTTTTCAATTTTTATTAATTATATTAAAATTTAAAATCAGTTTCAGACTAAACCAAGGGAAACGTGCATAGTAATTTCTAATGTATTAGTAGACGTTCTGGTGCATGGATTTCATTTTACTGAGTTCAAAAAAGCACACTATAGTGTGATATATCCAATTCTTATTTTTTCGTTTCTGATACAAAAACTATGCTTGTACTCAGAAAAGCTTGTATTTCTTTGAAAAAAGTGATATATTTTTTGATTTTGTATAACAAAGAAAAGTAAGAAGTGTCTGCAGTGGGTGCAAAAAATACTAAATTAGCCTATGATCCAAGCGCCTCTTAAGAAGTTTACTACACACTTTGAAATATATAACTTATAATGTTTCTGTTCTATTAATGTTGATGCTACGTTTGTGAAGTCACTGCTCCTTTATTTCAGCTCTAATTAATATAATATTTTATTGGAGATTAATAATTGCTAACTCAAAATACACACTTGCGTAAAAAAAATAGGGTCCACAAGAAAACACTTAAAATTCTGAAGTTGATGGTATAAAAACTATTTTATCATTTCTATGTACCTAAAAAGTTTATTGCGAAATATTTTATAATTTGTGTATTAAAATTATTACAGTAAATTTTTGATAAAATTTAACCATTGGTAAATAATTTAAAAATTATGTCTATCAGAATAGTAGTCTATGATAGTAAAATTATATTCAAAATCAAAGTAAGTTCAAAGATATATCGCGAAATATTTTTAATCAAGTAGTTCGGGTGAAAAACATTTGACTGTATTTATATCAGTATCGGAAAAATTGTAAAAAAATTTTGTATCTTGTCAAATAAATTTACAAATAAAGTAACAAGCTTATAAGATTGAAAATGAGCAAAATTTTTAAAGCACTTAAAAAACGTTATAAGCTTTCAAGGAAAAAAGCTAAGTACACAAATATTAAGGTTGTTCCGTCTAATGAGTCAATCGTACCAGCGGTAGTTTCAAATGAAGCCAATAAACAGGAAAATGATGATAATAATTCTAATTATTCCCTGGAAAAACTTTTAAAAAAAATAAGGACATATTTGGAAAAGGCTAACAATGCAATTTATCTAGCCTACGAAAACAATATTGAAGAGTAAGAAATAATTACTAAATAATAAAATTAAGGATTTATCTTTAACTATATTTACTCGTATTTTAGAGAATTGAATATCTGCCTTTCAAAAAGTGAAGAAGAGCTTATGTGTATTCAAAATGAAGTCGAAACTATAGAAAATAATATTGCGTCCTTAACAAATCAAATTAAAGCAGTAGAAGAGAAAAAAGATAATTTTAAAAAGAATTTAGAACATTTAAAAACTGAAGGTTAATATAATCATTTTTTAAAGGTTTTAAATATAAAGTTTATATATCCTTAGAAAAACAATTAAGATTTCAATTAACAAACTTAGAGAAACAAGCAGTAAACGGGCAAAAAGGTATAAAAGAATACCTCAAAAAATTTTCATTTCTAAATATAAATTTACAGTTACCAACAGTTTTAATATACAAAGTAATTATCCAATTATTCCTAAAGAATTGGATCTTTCTTGCTACCATAAAACTATAGATGGCTATATCTATATACCTCGTTTTGAGAAAAAGCAAAAGCAACGCTTCAGAGAACATCCAATAATCAAAAGAGACATTTCATATCAAGAAAATGGTATTACATTGTATTTGCATGCTATAAATGAACCAAAGACCAGGAAAAATGTAAAATTTGATATGCAAAAATCAAATGATAAGAAAAATTCTCATTTGAAAGGAAAATTATCATTAAATAATTCCAATTGTTCATTGGACGATATTGATTAAATATTTTACCTCTGATGTTATAATCCATGGAACTTTCGGCAAAAAACTTAATACTTCTTCAGAAAATTTACTGTGTGGAACATCATGTTCTAGTAAAAGTACCTCATTTTCAGTATCTTTATCACCAAGTGGACCTAATGATCTAACAAAATGTCCATGAGGATATCTTGAAAATCTTGGCCATGTATCAATAGTTACAATAATTCTTTGCATTTTTAAATCTTCAGCTTGACGTGTTTCAATACGAATTTTAGGTATTTTACGGTCAGATGGTATGAATATGTGTCGTGTTGACCCTTTAATTGAATTTAATTGTAAAATTCCACAATATTGCCTCCATTTTCTACGTATGATACCAACTATAATACCAGTTGGAGTTTTTTCTTTATCTTGAATTTTTGATAGAATATAAGTTTCTTCATCAATTATATCGCCTGGATCATTTTCATCCTCTTGTAGTATTAGTTCACTTGGTGCTGACCATTTTTCTTGGGGTAATAGTTGAACAGCTACAGTATCACCATCAACAGAACGGTTAAGATTTTGTCGTCCTTGAACTAATATCTTAAAAAATAAAAAAAAATTGTTGTTTTGTATTCATTTGGTTAAATAAAGAATTTATGAAAAATATTTATATACAGGTTTTTCAAATCCTTCAACATTGACTGATCCTTCTAAGTAATTTTCTCTAGAGGCATGAAAAGTGCCTTGTAATAATTTTCCTATTTTGATTAAATCATGTATACGTTGCGGTGTATAATGTGGTTCAAACAAGGGGTTCTTGCAACTTTCAATATCATAATTTTTATGTGAAAGTTTATCTTCAAGAAATTTATGTTCTTTCAAAGATTTAACATAATTTTCAATTGAACAAGCTAATATTCCTTCTTGTATAGCTTTTTCTCTATTATTCGCATCATCAGTTATAAGAATAATTTTAACAAAATTCTCATCTTTCTTTTTCATATTATTTTGACTTTTATTCAAATGTTCGTTATACCATTTAGCTGAAAGACGAATAGCACGATCATTACGGTCATTTATAGACTCGCCAGGTTGTCGCTCTACATAAGTAGCTCTATAAAAAGTTTAAGGTTATGTTTAATGTAGCTCTTATTTAATAATAATAGGAAGACATTTGTTATTTTAGAGGTAATTTTAAAATCAAAATAAAAAATTTTAAGGTTGTCACTCACTTAACATGTTCATTAACGAAAACATAAAAATTTCTATTGCTTCTTGTAATGATATCTCTTAGTTTCTTATAAACAGCAGAGCTTTTATGTTTAACTTCATTTAATACAGTCGTTAATATTATTACGTTCTTAATTATGTCTTCTTCAAATATATCCATTTGATCAAGAATAACATTTGTGTCTAAAACTAAGTAATGATTAAAAGGGTAGAGACTGCTTTCAACTACTGAGTTTTTTGTTAATTGGACTTTATTTTTCTCATGTTCACATATTTTACATATAACGGAACCACAACTTATATCGTCCCGAAAATAATGTTCTTGTACGATCTAAAAAAAACAAAAACATGTTTTTTAAATATCAATTTAAATTTTTATTTCTGAAATTTTTAAGAACCTACTTTCAGTACATTTCCACGTTTCGTTTTACGCATATGTATTAAATTGATTGACATATTTATTAATTAAATAATATGGTATAATTAAAATAAATTCTTTAAATAAAACAAGTTAAATAAATTTACAAAAACACCGCGTGTATTATTGACAAATATAGTTTTAAGGTTGTGTTCAAGTCACTTTATTTTTGTATAACACTTTGTATCGGCAACAGTATAAATGTCAGTGCCCTAGATTAGCGTTTTTGACAGCACCCTTATAAAAGTTTTTGAGGCAAGCTTACACTCAGAACTAGATTAACTGCAATAATTATTTGACATGGGTGTTTAACCATTATTTCATGGCCTATAGGGGAATAGGTCTATAGGCTAAAGTCAAATATTTCATATTGATAAATATACTAAATAAATAATTATAAAATATATTTTAGTCATGTAATGTAACTAACCTCATTGGACCTATACCACCTGACAGGTAATTGCCTGCCACATTTATAAGCCCGTACGTTGTTGCAAGTTGACTGGAAAACAAGCTTTCGGGAAGCTTATCTATGTTGCTGGCTGACACTGGTTTTTATAAATAACTTTAGTTTTTAAGAGAATTGTTATTGTTATTGATTTTTTAAATGTTTAAATTGTTTAAAAACTCATAAATTGTCATTTCCATATACTTTATATGGGACGAGAGAGCCATTGGGAAAAATAGTGAATAGTCCACTTTAAGGCCCCTGTAGACGTCGGACATTGTCCGGTAAATACACTATAGACGTCGGACATCCATTTGCCCGGACTTGTATCAGTTTTTACAAAATATATAATTTATAGTAATAATAACATGAAGTTGAACTTTTAATAAAAAATGATTAATTATGAAAACTTTAAACTTTTGATATCATAATGAATAGCAATGTTATTTAATGCTGTAATCTTTCGTTGCTATCTTCATGCTATTAAAAATGTATAAAGTTGTCATTATGTCCGTCGTCTAAGGTGCCCTTAATTTACTCGGACATTGCAGCGGACCTTTAGATTGGTCCTCGGACATTGCTGTAAATGAGTTAAATTACCCTGGACACGGACAATGTTCCGGACAATGTCCGACGTCTACAGAGGCCCTTATAGGCATTCTGGAGCCGCAGTTATACTCAATAATATAATATAACAGACAGTAACTATTTGACATTTTGATTTGGAAATATATAATTTATGTTTTCTAACTAATTTTATCACATGAAATTTAATTCTTATAAATTTTTATGCTTTATAAATATAAAAGTTAGAAATTATACTTTCTTAAAAGATTTGTAATGTAATATTTGTAAGAATACACTACTGAGTGTAAATTTGCCTTAAAAACGCCTATAAAAGGGCTGTCAAAAACGCTAATTTAGATACAGCAATACTTGAATAGACCTTGCCATTGTAAATTAAATGTCCCAAAGTGAGATTTTAATTGTCTAGAAGTTCATAAGATATAATTATAAAATATATTCTTGTATATAAATACTAATGTTCTAATAATTCGAATACATATGTTGCAAAGTCTTGAATAACAAAATTCAATCAATTTATTAATTAAAGTATATTGTATTTTGTTTTGATAAAATCATAAATCTTTTCGTGTTTTTAGTAATAAAAGTTCATTTAGTTCATTTGTGTGTAAAATAATTCCGCCTTTTTGTGATTGTGTAGAGTTTGTTTTATATACCTTGACTAATGGAATGTCAAAATTGATTGTTTTTAATTGATCATCAGTATTTCAATCCTTAAAAATAAAAAAGGGTTAGTAAATAATTTATATTTATTATTATTTATATATAAAATCTATATTTCATTTAAGTAGCCTTTTGTTAACAAAAAACATTTTGTTTGGGTTGAATAGAAACACTTTTTTTTCTTTCTTTTTAATTTTTAATAATTTTTAACTTACATATGAATGTATGAAGCAATTATGATCTGAGGTCAAATTGTTATGCAATTTTTAAACACATTTTATTTAATAAAATTACGTTCTCTTAAGTTCTACTTAAAGTTCTATAAGAAATTCAAGTATTTATTTTAGTTCAAAATATGCAATTAATAATTTAAATTTAAAAAGTATTTTAACAAATGTTGACAATTATCTAAAAAGCTGGTTACAGTGAGTCAAATGATTTTTGGGAACACCCAATTTTGAATTAAATTTAATTTAAAAGAGGACAAATCTTATATCTTTTGGATCATGAATTGTGCTGGCTTTTAGTTATGCTAAATTTAAAAGAGGACAATATTCGTAATTAGTATTTGTACAGGATTGTTGTTAATATATATTTTTTATTTTGATAATAATAAATTAGCCTTTTTGAATCTTTTTTTTTTTCATTTCTAGTTTGCAAAAATTTTGTTTTATTCGTTTTTAAACATATTGGGAACCAGAGTGTGAAGCATAACTTTGTTTAGTCTTTCAAATTTCAATAAATTTACCGCTACAGCGCATTCGAGTTCTGTTTTTGAGAATTCATGCAGTCTTTAATTTAGTCCCGACTATTCTTCAGCTCATTTACATATAAGAGGTAATAGATAAAAGGGAAGGTTTAGAGAAAATTTGCAACAGAAATTTTTTTTATTTTGTAAATTGATTCCACTAATTTATTAAAGAGATATTCTTTTTTTAAGCCTGAAAAATTCACATACTCATTTTCTTTGAATCACACGCATAAGATTTGTGTAGTTTTAATTTGGGCTAGAATTTACAACTTAAGTATAGTCTTTACTCATAGTGCGTTTTCACTGAACTTGGTACTTAGTATTTAGTACTTTTTTTTAGTATTTTTATGGGAAATCTCCATTTTATTTCTCAAATAATAGTGCGTTTTCACTGAATCTAGTGCCTAGTACCTACTCATTAATTATTATCAACAATTATTATTGACATACCAAGTACCAATTTCAGGGAAAATGCGCTATCAGTGGATAATCCCAATGAGTACAAGTTTTCACCATACCATATGAAACTTATATCTCGAACAAAAAAGCTAGTTAAGTTTTATTCGATTATACTAACAATAAGTATATCACCACAAACCAACACACAAATGTATGCATATAAAGTAAAGATTATAATCAATTTGATCGGAATCCATGCGTGGCTGTTAAAAGGGACAATAACTTGGGCGCAGGTTTTTTTTGATACTATTTGTGTTAAGTGTTGGTTAAAAACGTGCCTAATATTACAATAACTTTTGAAAGTCAAGTCATACGTATAAGCTTCTAAAAATTTTGGTGTTCCACTAGTACACATGGCAAGATATTTTGAAAATACTAACTTTTTTAGCTTTTTTATTGTGGATGCTTAGAACGATTAATTTTCGTCTTTGAAATAGTCCTTCTGTTTTGATGATGACATCTTAATTTCAGAAAATCTCTTTACCTCGATAATCTCTTCAACTGAATTTCAAGCTTGTCTTGCACTATTTTGCCGCTTGGTCTTAAATACTGAATCGCTTCTGGGTCGAAACATAATGACTTTTTTTTTACTTTCACGATTATCAGTGTACGTAAATCAAAAAATTTTGACTTCTCTTATTGAGGGATTGAGCGATTAAATTGATATAAATTTTTTTCTATTTCTCCACTATTTATTATTGACAGTAAGTATAATTACAAAAAACCAACCGTCTACATAGTTGGTCAAGGGCGTGAAGAGGTTAAAACAAATCCAACGCATTAAAGCTCGTGTATAACCCTCTATTAAACATCGCTTAACGTAAAAGCACAGTTCTAATCCGTCATACTCAACACTTATTTAAGTTTTCGTTTTTCAGTTAATATTTGATCCACAGTTTATATTCGAATGGAAATTAGTGTCTCAATTCGATTACACAGGATAAAATTTAAGAAAAAATAAATTTGTAAAAATTGACTTAAAATTTACAAAAAATCCCTGCTATATATATACGCTTGACCAACAACAAAATTCTAAGACTCAAAATTTTTTTTATCCTTTTTGCTTTTATCATTTTTCTATGTATTCCAATTAGCTATGAGTAGCTATTTTAAAATAAGGATCAAATTTAATTATTTAAACAATAATCACTAAAACTCTTTTCTTTTTCTTTTTTTTTTTTAGAACACTGATTAAAAACATAAAATAAGAAAACGAATAAGATAAGGAATTAGCAACAACCAAACGAATCTGTTATCAATTTCGCTGCCCACATATGTTTTGAGACTCCTTGTTATAGGAAAAATTCAAAAAATTATTTATCATTAAAATTATTCTTCCAATAACTTTCAAAGAGCTATTGGAAATAGTAGGACGGTTATTATGAATTTTTGTCAAATTAAATAACTAATTAAATTTATCAGTGGTCTTGAAATTTTAATGTTTTTAAGTGTCATTTAAAGTGCCATAATAGTTAATTAAGTTAATTAAAATTTCGAAACTATATTTGATAATCAATTAAGTAAAAACGAATATGTAATGTGCAAAAGTATTGAAGTTTAAATTTCTTATAATAATTAAAGAAAACAACAACAAAATGACGGTGGATTTTGCGGATTACTTTTGGGTATGTAGTTTTTGTATAAAATTTAATAATAAAGTGAGACTATTTCTTCATTTCGCATCAACATTAATAATCTAAATGTAATTATATTAAAAGCTTTAGTCTTTCTGTATTTTAACTGTATTAAATTCAAAAATATACCTTTCTAGAATGAGAAGCATCATTATTTTTTTATAAATATTAACACTAAGTTTATCAAACCTTTCAATTTAATGGACGTGAAACATCGAAAAGAAATTCAGGTAGCCTAGTGAAATTGGCTTCTATTTTCATTACGGTACTCTAATGCCTAGGACTCACGAGCGCTTAGCCGCACAAAATTTACCACTAAATGCTAATGAGTCCATTAGTCTCCGCTGCATTGTTATATAGCCTGAATTAGCGACTAGTTAGCGCTAGCTTGTCGGTTTTTCAAAGAAGCGCTAGTGAGTCCTAGGCATAATGTAGTGATATTATTTTCATAGTTTGATTAAACAAGTTTCTCAAAATATGCAACACCACCACTAATAACTTTCTTTTTGTCCTCAAATTATTTTTATTTTCTTGCCATTTTTGAGGTTAGACAATAAGTAACCGTACTTGGAAGATAAATTTAGTGAATATGTTGGATAGGCGAACAATTTGAACTCCAAATTATTGATTTTACTCATCGCAATTATCGACGTATGGGCGAGTGCGTTTTGAACAACGAGAAACAAGATTTGCAATCAATGAAGATACTACCTTTTGTCCTTCAAGAAATGTTTTTGTCTTTTTTGAGGCTTTGACTGAACTAGTAGTATACTGTTGAACCCAAGCTTCATCCATAGTTATAAACGTATGAAAATTTTTTTGATATTTCGCTAAGACTTTGCTGAACAAAATTGAAAAAGTCTATAGCCGAAAGCTCTTAAGGAATAAACGATCTTCATTATGTTCATTACAGTTCCAATGTAAGGACGATTTTCAAAGGTAGTTGTGCAAAAGTTTCTATTGTGATTTTACCTGTAGAAAATTTGTATAGACATCTCCATTTTTTTTTAAATATCTGCAATAGGATAGTTGGCTTGAGACAAGGTTATAACAGTAAGGCCTTTTAAAATTTATCAAATAATATGAGCAACTGTCATCGTTAAAGGGGTTCATATTTTTATGTCCGCCACTTTATATTTAAATAAATTCTTAATCTTAATTTATTATTATTCATTTTAGGGAGAAAAAAACAATGGATTTGATGTTCTTTACCACAATATGAAATTTGGCCTTGTTGCTAGTAAAGAACTTTCTGATTTTCTACGTGAAAAATCAAATATTGAAGATCATAATTCAAAATTAATGTCAAAATTAGCACATAAAGCTGGCTCTGGTACATTAAATGGTACATTTGCACCGGTTTGGGTTATTTTACGGTCTTCTGCTGAGCGTTTATCTACTTTACATCTTCAAATGGTTCAAAAATTAACTGAATTAGTTAAAAATGTTACTAAATACACAGATGAGTTACATAAAAAACATAAAACAGTTAAAGAAGACGAATCTGGTACATTAGATATTGTTCAAGCAATGCAAGCATCAACAGCAGCTGTCCAAAAATCAAAAGATCTTTATCAAAGCAAAGTACAAGAACTGGAAAAATTACGTAAGGATAATGGATCACCAAAAGATATTGAAAAAGCTGAAGCAAAATTTAAAAAATTAAAAGATGATTATAAATCTTTAATGGATAAACATAATCCTATTAAAATAGAATTTGAAAGAAAAATGGCATTAACATGCAGAGTAATTATTAAAATATAAATTTTATTTTTATAAATTTGTTAAAAATATTTAAATCTTATTTTGTTTATTATTATTTTAAATTTGGATAGAAATTTCAAACAATTGAGGAAGCACATTTAAGACAAATGCGTGAATTCCTATCAACATATTTAGAACTTTTACAGAATAATCACGATATGATTGGCCAGGTTAGCATTTTAATTTTTATAACAAATAATCGTTTTTTACTAATTTTTTTTTATATGAAACTTACAAAAATAGATTCATTCGGATTTTAAAAGGCAATTTTTGGAAATGACAGTAGATAAACTATTAGAACAATTTGTACTCAACAAGTATACTGGATTAGAGAAACCAGGTAGTTTAAGTAAAACAAATTCATATTTAAAATAAAAATAAGCACAACATAAATATGTAAAGAATTTCATGAATAATTTCAAGCTACATTTTATATAAATTTTCTTCAGGCAGTGTAGTCTTTAAAAGATACTTTTTCTCTCTGGTAATTTTCTTCACTATTTCATGTTCAATATTTCTCTATGGATATATATAACGACATATTTTAAATAAAATCATAAATAATAAAGCATTACCAAAGTAGTTCAAGAGCTAGTAAACTTTTCCAAAAAGTCCATTTTGAGTATTGTATGTTTTTAGATTTCCTTATTTGAATGTATATGTATCATCTGCAAGATAATTCGAGTGGTACTCGCGAATTAAGATTCGTTTAAGGTAGCATATTATTTGCAATTTAATAAATTTTTTAAGGTCATAATTTTAATTTACTCGAGCTATGTACGTAGCAGCTTTCAGATGATTTATGATAAGTTCGTTATTTCACGCACATGGTTATTTTTTTGGTTTGCATAAAAGAATATTTTATGAAATATAAATCTTATTATGAAATTTAAAAGTTTAAAATTGCTGCAACCTTTATTAACTAATAAAAATACAAATTTCAAAAATACAAAATAAGCAAAGAAATTATAACAAGTAAAGTCCCTAAGATCATTTGGCACCTTATTTTATTAGTGATCATTCTATGTAAATTACAATTTCTATATGATAATTTTGAATGGCCATAACCTGCAATGAGGGATTTCATAATATTAGCCATGAATCCTATGTTATGTTGCTTATTTTAATGTTTATTTTCAGATTGAATATCGTGATACTTTATAAACATTTGCAGATAGAGGCTTAACAAAAAATTTATCAATTTGTGTGTTACAATTTAGCTCCCTAACGGGAGATCTGCTTATGTACAAAGTAGAAACATTTCTACTGGAGAAAGTTAAAAATTTGATTTTTCCCTTTGAACTATTCTGTCAATTTGGCATTTGAAGTTGAAAATCTATTTACTTTATGTTTATATAAAGCAAAATTTTATACACTCTTAATATAATGTTATCAAAAGAAATAAAATTTTCAATTGATGAGCAGTTGTGATTGGTAGCAACCTTTTATGGCATATATTAAAATTCATTTTAGAAATTTGTATCCTGTTTTCAAACAAGGCTTTTAAACTAGGAGACATTGGAATGTTTTTGCTTAAAACAATTTTACATGAATTTTTATTGCAAAATTTTGAGGTTTTTTTTAAACTAACACAATTTAACGTGTTTAATATAATAATTGTATGTTGATGTTAGTAAAAACATGAATTTAAAATATGGCATGATGTAAGTGAAATCCTTTAAATGTGTAGAGTTTTGATATAATTTCCTTTTTTTTTTTTTTTTTGAATTTCTCAAGTTAAATTTATTTATTTATAAAATATTATTTTTAAAAAAAAAATGTTTGCTTTATTTTTATTTTATTTTATTTCTTTAGTTTTTTCCGCTTGATTTGAAATTAACAATTGCAGATATCCCTGAGCTTGACCTTGTTCGTTGGTCACCGAATTCAAAACAAAAAGATCAAAATCAAACACAAAATAATACACCACCAAATATTTCTAGTAATACAGTAGTAGAACATTCAATAAATAAATCAGAAGTTTCGCTTACAACATTTGATAATGAAATTACATCAGGAATAAATGTAACTTCAAATAAAACAAACACAAGAAGTCAATCACCTGAGCCAATTCAAACTACAACAACAACAAATAGGCGTGAATTAAATTTAAGAAGTTGGTTTACTTCAAACATTCCATCAAGTGGTCGTGCTGAAAAATTAACAAATACCACAATAGATACTTCACAGGGACAAGATATACAAAGTTCATTTATATCACCAGCATTAAGTCAATTATCAGAACAAACATCTCCAGCACCAAGTATGATATTTTACATGTATATTTGCATATGTATATATATATATATATATATATTTTTTTTTTAAATATCAAGAAATAAGGAAATTCAAACATCAGCAAAAGTAGACCATTTCAATAATTATAAGTTCTATTTTGGTAGCATTAAAATTGCTGTTCATATCTTAAGCTTTAATTTTCTACCATTCTGCATGGTATATAGCTTTAAAATTGAAAAAACGATTTGAGTCAGTTTGATTGATTCATTTACGATCTGTTTTTTCGTTAATATATGAAAGGGTTTTTTTTCATAAAAACTTATGCTGATTTTTAAGATAATTGTAATTCTGAAAGCCCCTATGTATATATATAATAGAAGCAGTATCAAAATAGTCTCAGGTTAGGTTTATTTTTCTTAAATTTTTATTTCCTTCTTTTACTATAATCCATCCAATAACATAAATTAAATATCATTTATTTTTAAATTTAAATTTTAAGTTTTAATTTCCTAAGAAACACACATTGATTAACTCGAACTTTGTCGTATTGTCATTTGATTTATTCACCATTTGGAATCATGTCAGCTCTTCATAAAAATGATAATTTCCTTTAAACAACTTATTTTCAAAAATATTTTATAATCACTATTTTTCTATGTTGTTTGATAGACGGTTTAGAAAATTTTTTTATTATTTTAAAATTTAGTAAAGTATTCATTAAAAATAAGTTTTTTGTATATTAATTCTAAGTAACCCGATGAAAATCGTTATGGCTACTTTGAAGATTAATTTACCTAGTTGTTTAGGATGCTAGAAACAAGCAAAATTTATTATTTTTTTCACTGAAAAATTATCTCAGTAAGAAAAATGCTCCTCACATTGTTTTTTCCCCATGATATTTCATACAAAAAAGATTCAGAACCGATGATTTTATTAGTTTTATTATAACAAAATTAGCTAGAAATATTAGTTTTTGCTACCTCTTTCTAAATAAAATTTATAGATGGTTTTTCTTAAGAACCTTTAACTGATAATTAGGTCTTTTAGTAATGACTTATCACTACTTTCTCTACTGATTCAGGTTCTGATTTCGACAAAAGTCGGAAGAAGTATAAAAAAGTCTGATTTTGATGTATAATGGATGGTAAATATGTAAAAATCCGAGTTTTTTATTCTTAATCTTATTTTTTAACATATATATTATTAATAATAACTGCCTTCGAATTGTTCAAATTAAAAAATAAAAATAAAATTAGTTTTTTAAGCTTCTTGTATGTATTAAAAATATAAAAAACGTTGAATTTTAAAGCATAAATTTTTACTAAAACATAGAATATTATAAAATTATTGATTAATGGTCTACTTTTTTAAATAATTATTTATTTGTATATATTTTTGTTTTTATTAAATATTCTGAAAATAATAAGTTTCGAAAGAATGGAACCATTTAAAAATAAAACAAAAAAACTATAAAAATAGAACAAGGGCAACAACAAATACAACATACGTCCTCAAAAGAGCATCGGCATCAACAACAACAGCAACAGCAACAACAAAAATCTTCCCGCCGTACTACTTCCCTTCTAAATCTCTTCATGTCTAATTCACAGGGTATGAAAGATAGTTTGTGAAATGAATTATAAAGAAATATGATGCTAGTTCTTTTTGAATCAATTTAAGTAGTTAACTCTATAAAGAACATAAAATAACTGTTTTTTAATCTTAACTATGTTAACTTAAAAGCTTATAATACTAATTTTGAATTAGTAGTAGTTCATAAATTTATTAGTATTCTATATTTCCTTTTTTAGCTTTCATAATTCAATAAGCTCCCTTATTGCTTTCTTAACTATTGGTTTTTTCAAAAAGTAATTTTAAATTATATTTTTGCAAGTGACATATCAAAAGATAAGTTTAGTTTTAGCAATAAAATAGTTAATTTTTCTAGTCCTACAATGAAAAGAAGAACCAGGAGTTAATTCTTAGGAAATAATAGTAAAAGTTCTGCTATATACTTATTAGACAATAGGTCCAAAGCACATTAGGAAAGGGTTCTAACTTGTAAAATCAAGAAAAAAGAATATTTAGTGGGTTTGATTTTTTTTTTAAGGCAACAAATTCCTTTAAAATGCAAACTCCCTTCTAATTTTCTGTTTTTTAGCCGTCATCAAATCTTTTGGTTATTTATGTATATATTTTTAATCACAAAAAGCCAAAGTGGTCAAAGTCTTCTGCCTATCAGACATGTACATAAATTTAAAGGCACGTGTAATTCAAAACAATAGAAACAATTCTAAAGATATTTATAAAGAGAAATATTTTATGTGAATTTTAACAAACTAACATACATAAAGTTTATAAAAGAATTTACTGATATAATTAAGAACTGATTATTTCGTGAAATAAAATCATTTTTTTCTCTTATCAAAATAACTGAATATTGAATATGCATTAGTACTCCCTGTGCTTATTTTTAAAGTTATTCTATAGCGCATATAATGTGGGTAGACCGTTACCTAAAGTTTAAAAAACTAGGCGTCCTTAGTGACCAAGAGTATGGTCATCTTTGAACTCTAAGATATCAATTGGTTCTCTTTTACACCTCTTTGGTAATTTCCTGATATCAATAATAAGATTTTTAACTATATATATGTAATTGTTCTGCAATAAATATTTATTTTAGCTAAAAACTTTTATGTAGCTCGCAAAGTTATTATTTTTTAAAAATAATAAATAAATATTACAAAAATTATTAACTGTTATTAAGGAAAGCTGTATTTTCATTAAATTTAGTAATGCTATCTATAATCTCTAGCAATTTTCTCCTTCTCCTTTTATCGCCTGTTTCTGCAATCTAAGATTTATTAATTATAACTTTACGCTTGTGTACTAAACTATTTATGATGAATATTATCATCAGTTGAGAAGTAGTTTTGCTAGCAATTATCTAAGACTTAGTCAACAGACTAAGTGGAAAAAGCATAGAATAGCTGCAAAAATAAATTTCAAACTATTTATTTCTCTATATTTTTAAATATAGCATTGCTTTATGCAAAAAGAACTAGCAATTAAAAAAAACACTTTTTTTGATAATATTTTATAAATAAAATTATTTAAAACAATATTTTTCAAATTAATAGTGTACTAACACACATTATTTTCCTTTTTTGATATTTTAATTAGTACAAAATTAATAATTATTTTTCTAAATTTTTAAAACATACTAAATTTTTTTGTATTTTTATTATTCGAGCTTGTCAGAATGAAATATGCATAGTTTGGCTGCACTGATAATAAATACTATCGAATTGTTGATTTATTTGGCTTCTTTCTCTTACAATGAAATAAAAAATATGTTTGCTATTTTGCTTGAATTAAATATAAGCTTAAACTCAAAGCAAGAATCATTCACATTTTTACTATACTAATGGAAAGTATAAAGTGAAACCACTTTCAGACTATCATTGTGTTACAAGGTTGTAAAAATAATGTTAATTTTTCTGAAAGCTACCTAAAATTTGGTTTCCTCAAGTTTGATGAGATTAAAATGGACTATTTATGGGCTATATTTTATTTATCACACCAATTCTATTCTCTTAAAGTCTATAAAATTTGTTTTCATTGTCAGAATCGTTGTTTTTGAATATCAATATAAACGGTAACATATAAAAAAATCTACAAAACGTAAATAATTTTTTTGCTTTAGTAAAACTTTAGAAAAAAAAACTTCAGCTTGTTCTTAAAAAACCTTTAGTTTTTATTTAACTTTTTATATGACATCCTAAAGTCACAAACAAGAAATTATATTTATTTAATTGATTGTGATTTCTTTTCATATGATAATAGTTTACCTAAAAAGTAGCTTTCAAACTTG
The DNA here is from genome assembly GCA_947359355.1 of Acrocera orbiculus. Taxonomy (NCBI): domain Eukaryota; kingdom Metazoa; phylum Arthropoda; class Insecta; order Diptera; family Acroceridae; genus Acrocera; species Acrocera orbiculus. Next base: position 21,181,531 of record OX375756.1, on the reverse strand, counting down.
AATTGTATAATTGTAGTTTTAAGCTTTTAGAATATACATATCTTATCTGAAAATATATAAAATCTAAATTTTACTTCCTAGATATCCTTCTAAATTCTTTTATTTCTCTACAATTTTTACAAAAGAAATAAATTAAAAATAAATCAACAGTTCGTTAATTTTTTCTTGGTAAAAAATGAAATTGTATTTTTTTGAAAATAATATTAAATAACAAGAGATGATTTATCATTCTTAATCTCTATACAATATAACTATTTTTTAACTAAAGATTTCAATAGTAATTTATACATAGAAAACTTACATTTTAGGAAAAAATGAAGCACAACCTTCGTTTGAAGTTCTTTCGGCCCCATCAAGTCCAAGTGAACAATGTGTATCTCAAAATAGTTCACAAATTGGAAGGAATCCTTTATTAAGAGGATCAAAATGTAATTCTCTTTATTAAAATTTTGCGAAATTTTATCATTTACAACAATTCAATTTTAATTGATCAATTCATTTGACTGCTAAATTCCCGGTGGCAGTGTTGATTTTAATAAGTTTCATAGTGCATGGATATATTTATATATATGCATGTTTACTTTGCTAGTTATTATAAGCTGTTTTTAGTATTCTTATTAAACTTTAATAGTAATGAGCATGAAGTATCTACAATGTTGTACACATATAATTTTTAAATGCTAAATACAAATTATTATATTGAAAAATTTATCTAATAAGTAAAATTATTTTTTATTTTAATTTGATTTCTTTATAAATTATTTTCAAATTTTTTAAAAGAATTTGCTTGAAATATTTATTCAAGCGTTTAATATTGCTTTTTGCAAATTTTTTAATGTATTTGTTTTTTAAAGCTGGAATTATCTGAATAGCATAATACCTCAGTAAATTTTAGGTATACTTAAAAACTTAAAAGTGTAGAAAAACTATTTTTAGAATTTCTAATTAATGCAGTACTCTTCTATTCTTTAGTTCTTTTACTATTTTTGTGATATAAATTAGAAAAATTATTATTTATTTCTTGAATTTTTGTCACTAATTCAAATAATAATTGAAAATATTTTCTTAGGTTTCCAGAAATATACGAATGCCTATAATATATATATATATATATTTCTTTTTGGTTTTCTTCTTGTTTTTTAATAATGCGCTTTAGTTTTCGTTTCAATGTATTCTTATAAAGAAGTTCTAGTTTATATTCATGGTAAATGAAATGCATGTCTGAAGCATTATTGTTTACACTGATATTTACTTGCGATCTTAAGAAACAAAAAAATCTCTTTAATAGTAATTAGTAATCGCATCAAAAACTTTTATTGATGTTTTTTGATTTAGTTAATCAGTCTCTTTTACTGAAGTTTATTTAAAAATTTCATTTTTCTTTTACATATAATGATTTATCACAAAAATTGACACATAATGCAAATTGTTAGAATTATGATTTCATTAAATGATACAATTATACTAAATTATGGCGGACTTCAGCATCACGCATAAATTCCAACTGTTATTTTTTCTTTCATTTTGATCTTATCATACATTCTTGGAAAAATCTAAGACTTAAGTAGTTTTTTTTTAAATTAAAAAAATTATTTGCTTAATAAAATCGATTGCGCTAATTTAAACATAAAAAATAACAATAAGTATTTAAAAACATGTATGAACTTAATTTAATTACCTTATCAAACCAGTTGGGCGGGAAGTTTGGTTATTTAAATTACAATACATTTAAATTTAAATTACTTTATATTTTTTTAAACACAGTTAATTGCTTGTTTGCTGTTTTAGCTTGTTGTTTATGCTTCTCTTAACACTAGTTATTTATTATTGCTCTGCCTTCGTTTGAAAATACAAGAAAAGAAAATTTTTTTCTCTATTTTAGCTTTGATTGGTTGTGGCCTAAAAAATTTAGCAAAAATATAAATTTGATCACATTCGTTATAAAAAATTTCTTTTGAAATTCGAACAATTTATTTTATTGAAATTATATATTTAATGACTGTATTTAATAAAAAAAATAATTTATGTTATTAAATGGTCAAAAAAGTTTCAGGGATTTTACGCAGTCGCCGAGAAAAAGCGAAAACCAAAAAAATCAAAAAAAAGAAAGATAATGATTCAAGCAACACTAAAGATGAAAAATCTTGTGTGTAAGTTAATTAGCATTCGAATTTTTTTTAATTAAATAACTATTTAAATATTTTTGTTCCGTTTTAATAAAAAGTGCCGATGTAAAAGAAGAAGTACAGAAATCACAAGCAACTCCATTACAAACACCTGAATTAATATCAACAGTATCAAACTTAAGTGGTAAAGCACCAAAAGCTACAACAGAAGTTGATGAAGATGGGTATAGTGTACAACCAAGAAAAGAAAGTGCTTGGGAAGACGTCCATGAAAAAGGTATTTTTTAATTTCTTATTTAATTAAAGTAGATACATTTATAATATAGAAAATTTATAGGAAGCTTTTATTCAAGCTCAGACACTGATTCAGATGATGAAAAACCAGAAAGAAAAATTCACGTAGAAATCAAACCTTTAAATAATGGAACAGCACCAATATCAGCAAGTGTTGATGAGCTTAGGGCAACTGTAGGAAATATATCACTTTCACCAATTGGTGCATTTTCTGTAAGTAAAATAATTTTTAATTATATGTTAATCAGATGTCGTTGTTGTAAACATATTTTCAAGAAAATAAATGTAACCGAATTCAATAAAAACTCGAAAATGCCGCTGAGATATTTCAAACTTGTAGATAGAATTGTTTTGTTGTTAATGCATAAATTTAAATATAATATTTAGTCATTAAATTTCATATCTTAGATAAACACATTCATTAGTATTCGTATTAGTATCAAACAAATTTTAAAGCTCGCTGCCATTGTTTTCCGTATTTTATACATAGAATCACACGTATAAGAAACAAATTAAAAATTCAATTTGCCGTTGGTAGCTGCATGCAATTCTATGTTTTTACTTTTTTAGACGAATTTCACTAATATGTTAGTTTGTTATTGATTGTTACGATTTAATTAATTTTAACAGCACAGCCAAAATTTACAAACAAATACAAATGGCGTATCCGTGCACCAGAGTCCAGAGGCTTCAAATGCATCAACACCAACCACAGTACACCCTTATGCACCACTTCAGTCACCTACTTTATCTGTTTCGAATACTTCAAGGTTAGTTTTTTTTTGCAATCAATAAAATGTCAATATATATATATATATATATACTTGCTCTTTTTTTGAAGATATGCTGATTTAGGTGATCTATTTTCTGAAATTGGTGATTTTAGTAGCTCTGCTCCAGTATCAGCAACTTTATCAAAAGTTAATAGTAGGCATGTATCGACACCAACTTCAGTTAGTAGTATAGCAATACCAAGGCCACCATCGAGACGTTCTGAAGCAATGCGTGGTCGTATAAGTCCATCGTCGATATCACGTGCTGATAGTGTCGGAAGTATGGAATTTCGAACAGGTGTCGGTATTGGATCATCAAGAGGTCCATCACCTCTTACAATTGGATTGACAGATACAATTCCATTAGCAGTTGCATTTCATGAAATTATTCATGCTTATTTTAGGTAAGCTTAAGAAAAAGAATAAAATAAATTTTATATAAATTGTTATAAATTTTAGAGGTAGTGATGAATCAAGATGTCAAGTTAAAATGTCTGGTGATATGATGTTATCTTTTCCAGCTGGTATCGTTGGAGTTTTAGCCAATAATCCAAACCCAGCTAAACTTGGTTTTCGTATTAAAAATGTTCAAAATCTAGACAATATTACACCAAATAAACAACTTGTTCAAGTGTTAGTTATTTTTAACAATATAAAAATTTATAAATATTAATTTTTAATTTATTTTTAGTGACAAACTTCAGTCTACTACATTTAGCACTTTACTTGAATTTAATATGAATGCATTGACGAGTTTATTACGTCGTCAGTCCGAACAAAATCCTAATGCTTCTTATTTTAATGTTGATATACTTAAATATCAAATAAAATCAAAGCCAGGTGCATCCTCTTGTCCATTTCAATTAGTTAGCTATTGGAAATGTGAACCATTGCATACAGCATTAAAAATCGATTATAAATATAATAGTCATGCGATGTCTTTACCATCGCCATTATTAAATGTTACAATTTCAGTTCCTGTTGATGGAGGTGTTAAAAATGTTCAATCTAAACCGCATTCAGCGTGGTAAGTATTTTCAATTTTATAAATATCATTTAAATGCCTCTTTACTAATTTAATTTGTGGGGGAGTTTAATTTACTTGAAAATATTAAAATGTTGCTATGTATCTTAATAACTTATTCGTGAATTACTCCTTGAGTATTCAAACGCGTAGAACACAGTCCGGTGCCCTTGTCCTATGTGAGATCAAATACTCCGGAATATCCAGGGTAATTGTCTCATGTGAAGGCCATATGAAGTCAGATAAATTTTAGTTTTTTTATTCATTCTTGTGTGTGCCTTTTTATGTTGACTCTAGGTAAAATACACAATGGTTTGATAATATGGAAGGGGTACTGAATACATTAAGTGCAACATAGGTCATCCCTGCTTTTACATCAGTTTAACCGTCTCTATTAACTCACAAGAAAAAGAGAGTGTGAGCACATGGGAAGATTTTTATAATTTGGTGATAAACAGCTTGCGCAAATTAGCCCCTTAAACACTTGTCCACTTTACTTTTCTTTACGCTATCACACTTCTTTTCTTTAATTAACTGAAAGTCTACAATAATGTTAGGAGCTATTTATTTCGCAACTTTTTCCGACTGTTTGCAATTTCAATTATGGTTGCAGCTTTCGATTTCAGCCTTAATAGAATGTTAATATATATAGAGGTAATTTCTATTGAAAATTTTAGTTTTCATATGTAAACTTGTTAATTTTCCCATTGATTTTAGTATCGTCCTTTGTTACCTTTAGAATAAAGTTAATCTTAATTCTTTAGTGTTGAATGAATGCAAACTAAATTGAAATTATAATAAATTTTCTCCGAACTATTCAGGCTAGGTGAATCGAATCGTTTAACTTGGAACTTCACTGATATATCTCAACATTCAGAAAGTGGAGGAGTTGGTACATTACGTGCAAGACTAGAAGTAAACAGTGGTCCATCAACACAATCTACACTTAGTGTACAATTCAATTGTGAGGGAACAACATTATCAGGAATTGAATTTGAGTTGGTTGGTACTGGATACCGGTTATCTCTCGTAAAACGAAGATTTATTTCTGGTTAGTCTTATACTTAACTCGAATTTTAAAAATAAATATAAAAATATATATATATATATATATAGGTAAATATATTTGTGAGGGTGAGGGAGTCCGTAGTACAAAAACACCAACACCGCCAATAGTTGATTCCAGCAGCCCATTTCTATCTAAGTTGTCCGGATGAGAATTTTTCGGCACACAATAATACTCTTGAAATTATTTTAATCTTTTTATTATTAGAAAATAAATAAATTGTTAATGATGTACATTTTGTATACTTAACATATTTAAAAATTATGGTTATGAAATGTGGAAAATGATATTCCTATGCAGGTTATTTAATTAATATTGTTGACTTTTCGATAATAAAAATGGTAAATCCGATAATTATAATAATTGATTTTGAATATTCATTTTCGAAAGAAATAAAACAAAAATTTTAAATGAATAAACTTCAATGTTGCCTTTCATAATTGTATTATTCTTATTTTTACTGAGCTGTATAGATATTTATCATCTAGTCATAAAAGTAAAACTGAATTTATAATGAATGCCTATTAATTTGGAATAGAGAATTTTATTTTAATGTCTTAGCATTCTATGCTTTTCGTTGAAATTTTAATATTGGGTAAGCGTTCAGTATTGAAGCTGTATGGAAGTTTTATAGATGTTAAGATAAAACTGTTCAGGGTAAGTAAGTAAGTAAGCAAGTAAGTGAAAAAGAGGGGACAAGTTGCCCTGCGACCAGTCTTGATCTATTGTGCTCCTCGCCAGACATGTTATTATGGAAACCTAATACTCAGGTCCCTTGCCAGAGCTAGGATCTCTCTCAAACCTATCTCCAACCTTCCTGTGCAGGTTACTTGTCAAGTGCGAAGATGGTTCATTCTCTTTGGCATCATCAAAGAGTAGGTGAATGGGCTTCTCCACTACCTCATGATAGAATCTGCAATTAGGGGTTGTTGATCTTCCCAATTATAAAGGAACTTAAGGAAGGGACCATGTCCTGTGATGTTCAGGGTATCCATCCTTACAATTTTTTTAATTTTTTACTTACAGCATCAGATATTTTACGTGTATACATATACTGCTTATCTTTTATGGTATCGGTAAGAAATTTTATTTCAAGTAATAATTGCCACTATTAAGCTTAGATGACATGCTGCACCTCGGGTGACAGCAAACGAAATTTTCCGTTTGGAATTAGCTCCTCTACACATTTTTAATTGTAAGCAACTTCATGTTATTCAAACTGCATACCACTTTTGTCTGTCAAAAAGGTTTTTAAAAAAATTCTTAAAAAAGTATAATAAAAATAAAAAGTATGTCTTTAAAATTAAGAAAATTAATACAGACCCCATTTTTATCTAGGGTAAGAGAGTCAAAAACTTATTAATATTTCGGAGAAAATTATGTTTTTTACAAATAAAATTACATAATTGTAATTAAAATTACAATTTTAGGGATATCCCATGCTTGTTGCAAAGGAAAAAGCGGAGGTTGCACACAAAAAAATGCGAACACAAAAGAAACCAGCGGTATGTAAAAATAATAATATACTAATTGTGTATATTACAAAAACTTGAGTCAATATTAACTTTGAAATTTTTAATATAAAATAAAGAAAATTTGTGGTGATATTGAATTACAATAGTAAAATTCCTATTTTACTAGTTAAAAAAAATGAGGTTTGAAGAAGTTTACGTATTTTGTACTTTTTAAATAATTCATTTACCTTAATTGGTGCTAAAATTACTCTTTCATCCTTTTTCCTTTTCTCTTTTCATTAAATCTGTTTGTAACTTTGTTAAAGTTTTTTGATATCATTTTTATTTTTTTAATTAATTTTTCTTGAACAGATACTTTTTCTTTTGTAAAAAAGTATATTCCAATGAAAAAAAGCACTATAATAAACGTTTTCTAGATAAATATACCTAGAGCACAATACGGTGGTAGACATGGTGTCACAATGCTCCCTGGAGGTGGGATTGGACCTGAACTAATGAAATATATTCGTGACATTTTTCTTTATGCTGGAGTTCCAGTTGATTTCGAGGTTATTGATATTGATCCATCTACTGAAGGAAATGATGACTTAGATTATGCAATAACTTCAATTAGACGTAATGGTGTGGCAATAAAAGGAAATATTGAAACTAAATCTGAAGAAACTGAAACCGTTTCAAGAAATGTTGCACTAAGAAACGAATTAGATCTATATGTAAATGTTTTACATTGTAAATCTTATCCAGGCATTCCAGCCCGTCATAAGAATATTGATATTGTAATTATTAGGCAAAACACTGAAGGTGAATATGCTATGCTTGAACATGAAAGTGTTCGGGGAGTAGTTGAAAGTATGAAGGTTGTAACACGTGAAAATGCTGAACGTGTAGCACGTTATGCATTTGAATATGCTAAGAAAAATGGACGTAAAAGAGTTACAACAATACACAAAGCAAATATTATGAAATTATCAGATGGTCTATTTTTGCAAATGGCAAATCAAGTAGCTAAAGATTATCCACAATTGGAACATAATAATATGATCATCGATAATTGTTGTATGCAACTTGTATCAAATCCTCATCAGGTAAACCCAATTATTTATGTACCTTTTATAATGTTTTTTCAGTACATAACCTGATAATTAAATCATTTATCATTATTAACATTTTGTTTTGCTTTGATTTTCTCATCTTTGCAGATATATTCAAACATAACATTTATTTTTACGTGAAATAGGTATAAAAATCTAATTTTTTGCAAAATTTGTATATTGTCTTTTCATTCTTCGAATTTTTTTGTGTTATTATTTAAAATATAATTTGATGAATTTCAGTTTGATGTCATGAATATGACTAATTTATATGGTACAATAGTATCAAACGTTATATGCGGTTTAGTTGGTGGAGCGGGGTTATTATCAGGCAGAAACTATGGTGATCAAGTATGTAAAATCTTAAAAACTATAAAAACCAAAATGTTTAGCTAAACAATGTTTTTGTAGTATGCAATATTTGAACCTGGAACACGTAATACGGGAACCTCAATTGCTGGAAAAAATATTGCTAATCCTATAGCTATGTTAAATGCTAGTGTTGATATGTTACATCATCTCGGACATACAGAACACGCGGAACTAATAACAGAAGCCATATACAAGACATTAACTGAAGATAAAATTCTTACGCCAGGTTATTTTCATGTTTAATTTATAACTTGATTTTTAGCTAAAACGATATAATTTTGCAGATTTGGGTGGTACAGCCAGCAGTACGGATGTTATTGATAATATTATGAAATTCTTATCTGAGAAAAGGGTTCATTGGTAATTAGTGAAGTTTTTTTTTTTTAAATATATTCTTTTATCACAAAAAGGATCCCATCGAAAACAGCATACAGTATAATTATTATTAGGATTTAATTTATGTTTGCCTTGGTGTTTGTCTTCATATCTATGTAGAAAGAATTTTTTCTTAAAAAAAATTGAATTTATATTTGTAAATTGCGATGTTATACTCAAGTTATTTACCAAAGTTTTAATAATATTTTACAAGATTTACTAACTCTTGTTATAGAAAGTTCTTTTTTTGAGTGTTTTAAATTAAATAATAATTATAATCGGATTAACAGGTTCCCCTCTATGTTTGTAATTGAGTAGTATTCAATTTTATTCCTAATATCCGTAGATGATTTTGATATTTATTTTAAATTTCCTTTATAAAATTTTTTTAAATGGCAGCAATGGAAAATTAAAATATTGATCATTGATGTAGATCTTAATGTTTCGGTATTATTTGATGGAAATCAGGATATACTCAAACTTTAAGCTTAATTTTATGCCTCTCTTTTGCTAATAATTCAGCAAAAGACTCGAGAAATTTAAACGATATTCAAGGCTTTTTGTAAAATAAAATTAGACTACAGCTATTCTTAAATATGATTCAGTAGTTTAGGCCAAAATATGTAGTTTTTGTACTTCTTTCTAAAAAAAACAATTACCCCTATCAAGCTATTTTTTTATTGGCTCTAAATACTCGATAATAAATATAAAAATTATAATTCAATGCGATGCATTAAAAAGGATAGACCATAATAGTTACGTCACTTTAAGGGACGAATTTTCATCTTAACAGCCAGATTGGAATATCCCAAACCGCAGAGTGCCATTGAAGCTTATTTATAGGTTCAAAGTGGTTTTAAACGACTTGGAAGCTTGAAGAAGATAAATGGTTTTCAGATATTTACTATTCGATTATTCTCCAAGTTATGATTAATTGAAAAGTTTAGATTCTTACATAGAGACTTTAGTGTATTGGCAGTTAAAGGCATTAAATGCTATTGTACTTGACATAACTTTATCATTTAAAAATGGAAGTTAATGCACCTTTTTTTATCACTTTTGTTCCATTGAATATTTACTTTTCTAAATTTTCATTCAAATCATTATTTTTCATTAAAAATGGTTAGAAATTAATAGAATAATTATGTATAGGTATGAAATGGGAATCATACGTCCTGAAGAAGGATTTCAGTTATTATAGCAACAAAATTCAATAACTTTATTATTAGTTACTAAAAAACTAATTCCATGTTAGAACTGATTTGTTATTTACTTAATGTACTTAATTCCATTTATTTTTTGTTCGATCTGAAGCTGTCTGGTGCTGTAAGGTATTATGATCCATTTGATTTTATTTTATTTTTATATTTTTATAGTTTTCCTGTAGAAAAGCTGAACATGGTAGGCAACAATTTTTGAGTAGACTTTAAAAAATACTTCTTCTATTTTTTTTTTGTAACAAATTTTTCTAAACTTTGAAAACTAATAAACCTTCTCCAATCTTCCTTTATTAAACAGGTTTCATGGACACATTTATAAAGAAATGCAAATTTAGAAAACGATTTAACAGTATTTTCGTAATTAAATTAACATGTATGTTTAATTTAAATCTTTAAAAAAGGTAATTAAAAACTTGTTTTGTTTTAAATTTGAAAAAAAAAAAATATATTGAAAAGTTATCAAGTCACTTAGACGTTGAGAATGTTGTAGTCAATTGCAATTTTTCTGTAATGTTTGTTGACAAAAGTAGTCATTAAGTTACTTCTTTTAATATTTTGTTAATTTTATTAATAATATATTTATTTTTGCTGTTTTACTATTTGTTATATGTATTATTATGTTTTATTATTAAACCAAAAATTATTACACATAAAAATTAGTGCTACATTATATGTTTTGAATAATTTTGTATTTATTGGACGCTCTATGATTCAATTTCAATGAAATTTAACTTGGTGATCATGCAAAATGTTTTTTTGATTCGATTTTATAATATCGTAACAATCAATTGTATCCTTTTTTGCCGTTATAATGGAAAAACTATTTTAAGTTTCAAGTATTGAAACTTTTTTAATTTAATATAAATATTAGATTTTTGGTTCATTAGTTTTCTTGAAAAGTCCAAAAATAAATTTATTTTGCTTTCATTACTGCAAATCTTGAAAAAACAGTCGCGTAAAGTTAATAATTCATATGGTGAGTATTTTAAGATTTTTAATTTAAGCCTGTTCGTAGCTTTTCAATTTATTTTTTGTATGAATCAAATTGTTTTTTTTAATGTATTCCCATAAACTTACTTTAGTTCACAACCCCAGACAAATCGCTATTTAAAAAAATTGTAAGTATTAGTTATAAATTTTTATAGAATTAAATAACTTATGTGGGAATGTTTTTTCCATAAAATTTTAAATAAGGAATATATTTATATATTTTATATATATATACTTTCAGATAATACCTCATAATCTCAGCCAGTATTTCCTTTAGAGAAGAACTTAAACAAGAAAATAACTTAACAACAATGGTAATAAACTAACTTTTATTATTAAAAAATGTATATATAATTAAATTTTTAATAATATTGATTTTAAAAGGTATAAATTATAATAAAAATATCCAATTGATGTTTTTTTTGTTGTGCACTAATTAAAATTATTTTATTTAATAAAAAATATTTTTAATTATATTATGAAAATTATGTTATACAAAAATTATTTTCTATTTTACGGAGCTCTTATTACCGCAATCTGTCGGCTATAATTGTTATTACTAGTATGTGTATTTGTCCATTAAAGATTACCAGATTTTAATGTGCTATATAGATAAATACATAAATATCAAATCGTAGTCAATCGTGTAATAGTATAGTAATTAAATTTTAGTAGAAGTCGAGAATTAAATAACGGTAAATTAATTTAAAGCATCGTCGTATCTGTCACTTGCATTCGGTCATAAAATGGATTAAACATATTGTTTTGTGTCTTATTAAATTTTAAAGAGTTTTATTTTGAATTGAAATTACATAATTAAAAAATTTATTATATTCGTTTTTTTACACACGAAGATTATTAATTACTTAACATTAAGCGTGTTATAAAATTTGATTAATAAATATTTTGGTATCTGGTTGCCTGTTCCATTCGGTGGAAATTATAAAGAACTTGGCAAGGCTTTAGTTTTCCAACCGCTCTATTTAGACACCTTCAAATGCATTGATATTTTACGTTTTAACCTTTTCAAACTTGTAGAAATCACGTAAAACCGTAAAAATGGGCAGTGATAAAACAAACCTAACAATAATTGCTAAAATTAAAGAAATTACGATATTATCCGATTCGACTAGCGATTTTCTTACTGACTGTGAGATATCAATGCATTTGAAGGTGTTTAAATAGGAAGGAAGGGTATTATAAAACTCTAGTAATCGCTTAAATGGGAAGAAAATTAGCAAAATTCGGCTTAATATGTAGTTAATATAATTTAAATGAAGAAAATGTTAAGTAAAATAAGACGAATGAATGACAAGTTGAGGAATCCATTAGTTACAATTTTATATAAGTCAAATGAGTTGTGAATTTATCGGTTGATTATAAAGTATTTATAGAATTCATTGAGAAGCTTGAGAGTATCACCTTATCATCAAATTATGATAAGGAAAAAAATCAAACACACATTATGGAAGAACTGATCCCATCAATAAAAGTATTAGATATAAAGTGGTGGAAAACGTATTTTATCAATTCTTACATTAAATGATTTACCCCATGATGTTTTAATGTAAAAAGGCATCAAGATTGTATGTCCGGAGTGTAGAGGTTTGGTTAAAAGTCAATAAAAAGAGTAGTAAATAAAATAACTTTAATAAAACAAATTACATTGAATTTTTATTCGGAATGGATAAAAATTTTTAAATTACAAATTTATTCTTGTTAAAGCTAACCTTCAAATCATTTTAGAATTTAGGACAAGAATTTTTATTTTTAAATAATAATTTATTTTTAACATGAAAAAGCTTAACAATAATTGATAAATGTATCTATCGTAAGAATTTATTTACTGTTATCATTATTCTTTTTTAATCTTCAGATAGCTGAGAATTTGTTTCAGCAAGAATAGGGGGAGGACTGAGATTACAAACATGAAGAGTTTCATCTTTTGATAAGTCTTCAATTTGAACATCTTCACTTTTTTCTGCTATACTGGACTTTTTGAATATATTATTCCATAACCCTGACATAAAAGATGTTAAACTCTTTTTACCTTCCCTTGATAATTTTGTTTCTGATTTTTCCTTTGTAGAATAATCATGTCCTTTTTTTAAAAAATTTAATTAAAAGAAAACAAATTTTCGAATGAAATATAATTTTACTGTTACTTACTATGCATTGAAGATTTTGATAATCTAAAATGAAGACGTCGATTAAATGAATTTGTTTTTTCTGTGTTATTTAGTTTAGGCTCACTGACTGCAACATCATTTTCTGTCGAATTTTCTAATTTTTTACGTTGAAATAGTTTTGGTAAAGAACTACCTTTTTGTGAATTCATTTTCAATTCACTATGCTGTGGCAAATCTGTTGCAGAAATAGTTTTCTCTTCTAAGATGACTTCAGTCAATTGTGGTGTATTCTCAGAATCTATTTCCTCCATATTTTTTTTTGACAGTAAACTTCAATGAAAAATAAATTTTTTTAATGAAAAACTAACAATGACAAATTCAGAAGGAAATTTTCAAAGCACACTACATAAATGGCTTAGTAAATTGTGAATTTTATGAATAAAAATTCGGCTCTCTTAGATATTTTAAGTACAATTTTTCAATTGAATTTGTTTTTAAGAATTTTTTAAAGCTTGATATATTATTAAATTTATTTGTGAAATCTATGATAATATTTTTAAAAAGAAAAATTTAGGATTATTTCAACTTCTATCAAAAGAAAATTATCCTTTTTGTTATTTTAAAACCTTTGATGTAATAATAAACGTTATTTTTAAAGAAAGAATTGCTACTTCCTGCCTTAGGGGAAGAATATGCATTTAGGCTCTGAAAAGATTTATGAATAATTTCTGCTCTATAAAAGTGCCCAGGACAGGAAGAGGAAAGTTGAAGCTATTTTCTAAAGCTAAATGACTGCTCGAAATAAGTTCTAGGTTTTATTGCTTATAGCTATCAGCAAGTTCATTTTTCTCTGAATTACTGTATTTCTATTTTTTGGCTTTAGTGATGCTTTATGCTTAGTTAGACTTTTTGAAGCAGTTTTCTGAGACCCTTTATTCATAAGGTAAATGTAGAAGTGGTAACGTACAGCATACAAGCAGTATATTAAATTGCTTTATTTAGTGCAACGTTATTAATGTTATTAGGGTTAGGAACTTAAATTCAAGTTGGGGATCTGGACGCTTAGGTAAGTTTCTAATACGGGCAATTTAGCCCAACGCATATTAAAATTTTCGAAACGATTAAATATTACTAGAATTGAGTATTTAAATTATTGACTCAAGAAATATATTTTTAATTCAAGTACATCGAAGGTCGAGCAAATGCGTTCACTAAACAAAAACTAAATGTCAAAGGTAGGATAGTGACATTAATCAACGATTTCACGTAATTTAACAATTTAATTTTAGGTTTATCTTAAGTATACGCCATATGCCAGTTAGTTATATGTCAAGTAGGAATGATACATTTATATTAGTTGTAAATCAAATAATTATTTCCGGCAAAATAATTTGTTCATCGTCAAAATTAAAATACAATATAATCCAAGTCCTCTATCTCAACTTTTTTGGAAACTTCATTAAAATTTTCATTCATAGAACCTAAACTGCAAAATTTAATGAATACAATGAGGTGTACCTATATTGAAAGCTAAAATTTATTGTAATCTAACCCAAAGGCATAAAACTGACCTTTTTCTTAGTCTTGTAACATATTTATTTATTTTATTTTTTATGATATCATCCAGGCTTGATGTACCCTTTAGCATTTCTATTTTATTATAGGGACTTACTTTTCGACAAATATGATCTACAACTGGAATTTCGTATTCAAATTTTCATTCCTTTTTTCCACCGTACTTAACTATGCACATATGAAGGGCAAAAACATTCCTAGTTCTATTTATTATTACTCAATGTATAGCCGTTAAGGCAATTTTGGTAAAAAGAAAAAAACTAAAAAAAGAACTGGTTGAAAAGGTTGTAAAGACAAATAAGTTATAAAAGTTGCAAACACCTAACCTTTATATGGAGATATTTTAGCAATTGTTTAGCTTTCCCGGCTATAGTATTTTATTTAGATTTGTAAATATTTTTTTGTAACAATTTATATTAATGGCTTCCTTTGAATTCCTTGGTATTGTATGCAGTTACTAATCTTCACGATGTTGTTTAGTATTCATATAACTTTTGACTAATTTTTTGTTGTTGCTATTTGTAGTGACTTCAGTAATTTTAGAATTTTGTCACGTATTCATTTTTTTTCCTTTTTGGAATATACTATATACGTCAAGCTGTCATGAGGACCAGACCTTGCTAGCACGGAGGATATGAAAGCAGTTCAATTCATATAAATTTTACATCATTGGCAATGGTTTATGATATGGTAAGGTAAGTTCTCATCATAAAAGAGCATTATTAGAAATTATTGATCAATGTGTCAAAGTATTTTTTAAAAACTACTTCCAATACTTTGCACATGTGATATGACACTTCCTCGAAAACATCTTTTTTGAAATACCAATTAAGATATACATGGAATCTCTTGAACTGTTTATTCAAATAAAAAATACTGAAGTTCAATAAAATTACTAAGCAGCCAAAGTAACTGTTTAATTCTATGTAGGAATAGATTTTCCGTTTTCCTATGATTTTTTTTTTTTTTGAAAATGCTACCCTTAATTAATGTTCATATAAAATTGTCCTATTTCATGTTATACAAAAATATTTCTATTAAAAATTCTTAAATAGAATAAATTGCATTAAAACTTCACAAGTCCTGATTTACTAACCAAATCTCTGAATAAATTTTATATGGAAGTTCAAAGCTGAAAAGCTTTTTATCAATTATTTAACAAATACAAGTTTTCAGGCTGCTTTATTTAATCTCTTAACCATTCTATTGGAAAAAATTATAAAATTCTCTGGTATGGCTTTATCCATAGTAAAGACTTTGAAGTGGTTGCTTATATGATTTCTTTGGATAAAATGTCAGCTTATTCAAATTTGATTTTAAAAATTATAAGAGCGTATAAAAGGTAAACAAATGCAGTCGAATTTTAGATAAAATTAGTTTTAAGTATTGTGAAAACTTTTGTGCTCTGTAAAATAAAATAAAATTATTGATATAAGCTTGAAATAAAATTTAATGCGCTTTAAAAAAAGAACATTTTTTATATTCTTACTATAGCTTGCTCGAAAGCTTTCAATTGTTAATAAAATATTTTATATTCATCCAATCAAGTTCAAATAAATTTTGTTGTGTTGGCAGTGCATGACAATTGATGTGAATACAGTTAATTCATTATTGTTCCTACTGTTAGCTCATAATGTCCAATATCTTTTACAAATTTTCAATCGTTAATACAATCTTTTCTATACATCCAATCAAGTTCAAATAAATTTTGTTGTGTTGGCAGTGCATGACAATTGATGTTAATACAGTTAGTTCAAATATTATTCTTACTGTTAGCTCATAATGTCTAATATCTTTTTAGAATTTTCAATCGTTAGTAAAATCTTTACTATTCATCCAATCAAGTTCAAATAAATTTTTTTGAGCTGGCAGTGAGTGACAATTGATGTTAATATAGTTATTTCAAATATTAATTCATTAATTATATTTAACAAACTAATTTTTAGTTTTGTATTAGAGAAAAACTTCAGAAAACTGAATACAACGAATTACAAATTCTGAATTCAGAAAAAATAAAAAAAAATCTCAAATAGGAATATACTTTAAAAAATTCCTTTTTATATTACTTGTTTACTAAAATAAATTTTAAAGATCAACCCAAATAAACATAAAACTTACACTAAATTATTAACTCCCTTTTATTTTTATTATAGTCATAATGAAGTTAAAAATTTCACCATACCTCATACTGTTAAGAATAATAATAATGACGTAAAAAATTTTAGGCAAAAGAAACAAAGCTGTTCGGTGTAGTAAATTATTTTTAATCTGAAAAAATAAATTCGTCAATATTTTCAGTTTTCAAAAATAACTAATCAATAACCTCTAAAAACCTAAAATCACTTAATTAAGTTAAATAAAGTCTTCTTTATTGGCCCTGAATAATAATACCACTTGTTTCATATTCACCAGGCCATGTTTTGTCAACTCAAATAACAATTTTGGTTTTGGTATTTTATCCAGCGATTGTCTAAAAAGATGAATTAATTTATAAATAAATTTATCACAATTTCACGTCTTGTTTTACTACTAATATCCAAAATTCGATCACTTTTTGTTTCTTTGTGGACAGTTAAACGATTTGGCATCATCCGGAAAGGGCTGCAGTGACTGAATGTTATTGCAGATTTGGTCTTGTAAAGGCCTGTTTTGAAAATATATATAGCAAAAATTAGCTTTCTATGTTATTTTGCATAAAAATAACATAAATTCCTTGAAATTCATCCAAACTTCAAACATAAAATTAATTAGTAAAGGCTTCAAAATAAAATTTCTTTTTATAATAGAATGGAAATTAAAGACTTTGTTAGCCTTTAAGCAGGATGAATTTCTTTCGTAAGATTATTTATGTCCTCATTAATGCCTTCTTTTACTAATGAGACTACCAAAGTCAGGCAATTTATTTATTTTTCTTGTAATAAAATTTAGTTTTATTTAGCTCTAGAGATAGTTAAATATTAAATACACATACTTTTCTATTCAACAAGAAAATGTCCTTGAGAGAATTAAAGAAGAAAGTAATTTAATTAGAAGAAATTTTTACGAGAATTTAGTATTGTTAAAATTTGGTTTAGCTGGGAACATAAATTCAATTACATTCCTAAGTAGATAAATTGTAAAAAGTCAGATTAAATGTTAATAAAGTTTTTAAATTGCTTGTACTGTTTTTCTGTATAAGGTAAAGCTATAAATTTATTAGCTGACACTGTTTTGAGTGGTATCAAATAAAGAAAGAGAGGGTTGAACTACCAGGGAAAAAGTGTTGCTTTTTACTCATAACATCTACTTTCTCAAGGAAAATATCAATGAATTTTTTTAGAAAAGGTAACTAAAAGCTGGCTGCTTTCTGCATAAAACAGTAGTGATGGCAATTTTTTGTATATATCATGAATCTTTCACTTTTGCACCATAACCACACTGCAATTCATAATGTGCATTTTCCCTGCTGGGTATAAATATATGCTAATGGGTTTAAAGAAACCTCTCAAATTTTGACCGAAATTAATTCACCAATTAATTTATTACAATCATTTGAAGTTTTCAACTTTTAACTTTTCTTAAGAAATTAGAAAAAGTAAATTTGATATGAAAACCGTCCGAAATAAAAAAGTATCTAAAAATCTGACGGGTTTTTAATTCAGTAATGGAGTTCATAAAATAGAAGATAACTGAAAGAAAAGTTCAGGGAGAGTTAATTGATTAAAAAAATGTATTTCAAATTATTAACTAATGTTTTTCTTTAACTGAGTATCTTAAAGGTTTAAAGTATCTAATGGCAAATATCAAACAAACTAAACTTGATTTCTGTTGTAAAGTGGCGGATCTAGCCATACTTTTTGCTTATATTACATCAATTTTTGACTCTAGATAAAAACTGTATATTGAATAATTCTACAAATTCCTCTAATTAGCCTTTAAAAACCTTTTTTCATGTACGAAATTGAAATTGAAGTTGGAAAAATGATTTTAATTAGATGTGGCCGTATCTAGTAAGTCGGATTGTTTTATAAGTTTCAGTGTTAAATATAATTTTTTGAAATAAATTTTATAATTTATACTTTTTCGGAACTTTAAAGCATTTGTTTTAATGATCTTATAATCCATGGATTTTAATTCCAAAATGAAAATCCAGCAGGTTTTAGGTGACTATAATTTACGGTGGTGACTATAATTTACGGCGTATATTTATTTACGTAATCTTTCCAAAAATACTTGCTTGAGATAAAATTTCCTTTTTTGGCAATTAAAAAATGTATTAGCATGAAACTCACTGGTCTAGCTAGGCTTGAATTTGAATTTGATATAGGATAGCAATAACTTGATCTTCATCTTTGACATCTTTAAGGAGCTCTATTTTCAATATTTTAAATTAAACATAAAAATTGATAGAAAAAAGTCAATCCCAGATTCTAGTATATTAGATTTCAAAATCACATATTTTTATTAATCCAAAGTATTCTCAAATTCTTATTTTACTTGATTTCAGATACCTTAAATTATACTAACTTGAAATAAATTTCATATATCTCAATAAAAAATTCAGTTTTTATGAGAATCTCTGCAAATATAAAACTTTGGGTATAACCTTTTTGGTCCTTAGCTCCTATAAACTGAGAAAATTTTTTTGCATCTAAAACATTCAATTCTTACTTGGACACTCAAGAGTATTTGAATGGGCCTCTCGTCCTTAGGAACTGTTATTATATACTGCTTTTTGCTTATTTCAAACTCGAAAACTTTTTTATATAAAAAAATGGGACTAAAAACTTTTTTTAACTTATATAAATTTTATATATATACCCAGAGAAGAGAAAATTACAAATAAAATAAAAAAATGTCGATAAATGTATTGATTTATTAAGTTCAATTTAAGATATATTAAATGCCATCATTTCAATCTTAATTACTTTCTATTTTCGTATGTTAATTATTGTGAACTAAAAGCAGGATTTATACAGAAAAAACTGATTGAAATTTAATTTAAATTTAGTTATGGTAAATGTAAGTTTTGAATACTCAGATTGTTCTTTTTTTAAATTTAAAATTTGTATTATTCATAAGTTTTGGTTAAAAAAGAAATGACCAATAGCTTCTGCCCCGTTGATCATGAAGATATTTCTGAAGTTTATATTTAAGGCCCATGTCACTTTTCCATAGGAGTTTTGTGTGCAAAAATTCTCAAACGAGTATGATTGAGTCTCTTTTTAGAATATATAGATATAGTCGCATAAGTGTAGAGCTCAAAATTCAGAGAACTTAGTTTAATATAAGACTTTTATTTCGAAAAGGGACTTCGTTTCCTCTGCTCTATTAAAATATTCACTTGTAATTTCGATAAGTGTTAGGAATGCTCATGTGCCATTAGCGAAATGACTTTTTGGAGAATTTTTACGTAATCTTACGAGAGGAAGACTTAAAGAAGACAAAAAATTCAATTTCAATTATGATTTCATATAACTCCAATGAATAAGAGTATCGGAATGCTTAACAAATCAATCCTGAAGAATTTGGATTCTTTCCTTAAAATATGGCTTTGATTTCTTTAATCGATTTCTTGATCTATAGCTTCTTCAACCCGTTAGATTTTTTCTATTCGTGAGAGAATATGATGAACTATAACGGGAAAAAATTTTGTACCATTAAATGGGAGAAGAAAGTTAAATAATTCTTTTTGCAAGATTTATTTTCAATTTAATAACATGAAAAATAAAAACGTGGCATTTTTTGCACCTATTTCTTAAAATTCTTGGAAAAATTATTGCTTATACTTCAAAAACGTTATAACTTACTTTGAGAAGTTAAAAATATAACAATTAGGGTTTTACATAACACTATAACACACTATTGCATAAATTTGTACGATAAATTTCCCAAATTATATGCTGCATTTTTGCATAGTGGTATTCAATAAAATTAACGGATGAATAAAAAAGTAGTGTTGATTTTTGAATTTTTTTAATTTGACAGTAAGGTGAAAAATTACAGTCAAAATGAAAAGGCTAAACATCATGAACTTAAGTCGATCTGAATACATTAAAATTCCATATGCGAACGTTTGAATACAATGAACGCTTAATTTTATTTTGGTTGTGGTAGCAAAATTAAACACGAGTTTTATTTCAGTTGTCATATACTTTTGAATACTTTCCCTCTAAAAGACTACTTGAGAAGCTACTAAAGAAAATGAAAATGATATAATAAAAAATAGATAAGCTTATTTTACCAAATTTGCTAAGCTTACAAATATATAACAAAAATTGTAATGAATTGATGCTTTATATTGGGTTCTGCTTATTCAAAGCAATATCCTAAAGTATTTCATTTATTATTCCAAAACATTGTTAACAAAAACAAGTATATTTCTTGTATCCAGTGATATGTTCAAAATTGATCAAATCAAGCCCTTTTTATTTAAAATTTTTTATTGAATTAGAAAAAATGCTAACATAGTTTTTTTCGAAACATCAAATCGAATATATTTATTAGCTAGTCCTAAGGGATAAATAAATTCTTGTTTGAAAAAAAATACAACCTTTTCCAATTTCAATAGAAGTTAACCCATTATAGAGAAAACTTTTTCACACACTCGGAAAACTTTTTGAAGTCATAACATAACCCTATTTAAGAAAACTTTTTAAATAAGACCTCAGGTTCCTATTATAGAATGTTTTTCTAAAAACTTTTTGATGATTTCTCAAGTTTTGTTTAGGTTTTTTGGAAATATTTTTTTATTAAGTTATTTTATTTTTTCTTAATTTTACTTTCACCTAATTTAACAATGTCAATAAATTTAAATTAAAGATTTTCAAATTGATCTAATTGTAAGAAAGAAAATTTATTTTTTTCTTTTATTATTATTTTTAATATTAAAAGTGGATTAATTATAGTAATTTTGCTATTGAGATACTATTGCTTAGACAATCTTTTGTAATAATTTAGCAGAAATTTTAGGAATCAATATTATTAGTTTCTTACACTACTTAGAAATGGTAGATTAAATTTCTGATTAATAGAGTTGAACTTATAGTAAGATGAACAAAAATTTTATATAATATAATGTTATTTTATTAACTTATTGTTATTAGTGAAAGTTTTTTAGAGTTTATAATTAAAGAAAATCTACCTTTAAATGACTTGAATTTTTAATTTATTTTATTGACTTCTCAAATAGCCTCACTTCCAAATGATATCAGTTATTTAATGAGCTTCATCCACGCTCCTGTTAATTTGTCGAAATTCTGCCAAATACTTTAATTTAACAAAAGAGATCGTATAATGAGTTAAACTATAATTCAAAAGTCAACAAAAATGTTTTGTCTAGATCAGGGATGGGCAAACTTTTTCGGTCGCGAGCCGAAAATCGAAAAATAAAGGGTTGGCGGGCTATGATAAATTTTTCTAAAATTTTAAAAACAGTATACAAGTATTACAATTTAAATATGTTAATGAGATGAATGAAATTGCAATTTCATTTTTAAAAGTTCCTTATATTGATGTTGGAGGTGAGATGTACTGATTTTAGGGAACGAGGCGATATGCTCATCTGTCAGTACTTCTGAAATTATTCTTTCTAAGGTTGAAAACACTTGTTCATAAAGCAAATATAGCACTGATTTTCTGGGCATGAGATATTAAATTTGGAAAACTTACTTTCGATAGTGATTTGTAAAACTCTAACTTTAGCAAATTTGGAAACAGCTGCTTAAGATGATTGTTAGAGGGGAATTCAATTAATTCAAGCTGCAAATCTGACCTAATTACTTCACAATTTACGTTGAAAGGCATGGTAAAAATATCCAATTCTGTTTGAATGGCACTGAAATCTTGAAATCTGCGTTCGAGCTCAAAATGCAATGTTTAAAAGCTTGGAAGCTATTTGTGCTTGCTATTTCGGTGGATTTATGTTTTGAAGCACAAAAACAAAGAAAGTAAAATATCATCAGTCCTTTGAAAAAAAGGAAAAAAAGAATAATATTTAAACAAAGTGGAAAAGGAGATGGATATACATATAATAGATAAATCATATTTCTTTTAATTTCCGTCGGACCAGCAAATTAAAAATCTATCCGAGGGCCACATTATACCTTCCGGCGGACCGGAGTTGGCCCGCGGGCCGTAGTTTGCCCATCCCTGGTCTATATCATAATCTTTGCACACAAGTATTACTGTCATTTACAAAACGTTTAGAATTTTTCAATTATTTTTAGAATTTTTTAAATAAATTTTTTTTGTCAGCAAGACTTTTTTATTTAACGGGGTTGGAGGAGGGGTTCGGTTAATTTGTTGAAAAAAATACATGTTTCCAAGAATTTTTTAGGCAATACTGGTAGTTTTGATTTATTTAGTTGCTTTTCATAAGATAACAAAACACTTGAACAATATTTTTCCAAATTTTTATTCCAAATAATAATAATGGAGCCAGAGGCAGTGAATATTTGGAAAAAAACTTGTTTTGCTGTGTCATCTGAAACAAAAAATCTAAATTTATTTATTAAAGGAGATGATTTTCGAGGTAATGACAAGGGGTTCTTTTTTCGAATTTTAAATTTTTGGTAGCCTTTGGAAGCCAAAATACCGATATTAACAATCAAGTTAATTGTTATTGTAAATTTAATAATGATTTTAAAAAAAGCTCTTGTTCTTACCTGGTGAAATATGTGAAAAAGTAGTGTACAAAATTTTTAAACGATCGGTACAGTAGACTTTTATTTATCGTTCGTATCGACTTTGAAGACAGCAAGCTTCGGGAAAACGCTTCGCTCAGTCCCTTCTCGCTCTAGAGCAAAGAACGCTCATAAACTTGGTAATTTGCCAAAATATTTTTAAAAAAATATTAAATTAAATACCCTTATAGCTCTTTGACTGGTTTTTAGGCGGCTTAATAACACTTAAATTTACTAAATTAGGTACAATATCAAATTCAAACTGGTACCATGTGAAGAAAAACGATCTGTTTTTGTAAAAATCATTAGAAAATATATTGTAAAAATAAAAGCATAGTTCTCTATTTGCATTCAATGACTTGAATACCTCTGGCTAGGTAAAAAGTTTTTTCAAATTTTCGTTCTAAATTAAAGCTCCCAGACATTCTGCTACTATACCATATAATGGACTTTTGAATTATTCAATTGTAAAATAAGTAGCAATAAATTTAGTTTATGATAAATATTAAGTCCCATTAGAATATATGTATTATGCGCCAATTTTCAAGGTTTGGCTCTTACATTGTAGAATACCATTAAAAATTAATAACTTATAAAGTAAATGCAATATTTTTTTCTTTTAAATAAAAATGTAAAAAGTCTTACACCTAGTAATTATCCTCACATCTGAATATACTCAAAAAATTTCAGATTTCCTGGATTTTATTTAATTCCATGAATATACATATGTGGTCCCGCATATCATATACAAAATTCTATATATAAAAAATTTTTACCACAAAAACCTAATTATTGACTGATAAAGTTATAATAATAATTTTATTTTACTTAAAAATATAAAAACTATCTAGCTGAGTAATCAATAATGTGTCAAGCGAGTATATAATTTATAGCTTGTTTGATATATTATATTTTTTTTATCAAACTAATCCAATTATTTTGCCTTAATATTTCGTAAAAAATAAAAATAAATTAACAAAAAATATAACTATCACCATAAATATGTTGGTCAAAACTGCTACATAAACAGACAAACTTATGCGCTATTTTAGGAAAAACAATATATTAACTTTTTTCATACTCTAGCCCTAGACTATAGAGCAAATTAATCTAGATCAATTTTATAGACCTCAAATAGTATTTGTTATAACAGAGCCAAAAATATGTATTCATAGCAAAAAATGTTAAAACTACTATTTTAAATCTGATTCTATTGACTTCCTTTTTAGGAATATACATATTCCGAAATTGTTATGAACTTTCCTAGTAGTTAATTTGTAGTCATGATAATAACACAAATAGAAACAAATACTAGGGCTTTCCTATGATATGGTTTTCTACCGAAAAAAAAACACATGATCTCATCTACGTCTTTTTATATTGAAGTTAAATATAAATAGTATAACAGAAAAGAAAATGTCAATGCCTTTATTTCAGTCACGTATTTTCTTTGTGAAATTATTGATTCAGTTTTCATATCACCCTAAAAGCCACAAAAACAAAATGCTCAATAAAGTAAACGTTGTATTAGTTAAGGATATTATGTGCGGAAAATATCCTACATCAAATCATTATTTAAAAAAAAAAGGTTTCTAAAACCTAAGAATCTCATATGATAAAAGGTACAAATATTAAGTTTCTTTTTTCTTTCTTTTTTGAATCTTATCATCAATTCTAACTAAATGGATAATCTCGACAGCTCATTTTATTTGAAAAAAATTAGAAAATAAATCAGAGGACTAAAAGGCAGATAAGATTAGGTTTTCTTTTAAACTTATTAACACAGCAATTAAATTGAATGAAGAGCTTGCAGATGGTCTTTTGTTAATTGCTAACGTTACTGCACTATTTATCCTATTTAGTTGGAAAATAATGTAAAAACCTTTAATTAAGTTCAAAACTAATTACGATAGTTAAGAAATGAAAGAGTAAATAAAAGATTTCCAGAGAATTGTAGTATTTTTTTTACTTTTCAATAAATTTAAAATGCTTGATAGAGAACTGGATAAAAATATGCTTGCAATAGGAACTCACAGAATATTTTGTAGGTCAAGTTGTGGCAGGAGTCTATGCTTGATACCTTAATGAGTATTTAAGTACACCAAATACGTATTCAAAGCCATATGAATACACTTGTTAAATATTTGAGGACTTTAATTAATTTTATGCTTGGGCACTTTAAAAAAATTCAATAGTTTTTAAATTGAAACTTATTAAAGAACAAACTTATGTAGGTATATGGGAAAAACATTAGTAATTTTTATCAATAATAATCCGTAATATCCATAATAATGCCAAGTTTTAGCTAGAATATTGAATTAGGTTGAATAATGAGAAGAAAACCCCTTTTTTTTTATTGTTCGAGAAAGAATTTAACGGAACAAGTAAAGTAAGCCACTTGTGCCTTAAGATCATGTTTTGTCTTGTAAGGAGTCAAGTCTTCATCAATAAAATTACATTAATTCTGTCAAGAGTTCTTAAAACTACCTTCCCAATCTCTATTTAAGCGATCCTTAAAAAAATACAAGGTATATTCTTTTTAGCTGCTGTTACTCGTAAAAAGGTAGTACAAATTTCCATTAAATCTTGCAATTGATTTTCCATGTTAGGTATATTTGCCCGGAAGTATAACAGATCTATAGAAATTTTAGTAAAATCAAACTTTTAAATCTTTAACAAAAAAATAACTGCTATAAATACAAAATATTGATTAAAAAATAATGAAAAACAAATTTCTTTTCAAAATTAAAGAAAAAAAAACAATAAACAGCATTTTTATATAAAAAAGTTGAAATACTTTCATTTAAGTTAAGTTTCTTTGTTATCGAAGCCTAAAGACTAAATCAAAATTTGTGAAAAGCACTTTTTGGTCTTATCAGGAACGAAA
Organism: Acrocera orbiculus; assembly: GCA_947359355.1. NCBI lineage: Eukaryota > Metazoa > Arthropoda > Insecta > Diptera > Acroceridae > Acrocera > Acrocera orbiculus. The sequence continues at coordinate 21,155,471 of OX375756.1, read as the reverse complement.
AAGAATTTCAGAGTTTGAAAAATTCTTGAAAAAAACTCTTAACAACGATTTTAAATTAAGGTTCATGGCTTTTGGTTATTTTTCAAATCATCAAACTTAAGGGCATCTTATCCTTAATTTTACACAATTTGTTTGAAATTAAAATGCTGAAGTTGAAACGCCTTTCTGAGATAAAATATTTTTCTTTTATTTCTTTTTCTTATATAAAGTTTAAAATCTGAAGTGATAGATAAATATAAATTTTAGATATTGATTTAAATTGTTAATTTTGTAGTAATAATTTGCTTTTAATTAAAATCCCTTAAATATACTTAAAAACTTTTCAAATACAGAACTTGATGGTAATAGTTATATGGGGCTAGACATCAGAAAAAATTCATTGTAGCCGAAATATACACATATCCTGCAAGTAGTTCATTTTACCAAAGATCCAATTACCATCCAATCCGGAGTATTACACGAGGTTGGGCCTGTTTACAGTTTTAGCAACATATATACAATAAAGATACACTATAGGCGTAGAATTTTTTCGTCACGCAGGTGATTAAAATTTTCGTAAATTCCGAATATCTATCTTACCTTTCGCCAATTTTATCATAAAACTTACAGTTGCCTACCTCGTGTCACACAAACAATGACCGACAATGACTTGTGGCTGGTATCCGATTGGATCATTAGTCATCCGATAGCAGATTTGCTTTTAGTCTAGCTTAAGAACCATCATTAGATATTTTACGAAAGCAAAAAATGGATTGTATTTTACACTAAAGAATCCTTCAATCAATTCCACGACACAGCGTTCAATATGAGTGAAATCTCGAACATGTGAAAGATTTTTTTAGATATCTTGTAAAAATGTTCAAAGTATATCCTGCCATTTTTTTATATAATAGATTTCAAAAGTAAATTTGTTACAAGCTTTCTTATCTACAATAGCCTTCAATTGGTATAGTTTTCTATAGTTGTAAGTAGAACTTTAAAAATACGAGCGTCAAGAATACAAAAGCAATTAATAACATGAATGACGTTTTTATATATATTTAATAAATTGTGATTATTTTGTTGAGTTATGTTTCCAAAGTAAGTATGGGTCTTACTTTTTAAGAAAAGTATCTGCACACAACGAATGGCGTTATGAGAAGAAAAAGTGGAACTATACCATCTCCTCTAGCTTTTACTTGATGGTTTTCATTGATCAAATAAAATTTAATGTAGCAGTCGAAACTACAATGTTTTTTGTTAATGCATTTGAAATGTTCTTTTTGTTTTTATTTATTTTTGCTGTGTTGTATGGGAAACGCTTTTTATTGGTTAATAAAATATAAGTTTATAAGTTTTAGTTTCATAAATAGTTTTTATAAATAATTTTTGGTATTTGTTTAGGCAGGTATACAAAAAGTAAAATAAATTCTTTAAAAACCAGCGTACAGTAAAAATATAATATCCTACAGCTGTGAAAAAAGGAAAAATTAAAATATTTGCAGGAAATATAAAAAACTGTTTCAACACATATTTCTACTAAAATTCAAATAAATCCAATCTGGGTTAAAAACAACAAAAATAAAATAATAATAATAATAATAGACACCAGTAATACTTCACAGATCTCTAAGATAATCTCACCTACTGGCGGTAATTTTTATTGTTGTTATCTTTCCACTTTTTGTAAGTATTTATATCTTCACATAAACGAGTGGGTGACCAATTTTAAAGTCAGATTAAATTTTCATAGCATCCTATAGCATAACATATTCAAAGAGAGGTTTTACATGGGCTTTAATACTATACTCATTTAACGAAAAAAATCTTTAAAAGAAAATGCACATTAGACAACAAGAACACTTAACTGCATTGCTAATACATTTCTAGTTAAACACTTTATATAAACCGATAGTAAATTCTCTAGCAAATTGTAATGGTTGCTAGGTATAGAGTTTTGTTTAAAAATAAATAAGCCTGGATTAATTGTAAAATATTATAAGTTAATCTGGAGTGAAATATTTTGTTGTTTTTTTAAAATTAATTTATGTTTTTTTTGCATAAATACAAGAGAATATTTTACACGTTCTCCCTAAAGTATGTGCTCTCAAAATTTATAATCTTATTTCTTTTTAAGATTTTTGTCTTTCTTAAGTCTGTTCAAGAAAATTTATTTATTTTAGTTAAGTGCATCATTAAATTTTAAATAGCAAAAAATTATTCAAATTTTTTTATCATTAAATTCTTTAGCTTAATATTAATATCTATGAAAAATTTTTCATTTTCTAATTAAACTTTCGTATTTAATGAATAAAATTATCTCAAATTCCTTTAATGGTGTCTATATATTTGTTATATATTCTTTTGTATGCATCCTTAAAAAAGCTTCACATTTTTAAGTTTTTATTAATTCAAATCACGTGATCACAGCTTTAAATCCCAAAGCTATGTAAAATTTTAAAATTAAAAACAAGGCAGAAAAAAGAACAAAAATTCATTATAAAGGTCAATTCGGTTTATTAGTAAATTAATTAAATTTTTTATCCTTTTAAATGAGTTAATCTTTGGATCTGACATACATATAATGCATGGCAGGATAATAAAGACAGAACTAAATGAAAATATGTGTCCTTTATCAAGCTAAAAGATTGATGTGACACATTGACACCTAAATCCGTGAGGATTTAGCATATAAAAGGACATGAGAATGCTTCAATATATTCAATTTTTAGTTGGCAAATAGCCATATGTTTTCATTTTTTGTCTGAAGGTTAAACAGGAATTTTCAATTTTGTAAATTTCAAATATCTCATAAATAAATGATAATTTTATAAAAATTGTCTAAGATTCTTGACCCTTACGTTCTATAATTTTCTATAAAGTAATCTACTTGTCTCATTATATTAGTTTCCAATTAATGTATCCACCATTATGTAAATCTTCTTTTTAATATTTTCAAAATAATATTTTAAGTATTTTAATTTTATCTGCTAATTTTCAATCCAAACTCTTTTATAAAATCCGCAATATTCTGTATTTGTTCATCATGGATCAGAAAATAATTTGATAATTTAAGAAATATTTCAAAGTTGTAAAACAAAACAACAACTTAAAAATGTAAAATAAAAAAGTTATATCAAGTTGAAGCAAATCGAGTTGTGGCTAGATGAATGACAGGTAACAATTTAATAACTAAAGGAATTTAATTAAAGAAATAATTTCCTTGGATTTTTGATATAAAGAAAGAGAATTTTCATAACTCACAAATAAATATAAACGTTTTTGCCAGCAAAATTGTTTTCTGCATCACATTTATTTTGTATTTGTTCTAGTCGAGTATTTAATATATATGTTTGCATAATGCATAAAGTTGTTTCATTCTGAGTATTTTCTTGAAAAAATTGAATTTCTATTCTCTTGTATCTGAACAATAAATTACAAAGAGAAACATTCATTTTCCATTTCATGAAAATTATCACAGAGTTTTTATGTCAAGAACTCCATTTTTAACTGCTTTGGTAGTTTTCTACATTTCTCGGATCATAAAATCTACTTCTTTAACTTGTCTGTTTGTTATCTGCCATGAAATGGGTATACCACACTAGTTTCTAACAAGAATTTGCAATCAGATACGAGTGTTAGACAATTTTAGGATATCTATGAAGGCTTATATAAAAAGCATGTTATAATTTTACAGGAGTTTGATATCCTTATATGAATAAGAAGCTAATTCTGCTATATTTGCGGGTTGGATAAGACTTGAATGATTTACTTAAGCAGGCCAAATTAGTAAAATATTACTGTTATATATGATGGGAACAAATTCAGTGGCTAAGATTAATACAAAGGCTTTTTTTGGCTGGTGTTCTAATGAATAGTAGCCAAGCAAGATCACTTTTTGTAACTTTTAAGTTTAAGGGGATTTTTACCATCTAAGCCATGTCTTACTTTAGTATCAATCATTGTAAGGATAATGAGAATGGCATTCGGTTACATTTAATCTTCTTAATTCATGTTCAAATTTTGACTAATAAATCGTTGCAGTAATTGTACAATAGCAGGGAAATTGTGGAGACTAAAGGTTCTATTACACTATGCCATATATATGGCAGATCTGTCAAATTTATACGGCAAAAACGTGTCATACAAATGTAATAGCCAAATTTATATGACAAAGTGTATATAACTTTGTGCCATATATATGGCATAGTGTAATAGAAAAACATTGCCGTCGTCATATACATATGACAGTTTTTTGCCATATTGTCATACAAAATTTGTATGATTTTATATGGCATGGGTTTGTCATATAATCATATGGATTCTATGAAATAATTTAAAAATATTATTTTCTGGAAAACAAAAATTTATATGACAAATCCTTTTGCCATATAAATATGACACATTTATACCTATTTTGAAAATTTTTTGTCATACAGAAATATATGCCATATTTTATATGACACTATTTGTCATATTTATATGAAAGTGTAATACCACCTTAATGTAGTTTTCAATGGTTTTACTTGCAATTTTAAAACACCTTAAAGCCCACTTAAGACGAATTGTTCCCCTTAAAATTTTGGGTTCAAAATTATAACAATAAACATCAACTCTTTAATTTTTCCACCAACTTTTAGTATTATGTGTCAAAATTCTTTAGCTGTCAGTATAATACAAATTCTGATTAATTCCAGTTTTTGGCATAGACATTATGATGATTTCTTTACTAAAAACATAAGGAGTTTTTTTAATAATTTGATCATTCTCATATATGTAGGTTATATAGCATCTAAAACCTAAAGTCTGCCATAAAATCAAGCCTTAGAATGCACTTGAATTAATTTATCCCTTTTATTTTAATCTTCGAGGATTTATCTATGAAGGTAAAAATTCATCATTGACAATATGAGTGTTTTTTGTATCCAAATTAATCTTTATTTTCTTTGCCTCAATCGATTGTAGTTTTGCTAAGTGCTTGAGTTAATTTCCTGACTCTTATTCGCTTTTGTTGTTCAGATAGTATACAATATCTGAATTCTTACTTTGTTTTAGTTATTTTTAAAACAAAAATGTATAAAAATTATCATTTCAATAAACTTCCCGAATTGTAAATTCAGTCAAGTTGGATTAATGACTAAAGGTAAATACTCGTACAAAATGAAAAGAAAAACTTACGTTGAATGATTTCACTTAAAGCTTCTTTGTTTGTGATATGAGATAACCTATTTTTAATTTTGCTTTTTGTATCCTATGAGTTGATTTTTTTATTTTTTTACGTTTTAGGGAGTGCAGTAAAATATTTTTTTGTGTTTTTGCATGGATGTAAAGAGTTTTGATTTTCTTTTTTTATTACAGTTATATAATGGATATTTTATTTTTTTCTCTGAAAATAGAATAGGTTAAATTTTTTGTTTATACAAAAAATTTTTTTAACTTCATTTCAGGAGCAAACAGCAACCAAAACCATTTTATTGGCAGCCAGAATAAATGATGAAATCTTCGGTATTAGGAAATTGTATTTCCTAATTTCTATAATAATACATTTTAATTATATTTATGACAAATAAAAGAAGAATAAATGCAAAGATAGTATAGAGGGCAGTTTATGTTTGTTTTAGGAAAATAAATGCAGTTAGCTAATATGGTTTGCCTGCTCCTTCTCTTTAGACCCAATCAAAGCTAATACAAACTGAAAAATTATGCAGATGAAAAGAAAATTTATGACCCTTATTCTTAAACGCATAATTTTTACTAATCCCCCTCACCTCTCCACCAAAATTAAAAACCACATGATCAAGTCCTAATTAATTTCTTTTATCCAAATAAATAATAACATTTTGGAAAAATGTTCATCATAATTGAAATTAATAATTTTCAATGTTATTTTTTTCCTCTTTTTTGGTAAAGCTTAACAAAATGACTAACAAATAAATATAAATTTATTTCAGCTATATAATTTCGGTTTCCATATAAAACTTTTCATTTAGCTTTAAGGTTTTATTGATTTATACCCGTATTTATTTTTTTATGATCATAATAGTATCCAAGAGTTCCACGAATTTTAGCTTCATAATTTTTATCATAAACATCAGCATGTAATTCATCAAGTGGAACTTCCTTAGCAGCTTTAGCTTCTTCAGTCGCTTTATCAATTTCCTTTTTAATATCACTATCAATACTTTTGATTTCTTCTTCAGTTAATAAATTTTTCTCAACACATGCTGATTTAAAATTATTAATTGGATCACGTTGTTTTCTAGTTTCTTGAACCTCTTCACGTGTTCGATAACTAACACCTGGATCAGACATAGAATGTCCATAATAACGATATGTATTTAATTCCATTACAATTGGACCCTTATTAAGAGCATAATCAATAGAAAATTCTGTAGCTGCTCGTACACTGGATACATCCATTCCATCTACCCATAATCCAGGAATAATATCACCTCTAGTATAATAATCTGCATTAGCTGCAGCACGATTTGCTGATGTACCCATACCATAACCATTATTTTCACATACATATATACAGGGTAGTTTCCATAGTGCAGACATATTATAAGCTTCAAAGATTTGGCCTTGATTAGCAGCACCATCACCATATAAGGCAAAACAAACTCCACTATCTTCACGATATTTACATGAAAGGGCAATACCTGCACCTAGAGGTACTTGAGCACCAACAATCCCATTTCCACCAAAAAAATGTGGCGCATACATATGCATTGATCCACCTTTGCCACGTACGTTGCCTATTTCACGTCCAGTCAATTCAGCTAGTACACCAACCAAAGGTACACCCATCAAATATGTCCAGCCATGTGCTCGATATGATGTTATTATATTATCCTGTGGACGCATAACTGATTTAATTCCAATAGCAACTGCTTCTTGTCCACTATACAAGTGACAAAATCCACGTACTATTTTATCTTTATATAAATTACCAGAAGCAGTTTCTAATTTTCTTATAGTACTCATTTTTGTATAATAATCAATAGCTTCTTCTTTAGTAATTGTAACACTTGAATTCGGTCCACTATCGAGTCGGTGAAGTTTAAACGGCTTAGTTTCAAACTTGGCTGTAGCTGCATAGTTTCTTAAATTTAATTTACCAATAAAATTCTTTAGCATTTTATCAACTTTATTACCAAGCATGATTGCCTTTTCTCCGTTTTTTTTTTTTTGACTTAAAACAAATGAAAAAAAAAATTGACAGAAAATCAAATCGGCTACTAAGTTTGTGTGTAAGTCTATTCGTCATTTGTCCTATAGAGATGATTTTGTTCAAAAAGAATGTTTAAAAATTGTTTCTGAAATATAAGATTTCAGAAATATTTATCATAAGCCCTGGAAGGATTTGAATATTGTGAATGAGTTTAAGAATTTTTCATTTAAAAAAATAAAAAAAAAGTTAAACTTTATGCTTGGTAAGTGTGCAAAAAATGTTCTCTTCTATGATACTTCATACCAAGTGCTGCAAAATTATTACTCAATAAAGATTAAATTTTGAAAGAAAAGAATTTTTTTACGGATAAAAGGTTTTCATTACTTCAATCTAATGCTCTCTAATATTGGCTTTCATTATTTAAAAGAGGGTTGAAATGGAATTTTAAGTAAAATACTTTTTCTTCTACTTTCTCCAAATATTTATGAAACTTTTAAACTATGAACTTCATCTTTTATAATCAGAAATTTACTAAAGATAAAAATAATTTCCATAAATATTAAATGAAAACGAAATAACCAATATTTGAAAAACGTTATTGAATATAGAGGGTCCTTTCGAATATTCATTAGATTAACGCACACAAAAAATTAGACAAAAGAAAAATAAAAATTGGAGCCCAAGAAATGAATGTTTTAAGGAGTTTTTATTTTCTAAAAATTTACTTATTACTTTTTCATTTCTTAACAAAAAAAAAAACAAAAAATTGCTTTTTTCTATTCCTGACATCAAACCTAACATATGTTAGAATTATTTCTATAAACAATTTATTCATTTGGTCAAAATTCTCATATCTTAAAGTATAATTTTCGCTTGTCACACAAAGTTCATTTTTGAATTACATTTAATTAAAATACAAATAAAGGGACAGGTTTTTTTATGTTTTGTAAAACTCTAGCCAAAGGCTTAATGAGCCTAAATGTTGTACCTTATTCAGTCTCATAATGAAATTCATTTCAAACAAAATGTTGACACGTTTTATTTTACCTTCAGGGAATATATTTTTTTCTTATTTTTACATTCTGGACTTATTTACATAAAAAGTGTTGAATTTGTTAATTGGCTTCATTTAAGCTTTAATGAGAGATTTTTGTTTTATATTTTTCATCATACTTGCATAAATATAGGGATTCATTATATACATACATAACTCCTTAGACATTTCTTAATGATTTCACTTATTGCTTTTGTAAATTAGAACCTTTTCTTCTCAGTACATATTAAAAAAATAAATTCTATTTAATACCATCGAAATTTAATTATCTGCAAAATTTATTTTAAATTTGTATGAAGTTATAAAAAATAAATTTTTGAGATTCTATATTACATAATAAATCTTTAATACTTTGAACACAAGTAAGAGCAATACTTTTAAGGATTAAAACTTTATCAGTCATTTATATTTTAAGCTTACACTGACATCAAATATTAACTAGAACTTCCTAGATATGATAAAATGCATGCAATAGTAACTAACCCTCCTTTCTCAGCCCACCAAAATCAAATTGAACACCATGCCTGGAATAACAAATTGACTTCCGGAGATCAAATTTATTCATGAGCTATTTATGGTATCCAATTTATTCTTCGTTTGAAATAAAGTTAAACAAAACAGTAAAAGTGAGAAGTAAAGATAGAAATTGCTATTAAATTGGTTTAACTTGAAATTTCTTTATTAGATACTAAGGAAGTCATTTTCTGTTTTAAGAAAACTTTTTAGTTTGTATTTGATTGAATGAAAATTAATACAAGAAGAAATTTAGTTTTTCTTGTTTAACCAGTATATAATATTATCTCATTTTATAGGACTATTTCGAAATTTAAGCCTGTATAAAACTATAAATATTTTAATAAATACTAAAATACACGTAGTTTCTTTCTAATTGATTTAAGCTCTTCAATAAAAATTGGTTTTTAGTCCGTTAAAATATGAGTTCCATGAATTATCCTAACACTATTTTGTTAGCACTAATAGCCTCCATTGCGGCTTATACCCATTATTACAATACATGAAAAAAAATTTTGTATGGAGAATTGTGTAATGCACGTGTATTAAGCATGTTCGAATCGTGTGTAAAAGCATAAAGGGAAATTTTGCCATCTATTGTGAATTGACAAGTTGTCCAACATTAAAACTTTCCCTATTCATTGTGTCGAAAAGTGAATTTTTTGTAAGTATATTAAAATTATTTTGTGTATTTGAAAATCTTTTTTTGAGGTTATTTTTAATACTGCTTTTGCGAGTAAGCACATTGAAATTATTTTGTCAACTTTCACAGATTCAACGATTCAATGTTTACTTTTATGAGATTTTTTTTTACATTTCGATCAAATTTCCCTAATACAGATAATTGCCAATGGGGAAACGGTTTTCTTTACCGGAGGCTAATACGCTGTAAAACCTTCAATGTAGAAAGGCTATTACTGATGCATTAAATGAATTCTTCAAATTTTTCATACCTATTTGGCTGGCTGGAAATTTAAAAAATAAAATTTATTTGTACGTTTGATATGACTGTTTAAACTTTAAAGGATTGTAGGAATGGAGACTTCGAGTTTAGTTTATATTCATTCGATAAACTTTAACCGTTTTGATAAATACAAAATCTTAAATAGATCATAAATAAACACAAATCTAGTCGAAATAAAGAATATCTTCTATAATCAAGGGCTAAGATCCAATAATGCTTCCTTTATTTAGCTACTATGGTACTACACCACTAGCTTATTAGTGCATTTGTGCTGACGTGATTTTAATATTCAGCTTCTTGTTTAGCTTTCAATTGTGAGATCAAAATTTTCTCCCAATTGTAGAATTCATTCATTAATCTAATTCTAAGCACTTTTATCTGAGAATCTTAAAACAAGAAGGGAAATAGAACAAAAAAAATTATCCAGTGTTAAAATTTTGCTTAAGATCTAAAAAAATATTTATCCTTAAGGAGATAATAATAATAAAGTATACTATTATTTGATAAAAATTTTCAAATATTAAAATTAGTTTTCCTGATAAAATTATCACAAGTGTCCTGAAGATTATCTACTACAAAGATATACATATGAGATGGAAATGAAATGTTTACTAAAATTTAGAGACTTCACTAACAATAAGAACATAAACAATTGAATAAAATTTAATATCTTGATTCAACATTTCCGTCAAGGTCATATAATTTTTACTATAATACTTTTATTTGGTGAACTTACATCCTTTTTAAAAGGAAATATAATATCAAAGGGTATACACACACCTTTATTTGTATAAAAGCATGATTAAATAGTTCAGTAAAGTCCTTAGATAAATTAATTGTTGAAAAAGCTGAAAACATGGAATAGTTGTAATACGAAATAATAGCAAGGTGCAGATGCTTAACGATAAAATATAAATTTCGGGAATTTAAATGAGAAAAAGTTTGTTAAATATAACTACTAGAGTAATTTTCTCCCTCTTCTTCAAATAAGGACTTTGAGAGTATTATTTACCTCTAATTACTAAATCCAAAAGAAATCAAGCTTATATCTTATCCTGTACATTGAAAAAGAACAATATCATTTTTCATAGCAATAATATGGATCCATTTTTCTACATTATTTAAATGATTAGATCAATAATAATAGAAATATAGCTATCTATCGGTTGATAAATCTCTCAAATCGATATAGAGCAAACTATATATGTAACGAATACTGATGTGTGATAGGTCAATAAGATGACAGCTAGATAAATAGGTAGCCTGAGTCCGTTCCTATCGTGATTGCGATCATTGGATGTCACTTTTCTCGTTACTTTAAACATTTTTTGTAACGTAAGGTAAGGTCAGCAACCTTCTGGTATTTTATCCATTCTTTATTTAATGCAAAATTACATATATGGTTTTGTTATGTAGCTCTATGTATTGGTTTGTTTAATAAATTTTTTGTCAAAAATGTAGAATCTCTGAATTTTGAATTGAATAACTTGCTACAGGTTTTCTGCCCATAAAAAATTGAAAAACCAAATTTTCTAGATTTGGTAAAAGATGATAGCAAATCAAAATAATCCTTTTTGAAAACGACTAGAATATGGTATATAACCAAAAGATTCATTTTATATTTTTCAACAAATGTTGATAAGTAAAATTGTTAAAATTATGTACCGTGAGAGTTGAAAGATAGGTGTATTCTGTAGAAAAGTTGAAACTAGCCCATCAATTTTCATTTTATTGGATACTAAAGTGCAGAAGGGAAATCCGCGACAAACGATATTGATAAATTATATTGTAATTTAGAGGTAATTTATCACGTTTAACTGTACTAGTGTATATATCGTAGTTAGCTTTCTATGAGGAAATATTAAACATAAAAAGGATATACTATATGTATATATGTATATATACATATACGTGTTATGGTTGGCTAATCAAGGACTTATTTATGCATTAGGTTGATGGGCTATATTTTATATTTTCCTGAACGGATAAGCTATTGACGTGACTAATAAATTTGATATAAGGGTACATAGAAATTTTCACATAATTAACTCTGATTGAAGTTTAAAAAAATGTATAGTATAAAAAAGGGCACGTTGGATTGATACATTTTTTTCGTTGGTTATTTAATAGAATTTTTGTTAATTATGTCTATTACTTAATTTTTAATTTTTTATAGTTAAAATATTTGATTGGCGTAGTTTTGTTGATTTTACACCAAATATAAGAAATATGTATGTAGATCACGAGCTCTAGTCAATGATTAGAGGTAAGATTTTAGTTAAACTAAAAATACTATTTTAAGATTTAATAACAACTGAAGCATACATTTTTTTGATCATCGGCTTTATAGGTAATTTTGAAATTTTTAAAAATAGATGGACATATTTTGCTTATAGTCTTCTCTTTCCATTTTATGTTATTTTTTTTTTTTCTTATTTCATTAATTTAAAGAAATGATTATAAAGCCTAGTCTTAAAAAGTTATTTTATTTTTTTTAGAGTTATAGTTACATTATCCTTTTTAGTTATATTTATTTAAAGAATATTCGTTCTAAGTCCCTTTGGAATATTTTGGCATTCTATTCATTTTTACTATCGCATCGCTTTTACATAATTTGTTGTATCCAGGTCATCAATTTTAAGTGTCACGACTAGTTTGACGCTTTAAAAAAATGTGATATTTGTGAATTTTTCTCAAAGAAACTATTACATCGAATGATTTAAAATTTTGTACATATACTTTTGCATAAATAAACAATGTAATGTCATTTTTTTGAAATAAGACTTGTAATTTTTCTGGAAGTTTTCCTCCATCTCCTGAGGCTTCGAAAGTAAAAAGTACTCCCACTGCTGCACTGATTCTGACCTTCAGAGAGCCCGAAATAAAAAAATCATTATACTAGAAAATATTTCCTTTATAATGACCCTCAACTGTGAAAAAGATTAAAATGCAACAAAATGGTGGATTTTAGAAGGAAAAAGTTCAAATTTGGTAAAAAAAATCTGTTGGTTTTTGGCCTGACAAAATTACATTTTTTATCCAATCATCAAACTGGAGGGTCATTATATGGAGCAATAAATAAAGAATATCCAAAAAAAAGACTCAAATTGATCAGATGATTTGTTATTGAGTTACAGCTACAGCAAATTTGAAAAATGTAGTTTTGAGAAAAACTATTTTAAAGACATGTAACATGTCTTTCTAACAGAGGAACAGCTGCTCTTTAGAAATTTTTATATATTAATTTCAAAGGAGCAAATTATTATTTGTAAATTTATTATTTTTAAAATTTCAAACTAATCGTGCCCCTTAAGGCATTTTAGAGATTTTACTTAGCTAAGAGGCTTAACCCTGACCTCAAAGTGCTTCCTTGCATTTTATGTACTGCTGTAGCTCATAAATTTACGATTTCCTAATTTAAATTCAAATAGCTCATCCAAAAGTAGGTAAAACTTCAGTTGCAAGATTCCAGTGTATTCATATTCAGTAGTAGGATTCTGTTTCCATTTTTTGAAACTCAACTTAGGATCTTATATTCTCTTAGATGAGAAAGACGGCATTGTGAATAAAATTAGCTTGAAAATTGTATTCAAGTTTCTTCAACAAGAAATATTCACAAACTGTCAGACATATATAACTAAAATTTGTGAAATAAATTCAATCAATTCAATCCTTTTAATCATTTGTATAATTATTTGTACATTATTTCTTTCTTTTTGAGTAATGGAAAGCTAAGAAGAGAGATTTGATTATATTTTAAATGAGTGTATAAATATATCCAATTTCTTATGAATAATTAATTAAAAACCCACAGGCAACAAGGAAAATGCCAAAGTCAACGTAGGAATATATATATATAAGTAGAAGCGATTGCGAAAACTTAAATTGAGCTCTGTGTTGGTATCAATAAAACAATACTAGGCGATAAGCTTGAGAAATTTACCACAGAAATAAATGCATATATCCTTTTTATAGTTGAAAAAAGATACACGACATTTTATAAAATTTCAAGCTACCGTTAATGATAGCTGAACCGTTTCTACTTCAAATATTACTCATTTGGTTATTTTAAATAATATTGAAAATTTGACAAAATATTAATTTTTATTTTGTAGAAAACGATATTTGGCAATGAGAACCTATTAAATTGATAGAAGTTTGTAAATAACAAACTTAGGAAAATATTTAAAGACAATTCAGCAAAACTTTTTTCCTGGAGACGAAAGAAAAGAAGGCTGCACGGCCTTTAAGAATGATTTCCGCATTGAAAGGAACAAATAAGATTAAATGAATTAAATAAATTTAATTAATTGTTTTCAGAATTATTTTTGGAAAAATATCCCCAACATCAAAAGTTTCCTAAAGGCTCTTCATGAAATTCATAGAAATTTATGCCTTTTTTTCGTTTTAATTAAGGTAAATTAAAGCAATTTATAAATTGAAAGGAGGTACATTCTAGAAATTTTTCCTGTAAGGTTTTTGATTTCAATTAAAACTTCTCCCTGTATTGTCCTGATAGCAAAAATAATACTTTAGTCTTTGAAAGGTATTTCCCCAAATATACTTGGTTTTAAGTGTTTTTTGCTCAACATTGTAAAAGTATTATTTATAATATTTAATTTTTAATTTATAATAATTAGATCCTTTTCCATCATAATTATTCTAAAATTTCATGAATAAAAATATCACTGATTTGTATCATTCTCAATGAAATGTGTATTACTCACAATTGGAAACTTGTAGATATCTTTTATCCTTTATTTATATTTTAATTAAGGAATAAATGTAGAATTTTCAAATTTGGTTTAAACAATTTTACCCTTATCAACAAGTTTCTAATTTAGTTTGTGTTGCTTTTTAAATTATATTTTAAAGGCTTTGATTTAAGGATATAAAATATTAAATAAAGGTTTTTCGTTTACAAATTTTAATTACTTACGAATTATATCCAATTCTCAAAAGCCCTAAGCATTAAATATGTATGTAAAAATTTGATATCAACTAAAGTACAAACAAGATTTGTTATGTTAGTTTCCTTAATTTGACCAGTATTAAATGTATCTTGAATTGTGTTGCCTATTGTTGTAGATCCCACAAATAGAACTTATATAAATGGATTAAGATTATCAGGGTAGGGTATAGTTGTTTTTCTTTTATTTCTTGTGATAGTGATAATCCTTTTTCTACTTTAGATTATATTACTTTATATAGTATATATGAATAACAAGTCATCTTATTCTTGTTAATTGATGACTTGAGACTTTGGTGGATTTGTTTAGGTTATAACAAACTGATGTTAGATGGGTTTTGTCATGGGGCTACTATTAAATTTGGTCTGATTAATAGTACAAAATAAAGGTTTCTTGGTTTGTATTTATTTTATGGTCTAAATATATACAGCCTTTCCCTTAAGGCTAAATAATAGACTTAGATATGAATGTTATTAATCAAATAAGAATATTTCGAAAATAGTTTACAAAATTTTTGTTTAAATAATATAATAGATATAATTCTGAGTTAAAATAACTTTGAAGTAGAAGTAGATTCAAGGATTTAAAATTTTTTATTATTAAAATTACAAAAATAAATAACCAAATGCGGATATATTGATTTCAAGATCAGATCTTAGGATAAATAAAAATAAAAACCAAAAGTTCCATTGCTTAAATATTCTTAAGAGTATACATTAATAATGTTTTGTTTCCTTCTATTCTTAGTTTGAGCTCTAATGATATCGGAGATATCGAAAATTCTTCATTACATAAGTTTTGTTTTTAAGCCCCCCTACATCGAAACTTCACCTTGATTAATTCAGAGAAAAATGCAACAATTTATTTAATTTATTGTTCACCTCTTAAATGAGAGGAAAAGCTGGCTCCAGATATTTGTAAAGAGCCTATCTGGAAAAAATTTTTCTTCCTGGTATCAATTACATGGCCAGGAAGTTAAAAATTATACATACTGCCAAGCGAGGAATAAAGCTATATTACGCCTGCTTTCAAAAACCATTTTGCGGAAATATTTTAGCCTTTGGACATTCATAAAATTATATAAACAAAGCAACATGATGAAAAACTTCTAAATTAAATATAGTTTTCCTTGATCTTTGTGGTATGTACTTTAAGAACTCAAGAAAACTAATTTAATTTCCTGTCAGTTAATTGGAATTTATATTTATAATCTTAAGAAAGTTTAAATAATTTATATGAATGCAAATGACTTACTTCAATTTGAAAGGATACTTTTCATATCAACAAAAATAATAGGAAAAATGTGTCTTTATTTAATTTATATAAAATTCAAATATTGTGATTCTAGAACTTTATTTTCTGTTTTGTATGAAATGCTTTCAATTTTCCTTTTCTTCTTATTTTTAACCATATGACATACAACCTTTGAGGACAGATTTCCCTCGAAAAGTTAGCTTTTTATTTCATATATTTACAAATTTCAAGCTGCCTGAGTTTTTGTGTACATATAACAATTAGTTTCAATTAGCGGAATATATTATTTAATAAATTATAAGCTATAAGTGAAAAATAGAAAAAGAATTGTTTTCCTTAGAAAGAAAGGACAGAACCTACGCTTAGGTTTGTTATTATCTCCTGCCATTTCTAAAATATAAATAAATTTTTCTTATATTTATAGTTATTATAATAATTTTATAAATTTATTTTACTCTCCAGCAGCATTTATTTTTTATAATGTTTTTTTACTGGTTCTTAGTAAGCCTAGCAGGCTTTGATTAGCTTAAATCTAGTTAGCCTTAAGTTATACATGCAATTCAACAAAAAAAGTATTATTATATTAGTAGTGGTAGAAAGACTAAAGCCTTGCAGTCTTCAAAAAATTTTCTTGTACTTATTTGCATGTTTTTAACAAATCTTTGATTAAGAGTATAAAAAATATAATTTACGTGCTTAGGTATAGCTTTCTTTTTACTTTACTTGAATACTTTGAGGACGGCAGTGAAAATCGTACTTTGCTTTATCTAGCGGCGCCTTACTCAGCAAGAAATTAAAAGTTGATTTTAATAAAAAAATTATTTTTATATTCACATAAAGTTGTTTTCATCTAACAAAACTATAGCCAATGTTAGCCACCAGCGGTAGACACCGTCCTCAACGTGTTAAGGACAAAAACTAAGACATATTTTTCTATGTTTAAAATATTTTGCTTTTAGTTCTATCCAATATTTTTTTGGGTAATTTGAAAGTGTAGTCTCAAGTGTCAACTTGAAATTTATTTAAAATCATAAACCTAACATTTATAAATTGATTAAGCGTAATTTATAAAAATACTTCCATCAAATCGTCAACGAGTATTCATCGATCACATCAAAACATCGCTTTTATTACACACGCAGCAGCAGTTAAAACAGTTTATATGCATTTTTTAGTGTGCTTCTTCTTTTTTTTTTTGTTTCCTTGTTTATTTGTACGCCTCGGATTTTCCAATAATACCTGATAAGCAAAAAACTATAATGAAAATTCATTTTTATTCAATTAAGGAATTCATGAAATATTTAATTTTGCTTTGGTCCATTGACCAAAATCCAAGCTTTAGTTTTACGGACTAAATGAATTCTTAAACTTTGAAAATTTTCCAGCATACCTAAACATGTAAGCAATTATAAAAAGATTTAAATTCTTTCCTTCAGCACACTACTATTAAGTGTTCATCATTAATCTTGTCAATCACATTTCCAAGTCAAATTTTGTTTTTTTGGTATGTTAATGTAAATGTTATAATTCCTGTACATTTTTAAGCATCAAACCTGTAAACTGAAAGTATATAAAATATATAATACTATCGCTCTAAAGGATTATAGTAACCTCTAAAGGAGGTCTCTAAAGGATTATAGTAAAACTGCTTGTTTCAATCTATCTAACATCTAAGGTGAGCAATTAATTTGTTTATAAATTTCCAGGCTAAGAAAATTACTTATGCCAATCATAAAGTGAAATGATTGAATCCTTAAAATTATTAAAAGAAGGTTAAATATTTGCTATGAGAGAAGTTTTTTTTGAAGAGACTGCCATCTTTGCTGATATTTGATTCAAAGCAAAAATATGTCAATGATTTAGAGCAGGATTTTAAGCTATTTATTTAAATACAACAAAAAAAATTAATTTGTGATCATTAATTAAACAAAAAGAGACTACTATATCCCAATATTAGATCTGGTAGTTAATAATGCTTAAAACTTATAATCCTGCTAAATAGCTTTCGTTTTTTCTACTTTAGGATACTAACGATTTTATCTATCCTTGGAAAACGGTAAACTATCAACAGTATTTATTAATGCGAATTAATGAATCAACTGCTTAAATTGGCGTCAAGGCAAAAAGATAAAAATACTGCTTCACCAAGACAATTTTTCATGGTGCACGTTAAAGCTTTTATTGGAAAAATATTTAAAAAGTATCTTCTGAAAATAGTTCGACATATTTGAAAAGAAAACCGTACTTTGGCTACATATAATTATTTTTAAATTCATCTCTAGAACCCATTCCTAATGAATTTTTCCAAATGTCCCTCTTTTGACAGCAATGCTAACTTTTTTCTTCTATCCTCTACAGAATCTACCATCAAAGCTTATGTTTAAATTTTTTAATTTATTTTTTTTGTAATAAAAAACTCAGAATTTAAAAAAAATTGTTAAATTTATACATAATAAGTTCAGTTTCGCTGATGATTCAAAATATAATATGAAATAAATTTGGGCTTTATATTCATAAAACAACATCAAAGAGAATATTTTAAACTTGCATTTAAATTTACACTCCTTATCGATTTATTAGCCAGTTTTTTCATCTAAATTTTTCATTTAAATGTAGACATTATCTCAAGTCGTACGGATATAGTTTATAACATTTCTTGGCTAAAGTATAACCACAAAACAGAATATAACATTATGTTCTGTCAGATTGATTAATTTAAGGAGTAGCAAAGATTAAACCGGGTCAAAACAAAAGATTTAAGAGTTATTTTAAACTAGAGACTTTATGTTTGTGGCTTGTTAAGTCTTGGATATAATATTTTGATGGTAACGTGAAAACCATTAAGCTGCTTAAGTAATTATTATGTTATAAGATAATATTTATCATCATACAAATTTGACATATATTGTCAAAGTTCTTGGATAACTTTATGAAATCATGGATTAATCTCATAAGTTTATGTTGATAGAACTTAAATAACTTAAGAAATATTAAATCCTTCAATAACCACTGGGAAAATTTCTGCAATGCTGTAGAAAAATAACTATCTTTAATTTTTTCTTATATTTTCTATTTAAAGCTGGTGAGATTTTTGCTTGATTTTCTGCTTATTGAAACACTAAAAGGTTCTCTTATCACAAAAGTTGTCCAAAAAAATTTGTAAATTGTTAATCAAAAGCTCTTCAAAGAAAATTATTTAGTATTGAAGGTTATTAAATCGATTTATTTTTAGTTTGATTACTTATATTATACTTCAGTTGAAATCATAAATAAAATTTTTGCAGGTTATTAGACAACATTTGACTATACATAAGATGTTCAGGAGGATTTTGCTGGGAAAATTTGGGTCATATCAAGATATGTATGTATAGCAAAGGATAATGATCACTTTTTTTTGTCTTTGGTTGCTGAATTTATTATTTTAAGCACTTTCGTCAACAAATGCTCCGAATCAAAAAGTTATCTCAACAATGTAGAATAAAAAGAGGAAAAGTCCAAGAAAATTTCCGTATATAATACTACATTTTTTTTGTTGGAAAAACTCAAAAAAGACTTCTTCGTATATATTTCTAAATCTGATTTGATCAGATAGGTTTGACTCTAGTAATTACAAAAGTTGGGGGGTAGAATCTTCTTAGTCTTGAAGATTAGTCCTTTTAGTCAGATATTGCTAAGCGCCTCCATTATATTGAAAAATTCAAAAAACAGCAATGGATGCTGTGAGTGTTTATTTAATTTCACAGTTTTAAAATTGAATAACAAGTTTGACTGTTGGTATGTAAGTTAACAGCCTTAAGCCTAATAATCTAATAAAAACCAAATTTCACAATATTTAAATTTATGAATACATTTTTATTTCCTAAGCTAGTTTGTGAATATTGTGTTAAGATTTACTCATACATTCATTTATAATCCTCAAAATTTTATCAAATAAAAAACTTAAAATTGCACTAAAAATAATCTGGCTAAAAGCCAATACCACCAAATTGTAAAAAATTCCATTAACAAATATTATGTCAGACGACAGAAAATGTTTTCCTATAGTCATAGTACAGGAGCAAGAAAGTTATTGTAGACTACAATTCTCTTGTTACCTTCATTTAATACTGAATCTATGAGGAGCCAATATTGTCCAGCAAGTGTAGGATAAAGGATTCTATATAATAGTTGATTGTAAGCTGTAAATAAATTCTTTTGGCATCATTTAAGCTAACAACATTAGGTGCACAGGATTATAAGCTATTTTCATTTAATATCTGACTTTGTTCACATATTTATAGACAATAATTAAGATGTGGTCAATAGAGTTGTAATTGATGAAAATTTATTTTAGTTAAGGCTGCTGTTTCATAGCTGCTCAAAGTCTGTAATTGGTAGCCATAATGGTTTTTGTTGATAAGAATTATGACTTTTTAGAGTTTTTCTTTTATTGTTAGTTTGAAAAATAAGTAACAAAAAGATTTTTATATCATTTTTAATTAATGTGTTCAGTTTAACCGATATTTTTCTTTATAAACACCACATTTTAGAATTTATGATTTTTTATCTATTATGTTTTTCTATCACGAAATAAATTGAAAAATAATTTATAAAAAACAAAATTTTATTAAAATTATTTTTGTTAAAAAGAAAAACGCACGCAAACAATTTCATGAATAATTTAATAAAAACAAAAGGATCAATATTTATCTTTGAAAAGCTATTTTACAAATTAATTTCAATAATAATAGAAAGTTGAGTAATCCCAAAGTATACTAAACCAAGTATCCAAGTTTCCATTGCATATGTGATAAAAAAGGGGGAAAATTCTTCTATAAAACTTTTTATAGCACATAGCACAAATACTCCAAATAGTTATAGGCTGTAACCTAATCTAGTAAAATTTTACAAACCATCTAAGCTCCTCCGTTCTTCTGTGAGTCACCAAAATTTACATGATCCTTGAGTTTTAGCTTGGTATGGATCTACAAATATTTACATCTTAAATTTCCGCATTTATCTTGATCTATTAGTGCTGGTAATTTTCAATTTTTACTACAGATGTTTGACATTTGTAAAGGGTCAGGTTCGATTGCTCAAATAGAAAGTAAAAAAAGTGATTCCTTGAACAACTGGCGACAGGAAGGAAGAAATTTTTAGCTAGTTATTGGATATCTTGGGATTGACTTCCTATCTTTGGTGTGTCTATATTGAAATACAATAGAGTACATGCTGCAGTACAGGTTTAATATTCAGTGCATTAAAAATAGGATTGAAATTTTAATTTTCAGTTTTGAATACTACATATCAATTATTTATTCATACCAATTTTATTCAATGAATTCCTGGAAAGCTTAAAAGGTTGCACTAGTTACATCACAAATGATTAGTTTTTATTACTTACGAGATCACTCAAAAATTAAACCATATTTTAATAAAATAATTACGTAATGTTTGTAAAAGTGAAATTTTTGCAATCGCCGAGAGACGTAATACATAATAGCTTTTCCTTAATAATATATTACTCAAAATTCTATTAAAAGATATTTTTTGATGCATAAACTTTTGTCGCGGAAGATTTCGATTTTGGGTTTTTTTTTTAAAGTTTTACTGAAAGTTTTGTTTCAGTAAAGTTATTATTTTAAAACTGAAACAAGTAAAGTAGTTTAAATTTCCATATAAATCAAAAAGACATACCTAGATAACTTTATTTTGAATAAGAAGAAGCAGTTAAAGAAAATATTATACATATATGCATATATTTTATCCTTTTTGGTATTATTTCATGAATTATATGATAGTAGAATCACTGCATCAATTTCATTTGATCAAAGTATAAGTATTGAAAACTTCATCTTTCTATTTTCCCCCAAATATATATCAATTTCGATATGGAAACGACATGAAAATTTGGAAAATAAAATTAAATTAAAGTAACCAAAAATAAAAGTTTATTTGATACTTATTTTTTTGCCTTTTACTAGCAAAAAAATTTTACGGAACTCCTGAATATGCTCTATCTCTAGGAAGTTGTTGCTTTTATATTTATTTTCACCTATTTTCATTTTCTACCAATCAAAATACCTTGAGAATATTTTTTATTGATTATAAGAAATTTGCTTTTCTTTTAACCTAATTTTAAAACTTATTTAATGTAAGAGAAAAAAAAAAAGATTATTTTGTTTTCTATTTCATCAAATATTTAAAATACGATTGTCAATTTAAAATAAAAAAAAATTTTTTAAATCACGTTTCATTCTATCACCATATGCTGACATTATCCATATCCAATTTTCTTAGCCTTTTAACATATTTTCTTTTTCGGTTTTTTTCTTTTTTGTATTTTTTTACTTTAGGTTGAGTATTCCATTCACAATTTAAGGTGGCAATATAATAGCAGTTGTATTAAAGGCTGGCTGGATGATATTTATTGCCACAAAGTTTAACATTTACTTGCTCCAGCCACCCTGGAGAATTCATTTCTATCGCACTAGAATTTTTTTTATCATTTCACATATAAATGTATATATATATATATATATATATAAGGATTATATTGAGGTACGTGCCAGAACTACACCCACCAAGTATAAAATGTTGTTTACGTGCTATATAATAGGATATTTTGTAATAGCGTAGATATCCTGTGTGAATTGATATCCAAAGAAACGTAAAGAACAGCTCTGCATTTATTGTTTGAATTCGTTTACTGATATTAAAGTTGACTTTTAACTAGAAATTTTTTACTTGTGCTCTACGCTTACTAAATATAAAATGGATAGTTGAAATGGATTGTGAGAAGAATTCCTTTGTATAAAAGCTTAATATACATATATTTGTTGGTGTTATTTACTTTAAAACTATTCCTCTTTGTGTTTTATGTGAACAAAATTGTAATAATGTAACATTTTTTCAAAATAGTTAATTAGTTAATTATAATGATTCTATATAAAATATAATTTTAAAAGATTTTCGCTGATTACTTTAAATGGTTACAAACAAAAACAAGTAAGATTTATTCTGTCTTGATTGAAAAAAGTGGATGAAGTCTAAGCTTACCTTAAGTACTTTACTTGATGACGATATGAAAATATCTCACAACCTAACCAAAAATATCATATTCAGAACAATCGGTCAGCAGAAATAACATATTCGTATATTAATTCCTAAAAATAAATGAGAAGACACAGGTTGATCTAACCTTAGGACAAATTTTATTACTTCTACAATTTAGTGGCGATAGAAATAAAATATGTAAGTTTAACAAGCATTATTCATACAAATATCAACAATCAGGATTGATTAAAAGAGTCAGGAATACTTCCAGTTGAAAATAAAGAAAAATACAAAGTTTAAATTTACTTAGTCTTACATTCAAAACAAAACAGTCAAATATAAATCTGTCAACACTGTTAAAAGGTTAATTATTCTGCGTAATTTTTGGTTTGCTCGCTCTTTCAAAAATACATGAAATGCATTTGACAATTTATCATAATACTAAATATCATCTAGTCAAATTTTTAGACTGATCACGTGCGAATCAGAAGATAAAGCAAATTTTACCTTTATAAAACTCTTCTAATTTTAAAAAATTCTCTAATTTCCTAGTTTTTCTAGTCTCCTTCAAAAATGTTAGTACTTAATTTAAGGTGTGGAGTTTTCTTTTAATTTGTATTAAAATGATTAAAATTATTATTTTCAAATAAAAATCAATTAAATAATCTGATATTGTCAGTCTAATTATTTTCTAGATAAAACATCCAAAAAGAATTTGAGATCGGTTAAAATCCTACCTGTAGGAAATTTCTATTTTTCATTAATTTTTTTTTTAGTATTCTGAAAAGAGGCACTTTAAAACTTGAAACTATTAATGCGTAAACATTGGTAAATAGCTATTTGGTCAAAATTTTTGAAAAAAAAAACCTGAAAACTCTTGACCCAGAAAAGCCCTCTTGAACAAATTTGATCCTCTTTTTTCCTTTCGCTATTATTCAAGAATACTACTTTTTATATTTATATAGGTTCAAGGACCCGAGAATTTCTTGTAACCTATTTTGTCTACAAGAAAATAGATTTTATTTTAGTTCCAGATATATTAAAAATATATTTCAGTTTATTGGATAAACTAAAGCTTTGTAAATCATCTTATGAAAATTAGATAAATCCCTAAATAATTCCTAGAACTAAACAAATATTTTGATATTAGTGAAAGTTTTCTAATTATTCATTATATTCTTAATGATTTTTTTGAAAAATTAAGAGGCACTAGTAATCCATTATCTTTTTTCTTTGAAATAATAACCACTAAAAAGCAAATGAAATTTTCTTTAATTTTATTGCTATTACTTCAGCTCCAGTTTAATTTCAAAAGAATCTCATTAAGAATTCTTGTTACAATTTGAATCTTTTATATTTAATATAAAAAATACTTTATTTTTTGAATTACTTTCTGGCTACTGGTATTTTTTTAAATTAAAAATTTATCCAAGGTCCTTTTTAAAGTATTTATTGTACTCTTTTAGTTGTATTTGTGAATATAACAGAGGGTACACTTTTTTTGTGTCTGGTACTTTGCTATTGTTAGCTATTACAGTTATGGATTAATGAAAATTTGCTGCATGGTTAATTGGTTTGTCCAATACGACTGATGTCCTTTGAGATTTCTATAAGATTTTCTCAAGGGACTACAATGTCCTGAGATTTTAAAACAATCAATTTTTTGGCCTTAAATTTTTACTTTATACTTTTAAGAACTTTTTAAAAATTGAATTTTTTGTGAAGTTTCTATAATTTAAAATTATTTTTAAAATGTAGGTATATATTTTAAGAACATTTACCATTTAAATTAAAATCCAAGGAGAACTTCAACACAGCCACGCAAACGAAGGATACCTGATTTTTGAACTCAATTACAACCTTAAGTACTTTTAAAGATTTGGAGAAAAGATCTAAGACACTTGCCAACTTGGCTTCTCTTATTCCACTGAGGTTAATTAGCTTTTGAACTAACATTCTGACATAGTCAGCCAAAATTACTTCAATTCTGAACTTAAGTAACTTAATTGCATGAAATTCTGTGTTGGTATTCGTACATATATAAAATAGTAAAAATGGCGAAGAATTGCAACAAAAAAACTCAAACACGCCAATAACTAACAAATCCATGAACTTGATACTTTGATGGCATGATTGTTTTTTTTTTTACTAATCGCTACCTCTATATACTGAATATAGATTGACGGAGCTGAATCAATGATTCGGAAATTGTAAAACAACTAGCTCGAAACTTTTTGAATCGTATTACAATATGTAGACTGGATTCGTTTTTAATAATTTTCATTTGGTTACAGAGTTAAGTGATTAAAATGTCATATGTTGCATTGTATGTATAAACAAATGCAGAAATTTTTTGAAAATGATGGTCATGACATGACCTTTTTCTTTATTCTGAAATTTAATTTTAAAAACAAAGATTTTGAATTAAAAAGGCAAACACTAGAGTTTAACGGGAAACAAAAAAGAGTAACGTCAAGCGACGAATTTTTCATCGTATTAACTTTTTTTTTTCTCTATGATTATGCAAATACTCCACGTGTTCTACTAAAGCAAATTAAAATTATTTCAACAAGTTTCAAATAAAAAAAAAAGTAAAATATTATCATTTTCGAACAAAAGCCAACATTAGGAGAAAATATTCTAAAGAAGTTTTTATAAACTTCAGAATTACCATCTTGACTTTTTCATTCTTCTAATTTCATAATTCTTAGCTCAATTATAATAGACTTTTCTCTGAAAACTCTTTTCAATTTATACAAATCTCTAACAAGTCTTAAAATCATATAAATGATCTTTAAACCGTCATGATTATAGCACGTTATACCTTTTAATGTAGAATAAAAATGTTAGAATCTTTAAATGCATTGAAAATCTTTCCCTAGCCAAAGCACTCATTAAAAGCTTAAGAAGTCCTTGACCTCAATGCAGGAGATAGTAAAGAAATATTTTTAAATTTGAAAATAGTGCTGTACCATTTATGCATTATTAAATTTTTTTAACAGCTTATTATTTATTTGTATTTGTCTGTTGTTGTATTTGACAATTAATTATTACGTAAGTTAATTTTAAATAAATTTTACTTTAAATTTATAAGCAAATGGGGTCGATGTCTTGAAGTTAACAAAAAATATATTATTAGTTTAATTGGTTTTACAAGCAATGCTATTTTAGGCACTCACAAGAGAAGGTCTTCCGGTTCCCCCCTCCGATTTCATTCATTTGGGATATGTTATTCTACATCGAAATCTATCATTTTAGCTGATCCGAATTATATATTTATTTATTTTTTCTAATAACACGATTTATCATATTCCACCATTAGTTTGCTGTAACGAACGTTTCTTAATCCTAAATTAGTGGAGTGAACTAAATGCACTTAAAATAATAAAAAAAACTCTTGCATATAAATAAAATAAGTATCTACTAATTAGATACTAATAAAAAATTATTCAGCAGAAATGTATCTATAGCTTTTCAATTATATTTAAAGTACATTAGTAAAACATATGTCACCACTATCGTGCTAGTAAGTTCATTCTGTAATGCAAAGAAATAAAAACTGCTATGCCATATTAAATGTGCAACCTTTTCGATTATTTCAAATATTTGTTTATACTTATTATCACGCTTTGAAAACTCATTTTCTTGTCGAGCACTTTTATTATTTAACTCTACTGGAATGGCTTGAAATAATAAAATAATATTAAGGATTAAATTTAACAATTGAATTAAGGTTTCCGAATTTTTTTGTTCTCCTTTTTTCATTTAATTTGATTGGGCTACAGCAACGCATAGCTGGTACACAGCTAGTATATGTATAAATATAAATGTTTTCATTACAAGAAATGCGAATGTTAGCCATGCGTTTAAAAATGAATGATTCATCCACTTTTGAGTTTACAGTATTTTGAGAAAACTTCTTAAATTCAACTAGTTTGATATTGTTCATAAAATAAAATTAAATAAATTACTGCATCTTCTGAAATTATCCAATTTTTTTTTTAAAATATCAAATGAAATAGATATTTAAAACAGAAAATAAATATCAATTGAAATTTTTACAAGCTTACTGGTTATTTGTTAGGTATAAAACCAAAATAGCTAAATTTTTCAAGACTCTCATTCTTTATATTTTTTAATATATAACAGAAAGAACTTTCTGAAATTTATGAATTTTTTTATTAAAAAATGCGAATCCTAGGAGTAGTTTTTACTGTTCAATAAAAAAATTAATAAAGTTGTTTTTGTAAATTAAATTTACTATTTATTTAGTTTTTTTTTTTACATTATTTTCAGTACAATTTTACTTTGAAAATTAGAAAAAAATCACAGCGAAATATATATATATATATATATCATTCTGTTAACAAAGTATGTAATATTTATTCTGACAAATTTCGAGAAAGATAAAAAATCTTTCTATTAAGCTGATATGGATAGTAAATTTCATCTATTTTGATTTGTATGTTTTTTTTGTTGTTTTTTTTTTAAAAAAAAGCACAAAAAAAATATTTTTATTAACAACTAAAGTATTAAAAACAATAATTATTAATTGAATTTTTCTTTCATTAATTAACTATAATAGCCAAAAATAATTTAAATACATTATAAAAAATTTTCTGTTTTGTTTTTTTTTTTAAATAATGTCAGACTCAAATTTAACTACTTTAAGTCTTTAATATCAAATATTTCACATAATATTTATTTACAATTTTATTAATTTATAAATTAACTTTAAATATTATAAACTCAGAGATTCTTTGTTTACAATTAACAATATAATTATTAATTTACGTTTTTGTTTTTTAATGTGTATGTTTTTTTCTTCAAAACTTACTTTTGGATTTTAAATACGCAATTTTAAATTATTTAAGGATTTCAGCTATACACATTCAGTTCCCGTTGTGTTAAGAGGTTCATTTGACTAAAAAAAGTAGAAAAAAAAACAAAAATTAAGAAACTATCTTAAAGTTTATAAAATTCATATTAAATAAAAAATTTTCTAATTTATTACTTAAAATTATGCTAAAAGTTAATTACTTACCAACAAAAAATCCATTTTAATAAAATTTAATATAGTTAAACTTTAGCTCGCAGCATGAAATAATAATTTAAATTAATAATAATTTGATTTTGTAAACTATTACTAATAATTCAGTAAAATACTACATTTAAACTAATTTTTGGAAGTGAAATTTTTCTTATTATATTAATTAAATTTTTAATTCCGTGTATAGTTTTTTATCACACCCGAAGTTTGTTCATATATTATCTCCAATTTGATTCTCTTTTTTGTAATTACTAATTTAAACATATTGAAATTTTTCTTTTTTTAATTTTTTTAAAAACTAATTAAAACTATTTACAAAGTTGAAACAATTTTTTACTTCCGAATTATATTTACGTTGGAAGTTGTTACGCATCGAAAATAATTGAAAATTTATTCTAGAGTTAAAAATAAGTTGATTTATTTCTTCTGTTAATTGTTATGGTTAATTTAATTAAAGTAATTTATATGGCAGTTTATAATACAAATTTTTAAATAAATTTAATAAAATGAAGCATAATATTGATTTAGTTTAAACATCCACATTTTAAAAACTAATAAATAAGTTAGGTTTTGTTGTCATCAAGTTCAAACTGATATAAATTATTTATTATGAATTTCATTCATTTAAACAAGAATTATCAATTCCACACTTTTGTGGCTAACACCCTTATATCTTTTATATAAAAGAGAAACAATTTTATGAATTAATCATTTAGGGGGTTAAACCTTGAGAAATGATTATTTAATATATCCTGAATAATACATATTCAATATGTCTTTATTTAAGCTTTATGAATTACAATAGAATGACATACACGAAAAATCAGCCATATTTCGAAAATGTATATTCAAATTCTTTTCGGCATACCACAAGGCATTGTTATGCTTTACTACACATTTCGACTGGTGTTTTTGTGTCATAAAAAACCTCACGATGTTCAAATTTTGACACTAATAGAAGGAATCTATGGACAAGAGGTTAAAGAAGCTGTGCTTAAAAAATATAAAGAAAATAAGAAAAGTAAAGAAAATTATAAAGCTAACAGCATAAGAATCAAAAAAGAAATCCTTTTCTTTACGTATTTGAATGATAAAAATTAAATAAAACCTTATTTTCGAGTTATTGATTAAATAATTCTTTTTAAGATCTATTGATGTCGACATTTTGACATTTTTCAGTCAAATTAATCACATCAATTTAAATCAAATTATCCTTATTGTAGGGTATATGAATTTTTTTTCTAATCAAGCCCTTGCGGGTATATCAACCCATAACTTAACTTACTTTCTGACTGTAACTTCGAATTTCTTTATTTTAGTAGTCAATCAGTGTTATTAATTTACTCAATTTTTATATAAAAAAAACCAAAATAATCTTAAATTAATATATCTTAATTATCAAATTTAATCAAATTAAGAAATTTCTAATGTAAGAAAAATAATATTCAATTATTTCGATTGTGTTTCACTTCCTTACTCATTTGTATTTTAATTAAATTCTTTTGTTATATTTAAAATAAAAGACCAAAAAAAAAAAGAAGAGATTAGAGTCAACTAACATTCCTTATGTATAATTATTTAATGAAATATCTTTTTTGGATTTTAAAAATAGGAAGAAAAAAAACTTTATCTTATATTAATCCCATATGTATCACGCGCTAAAGCTCTTACCTCTTCATCCACTGTACTAGGATACATTCGAGTTGGTAGATTCTTTTCAAGACTAAATTGATCCTCAGTTGTTTTTCTGTAGACAGGATTATCAAAATTAATTGATGTTAAAGTTCTGCGGCTACACTGACGATAAGCAATATATACTAACTGTAAACAAAAAAAAAAAAAAATTAAATAAATATACAAAAATATATGAAAAAAAAACTATGAATTTTATTTTTTGTATACAAATACAAACCATAGCAAGAGTAGCAAATGTTCCTAGTAATCCAGCAATTACAACTAAAGCAATATAACCAGAATCTGGTTTTTGAGGATTTACAATTGTTCCATCTGGACGGGTTATATTTCGTGTTGGATGTAGACCATCTGTTTAATTAAATTAAAGAATTATTAAAACAAAAATAAATGAAGGCTAATTTTAAAATAAAACCACCACCAGTAGGGATAAATTTATTAAGAAATAAAAATTTTTATCTTTGTTGTATTTTGTATATTCGTTTAAAATATAATCAATTTTTATGTTTTCTTTTTGAAGGAATGAAGGGAAGTTTTTTGTTTCTTCTTTAAATTGATATTAAATAAATATAGGATTGTAATCTTCCACCTATTTGGCCCATTATTTATTGTAGAGAAGCACATATATTCTAAAGATATGTTCTAAGATAATGTTCATTTGATAATTTTACATGGAAAAATAGATATTTTAACAGAGCGAAAAAATTCTGTAGACATCTCATTTGAAATCTATTTTCTTTAATTTCCAATAAAAAAATGGGATGGCTGCTGTATTCTATACATCAACTGTTTTGAAAATGGGAAAACCAGCAACAGCAACTATTACAGTACGTTATTGAACCCATATTGAACTAAGAAATCCGGGAAAAGGATCACATATATAACCGATAGATATGTATATCAATGGGCATTAAAAGGAATCTATAACAAATATGAACAAAAAGTAATTCTCTTTTAATACACAAAAACTAAATATCCTTAATCATAAAAAATAAGCCATTTGATTTTAGTAATAAAAACAAAAAAAGGAGAAAGTAACATGAATAAAATAAATTAATATAAATTTCCTTCCAAAATAAAATAAAAAAATTTTGGAGCAAAAGGTACACAATCAATTTTTAAAGAACTTATAACAATCAAACTCGATTTATCGTTATTTTTTTTTTCTTCATCAAAATGATGCTATACAACATCCTTGATCCATATTGTTCCCCTTAGGGTACTTCGACTTTTAAACAGAAATGTAAACAGGACAAGCTTCTGCCTTTTAAAATTATATTCACACGTTCCTATATTAGCCCTTCTCAATGTCTTCCGCTTCCAATAAACCAATAAATTCTTTTTTCTGCCCCCCTACCTTTCTACAACTTTATATCAACACTAAATATCTTTCATAAATCAATATAAAAAAAAGAAAAGAGCTTTAATAACAAAAAAATCATGCGTGAACAATTTTTTACTTTGTTTTTAAATAACCTTCGATTTTTGTTTTTGTTTTTTTTTTTGGCGAAGCCGAATTCTAGGGATTATTTCGTTGCTTCATTCAAATTGAAATAATCCTTTTTCCTTTTATTTGGTTTAAAATATCGTTTACTGAATTGAACAGTAATATTTAAGCAAGGATGACTGGATAATAATTTCTTTATCTTTATTTACAATGAAAATAAATACTTTTATTGTATTTTTCTTCGTTTATTATAGACCTTTGTAAAAACTGGCCATTAAAATTGTACCATTTGAGAATTAAAATAGGGAAAACAGATGCAAAAAGGAAAAACGTGTTAAAATTTCATGGAACTTGTGGAATTTATGAGTTATTATTGTTTTGTTTTATAATTTTAAATGTTTTTTAGGAATATATTTCTTTTAAAATTAAAATAATTTTCAGACTCTTAAGAGAATTCGTGAAAGAAAAGAAAAAGGAAGAGTTTATGATATCATACCAAAAGTCTTTAGAGTTTTGTGTGATGTATGAAAGCCGAAGCGTTTAATTTGTAATATTTTTTACTTTGAAAGCAAATTTTTTATTTCTACAAAAATAAAGAAAAGAAAATAACAAAGATATATAGCACATATTGACTTTAAAAGTGAATTACAGTACTTTGAGAGACACTAAATAACATTGATCTTGTGTAAGCATTAAAAGCGAACCTCGTAAGTTGATAAAAAATTAAATTATGGGAAAAAGTGTTATAAAAACTTCTCCTTGTCGAAAAAAGAATTTTTTTTGTGTTATTATTTTGCAAACTTGAAACTAAGCGATTGTCTGTAATTGTAGTAGGAAGCACATAGGTATGCTTAAACTTTTCATTCTTGCTTCCTATTAAAGTCCTTAAGTGTACCTAATACTTATTCGTTATTTTTAAAATTTAAAATCAATATTAATATTAGTAAAATATAAACATTAATAATTTTAAATAAGAAAAATATATACATGAAAGTTAATATTTTTAATAAAAATATTTATTTCCATCGCAAAGCTTATTATTAGCATATTTTTTCGTTTTCCGAATTTTTCTCATTATTAAGTGGTATAGATTTTTTTTGATGAACGCAATTTATTAGCTGGATAGCTTTTGTTATTTTACAATAGCTCAAATTGTGAATGTGTATATTTTGGTATTATACAGAGCTAAAGAGATAAATATTACCTTATTTTGTCAGACAATTTTATTAATAATTTAGATAAAATTACGATAATAAAGAAGAATCATGTAAATGTACTCGACATGAATTCTTTCTAGATACTTTTGTCTTTGGAAAATAAATATTAAAAGAAAATAACAGACAAGTAATTTCTACTCTTTAATACAATTTGTAGAATTTTTGATGTCATAGCTGTAGTAGTTAATTTTTATATTTAAATTAAATATTAATGAAATTTATGATTAATCTCATTAGTCTGAAAACTTTAAAGTGCTTTTATATTAGATTTTATTTTAAATGAAAAATCAAATTAAATTTTTAAATTTTAATAAGATATAAAAATTTGTTAAATTGATTAATAAATATGAGAACAAAACTTTTTATAATTGATATTGTTTCCAATCAAGAGTTTTATAACAACGTCATTTATATAAATAAAAGAAGGATTAAGAGCAGTTTTAAGAGATTTTTTGTAAACAAAAAGGAGACTATGAAATGATTAGCCCTAAATCAAATTGACTTTCAAATGAAATGAAAAAATGACTAAGTGAGTCTTAAAATAACTTTTTTCCGTCCTTCAGTAACCATTCTGATTGTCAAGGCATTCTAATATTAAGCATTATATAAAAGTTGCCAATTATATTTTAAATTTTGATTTTGTATTTATTTTACAATACATTTAAATTAATTACAATTTTGAGTTCATTTTAATTAATGAAAAATATAATCAATCTAAATATTAATATATAAAAACTATTGCTCAGGATTAGTTAATCAAAGTTAGATAATATACAAAATTACTATAAAGTTTGATATGTAAGCGTAATGTATAATAGATTTATCCAAAACAAAAACTTCATTTTTGAAAGGAGTCCTCTATAACCTGATACAATAATTTTATGTATTATTTTACTATATCTTTTTGGCACTAATCGCTAAAGCTTTTAAGATAAAAAACAAAATTGAATACATTAATCTCTTAAGCTGTTTAAATCTTTAAAAAAAGAAAAGGAGAATACGTCTTGACAATCATCTTTGAGTATTAGTCGATTTTGTAAAGCAGATTATCAAAGTAATAAAGATTTATGAAGAATACATAAAAATTGAATATGTAGTAAAAGCAACATTTGAAATCACTAAATAACGATACTTTTTATCAGATTTTTAAGTGCAGCATTATTCTTATTTCTTGATTTACACAATAGAAACATTTTTGGAAAGTTTAAAAAATTTCTAAGCTTCGTCTGGCCTTTTACCTCCCTAACTTATAGCAGTAGCAACACGTCCTTGTGCTTTGTCTCGTGAGCGCTTGATCATTTTCTAACTAAAACTGATTTTTTATTTGAAAGCAAGTCAATGCCAAGTTTTGGATAATTTGTTCATCATAGCCTAAATGTATTTTTGAATGTAGATTGACAACGTGTTGTTGATTTCTAAACAAATGAATAAGTGTACGAAATGACATAGCAGTTAATTAGTAATGATAACAAGACGATTAGAGGACAAATATTCAGACAGATATAGTTTTCAGTTTAAGCCTTAGTCTTCAAAAATATATAATATTGTAACAGAATTGAAATATTAAAAAAAATTTGTTTTTAATATCAAACTATGAGAAATGGTGGTGGATCTAATCAATGAAGAAAATAAAGGATACAATTATCCCATTTACTGTAAATTATATAATGTCTGGTAGCAAACGTATTTACCAAGAATTCAAGCTATTGGATATCTCAAAGTTTGCTTTGGCCAAATTTACAGCTATTTAAGTTGGGAATTATTTGATAGAATGGATGAAAAACCATAATAATATTTTTCTTGTAACAAAATAATTTAATATTATTTTTTATAATTTTTTCAAAAAATAAACTAAATATCTCATACGATTTAGTATTGAAATTTCATTCTTTAAAATAAAATAGAACCTTGGCATTCAGGAGAAGACAATCTCAATTTCCTTAGTAGTGAATGGGTAAACCGTCAGGAAAATAAATGATTAAAATAAATTGTCATTTCTTTATTTTTTGCAACATAATCTAATATTTGAAGTTTTTCGATTGATTTTTAAAAATCAAAAACCAAAACAAACAATTTTAATTATAAATAACAAGTATTTCTTATCTCCACTAGCCACTTACTAGCACAGAATTAAGGAATGAAATTCCAAAGAGGCAAGAAACTCATATCTTAACCGGGTTCAAAAATTTTGCGAATTTTTAGACTCGTACATGCTGTATGAATCTTAGCAAGAATTTGACTAGGCAACTTTCAAAAGAAGGAACTTTAGAAAACTTATTGTTAGAAAACAACTTTATTCTAGAATTTTCGAAAAATTAATTTTTTTTTTTGATATTGCAAAAGTATGGTCTTTTAAGGATAAACTGTTCAATTTCTGTAAGGATATCTATAATATTTTCATTTCTACAGTCGTTTTAAGAGGTAAAGAACTGCGAAGCATGTCCATACTTAAAACTTTAAGTTCTGTTATCTCAAAACTCCTTTTTTCGGGATGGTGTTGATGAAAAATTAAAAAACTAGTGAACTGAATCATATGAAATTTGAATATGTTATTCACAACATCCCTGGCTATCGTCGGAAGTATTTTCGTATTTTTTTTTTAAAAAGGCGTAATTTTGCGAATTTTCAATTTTTTTGTTTTTCTAGTTCCAGCCATAACTGCACTCATACTGATTAATA
Organism: Acrocera orbiculus; assembly: GCA_947359355.1. Taxonomy (NCBI): domain Eukaryota; kingdom Metazoa; phylum Arthropoda; class Insecta; order Diptera; family Acroceridae; genus Acrocera; species Acrocera orbiculus. Next base: position 21,120,443 of record OX375756.1, on the reverse strand, counting down.
TTTTTTTTGGTTTTTATTTTTCAGACAAATAGAAGTGCCAAAAAGCATCAACACCGTCGAGGACCAATTGCTCGAAAGATTCAAATTGAGGACCATTTTTACATTAATTAGAACTTTTTTTAAATTTGGAAAATAATTGTTTTGTTAAAAACAAGACCAAATAATAAGGCTAAGAAATTAAAATATCCTTTTTAATTTTTTTTATAACGTTACGTTCGTAACGTAAACGTTACGATTTCGAGTGTTGTCCCAATATCGTATACAGTCCGTTTACGGATCTGAATACAGAAAATTCACGAATTTTGCATTCTGTAGGTACACGGATATATATATGTAATACTAGAATCGTTTTATTCTGCTCATACGCAATTTTCTTTACTAGTGCATATGTGGCTATTCTTAGAAACGGCTCTTTTTCATGTTTAAGTAAGTACTAAGCTAAGGCCTTTTTGAGTGATATTCGAAGCCTCAAAAGAATGCTTATACGCATTCTTCATTGAAGCTTATACACATTATTACAATTCACGAAAAGAAATTTTGTATGGAGAAATATGGTATATATGTTGATTAAGCATAAGCATGTTACAATCGCGTCTTCAAATACAGGCTTTGAAAGGCTGTATAAGCGAAATTATATCATCATGTATTTACAGATTGTCTAAGAAATTAACATTAAAAATTCTCCTATTATGTCCAAAAGTGAAATAAATGGTGACATTTTTGTAAGTATATTAAAATTATTTTGTGTATTTAAAAATAATTGACCTTTTTTTTGGTTATTTTTAATACAATATTTTGAAGCTACTTTATACTGTTTTTGTAAGTACACACATTGAAATTATTTTGGCAATTTTCACAGATTCAATGATTCAATGTTCATTTTTATGACACTTTTTTTGACATTTCCATCAAATTTCCCTAATACAGATTATTGCCAATGGAGAAACGATTTTTTTGAACAGAGAGGCTAATACACTGTACAATTCAGTCCTTCTTACATGTATTACTAAATATACTACAAAAATTCGATCATATTGCTGCTCTTCTACAATATGTAAATAGAAAGAACTAAAGAAAATTCTCATAAAATAGCATAACCTTTAGTGCTAAATCTTAAGTTAATTCTAAGTCTCATATTAATTTGATAACAAAGCAATTTTAAGGAATCTCGTTTCCTAATAGTACTTATAAGCACATAAAATTACGCTAAATTTACAAGCACTTATAGAAAATAGCTTTTCAACTAAATATGCATAAAAGTGCTTTTAATTAATCCAAAATATATTAAAAATCCAACCAACAGAAATTCATTATACCATACCCAAAAGCATAAAATTATGATTTAACTACTCACGGGATATATTTGAATGTTGACCAATAATTTCATTGATTTCATTAATTGTTCCATTCTCAAATACTGATATTGGTTTGGTATCACCTGCTATTGATTTATTTGCTATAGCTTTAAAAATGAAAAAAAAAAAAAAAAAAAAATAAACATAAAAACATTTATATTTCAAAAAAGAAAAGCAGGATATTATTTAAAATTAAAATTGCTTTTTGAAGGTGGTGTATCAATTTGAAAGAATACTCATAAACTCGTAAAAAATGTTAATTTTTTACTTACCATCTTCAACACACATCAATTGATCGGACATTAGTTTTAAGCCAGTAGGACATGCACATGTTATACGAGGACTTCGATCATTAAGTTTTGGCGCTGGCAGACATAAATGTGAACAATGACCGTTAACTGATTGACAATAATTAACACCATCAGGTTGCCGGAAAGGATGATAAACATGTATTGTCATTGGATGTTGTAACTAAATTATATGACAAAATAACATAAAAATTTGTTAATAAATCAAGTCAAAAAAATATACTAACCATATGTAGAGCTGTAATAGGTTCTACACCATCACCATTAAATTTATTTGCTTTGAAAACTGTTTGTTTATCCCAATCTGTCCAATACATAAAATCTTCAAATATTGTTATTGAAAATGGATGACGTAATGCTTCAGTTGAATAAAGTATTAGACGACGTTGTGAACCATCATAATTACATGATGATATAACATTTAATTTAGCATCAACCCAATAGACACGCCGTTGTGTTAAATCTAATGTTAAACCATTTGGCCATTTAACATCATATGTAACAATTGCATGTCGATGTGTTCCATCCATACCAGCACGTTCTATTTTTGGACTTGCACCCCAATCTGTCCAATACATCCATCTATTGATTGAAGAAACAGAAAAAAAACATATTTATTATTTTGAAAATTTGAAAAGAAAATTCTTTATTTATGTGGATTATTCAGAGAGAATAATCAATTTCTTTATGATTAGATAAATAGATAGATTTAAGAAGAACTATGGAATGGGAGGTCGATTATATATTCCAGCTACGTAAGTATAAGCTCATTTTGTAAATGAGTTATCGGGATATGTAGCTGAAATCCAATTCCATACCCACATTTAATAACGATCTTTACTATGCTTTAGTTGCTGCTGGGGAGTTTCCTTTAATTTTTTCCTATGAAAATAGTGTTTCTAAGTCTTTCTAAAAAGGTGTAGTCTTTTATCGGTAATTCGGTATTATAAGTTGTTAAAGTCTGCAGTGGGATTTTTTTGAGCAAAATCAATCTGGTTGTTTGCTAGGCACGCACTGTTTGCTAATTTTCATACGGTATCAACACTTCAGTTATAAGTGTGACTTTTTTGCCTATAATTAATAAGCAAAAGCTAAAGTTTGCATTTTAGTCAGGTTATTGTAGTTGAACTAAGCCGGCCTTAGTTTATTTCCTCAACGAACTGAAAAAATGCTGTTACTACCTACCTCACTTATATTAGAAATGATTTAAATTATTTTACTTTGTTATAATTTAAAAACACTTTGATTTAGTTAAGTAATTTTTCCATAAAAATCAAAGTTTTAATTAATAATCTGAGTTGAAAATTAAAATGTTGGACATAATCGACCGCTCTTAATCAATCTGGCTCCAATTAATAATAAATAGAATTTCTCTTAATTATATATTAAAATTCTGACAGGATTTTGTAGATACATCTTCTCATATTTCTCAAGATTTTATGGAGTAAATGTCGACAAAATTTAGGAAAGGAGAGAAATGTGAGCTTCAGAGAGATTCTTGAAAGAACAGGGAAATAATTTATGATATTAGACGACATTGATTCATCCATCGTAAAAAAGAAGTGTTTTTAAAGTAGGACAACTTAATAACAACTTAAATAATATATAAAAATAATTTTTACGTACCCATCAATTGGATCTAAAGCAATAGCACGAGGAATTTCTAGTCCATCTTCGATTAACACTTTACTCATTGTACCATCAAAATTACTTAATTCAATTGTACATTTTTGTGTATCTGTAAAATAAATATGATTATATATCCAATCGACTGCTAATCCATCTGAGGTAATCAAATGATCTTTAAGAACAATTGTCTTTTCATTTCCTTCATCTATAGGTGCCCTGAAAAATAAAACAAGTAAAAATAAAGTTTTCCTTATAATATAGAAAAATAAAAAATAAAACCAAATAAAATTACTTATAAATTCTTTGTGATGCGACATCACTCCAAAATATCATTCCTGTACGAAAAACATAATCTAATGCTGTTGCTGATTTAGTTTCATTAACAATTGAAGTCATTTCACGATGATCAAGTGCTATTTTTCTTATATCATGACGACGTGCAAATAATAATGATGCATGACCTTCGGTTGCTTTACATCTTGTATGATTTCTAGGATCTCTCATATAACCTGTATCACATTCACATTTATATGTACCAACTTCATTGATACAACGTTGAGAACAAGCACCAGGTATTTCACATTCATTAATATCTACACATGTTCGATTTTCAATTAATTTATAGCCAGCACGACAATCACAATAATATCCAGCCGGTGTATCAATACATTTTTGCGAACATCCTCCATTATTTTTTAAACATTCATTTATTTTACATTTATCCTGTGGTTCATCTTCATCATTTGGACAATCTTTATGTTTATCACATACTTTTGTTAATGGTATACAAATACCACCGCCACAATCAAATTGTGTTTTGGGATCACATTCAGTTATATTTTTCATATCTAAAAGATTAAGGAATTGCTTTAAAATGAAATTTTTTATTTATATTTAAATAAAAAATTATATTACTGCAATCGATTTCATCACTGCCATCAGGACAATTTGATTGACCATTACATGCCATATAACCAGAAATACATGTAAGATCTTTACACTGGAATTGATCAGCACGACATGTTACATTTAAACAATGGGGAAAAGTTTCATCATCACCATCGGGACAATCTTTTGTACCATCACATAACCATTTTTTATTAATACATGTAACACGATCTTTACATTGATATTCCTTGGATACACAGGGTGAGGATAATTTTGTACTGCAATTCTGTAAAATTATTAAAATTTGAGTTAAGAAAACGTTTTTAATAATGTTTTCAAAATTGTGCTTGCAATAGTTTTATTACAATTAATTGGTTGAGCTTTAAGCCTACACCTCCTTGGGTCTTATTCGTATAGAATAAGTTTACTATTTCAGACTACGAGCCATTCAAATCCTAAAAACTATCCAGAAGTTAGAGTACCTAATAGCATAGCCACAGAAAAATTATATGATAAAATTTTATCAGGTAGATGCAGAGCAAACTATTGTACGCGAATCGCATGCGGCTTTTGAGTGTGGATCTACTGAAATAAAAAACCATGTCCAGGCAGGCCTTTAAAGTGAGACTGTGAGTACAAAAATCTTAACCGTTAGGGTCACAAGAATTAACTATCTAATAAGTTATATTGCGGCAAAGGCGGGTAATTTCATATCCTTCAAAAACTTATATAAACGTTTGATAAAGTTGTAAAAATATCTACATAATTTTGCTGTTGTCTTCCAATTATTTTGTGTATGTTTTCAGATATAGTAACCCATCATTTGCCTACATTTTTTAATTCAATGCCCAATACGTTTAAATATGTGTGTGATCCTTCACTTTGTTGATGGTTAGACAGAAATAATATAGATTTAAAGATTAGACGCCAAGAATATGTGGTACCTACCAGATTCAATAAATTCAATTCAAGACTTTTTATAGATAAAAGGCCGTTTTTATCCCATAAAATGAGAAACTTACATATTCCTTTACTAAGCCGTAATTAGAGTAGAATATCGAAATTTTAGTTTAACAAATAGAGATCTGCCTTAAATATTATTTACTTGAAGTAACTTAAAGACTTTACCAATCATAACTTTTATATGTAAAAAACTTCTTACACCTCTCATAATTTGAATGTAAAAATAACTAAATATTAATTTCTTAAAAAAATATCTTTAACTTTAACTTGTAGCTACACGAATTGCCTGCATTAAAAACTTATAAAATTTAAATAAATACTAGAGTTAACAGAAAGACGTACAACAACAAAACTTTTATTTCTGCTTCATTTACCTCTTTATTATTAAAACCACTTTGAATAGGATGTTGAAAATTCTATGTAAATTTAACTATTTCACAAAACATACTTCACTTTCAATTACTTGTCGTTGTTATATAAAACTCGTTAAGAGGAAAAAAAATAACTCAAAAGCAATTTTATAAAATTGCTTTGATATAAAGTAAACTATGTTAAAAATTTATATTTCAAAGAGCTAAATTAGCCAACAAATTTGGTAAAATTTATAACTTCATTATAATTTTATTTGTTTTTCGTTTTTGTTTTGTTTTAGTTTTTACCTTTTCATCAGATCCATCAGGACAATCGGCATCACCATCACAAATCCATTTCTTTGATATACAAATACCATCTGAACAGGTAAATTCTCTATTTGGATGACATTGTTGGGGTTTACAATTTTTTTCATCACTTCCATCTCCACAGTCATCGTCTCTATCACAGACCCATCTTTGTTGAATACATCTACCATTTTCGCATGTAAATTCATCATTCCGGCAAGTTTCATCTAGTTTAAAATATTTTTATATTGATTTAGTAGAAAAGAAAAAGTTTATAATTAAAAAATTTATTATTATTAGTTATACCAAAATTATGCTCTAATATTTAAATTTTCACCCAAATTTTAAGATTTTATAGTCATGCACAAGTAGCTAGTTTTTTTTTTATTTCTTAGAATTTATTCATCACATTTTAAGGATAATTTGTAAAAAATTTATTCAAGTACATGCAGTAAATAATTTTTCTATACTATTTGAAAATTTTATGTCAATGGCATATTTTTCATGCAATATCACAGATTCCTTAAGCATATCTTTTCTTAACCAAACACATATTCTATGTATGTATAAGTCTATAAATATGTATATATATTTTCATGATGTTCAACTTTGATTCAACTATTATTACATATCCCTAAGACGGAAAAGTTTATTCTACTAAATTTGTGTTATGCTTCTAAAAATAAGTATTATTAATTGTACATAGGATATACAAAATTCTACTTGTCTTAAATTAAGGAATTATTTTAACACACTGAATACGTGATAAGGTGAAAAAGATGAATTTTGTTAGTAGCAAGTTCTAAGAGGATTATGTAAATTTCTTGTAAAACATCCTTATTATTATCTTTCATTTCCCTTTTATTAAAATTTGAACAATAATTAAACAGTGTCTTATAATTAATTTGAGTTTGAAAGTAAGAATTTAAAATAATAAATATTTGAATTACTTCCAAATGATTAGAAAAATTATCATCAAGTAAAGATATTTCTTTGTTAAGATTAAAAGTTTTCTTCCAGCTCCAGGAGAATAAAGAATTTCTTGTTTTTTCGGTATTTCAATCTCAATTAATACTTCTATAGATATCAGAAAATTTATTTAGGAATATATTATTCAAGTCAGATCATCCTCCAGGGTTTGATATTGTGTTTATTTGAAATTGGATATTATTATTGAGCATGAAGAAGAGTTTCTAAGAAATTGGATAAATAACAAAACGTGGTAGAAGAAAAGTTTCATATAATAAATAACTAAATCTCTAATTGGTAATCGATTACTTTTCCTTTTTATCTAGGTAGTGTTCTAAAGTTTTAGCACTAACTAAATATAATGGTCAAAATAGTATATAAGGAGCCTCAAGTTAGCAATTTCAACTTCAAAAATATATTATTTTTGTCAGTATGAGTTTTTTAGGTCGTTATTGTATTATATTTTGTCTTTCAGCTAAGCCTATAAAAATTTATTATAATGCTTTTTCGAATTTTATTGAGATTTATTAGTTACAATATTTTTACTATTTAAAAAAAAGTAGTAAGAACAAGTAATGTGCGAAATTTTCAATTTGTATTTAAAATCATTTTGCAAAAAATATTAGTATTAGAGTTATTTCTTAGGTCAAATCGATTCTTTTCTACAAATGTTTCATGTAAAAGTCGTAATTATCTATTAAAAGAGCCGAACGCAATTCTTATAACAGATTAAAAATTATTTTTTAGGAAAAGTACGAAATTAATTATCGTAACAACTTTTCAGTAAAATTTCTCTAGATCCATACTTTTACAAATTGTATTTATTACCGAAAAGTAGCTTTCGTCTTTGAATAGTCTATCAGACTTCTCTTTGTTCTTGTATGTATTATCCTCTATAAATTTCAGCCTAAAATTTTCATATCAATCTATGCACAATTTAATTACAAAGAAGCATTTAACTAAATGGCGCAGTAATAATTTAAAACAAAACTTTAAATTTAAAATATATACAACAATTATTAATAACAGTAAAAGATTAAAAACAAATCCATCACCAAATCTACAAAATAAAAAACATAAAGAGTAATTTATTTTTTTTAAATCTTACTACAGGATGCTTCATCAGATCCATCAGAACAATCTTTACTCTGGTCACACATCCAAGCTAATGGTATACATTCTCCAGGCGTTGACTTACATGTAAATTCCTCAGAAGTGCAAATTTTCTTTTCTGTAATTAATAACAAAAAAAAGAAGGGAAACCCAAAATGTTTACTTTAGTCAATGATTGAATAATTTTATAATCCCAAAAAATTAAACAAACAAATAAATTTAATTTTTAAAAGACTATAGTTCAAATTGATCATTAATTTGGCAAGGACTTCTCAAAAGTAGTTTATCTGCAGGTAAAAACGATATCACATACCTAAAATATCATCTTACTGTTTAAATAAAAGTATGAAAGGATTTTTCTAATTTATTTTATTCGACTTCTATACAACAGAAAAGTTTTTTTTAGATAATACAATTAAATAGCTACCCAGGATACTTTTAGAACTTTTTCTACTAGCAATTAAAACTTATCTAAATGAGAATCAAAATTTATGTTGCACTTTTAAGTTTATTATTGGAAAAATAATGTGTACTTATTTCCTTTGGTTTACATCTTTCATTAGACTTAAGTTTAAGTAAAGTTTCATTTTTTCTGTGCTTTTTTCAATGATTTACATTAAGTTCTTTAACCGCTTTCCCACTTTTTTTATACTTCATTAGTAATAAGGGTGCAAATAAAGTTTTATTGGATTTAAAACAAAGTTCTATCAAAAAATATTAAAAGTCTTTTAAAATCAAAAATTTCGAATAGTTTTTTTCTTTAGTAAATTGAAAAAAAGAACCTACCCAGGGATGAAGTACTCTTTCAAAAAAGAAATTTTTTACATTTTCTGAAAGGACGATATATCAAAAGTATACTTACACATTTTTAGATAAATTGGAGCAATACTTATGAAGATGAAGAGTTTTAAACCAGATTGGATCCCTTTTCTAACTGAAAAGGCAGTCATCAAAGAAATTTTTCATTGAAAAAATAGAGTACTCAGCTTTCTTGTTATTCTACTTTAATCAAATCTCTATTATTTTACTACAACTATTTTGTTGATGATGATGGCTCGTTGCTGTAGTACTATTGTGGATAAAGATAAAAAAGGACAATGCATATGGAAGGCAGTGATAACAAAATAATACATGTAAAAATCGATAGGAGGTGACACAAAAAAAATGGTGAAAAATGGCGAAGAGAATTACTCAGAGATATTAAAAATGGAAAATTTTACGTACCAGATAAAATTGGTTTAAAGTTTAAGCCAAATTCTACTTCCGTTTTTGTTAGGTTTTTACTATACATTTATTATTTTCTATTTTCCGGTAACTATAGTACCTCAAATCTATGTTCACCCGCATGGAATTTTCACTTTAAATGCTGTCGATAAATTAAACCAAAAATACAAAAAGAAAGAATAACATCAGAATTCAATTTGAAAACAGAAATTACTTTTAGAAAAGTAGAATTTCACACAGAAAAAGAATAATTTTATGAAATTCAAAATATAATTTCAATATCAAATACAAAGTTGTAGTTTGAATGGTTGTAAGAAATATACGAAAAATATCTATCAAATATAAATTTAAAAATCAAAGAAAAACAAACATAAACCTCTAGCCCCGTTCTTTAGTGGTGATATTTAGTTCTATATAACTACATTTATATCAATCAGCAGTTGTATTTTTATAATAAAATTTCATGAAAATTTCGTACAAAATACATAAATATATATCAAAAAGTTGACACTACGAAAATTAAAATGTATACAAAATTGAACTTTTCCAATTTAAATTGTTACATAAAATTCGAAATTTGTTATTAATCCTCAATACACTGAATATTTTCCAATAAAACTCGGATATGGTACAATTTTTGGTACCAGTTTTAACTAGCCATAAATATATTTACAAAATACTAACAACAAAGAATTTAAATGTAAATGACGCTGACTTAAGTACAAAAAATATTTATTTAAATTTCAAATAAAAAAAAATCCTCTTATATTTAAAAACTATTTTTTCAAAAGAAAAAAACAAAATTGTTTGCATCTGGCCCTTTACTTTATAGAAACCAATAAAATGCAAAGTACTAACAAAATAAGAGAAACAATCCTTTCACGACAGTAATGAAATTATTTTAATGGACTTCAAAAATTTGAAATTCAAAATATTTGAACTTTGAGGAGTAGTTATTGTTATAAACAAAAAGACAAAAAGCCAATGAAAATTTCTATTCTACAATTCTCTCGAGTATTTAAATGGTTGATAGTTTTATCCGTATTTTCTTCTTGAATTTGATGAATATTATGCTAGTCAGTTGTGGCTAAAATAAAAATAACAAGATTTTTTTTTTTTTTTTCTCAAGTACCTTAGGAAAACTGTTCTTGTCTTACTAAATATTGTAAGAGCTTGTGATGTTTTCCTTTGGCTTTTTGCAGTTGTAAAATGAAGTATGAAGTGTATTGACAAATAACCTGTCCAAAGCTTTGTACAAATAAATCATTTTCTATGAGATTTCAAAGAAGCTTTAAGCATCTTACGGTTAAAGATTTACCATAATAAAATATGTTAAAAGTAATTTGCAATGACATAAGGTTAAATTTTTATTGAATATCATATGCCGAAAGAAAATGGTGAACACATGTGATTTTTCTTTCGCTTCTACATCCCAAATTTTACTAACTTTTTTGAATGAGTAAGATGCTATACCTTTTTATATCATCCCTGGGTACCAACACACACTAATTATATTTAATTTCCAACTCAAATACGTATTTAATTACTAACTTGTCACCAATTTTATTCCCTGTCGCAGATTAAATTTTTATTCAGACAATTAATCAGGTTATAAGCTAAAGGTCGATATTTAAAAAAGAAATAAGTACTTTATATTTAGAATAAAAATTTAAAAAAAATTAAAAAGTATGAACAGAACAAAAAATTCAAAGACAAATTTAATTAAGGAATTTCATAAAATTTTCATTTCTATTTTTTATTATTTAAATACTGTCAAATCCCTGGTTGCAATTTAGCATTTTTTCTTTTATCTTATCTAAATATAAAGTATTCATTTCTGTCTAGAAGGGCAATATAGCATAAAACAGCAAAAATAAAAGAAAAACAGAATTGGAAACGATATAATTTCTACTTAGGATAACATACGAAAATTGAAATTCTCATTTTATGGGGAAAGGTTAGCTTTAGAATTGTCCTTGAAGTAAAAGTAAAATTTACGAATGACTTAAAATGACCACTCTGGTACTATAAACGCAAGTTTATGATCAATTAGGATAAAACAATGAATTCAAAATTTTCTTTAAATTTGTGCGACATTGTTCTGTGAAATATGACTTTAGGGAATATACTAATAATAAAAAAAATAACATCCAGCTTTATAGTTGAACGATTTTCAGTTTTATTTATTATGTTTTTCGTTTTGAGTCACAATTTCTCATTGTAAATAAATATTTGTTGTTTATTTTGTAATTTAATATTAAAAGTTGGCCGTTGATTTATTTTTATAGAGCTTTTAAAAAACACTTTATTAAAAATTATGTTTAAAAATATTGCCTATCGCCACCCTAAGGCTGCCCACAGAGTGCCGGCTTACAGCCGAGCTGACGCCGATTCCGATACCGAAGACTATAAAGTCGTTATGGGTAAATCAATAAGAATACGCTCAGTGTTCAGAGTGCAAGCCTACCAATCACAATGGGAATCGGTGTCAACTCGGCTGTAAGCCGGCACTCTGTGGGCAGCCTAAGTCTTCTCTTACTCATAGCTCTCTTAGAAATTTCCTGTGTAGATATATGTTAATTTCAAATTTTCTCGAGGGATGTAATTTCAGTTATTCTCAAGCAAAAAAAAAAAAAAACGTTGTAAATTTCCCTATAATGGAACTAAATTTAAAATTCCTTAAAAATAGACAAACCAAAATGTTACTACGAATTTCTTTTGACCTAATATGTTAACTTCTCTAGGGGAAAATAAATCAGTATTTTATGTTTATTTTAGTTGTAACTTAAAAATTTATTTTCAAACGCAGTGATCCATTAAATTGAAGAAAACAAAAGAATAACAATATAAAAGGAAAACAAATATTGTCTGTGGTATATATAACTATATAACAAATTTAAACGCCAACGAAACTGATGCAAATTTAAAAGAAATTAAAGTTTCAATTCCCTCGGAGATAAGTCTGTTTCAATTGTTTGAAAATTTAACAGAAGTTAGATAGAAAAATAATTTCAACACACCCCGTCAATTTTTAAGTTTCAACCTCTTTTTTCATGGTCAAAGAGCGAAAGATCGAAAAATTTGTAGTGTATGAATTGAACGATAAGCAGATGCAGAGTCAAACAACATCCTTACGTCTTATTTTCAAAAGAGAAAAACATGTGTTTTTAGACTAAAAAATAGTGAATTTAAGTTTTTAATGTGTTAGAGTAACTATCAATGACTTTTGAGGAATATTACCAAAAGTGTGGCTAATCAACAATTAAACAAATTTTGAACCAAAATAGGAACAACCAGAATTTATTTTGAACCAAGCAAATACATATGCCAAAAAAACGTCAAACTCGTCGAGAATTAAATAATAACTTTAGTAACAAATTTACACAAATTGCTACTTTTTATCATCCAATTTTAGACAATTAGGAGATTTGGCATTTTTTGACAATATTTTGAGTTAATAAAAGCTATAAAATGTATTTTAAATATGTAATTTAAAGGCAATATCATTGTCAAATAACAAAAAATTGTTCAATGACTGATTATATAAGAAGAAATCCTAATAAATTTTCAAGGTACAATTCTATACGCAGTTATATTATAGCTTAAGAATATATTATATGAGATAAAGAATTATTCAAAGAAAAAATTGAATTATTTTACTCAAGATTTAAATATGATGTAAGATAAAAACAAAATATGGGAGAAAATGAAAAATTTAGAAAAATTACTACAGAAAATTTCTGTAAGCAAATTTTTCATAAAATCTGCTTGGGTTTTTTTTTCTGTACACTTAAAAGTTTATTCATCTGGTGTAAAAAACAGGCAATTTTCTATAAATACTTGTACAATCATTCAAAATGTAATAACAAAAACTTTAACAAAAAAAAACTAAGTGCCTATATAAATCAGATTTTTGTAATCCTTATTTCGTGAATTCAAAACAAAAAAAATACATTTTTCAAAACAAAATAAAAAAATCAGTTTTCCTTTCAAATTCTATTATTATTGCTGACAGCTGTGAAGGAAAAAAATCTAAATCCATATATTTTATTTTTTTTATGTATATCATGCAGTATATCCATATTTCGCATGATTTTTCATTCATGTATAAATGATATGATATGGTTATTATTCCAACAATGATATCCATCCATTATAGAAATATATATGAGATCCCTTTCAAGTATTAATAATTTTCAATACTTACCACACCCTTCTTCATCAGTACCATCACGGCAATCTCTGGCAGCATCACATACCCAATTATGGGGGATACATTCATCGCCACTTTTACAAAAAAAATCACCACCCGGGCATAGTTTCACTTGAAAAAGGTAAAAATTCTCAAAAAGAAACATAGATAAAATAAAAAAGAGTTTTCGAAATGGCCCAATCTTAGGGCAGAATAACATTTTGAGGAGTTCCTGCTATTGCTTACAATTAAAAAATAAACATAAATCTTTTGTAATTTCTGTTTCCTTTAGAAATAAATTTGCTTAATAAATTAAATAAAGTTTTTACTCACTACAAAAAGCTGGATCTTCATCTGAATTATCGCTACAGTCTGTTTCTTGGTCACATTGCCATTTCTTTGGTATACAGTAGCCGCTATTGCAGCGAAATTTGTCAGGGCCACAAGTTTTTTCTGTAAATTAAATAGAATTTATTTAGTTTAATTAAATATAATAGATTTCATAATATAGCAAACTTTTTGAAAATTTTTCGGGTTTTAAAGTTAATCTTAATTAAGAAAACCTTCAAGAAATGACAAAAATAATCTAACAAATTGCAAATGTGATTTCTTTACGTGCCTAATTTGAAATTCTTTGTGGGCTAAACGAATACAATCAATTTTAATATTATAAAAAATTGATGACCATCAGTTCTTCTTTATCATCAAAGCAGTTTCATTTTTGTTAAAGTATTCTTATGAACCTTACATTTACATAAATCAATACTCATATATGTATGTATATACATTCTTGTTGTTTTCAGGACCAGTAACATCAACATGTAGTATGTCTTATTGTTGTGTCATTCCTAAGAAAGGCAAACTGAGCTTTATAGCACTTTGTAAAGAAATTTACAGGATAAAAGGTAAATACATTTTAGATATTACAAGTAAGAAGCTACGTAAATATTCAGATAGAATATTTTTGAATGCTTTACACGCAATGTACCATAAAAACGAAGAGTAAAAATTTTGTAAATTATTCTGAAGTACATCCATTTATTCTTTTCTATAGCGTATAAAGGAGGAAGTTTTTTTAGCCAAAAGATTTCATGCTCTACAATATTTTCATAACCATAACGACAATCGAAGGAAACAGAAAAATTTGTATGTTTCATTTAATATTATATTCGATGCAAAGACATAAAAGCACTTTTTGAATAATTTATAGTTAAATTCTTAAAATGAATGGCTTTTATGTTAAATTTATAAAAAAAATGTAGTCAAAAGTAGATGTAAAGAAATGGGTTAAGAGATTTTATGTTTCATTTTCAGGGTAGATTAATGGATAAAATTGTTATCTAAGTTATAAATAAATCTGTTAAATATTTAAAAATAATAAAGTTTTACTTATAACTTTAAGTCAAATTTTTTAATAACTCTTATTGCTAAAAAAAAGAAAAATATTATTTTTACTAGAGATGCAACGAATATTCGGTAACTATTCGGTATTCGGCGTATTCGGCCTCTTTTTCTAACGAATAGTATGTTGTATTCGGCGGAATACCGAATAAAAAGCACATTTTCAGTATTAATGAAAAAATAACACATGTTACTCAAAATTGTATATATTTAAAGAAAAAGTTATAAGCTGTTTTAATATTTAAAATCTAAAAGTGGCAAATTATGGTGAATGAAAACTATTTTTTCAGCATTTGTTGGTAGCAAATGATTACGCTTTTCCTCGTATATAATTCCAGATTCTGAAAATAGTCTCTCACTATAAACCATGATAGGTAAATCTTAGCAAATTTGGCTAAACACGGAAATTGTTGTGCGTTTACTGACCAGAATTTGAAAACATCTGCCATCTGCTCTAGCCGAGGAATTTTTAAATAAAAATCAATTTCATTAGCAATAGCACTTTTTCCCGAAGCATCACTTAACGTATTATCTGTTTCTGTAGCAATTTCCTCAAAGCAGTTCTAGAAACTGTCATGTGTTTCATTTTTTTGCTTACGGGGTGGAGAATAATCATCATCAACGCTAGATTCATCACAACTAATTTTTAAAGTTTCTAAGATGATTTTTTGTCTTGCTTTTTCCATTTGAACTATTCCCAGGAAACTAGTTTTAAATCGCGGATCGAGAAATGTAGGAACCACATATTTGTCCTTACCGTCAAAATCAAGCTGTTTTTCAATCTGAACTTTTAATGAAAATCTCATGTTCAATAAATTTGGTATTCCATCGGCACTCTCTGTCTTTCCCAGATATTTCAACAATGTGACAACATGTGGAATTATTTCAGAGATGCAAGAAAAATTTGAGCTTGTTAGTTTAGTTATCTCTTCAAATGGTTTGAGGAGTTTGATGCATTGCTCCATTAATATCCACTGAGTCGGTGTCAAATTATTTATAGATCCGTAATCCGTTAGGTACAGAGAGACAGCTCGTTCTTGTTCTAATAATCACACCATTAAATAATACGTAGAGCTCCAGCGTGTGCTAACATTTTGTACTAGTTGGTTGTTTGGCAAATTAAATTCTTGTCGAATAGATTTCAGCTTTCCTTGTGCTTTACCAGAGTGATTAAAATGGGTAACAATTCGGCGTGCAGCTGCCACCATTTCCAGTACGTCAGCTTGGGAGTTTATTTTTTTTAGTATTATTTGAATAAAATTATTGTATTATTGTTGTATAAATAAAAAAATCATTAAAATCAAATTTTAAGAATTTATATAATTTTAGATTTGCGCTCAAAAGTGCTTAATTTCAAGCGCCTTACTCCAATACTATCGCATGTTAAAGGACTACACAGATTACATTGGAGATTAGGCGCTTCGTGCTTCAAATGCCTTTTCGAGCGCTTTTTCCCACTGGGAAAAAACTGAATTATACAAGCACAAAATGCACACATTTTCCACTAAATATTCGGCTGTCGAATATTCGGTATTCGGCCGAGAGCTTGGCCGAACATTCTGCATTCGGTATTCGGCCAAAATCACTATTAGTTGCATCTCTAATTTTTATCTAATTTTATCCCAAATGAAAGTCGTAAGAGTTGTGAAAATTTAACGTCAAGCTGTGCAAGTGTTAGAAAAAAAAATTATAGCTGGCAAATGCTTCAGTGAAAAAATTAAAACATAGATCCTTATTAAAGGGTCACAGGAAAACTACTTGTAAGCCCAATGTTATCTATAAGGATCTAACTGATGTCAAAATTACATTTCCTTCACTGTGATAGCTGAAAAAGGCGGGGATGCCTTGAACTCTATGACAGCAACTGCATGCAAAGCAAAGGAAAAGCCTACAATTATCTGTTTTTATTCTTCTTAGGCACTTATGTTCGAATTCAATTCATAGAGTTTTTATTTATTTAAAATATAGGTACAAAATTTATTAATTTTTTTAGCTGTTAACTTTATTGCCGTTAATAACTGCATAGTTTAATTTTTGAAAGCAAATCAAATTTTCCACGCTGTTGGAAATAGCTAGACAACTATTAAACTCCACAGATACTAGGTAATTGTCTTCAAATGACACTCTAATTAAAAACTTCATAATGAAAAAAGGAAAGAAGAAAAAGAATGATTACTATCTCACAATTTGAAAATATTACAAAAATCGATATAAAGTTTGAATAGAAAGATAAATGCGAAGTTAAATGCTCCACTAGCTCTGTGAAGGCTGTGAATGTAGAACTCATTCCACTTGGCTGAAATTTATTCCTGATTGCTGGTAATGGACCATAATTAAATGCAAATCACTAATTTTAACACGGCAGACTGAATTTTTGAGATTTATTAGAATTAATTTTAAATTACAGTAAATACAAGTTTGTTGGAATTTTGATATCTTTAGGCTACTATTATTATAATTATAGAGAAATATAACGCATTCGGTACCGATAATTTTTTTGAATTTCAAGAGTTGACGCCTATATTCTTCTAATATTTCTTTTTTGTAAAATAATGCCGGTTATTCCGACTTTACTACCCTAAAAATCTACTGCAACGCTACGGCTTTTACATTGAAATGGAAAAGTATATAATACCCTAAAGTGAGGAAAGAGGTGATCATATTTTGCAATTGGTAAGCAAACACAGGATGTGTAATACAAAACAAATTTTTCGACTATTTTAGCTATTTTTTGTGGCTATATATTAATAGGTTCCATGAACAACAGCCTCCAAAGTCATTCGTATAATATTTTAAAGGATTTTAATGGAGCATTGCATTTTAACTGGTAATATAATACCTAAATGAATGGACACAAAAACTTGTATCATCCGCTCATAAAATAATGAAATAATAAAATAAATAATGAAATAATACTATATAAAAAAAGACGAAAAGACGAAACGGTAAGATAAGTCATTTAGTTAGGTATTAGCCATGTAATAAAGTAAAAAAATTATTAAATAAAATCAAATGATACACATTACAAGCTCAAATCAAATCCTTGGAGTCATGTGTAGAAAAAGTATAATCAACTTTGTTTTGTATTAATCTCAAAATCATCTGAATATATTAGTACAATTGTGTCAAAATGTTGTTGTTGAAAAAAATTGAATTTCACACAAAAAAAATGTGATTTACCATATAAATTTGAGCTTTTATCATCAAAACTAAATCAAATCGACCATAAGCATCAATAAAATGCATCAATAATCACAAATCTTCGTTCATTAAGGATTAAACAAATATTTATCCTCTTGATTAGAATCCTAACAATACCAGGATAACCACTAAAAGAGTACCCCTTAAGTCCAAATAATAACAAAATAGGCTGACCAAACAGCAATTTTAAATTTATATATACACACATAAAATAACTGACCAGTTATTGCTACTTATCCTTAGGAAAAAGGAATAAAACTAACTTTCCAAAAGAGCTTTGTTGTTGAATAAAATTCAAATAAATTACTTTGTCAATTTTGTTAGGTGTACCTTTTTTCAGAAATTTTCTACCCTTTTTCTTGTTATATATATAACGAAAAAAGGATATTCCCTGGTGAATATTGAATATTGAATAACCAATACTAACGATTAAGTCCTTTATCTAGGATTCAGTTAACCAAAGCTTAATTATTTTTTCAGGACATTAAGTGTGTTGTATAAATTAACAATTTTAGAAGGTGTCGAAAGAAATTATCTTTTTCATTTTTTTCTTCCAAGGGTATAACAAAAACATTCGTTAACAAAAATAAAATTAATTAAACTTTGATCTGAATATAATCAGCACTTTTAAAGAATAAAATTAATGTCTATTCATAATGAATTGTTTGAAATAAAATAAGAGTTAGATAAAGAATAAACCTTTTTTTAAGCAAGGACTTCCTGATTATGAATAGTAGCAATTTATTAGTATTAAAAAGAAACTTAAACTTAAATTAAGTCAATTCTAAGGCAAAATAAAATTAGAGATTTATTTTTTCGACTTGTTCTTCATTAATTGTAGTCATCGGTATATATTAAAGACAAGTAAGTTAAGTTCTTAGAAATCGAAAAAATTTACAACGGTTGGTCAGTTTCCTTTTATCTTTGATAAAACAGAAAAAAAAACTTTACTACCAACAAATTATCAAGTGATTTATTTCTATTAACTTAAATCATTGATCAGTTTTGAATTCTTTTGGAATAAAAACTTTTTCGGAGATATATTAAGAAAGAAAAATGAGCTTGAAAAAAAAAATTTTGAAATAAACCCAAAAATTTTATCTTTTTATCAATATTAATAGCTATACAGGACGTAAGTCATATTGATTATTCGTCTTAGATAACTTTATACTCAACCAAGTCAGATACAAAATAAAAATAATAGGAATAAAAAAAATTAGTAAATTTAAAATTTAAAGAAAATGAGAGAAAATTTAATAAGAATAATAACAAATAAAAATTGAAAATGAATTAAAATAAAAAATAATAATAAAAAAAAAGAATGAAAATAATTCCAATCAAAAGTTTGACACCTTTCTCTTAATAAAATTATTAAATTTCAATTAAATAAGCACAAAATCATTGAAAATAAATTTTCAAAAAACGCCAATTAAATGTTGTTATTATTTTAAGATGTTTCTCTTATCATTACGAATTAAATAATTATCAATAAAATTTAAAATAATTTTGTTAATAAAATGATCAACAAATACAATTTAATTGGGAATTAAAGCAACTAAGAAGTTAATTATGAAATCAGGGTCATGACCAGTGACAAACACAAAAAAATTATATATATTATATATGTATATAAACCTATATATTTTTTGGTTAATCGCTATTTCGATTAAATTTTACTAAGGGATATAAAATTGTTATTTTTTTTCTTTTAAATTTGATTGAAGTAATTAATGATAGCTATTAAAAAAATTAAGCCAGAATAAAAAAATTCAATTACCACACAGCATGAATACAATTTTCGAAAAAATACTGAAATCTGTTAAAGCGTATTCATAAAATTATTTTCATATGTACTTAAATTAAAGTTTTGAATAGTTTTGTTTTTTTTTTTCAATAGGATTAAAATTTCTTGGCAATAAATATTTGGGCATCAATAAATCGAATATTATTTTTGATAAGTTTTAAAGTAAATTTAATTTAACAAATTCAAAGATTATTCTATACAACAAATAAACTTAATTAAGTAGCTATAAATTAGAAAAAATATTTATTTAAAGTAAACAAAAACAGATTAAAAAGTGATACACAAAATTTCGACCGATATGGTGGCTATTTTCTGGCGGATTTTAGCCTTGGGTTTTATGAATTTTAATTAAAGCCTTAAATATCCACTATCTCCATTGTAAAAATTATAACGGTGTTCAATAAGGGGAGTACAGAAGCCTGTTAATATCATCCTTTTGTGATATCAAAAAACGAAAAACAGCTGGAGAGCAATATAGCTACAAAAAGTTTTTATATGCTATCAAATTTCAACTTTTTGTTGGTAATAATTTATGAGTGTGCGTATTACATTAGTTGGCGATAATTTGTGCATTTCATAACACGTCCATTCGGCATACTTTGGCATATTTTTTCGTTTTCATATTGAAAATATCGTAATTTTCATACAATTAAATATAAAAAATTATAAATTTTAAGTTTTGAGTATTTTATTAATATTTCAAAAATATTCAAACTTGAAAAAAATATTGCATTGAGTAAAATAACTTGAAATCTTTAAAGCAGAAAGATATTACCCATAACATATAATATAAGTAACTAAACAAACTAAATGAAGATATAAAGTACACCATTAGATATCTTTAAAAGATGATATCTTGTTCCCTACTATAAGGAACATCTGTGCTTGAGGGCTTTCTAGAAGCAGATAATTTCGTTTTACACATCATATAATATCAAAAAGAGATGAAAGAGCTTCAGATATTAAATGCTCAGATCCTTGGAATTTTGTTAAAATAGGCAGAACCTGTAATTTCTGTATTTTAACTTTAACACAAAATTATATATACCTATTGCAGGAAACAAATGTACATATCGACGTATATGATAGTTAAAAAGGTAATATAGGGTTATACACATCAACTTCATATTTAGGAGAAATCAAAAGGGATTAAGGAGTAAATGTCAAAAATTTTTAGCTAAATATGTATCAAAAATCATCTTTATTTTACACATGAACAGTTATTTATTTCTTATATCGAAATTTATACAAACATAAACAGCGTTTATTTAGACAAAAAATATTTCTGCAATATCAAGTTCATTGGGCAATAAGTTCTAAAATAAAATACTTTAAAAAAGGCTTCAGCTTTACTTGTTAAGAGTAGCCAAATAAGAGCTTCAATTTTGTGTGGTTAAAAAAGATATATTGTTCTAAGTATCTGTAGGATACGAAATAAATAAAAAAAAATTTTCCCTATGAAATCGAGCTATATAGTTAATGCTTTTAATTCTTTTACATTGAATCCAGTGATAGACTATATAATTTCATGTTAAAATGTTAAAGCACGACGATAATATAAAACGACGACTTTTGCTGTCAGCTTCAGTTGCAAACACAAGCATTGGACGACAATAGATGTTATTTACGCAAGCATGTTAAATTTTGCTTTAATATTAATATTGTTTACAGCTTTTATTTAAATTAATGGCCCAGAATTATGAATCTAATGATCCTTTTTTAAATTTTATATAATAAAACAGAGATAAATTTATTATAAACAAGCTTTAAAAGTTGAATTTCATGTTTTCAGATGATTTATTCGATTTTTCTTGACATTAAATTATTTAAATATATTTTACCAGAATATCTTGCACAAAAAGTTTATAAAGCTAAAAATTTAATAGAAGTACTTAGAGAAAAACGAAAAAAACATTAATTTGCTAATCAATACCGCGTTCTGGTTCCTTCGCTATGAGAAAATATTCCAATTTACCTAAAAGTATGCAATAAATGAAGTGTTGACGAAAAATATTTTTTTTAGCTTTATTATGTAAAGTTTACCTAAAAAAATTAATTTAATATTTCTTTATTAATTAAGGACTAAATGTCAAAATTTTTTTAGCTAAATATGTATCAAAAATCATCTTTATTTTACACATGAATTAATTTAAATATTTGTTTAGGTTAAAGTTTTTTTTTATTATTTAATTGTGATTTAAATAAACAAAATAAATCTAAATAACTAATTACATATTAAACGAAAATAAACTTTATGAAGAGATACATTCTAAGATTGATGCGCACTTTAGGTGTAGAAGTTCAAAGGCCACAATGAAAAACAGACAATGGGAAAAACGTGTTTCACATAATTAGATATAATTTAATTTAATAAAATGTTGAAGCCATTAACGTCAATTTTAGAATTGCGTTAATACTAGATCCTATTAAAATTCTTTACGAAGGATACTTACCATTACTAATAAAGATTCTCCAGTAAATATTCAGCAAATAAGAAATACATTTATGCTTTAATAGATGTAGATTTCGAAATAAGGAGAATAGTAAATCATAAAATTAGGCCAATTAACCAAAGGAAAAAATAGAAAGTTTCATTCTGAATACCAAATTTATATTGGTTATGGACCTTTCTCAGAATACCAGAAATATTATTTTATCTGATTTAAGATATTCTTACCAATAACTTTTTCAGTTCTTTATGATTATTTTACTTTTTTTGTCCATATTTCTCTTGCATAGACTTTCTAACTAGTCAGTAAACAAATTGTATTTTTTTAAAAAAATAATTATTATCACTCCATCAATCTTTTTAATTTTAGTATATAAATATTTCTATAGAATAAATTGGGTATTGACCCTGACAATCTACTGTCTCCAGATGAATATTTTATCAATTTGTATTTTTTATTGCGCCATAATTCTTACTAGCATTGATAATATATATTTGAGATATTTTAGTTCAAGCATGTGTGTACACATCGATTAAATCCTTTATGAGAATAAAACCCATTGCTAAAATAACAGTTGTGGCTGACAATGAAATAGGAAAGCCTATAATTCGCGCTTGAGTTATCTTTATGAAATATTGTCTAACCTCTAAAATGATTAGGCTAAATTATTATTAACTGATGAAAATATTTTAGATATTTACTGGAATTTATTTTTAATTTTTAGAAGTATTTATTTGTTTGAAAGGTCTTTTAACAAGAAAGAAGTCTCGAAGTCTCGAGTAGCAATTATCACTTGAGAGTTTATTAAAAGTTTTTAGATATTTTTACGTTATTTCCATGACATTATATTTCTAAAAACGATGTATTTCTCGAAATCCCATGATCTTTTGCATAAATTTTATACTATAACACCAACAAATTCTAAAACCTTGAGAATTACATTATTGTCTCATAGTGTAAACGATGTAATGTTCTGTACTTTTTCGAAATTATTCTTACATCGATCTTTTATTCAATCATTGGAGTATAGTAAAATGTTGTCGATCTTCCAACTATGGACACTTAATTATTTGAAAAATTATTTCCAATCACTTGTATTTTTATTCTAAATTTTATCCACTTTTCAACTAAATTGAACAGGAAAATTTTGCCGTAATCGATTTAAAATTTCAATTCAAGTATAGGAAAATTCCAATTTAACAACTTGTCCTTCATTTGTCTAAAGGACAATCAATTTCAATTAAATTAAAATTCATTTAATTTTATCATATGAGTTCAAACAAAAACAAAAGTTTATAGCACCTGAATCAACTCGATGATTGCTTTTGGCAATCAAATATAATTCTTTCTTGGTAAAAGCTATAAATAGAAAGGCTATATTATACAAAACTGCTTAGTTATTTAATGTAAAACACATGTTTTCAATAAGGATATCAAAAATGATGCTCATAATAACAATAAAAGGAACAACTATAACTAGAATATAGGACAACGTAATGGATAGATTTTGAAGCAGTTCTTGTTCAAATAGAAAGAGAAATTTACAAAACTTCACTTTTAGCCTGATAAGGATACTTGAATATAGTCTCATGGGAAATAGGACTCTAGAATGTTATAAAACTGAATGGACCTATTTCAATTTCCCTTTAGTTAAAAAGCAAAGACTTGTTTATCTGATAAAGAGCTCACCGTGCCTTTAAAAATAATAACCAAAGTCTTATGTTTAAGGGTGAAGCTTATTTCTTGTTGGTTTTTATGACTAAGTTATAGTCGTCGTTCTTTTATATTCGAATAGAGCACAGTAAATTTGGTTTCTATTTCTTTGTTTTGGATTATACCAAACAATTTTACGATAATATCGGAAGGTATAGCAAAAATCTTGAAAAGATACTTAAAAAGAACCATAACAATTCCCAGATAGATATAAGAAAATAGAATTTATTTATTTTTTACTTAAATGTTTGTACTACTTATACAATTTTTCGATGAAATGACAGAAATGAAATAATAGTTTGAAGGTTTTTGAAACCATTTGCAAGATTTCATAATATACTAACAATAAATTTTGATAATTTTGGAAATTTATAGAGAATAAACGTATTTGGTCTTAAGAGTCATAATAAAAATAAACTATATTCTATCGTCATAATCGTTCTTGTTATTCAAATTGCTTTACCCAAAGAGCAAGGAAGGCTTTTGTCTTTAAAGTTTATGAGGTTCATAGAAAATGGCTAATGTTCTTGACTCCATTTTTTTCAAAAAGAAAAAATTTAAACTCACTTCTAAGTAGAAGATATATCACTCTGAACACCATAGCTAATATTTTATGTTTTTATGTAATTTAAATTGTTAATGAGCTACAAGAATTATGATACTGTAACAAGTAAAAAAAAAATCAACAAACATCCTTATTTTGAGTAAACATTTTGTTTTTAAAGTGTAACCAAAAATTTTTCTAATTATTTTTTATCAGATATTTGAACAACTTTAAAGGTTGACCTTAACTCACTACGATAGCTATGAGAGATTACTTGAAATGTTTCCAAAAATATTGCAAAATAGGACTAAGAGATTAATTTGAGGCATAGTAGACTGGGGTTCGGTGAAATTTTAATATTTTATCAACTTTTCGAACAAACAAACCCTAGAAACACTTTAAGTCTATCGCAGATGTATTAAACAATAAATGAACATGGAATATTCCTCCTATTAAGATTGGTTTGATAATATAAGCGTTTAATCAAGTTTAATAAAAGAATCTCATCAACATTATCTGCAGATTAAACTACATTCAATTGCAAAAAAAGCTATGTAGCAGGAACAAGGCACTAAAATCTCGAAATACTCCTTTTACTTTGCAAAAATTCTTGTTACAAAAGCTAAAAATGTATTACTGCAAAAATTAATGAAATTTGCACACAGAAAAAAAATAGGGTCTACATATTAGTTTAATCGCAACGTAACAAAATAACCCCACATGTCAGTACTTGGTTGTAATGTGACAGTTGATTAAATTTTTAAAAATTATACCAAAGAAACTATAGTAAATAAATCAGAAAATTTTTAGGTCAAACAGGCAGCAAAAAAGCAAAAAACGTTCATATAAGACACTATAAGCTTTCTGGGTTTTAGCAATGGTCCTTGCTATACTTAAATTTTATTTTGAAAGTTAACTATTGCTATGAATAATAATAAATTAATCATATCTCTTTGATGTATGTACTCAAATCTCACTCTATATTTCATTAAATGTAATTCAAGAGCTCCTCAAGTTCACTCTCTCAAAAATTTAAGTCATTTTAATTAGAAACATATCTTCTACCAGCTGTTTTTCCTTAAATTTTATTCGAAAAAAGAAAGATAAAGTATTTTAAAGTTTCTAATTAAAATTTAAAGGTTCAATTGAAAAAAACTATTTGAGCTCTAATTAAAATTTAGAAAATTTCAAAACTCTAGTTTTAATGACATTTGAAAATTTTTAACCAAATTGATAACCCTGAACTAACGATAATCTCATAAGCAGACATACACGTATGAGTTAATATATCTAAAAGAGATTATTAAATTTTATCATTTTAACCTACATAAAAAGCCTTAATTAATTTTTTTAAATTTCTTAACATATATTCTAAATTCAAAAAACTTAAGCTTGGGCGTTGATTAAAAAAAAAATTATAATACCGCACAAAAACTTGTGATATATATTTTCTAGGATAGTAGATCTTGAATCACAATTTTGCAATTCTTTGAGGATAGAAAACACAAATCAGCTTGAAAGCTGTTTTTTTTTGAAAACTTGTTACTTCTAAAAATGACGAAAAGCAATAATTCGTTTGATTATAATAAAAACAAACAGAAAGTTTCTTTCAAATTACGAATTTTTCAGTTAGCTTTTTTTAAAAAGTCAAAGCACTGTTCCAAATCTAAGGTGTTTTCAATTTCAAACCCGACATTTGGTGTAAAACTAGAAATAAAAATTCAAGCTTGATTTGATTTTACGAATACATCTTTAGTCACCAAGTCGTTATCAATAAATCAATAACTATGATTAATAACTTAAATAAGTAATTATAATTAACAACCCTTAACAGCACAAAGAAATCAAATTACAGTATTCTGAGAGCTGAAATCTGATCAAAAGAATCGTCATTTGAATGAATGCAGAAAAGTTGTGTTTTCAGATTATTTTCGAAGAAAAAGTGATTGTAACTAGTGAAATAATTTAATTCTAGCGGAGACAGGGTGAAGCTCGGGGTGAGAAAGATATCGCACAAAAGGTTTCAATAAATAAACAGCGTCCAATAACGTTAGTACATCTCGATAATAATATTACTTACTTTATTTTAGATTAACAAAAATAACTTATAGATTACTATGACACTAACAGATATTAAGGAACATTTTAATATTCTATATACAAGATTGTTTTCAGAATACAAATATTTTCAAATGAATACAGGAAATCTAATTATAACCTTTATATTAAATTCACAACCATAATAGATGTTTTGTGTTAGTCATAGTAACGTTAAGAGAAAGCTTCCACCATATAAGTCAGAAGCCAATTGACTTTTGGTATTCATTTTAGGTTCATAAGATAGAACTAATACGAAAACCAAAATTGCAAAATGAAAAAGGTGCCAGGGAAGTATATAATATAAATCTAAATAAAAGCTAACAAAATTGGATTTAAAGTAATGCACTTGGAAATACTTGGAAAGCTTGGGAAATATTCTGAATTTATTAACATATAAACAGTACGACATCTCTTGCACTTTAATTTTGAAGTTTAAAATTTATATTTATGCTTGATCAAAGAAAACTAATGTACATTAAATTATGTGACAGATATAAAGAATATCTCTAATTACGATACTATAGTTTTTTTGTATGTTTGTATGGCAAATAGAATATCGCGCTATATAATAGTAGCCTAATCATAAAAATTTAAGTTTAAAAGATGTTTAAATAATAAAATAATGACAAACTCAAAGATATAAGAAAAGTTGGAAACCCTAGAAGTAAGATCTGAACCTTAAAAAGTTCTCTCTATGCCTTGAAGTTCCTTCTTCACTCAGAGAGAAAATAAATTTTATTTATATAAGATTTGAATAAAATAAGAAAATTCTTACAACTTTTGTTTAAAAAACGTCTCATTTATGTGCAGACATTTGAGATTATCATTGCTTAATGATATTCCTTTTTAAATTATGCTTCGATATTAGCATACTATAAAAGTTTTAGCAAAAAAGTTTGATAAAAATATGTCTCATTTTACATACAAATTACAAGAACAAAAAAACAACTTTTAACATAAAAAACTAAATACGATGGTATCTTAAAGATTATTTATCTCTTTATCTCTCAAACATAGGGACAGCTTCATTAAAACATTCTCTTTTTTTTTGTTTTTCTAATCCAGAATGTGAGGAGAAAAAATTTAGTTTAAATTAAGAAAACTTTAATGAATTCTTCAAGCAAGACTTAGATTGATTTATGCATACACAGCCGATATGCAGACTTCAAGGAGCTTGGATTTTTATGGAATATCAGGATACTATTAAAACTTTACTCGATAAATTCAACAATAAAATGTCACATTTATGAGCAAAAAATGCTTAAGCATAAATTATAAAGTTTTTATTAGCAAGGACATATTTTTGGGGCCAAATTCAAATAAGCCAACTTTGATGATTTTTTATTAAAAATTACACAAAGTGCAACTTTACATATGTTAAATTATATCCTTCTTATCATATTGTCTCACACAAAAAATTAAATAAATGCAACTTATGGCTTAGTAAGAAGAAATAATAAAATAGATCAGTAGATGAGAAATTCTCCTTTTTACCAATTTTAATTAATAAAAATTTCATTTAAAATGAATTAACAATAATCACCTGAATGATTTAAAAGCGGAGATAATGACGGATGTATCAAGGATGTTCGTACACCTACAAAAATTGTAAACACTAACATCCAGAGGAATGTACCTTGAATTATTTCCATTATTTATTACTTATTGAGTAACAATAACAAAAATAACAGTAAACTGAATATAAAAAACTCTTAGCAGTTATTACACTCAAACAAAATTTAATCAACACTTTGAAAGGTTTATAACTATAAAAAAAATTCAATTCAACAATCAAGAAATTTCAAATGTATTTTTGGATGTAAACTAAAAAGAAAATAAAATTTATTTAATTCGAAACTTCTACACAAATCGATCACAATAACTTAAATTTAATAATATTGTTTAGTAAACAATTGACCACAAACAGACATTTGTCTGTTTAACAAATTTTTTTTTCGTTTTTATTTTCATACAAAATTTTTTAAATAATTTTACTTTTTTAAACTTCAATAAAAATCGCGCGTCACGAACGCGATTTAATTTAGCATCCGTTCCGAAAGATAGCTAAGAGAAGACTGAAAACATAATTCAATACCTACATAAAATATTTACACAAAGTTTTCTCTTTTATGATCGCAAAAACTTGGATGCTGCTAAAATTTGCGGTGGTGGATTACAGCTTCAGTTTCCATAACTTTTATCTCCTGTATAGGAGAATTTCAATTAAGGGGATAGAAATAGCTTTGTGCGCAAAACACTAAAATTTTCCAATAAAACAAAATTTTCGATAATACCCCATTTGGAGTTGAATTCAAGGATTTTATTGGAACACTGGAAATTCAGTATTTTCACAAATTGAAATTTTAATGAAAAACACAAAATAAAAGCTTTCCGACTTGACAAATATATGACGAAAACGTGTCAATGATTACATTATATTTTAGCTTAAATTCGGTTTCTTATGTTGATTTTGCTATTCTTGTTGCTGTTGCTAATATAGGATTTTTTATATCATTCAAGTTTTAAAAGAAGTTTTTAAAAACGAGCTTAAAATGAATGAACATAAAAGAATTGCAAAATTTGTTTGATTTGATATTAAATAAAAATAATTTTTGACAGTTAGGTAAATAATGGTAAGTTATATTATTTTTTTAATAATTAAAATCTTCCTAACAATAAAACTGGAACTATAAAATCCGTATGGAAGAAACTTTTTGCAAATTCATACAATATAGTTTACATTTATTTTTCCTCTTTTAAGGGTTTAATATATTTGGAATAATTTAAATATCTACCGAGAAGATTCAACATTTTTAGGAAACAAAAAAAGACGTGTTAGAATTTTACAATTAATTTTATTCAAAAGGATCAAATATATCTAAAACAAAAACTAAACAAGAAAACTTCTCAGGTATTTTAATCGTAAAAAAAACTAAAAAAGGCGTCAAGTCATTTAATCTAATTGAAAAGCATGACCTTACCTTAGAAGCTGATGACTGATGCCATTCTAAAATCAAAAAGTTTTCAGATCCCAATTTTATATTCAAAATTAAACACAAAAAATAATAATTGAAAGTATCAAATCTAGGGTTACTGACCCCAATTGAAAAACCAATTAAATGAATTTATCTCAAAAAGAGAGGAGACTTAAACAAAATTACTTTTTTATTAATTAAGTTTTTTAAATAAATTGTGGAAAAAGTAATCTATATCAAAGCTTTTAGGTTCAATAGAATGAAAAATTATTATGAAATATTAATTTTGCAATACTTAAACATATTTTAAAGCTGGAAAAAGAAATGCAAATCAAATTGTAAGCAGATTAATAAAACAAAAAGGGTAAAACGATCACAATAACTTAAATTTGTGAAAACAATGGAAGTTTTTGAAACTAACTTTCTACTTAAGGCTCGTTTACACCAGTATGTGACACAATAATCTAATGTCTATCGTTCAAGATTATAAATCGCGGCCGGTTGAATTTTTCTTTAGGTTCAATGAGCAAAACATGCATCAATCATGAGCATACAGATCAATATATTGTTATAAACACAAATAGTTATTGCAGAATTTCTCAAAAGAAAAAAAGGTGATGATTTGGAATAATGAATAATGGATAGGTCAAAGGCAACATAGGTTACTTTTGCAATCATCAACTGCAACTGGTATTAGAAAAAATAAACACCCATTTTAAAGCCTTGAATGATTAGGCATGTAATAAATTCTCTGTTTTTTTTTTGATGAATTCCTTAAAAGACCCCTTGTTTTAAAATCGAACTTCAATTTCAATTTGAGAATATTTCTCTTCTTTCTAACCTTAGCATTGTATTTCTCTTTAGGAATTGTCTAGATTCAGTCTACCCACCTGACATATTAATTAACTAAAAATACAATTCAATTGTAGTAGTAAATCTATCTTCGAATGTCATATCCTTGATTAGATTCCATTTATTTCCTATAAAAGTAAGTGAGAAATATAAAATTGTAGCTTTCAGATACTTCCTGCTACATTGATGTAATCTGCACACTCTCTTGTATCATTCATTGCCAAACAATACAATTCGGTCAAAGTGCTTTCACTTGAACAAGTAACTTTTAAAATGAATTTCTATTACTTGTGTGTGCTTTTAACGTAAATTTTCTTATAGTCAAGGAAAGAGTTTACAAATCTTTTAGACAGTTTTCTTTTATTACTGCTATTGGAAATTTAAGTCAAAAGAAAAGGAAATGTCTTGTAAAATAAACAAGGTGCTAAAATTAAATGTAATTCAAATGAAGAAATTTTGAAATTGTTAATTGAATACAAAACTTAAAAGAAAATGGAATTAAATTGAACTATTTTAAAAGAATAATTTTTGGATTGGATGCATCGAGAAATCTGCAAATTATCTCAACTGACGTAGGAATGTTTCTCTACTAAAAAAGATCTACCAGAAGATTTTGGAGTGATTGTTTTGTTCATGTAGGAAGTTATAATTAAGAATAAATTCGACTGTTAAAAAAAGAACTTTTGTTTTGTTCGTTAGTCTCAAAAATATTTGGTTGCAGTGATTTTTTTCTTTTGTACAAACTACCGATTTATAACTGAGATTAAAACTTAACCGACTCATGATCATAGATAAAAAATATAAAAAGCATGTAGTAGGCTTCTAGTGTTAAGACTTTGAGCAGTTTCCTATAATTTCCAGTATTTAACTTTTGCGGTAGCTTTACCATAAGTCGGCATTATACTCGCAGCCAAAAACATTGATACTTTTTTATTAAAAGCTTTCATAATGAAAAACATTTCATGCTAGTATGAAAGTCTTCACTAGTAAAGTGAAGATAATAATCAAATTTATTCGAATCAACAGCGTCTTTGTATATATGTATCTATATCACTACTTTTTTTTAAAGTTTTTCAAGCGAAAAATAAAACTTTCTTAATTTCAACTCCGTTTTGCTTATTTTTTTACTAATTTCTAACTACTAACAAGATTTTTTTTATCTTTTCCAAAACTTTACTTAAGAACTAATTGGATCTCGTTACTCTTAGCTCTTTCTTTTCAAAAACTTTTCTTTAAGTCTTTTGATCTTAACTCTTTTACTTTAACGAAATAAAAAAAAAAAAAACAAAAGACTAATAACTTTATGAAGTGTTTCCCTCGAATCCTAATTAATATTGGCTATGCTAAAAAAACCACGAATTAATAATATAAAAAGATTTCTGTTATTTTATTTCAAGCAACTCAATTAATGAAATTCTTTTAATCAAATCTACAAGAAAATCAAACAAAAATAAAACAAATTAAATTTTCTTTCAAACCTAATCAAAACTCTTAATTCCTCGCTAAGGATTATTTACTATATTTTATGCACATGGCTCTATATCTGACAAGTAATACGATATCTTATAAATGCTAAATCCATTTTAAGTAATTCAATTGTTAAAATTTGAAGATGGCGCCTTTCAATTCTATGAATTGCTATTTTTAAAGCCTAATATTAATCTGTAGAGCGATTAACAAGCAGGGGAAAAAGCAAAGAAAAAACTTTCTCTTCTATTTAATTGGAATTAAACATTGTAGCATTCACAGTTTGAAACAGTGTATATAGTAGAATTATTTCTATGGATAAAATTAGATCCTTTTTGAAATCCATAGGCCTTGACGACGATTATTTCCTTAAGCGAAATTAGAAAATTTTCATTATTTGAAACTTTATTTTCCCAGATAATAAGACCTTTAAATAATTGTTTCTGAGGAAAAAATTAAGCTACTTATGAAAGATAGCAGAGTTTTGGACACAATTAATTCACGGAAAGGGTGAGTATTGGTTGAGGAGAGGAGGAAAGTTCAGTAGAATAAGTATATTGGTCGATCTAAATATGATACAATGGAAGATGTCTTGTCGGTCGAACCCAGCAATTGGAATAAAATGAACATTATGGCCTCATTTATGGTAGTAATGACTTTTGTATAGCAGTATAGATTCATTTTTAGCCAAGGATATATTTATCCTAATTAATTCTATTTCATAGCCCTATTCCAGAAAGGAAATGAAACTTTTTCTAGAATATATAATGTCATCCATTTTATGTAGCCTGAAGGCATCTTTAAAAATCTTTTGACTATTTTCTATGATTAATCACACATTCCTTTTGTAAGCTTTCATTTTCTTTGTAACAAATAATGTTGGTCAATTTAGATTATATCGGGTAGAAGTTAATGATAGTACCCCGTCATTCTGAAGTTAATTAATGTCCGTATTATAGCTATTCTTTAAGGATCTATTGTCTTGGATACTGAGTGTATTCGAATATTTTGTTGTTAAGAAATAAATGGAGAACACAAGTACGTAGTCAAGCTGATACCATAATTTTAGAACTTATGGTTATTTATAAGGAAAGGGTTACATATAAGGAAAATAAGCCAAGGAGAAATTTAAATATTTTTTAAAGGGAGTAATGAGAATTGAGGCTTGTTCCTTAATCAAGTTATATTAAAAAATAATTTACTCTATAAGTAATAATAATATAAAACAATCAAAGAACCACAATTTATGGACTGAAGGGTTCTGTCCCAATTTATGTTTATAAACAATCAAAAGTTATGAATGGCCGTCATCGGAACTATTTTTTTATATTCCTACTATTAGCTTGCTCCAAAACCTTTAATTATGAATAAAATCTTTTCTATTCTCCAATCAAGTTCAAATAAATTTTGTTGTGTTGGCAGTGCATGGCAATTGATGTTTATACAGTTAGATCAAATATTGTTTCTACTGTTAGCTCATAATGTCCAATATCTTTTTGGAACTTTCCATCGTTAATTAAACCCTTTTCTATTTATCCAATCATGTTCAAATAAATTTTGTTGTGTTGGGAGTGCATGACAATTGATGTTTATACAGTTAGTTCAAAGATTAATTCATTAATTGTCTATATACATATATAAAATTGAATGTCTGTCTGTGTGTACCCGATTGATTCACAAACCAAATTATTAGGTATATCCCGGGGAAGGTTTTTGCAAATTTTTGTTAAAATCAGAGTTGGGGTTCTAACTGCTCCCGAACAAATATTCCAAATTTCTCAATTTGACAGATGAGTGTTACTTCGATTATTTACTTTTAATTGTTTTTTTTTTTTTAGTTTTATATGAGAGAAAAACTTCAGAAAAATGAATGAAGTGAATTCCGAATTCCGAATTCAGAAAAAAGAAAAAGCAACCTTACTGAATGGGAACGAATTAGAAATATAAGTAGGAACAATTTTTTTTATATTACTTGCTTAAAAGTATAAAGAACAACAGTTTTAGTGTCGCTACTTTTGTTATTTTCAAAGCAAAGGATTCAAAGCAATCGCTGGAATGTGAAACTGGATAGTAGTGTACCACTAAAATCAGAAATTAAATTCACTGTCGGTGAAGTGGAGAACAGCCGGGGAAAGTCATTCGAAATGACAGGTTATGAGCTCTGCTTTCTGACAATAACCGCGAATAAACAACAGCGATTTTTAAGTTGCGTTATTGAAAACGATAGTCTTATTATACGGCGTGTGTTTCAAGTAGAAGTATCAAACAAAATTAAAAGTTACGGAAAGGTTTCTGACCTTTTATTAAAAAAATTTTTTGCTTTAGTAATCAAAAATATGACACTGCAATTTACAAATATTTTCAATAAATCTAAAGTCTTTTCATAAAACTAATTCTGCAAGCAAAGAATAAAAAATGTTTATGCAAAAACTTGATACCTTTCTCTACTGGCTCTACATTGATTATGGCACATGTATTAATTCAGCATTAAACGTGAATTGCATCAGAAAATATAATAAAGAAATAGAGTGTTAGCAAAAATTTATTAAGGCAAATTCAGCTATTTCATTAATTACAGTCTGTCGTTAGCGATTATCAATCAATTTAATGAAATTTTCAAGGAAAAGTGAATTTTTTAATAAAATAGAAGCGTACAATTTTGTACTATTAATACGCAAATTTATTTTGAAAACAACACCAAATCATCAAACTAACAAAAATGATCAGCGTAATATAAATTGATAGCAAGCTTGACCTCAATCTTTCATATCAATTTGTTTTATTTCAATTTCAATAGTATTTGTAATTAATATAAATTATTTAAATAATAAGAAAAGAATAATCATCTTATCTAATAATAATTTTCATCCAAAAACAATTTCAGTGTCATTAAATTCATTAAAAGGAGAGCAAAGTTCATTTTAACAATTAGCCATAAAATTTAATCTTAGACAAAACTTTTGAAAATTTTTTTTTTTTGTTTATGAATACTTTTTAGAATTATAAAAATGGAATTTTTTTTATGATTCTTGGAAAGTTACGCTGATGCAGTTGCATCCAAAGTTGTACTAGACAAAAATCTTATACACATATTTTAAGCAAACGGGATGCAAAAATGCAGCAATGTCGACTTTATGGTTAAATGTTTGGGGTCTAATATATTAAGAGAGGTTTCAATAAAACTCATAAATACAACTTTTTAAATCTTTTAACCTCATTCAATGCAATGACAATAAGATAAAATAACCCACCCAAAAACTCTAA
This sequence comes from Acrocera orbiculus, assembly GCA_947359355.1. Lineage (NCBI taxonomy): Eukaryota > Metazoa > Arthropoda > Insecta > Diptera > Acroceridae > Acrocera > Acrocera orbiculus. The sequence goes on along the minus strand of OX375756.1, from coordinate 21,085,372 downwards.
GTCTAAGTTATGGGACAAGTCTACCGCTTAGCATAAACCAAAACGTTTTTCAAATATCTTTGACGCAATAGGCATAATATATTTTAGAAAAATGACCCGGTACATCAAGAAATGTAACCCTTTTAGCTTGTTTCTCTACTAAAAAAGTCATTGCGAGCTGCAGATTTTTCCATGAGGTCGAAAAGACTATCTGCTGTTGACTTCAAGAGAGTTTTTTTAAACTAGCAAGATTCTTCAAACCAAAATGTGTCTATAAGCTTTTAAAATTTTTAATATTACCGACATGCATTTGATTTTCCCACAGCTTTTTGTATTTGAATATAACACTTTGCCAAATTTTGCCGAATCAAGATTGTAAAAAAAACAATTAATCCGTCTATACTGTAACTGTATGCGTGCATTCTAAAAAATTTAAAAACTTAAAAGATATTAAATATCATTAAAAACGGATTATTCTGGAAATTTTTACAAAGAATATATGCAAATGTAAAAAAATCTTAGAAAAGTTACAAAATTAATATAAAACAAAGCTTAACAATTAAGTCTTTATGATTATGTAAAATTTAAAAAAGGAATAAAGCCATATAAATATAGTTTATTCCCCAAAATTGCTGTTTTGTAACTAGAAATTTCTTATACTTAATTCAAGAAAGTAGCATAAATTTCTACGAGATAATATCACTGATGATGCTAATAAATATAATTAGAGTCTAATTAGAACGCATTTCATAAATCGTTTTAGTCTTTTGTTGAATTAATTCTGTGATTTTCTAGGAAATAGAATTTTAAAAGCGAAATTCTAAATGACAATGGAAAATTATCATGAGCTCACCAGATTTCCATCAGACATTAAGTTATAGGACGTAGTATTTCTCCCAATCTCTATAACTAAGACTTATAAAATGTCAATTGAAGTATGATCAATTTTAATTAGAAATTTCTTTAACAAATCTTTAACTATTAAAAAAAAAGATCTTAAAAAAACACTAAAGAGCTTCATGTAACTGTAGCTACTGAAGGAAATAATGAAAAAAATATATAAGCATATGTAGGCTTGGCAGTTTTAATATGGGCAAATTAACAAGTTTCTTTTTCAATGCACTTTCATAAATCCTATAATGGTATTCATTTAAAGTAACCCGAAAACTTGTTTTTCATGAACCTATTTGAATATAGAAAAAACCAGAATATATGCGAAAATTTATAGTGTCTGTCCCTCATCTTACAACTATTAGTTTTTTTCTCAAGATATTACATTTAATTAAAAAAAAAGCAGACTTATTAAACAAGAATATAAAACATAATGCTTACAAGCAAATATTCAACATTAAACAATCTCTCAATTTCGGTATTCACCCAAAAAATAAAAATTCCATTTACAAATCCAGCATCCAAGTTGTTGTCTGTAATTAACCTAAGCCATAAGAAAAAACTAAATGCTATCGCTACGAAATGATTGATACCTTGCAGATAGTTATTACTATAAAAGGAAGAAAATTTAAAATCGAGACATGAAATCAAAAAATAAAAACTGGTTAGTTAGTTATCCGCCACGGAAGACAAGGGACGCTATCTGAAGTGACCAACTACAATTTGAATGATGTAATTCTCAATGAAGTATTGCTCCAGCCAAACGTATTTATATGGTTGCCAAGGAGATTGCTTTTTTTTTTTTGCTTTCTCTTGTGCCAATTTGGTGTAATTTGTACCCAACCTGCAATTATAATTAGGTAGCGAAGGTTGCACAAAAAAATTCTCAGTTAAAATTTCGAAGCAAATATGAAAGGGTACCGAACTTAAGAAATATGTACATATGTATATATGCAATAATTAAGACTTTTGAATTATTTTTCTTTTTTCTTAATTTTATTCTGTTCAAGTTTTTTTCAAAGAACAATATCTAAAAATACGATTTTATTGCAGATGAAAGCAGGAAACTTCCCAAACTTGTTTATCTAGTGAAGCTTGATTTCTTGAGCTTTATGTTAAATTAGTTTTTTATTTTATTTTTAGTTAACAACAACAATTAAAATATGCAATAAAAATTTTTATGATCTTATAAATAAGTAACTTTTTTAAGCAATAATTTGATTTGCTTTTTTCAGACAAGATGCAATTAGAAAGATAAATTGACAAGTATTTTTGAAGCTATGCTATAAAGTTTGTAAATAATAAAATAATTAAAATTCAACTCAGTCGTCTCGGAAGACATTATTAAATTATATCTATTTAGGAGCAATTGTATAAGTATGAAATTTGTTCATACGATATCCACAAATAACACACAACTACAACTGTGAAAAAAAAGAATCCAATAAAACAAATGCTATCATAACAATTCTACCAATAAATTGGTTTATTTTTTATTTAATTTTGTCTGGTTTTGTTATTTACTGAAGCCAAAGTTTTCTGGAAATGAAAATAAGTTTAATTCTTTAAATAATTTTTATTTTAAACTTTATCAGCTTTGTCTATAGCAGATGCAGATCCTTACAATATCCTCAATACTTTTTCAAAAGAAGGCAACAGATTTGGTATACCCTTTTTTAAGTCTTTTCAGAAGCAAGCAAAAAATTTTAGTAAAAAAATGTCAAACACAGATCATCAGTGCCAAATTTATAAAATGAATTCTAACATGATTTGGGAATAAATTCAAAATTTTTAAAAAAAAAACTAATTAAAATAAAATTATAAGTTATTGTCTATTTTATCTAAAACCAAACAGTTCTGCTGTGTACTACAATTAGTACAATTAGGAAAAATTAATTTTTTCTAATTAAAAAAAGTAGAAAACCAACAAAAATTCAATTTTTAAGTTTATAGAATTTGAATATTGTCCTTCTATGATTTTTTGGAGAGAAGTGAAAAATATTTTAGAAATATTTTATTAACCTTGCTCCACTGCGTTAATTCTATATTTCAAAGAGAGCGAATATATCATATTCTATGGCTTTTTGCATAAATTCAAAAATATCCAGAAGTAATCCAAAAAAATAGAAACATTTTACCTTATGAAACCTTAAAAAGGATAGGCTATACTCGTATATGGACCCTCATTTTTAAAGTTGTGTATGTCAATTTGTCCTGCTATTTGCATATGCAAATGCCACTTACGAACACGATACACAATACAATTGTTTTTAGTACTACTAAATTTAGAGCCTCTGGTTTTTTATCAACGTATTGAATTTTTATCTATATATTGAAGTATTTCACTAGTCAAATTCAAAGCGCCTAAATTTACAATGACTATTTTTCATTTTTGCGCCAAAACGCATACAACTTTTAGAATGGATGTTTTTCATCAAAGAAAAGATTCCAAAATTTTCCTTTATTGCAGTTTTTGAGACAAAATATTTTAAACAATTTCCAAGAATTTCAATGTTATATTTCTTCTTAATAAAATTCAACCACTTTTTGCTATTTGCCCCTAAAGCTGTAACTGCTTTTTGCAGTTTTTGTCAACTACAAAAATACTTCTCAGAAATTTGAAACCATAACCATTATTTCCCAATTATTTTTAGCCCAAAACTATGCAAGTATATGAAAATATATTTTTCTTCAGAAAAATTAAATTTCCTAAGAATGGATTCTTATTAGCTTTCATGTAAAAGAACAGTTTACGTTTCAATTAATTCAGCGATAATTTTTCACTATTAATTTTTTATTAATTACTTATTTCTCCCTTTTTTTAGTGGAAAATTTAGTTTTAAAAAATATTAAAAGTTTTGTAATATACGAAACGCATTTTTTATCTTATAAACTTAGAATCTAAGTAACTTAATACCTGCTACTAATTTCATGCTTTTTGATTATAAGAAAAAGTACTTCTATTGAAGCTGGCTGGCACGGAAAAGAAGCATATAACACAGCATCTTTTGAGGTATTAATTGAAGATATATGTAGAACACCCAAAGAATAAGAAAGTTTCTGATTTGTGCTAAAAGTTGCATTAGTTAAAAAAGACTTACAAGTAGAAAAGAAAAGTTAGCAAAGTCAGTTTGTGACAAATATAACTGCTTATAGAAAATAAATGTATAAGTTGAAAACTTTCCTCCCACTGTCTCAACTTTAGACATCTAAACAAATATCATTAAAACTTTTACATGACAAATGGAACAAATTACTCAAAGATGCTGAATGTGTTTAACACAATAACAAAGAAAACAAAAAATAACAATAGCCAAGCAAAATAAAAGAAAACAATAAACATCTTTTGATTAAAAACTTGAAATTTTTCCAACTACTGAAAGTAAAGAATGAATTGTAAAATGTAACGAAATCGGACATAAAGCCATAAATAACAAGAGCCTAGACTTTAGCTAGGAAAAATGACGAACCTATAAAAATTTTTTGAGATATGTAAAGAATAAGATGAATGTAAATAGTTTGAACACCCGATTGAGACATGGAAATTTTTTATTCTCCCCTAATCATATGATATTGGGCTTCTACCAGTTGTTTATACCAGGAATTCCACTCAATATTTTTTATAAGCATCAGTTTGTTTCAATTAATCAGGCTATAATATACTTTTATATAGAAAATTATATTTTTTAACGCTTTTTAATTATTTAACATAAAGAAATTGTTTTTGTCCTTAGCAATAGTCGATATTTTGCATTTATACCTTCTCTTCTCATTTCGTTTATTAAATTTCTTATTAAATTTAGCAACTAATTGGAATTTGTGGCTGTTTCTTCATAAATTAACTTTATATTTCGTTGCTTTTTTCTTACTAAATTGAAAATTCTTTAAAATTAAGTCAACCGCGGATATTGATGCTAAAGAAGTTGCTTACAATGACATTTAATCAATAAGTTCATTGGAAAATTATTCGTACCAGCTTTAAAAAAAAATTTTAAAGAATTTCTCTCTAGTTTAGGTACTTAACAAAAAATATGACAAAATTAAATTGTGTTTAATGATTCCTTTCAATGACTTCTTAAGAAATAATAAATAAATAAAAACATAGATAATAACTGCCACTAAATTTAAGAGTATGCCAATTAGATGTTAGCAATCTTTTTCAAAAATATTATCATTTGTTTATTTATTTCAAAAATACTTTTCTAGTCAAAATTAGAAGTTAGAAAAACTACTCATATCAGAAAATATAGGTTTAAACTGGAAAAAATTGAGTTTTTTGAAGAACTTATATAGTATAGGCTCAAATATACTGGCGTTAAACTCTTAATTAACAGAATAAATAAAGTATTTTTTTGAATTAATAAATGTAACTTATCATTTTACCCAAAGAATATCAAAAGAAACTAACACGTTTTAGAGAGATAAGATTCACAAGGCTAGAAATCAACTTGGATTATTTTTTCTAACTCAGAAAAAAATCTTCTAACAGTGCTAAAAAGCATTTCTGATTTTAAATTATAGAAGTAATAATACAAAAAGGTTTCATGTCCGTACAAAAGTAGCTTAAGGTCCAAACACGATCTGTTTCGATTAGTTTTGGCCTGAAATGACTTGCTCTTATGCAATCTTATCAAAATTATAAAAAAACAAAAGCTGTAAGAAATGAAAAAGCCATTAAGATCTCTCTTTACATCCTAATTGAAAAATCATGTTGAACAGGTCGAGAAAATTTCCCTACTTGGAAACAACGAAAAAGAGCTTTTCATTTAGTTTTCTATTTCCTAATTCATGTAAATTATTACAAAAACTTTCAAAAAGAAAAAAAAGTATATTAAGAAATACATAGACAATGATTGATTTACAACGGTTAAAGATCAAATAAAATTTGTAGCAAAGTAAGCAATTTGTTTAAGTAAAAAACAAAAGTGATATACTTAATGTCGAATTATGTATAAACAAAATGCTTATCATATTAATATATACAATTACAGGTATTTGAAAGTTTGATTTATAAATTATTTATCTGAAAAAAGGAAAAGAGGATTTATTTAAATAAAACCAGGGGACTGTATTTAAAAAATTAATTTGAATATGTATATGTATTCTTCCTCCTTCTAAATTTAGGTACATGAGTTGAAAATTTTACTCATTTTGAGAATAGGCTATTAATAAAGCAAAATATTCAAATAGATATGTTACAGAACAGTTTTTTCTAAAAAAAAAAATAATGTAATTATTTAGTTAAGATAAACAATTTTATCAGCTATTATGATAACAGAAAAACTCAATTCAATTGAATTCAAACACTACAGATGAACTTATTGTTAGTTTAATAAAATAAATTTACAGCTGATGAAAGAACATTTCATCCTCAAGTGTTAATAAATTCAAACAATTTCAAACATAAATCAATATTTTAATAAAATTATTCAATTTAGTAAAAAGTTATGTACCTAATGATTACAACTTTAAATATGGAACAGATTTTAAGAACATGAATAAATATTGATTCAATTGATGATTTTTGTTGTATATGTATTAAAAATACGAAAATTATACAAATCTATATAGTAATAGGAAAAGAGAGTAGAAATATGAAATTGTATTGATGAGCTACAAAAAAAACGTAATCAGTCTTCATTTAAAACTTCAATTGAAGATTTTATTAAAACTTATTTTGCATATTAGAAGAAAAAAAATTGTAAAAATTAGGGCAAAAGAATATTTGGAATTTTTGAAAATGGCTCTAAAAAGAATTACAGCAGTTTTTAGACACCTTATAGTAATAAATTTTCAGCAGTGTTATTAAAAAGCCTGAAAATATGCAAATGTACAAATTAATAATATTTCAGGGTACCAATTTTTAAATTTAATTTGAAATATAAATTCCTAAAATACATAAAAAAAATTGGCTTTATGAAATTTCTAGATAAATAACTTCTCAACTCAATTACTGAAGCTACTTGCCTGCTGAATAGAAAAATAATTATACAAAAATCGCAATTAAAAACAGTAAATTTCAAGTCGTGGCACTTAAGTTTTTAATGAAAACACATTAAATTAATTTTGTTTGAGAATAGCACCAAATATTAACAAAATTAACACTCAAGTTGACTTTTATATGCCTAGATGTACAGAAAATTTGTATGCAGCCTATTTCTAAGCTCATCTAATGTCAAAGCAATTCCTGGATACAAATAAGAAGGGGTTTATTTCCAGAGAAGTTAATTAACCAAAGAAGTCTCCCATAACATATATACATATGTCTTAACTTAGCCATTGAGTTGTGGCCTTAGATCTAAAAACTATTTCACTCTAGATAATTTTTTCAACAGTTATTCCTAAGCTTACTTAGTCTCTTTCTTTTATTGGATTTTTATAGTACGTTTTCAGCCGACAACTCTAGTTCAGCTGATAATCTTGACAGAAACATTTCTTATATATTTTTTCCTTAAATATTTTTTCATTTGAAAATAGTTTTAACACCAGAATAACATCAAAACTATTATTAATTCTTAGACTCTATAACAAAACTTGACTAAAAATAATCCTTTGTGTTTTGCATTCTTTAAAAATAACATTTTTACTAGTGATGATTTATTCAAAAGTATGAATACGTATTTTCCTTAAATGAATTATGCTAAAAATAACATGCTACCTACTACTCTATCTACAACAAAAACAAAGATACAAATTTAACCAATGTATGAGTAAAGTGTTCTTTAAGCTATAATTGAAGTTCCCATCAACGCACATAAACACATATGTCACAATCAAAAATTAAACCTACCCATCCAACCATTGAACCCAAAATTTTAGTCCTCTCATGCAAGAAATAATTAAATTTTGGATAAAATTGTTCACCGGTATAGATTATGAAAATATGTATATTCCATAAATTCCCATCTGTTAAAATTTCTAGTTACTTTATATATATATAGTGTCCTGTATATAAAGATGCCTTAGTATATGTTGATTACTTCAAATGAAATTTGATCCTCCTGATGAATAAGAATTTGTGGCTTTTACTGTTTGAACATAAAACCTTTGAGGCTGACAAAAGTAATTGTCTTCTCATATTTGAAGAAACTACACTGCTATTATAATGTTCATATTTAGATCTACTTAAGGATGAAAACTTTATCCTTAAAATGTTATTCATAATATAAATAAAATGCCTTTTAGCCACTATATACTAGAATATAGTTTTATTTTGTGTAAATGAAATTCATTACTTGAATAAGACATACAAAACCTAATGGGGTAGTTTTGAATATTAATTTTGAGAAATTGGAGTTCTAAATAAATTATTCATTTGATTTCAAAGCGATTTACTTAGAAATAATACCTGTAAAAGGCACATTTGTGTTATTAATCAACATTGAAAAGAATTTATCTCTCGAGTTGCACGGTACTTAATTTACACGTTTAATTCATAAAAACAAAGAAAATATTTATTTTTTTTAAATTTTCTTTTGAAAAATATTACTTAAGGTGTTTCCTTTTTTTAAGGTAGATAGATACATAAGTATGAAAACAAAGCATAAAAGCTAATGAACAAGAACAAAACTCTCAAATTTTTTCACTCTTAGATAACAAAACAAAAAGTTTAAAACAAATTTCTCTTTACCACTATTTATTCTCTTCTCTTCTCTGAGTTTTCGCCTAGGACTCAGCCTGAATTTAAGGCTTGCCTTTTTTATAAATACAATTTTTAATGTGTATCACGGGAGAAATCTACTCAAGTACTTTCCGATTTAGATTATCAATGTCATGGACATTTAAATTATCTCTTTCATAAATTTTTCATGGAGTTAGCATACATTAATAAAAAAATTTGTATTTAATGTTGCGTCCAAGTTTAGTATTATAATTGGCCATTGTGCTTAAATTTTCCTGCATAGTTAAATCTTCTTTTATCCGAAACTCTTTAGTTTCCCGGAATATTATAGTAAGTTTATAGAGAGTTAAAAAATCCGACCCCAATAAGTTTGCTATTGAAATATTTTGTTTTCAAAAGGATGTTTTGTTTATAAAGTTTTTTTTAAATTCAAGTTTATTTTCTATGCATACCTGTGGATTACCTTTTCCATCTTGACAAAAAAAAGTATCAAAGCTCAACTATTGTGTAAACTACAATTGCAATATGCACCTAAACGTTTTATAGGTCAAATAAATAAAACTTTATTCATCATTGAGAACCCACCCAACCCACTTTTCATTGTCTAAGAATTTTTCAAAAAAACTTCCGATAAAAAATTTATGTTTCCAAATGACATCGTTCAAAGCAACAGAAATTGTTAAAAAAGTTTTTATGCTCACATTTAACTCACTTACTCAATTCTTTTATGGATTACAATTTTATGATTTTTCAAATTAACTTGATGGGTGTCTAAAAGACGGAGGCTGATCAACATAGAAAAATTTATCCCGGGTAAAACCAAAAACTTATTTTAAAGCTACAATGATCTTGTTTTTCCCCATTTAAGGGACACAACTTTTCAACAAAACATAGTCACAGAGGGATACATTAGATATTCTCTACATTTGAATATTAAAGTAAGAATATTCGTAGAATTATTCGCGGATTACTTTTACTTTACTTTTTTAATACGCTGGATGTAATATCTAAAGGAAATAAACACTTAATTGTTGTTTTAGGTCGATTTAGGTAGCATTAAATACTTTGAAAACTTACACGAACATAAGATTTGGGAAAAATTTCTTAAAGACAAATTTACACAAATTTCGAAATGGGTAACGGGTAACGAGTAACGGGTAACGGGTAACAATACCCCTCTAAATAAATTTACTTTTTTCATTACCTGCCATACGGATACGTCTACAAAATAATAACGCCTGTCTGCATACGTTCTCAGATTAATTTCCTCGATGGTTAAGTGTTGAAAGTTTAAGTCTGACTCTAAACATTAAATATTACAAACACTTTTTGGGTATGTACTTTTTATTAGCATTTCCTCCAGCAGAAGTTTTACTTTTCTTTTCGTAATTCGGGGTATTATTTGTTTTAGTAAGCTTTTAGTGATATACCTAAAATAAATCCTTTTATTTCAAAGGTTAAAATCATCTTCTAACTTTTAATACGCAACAAAAGATAATCCCTGCTTTTAATTTCTCCTAGTTCTTTCATTTGATGTTTCTTAAATTCGATCCCATAAAAAGTTGACATTTAAAATAACAAATTTTATCTTAACAAGACATGACTAGATTATTGATAAATATATACCTTTCTATTGTTCGAATAGAGTCATGATGACCTCTAAGAATAAATTTACTCCCACTGTGTGAACAATTGGATTAATTATATTTTATATTGAGAATCTATCTGCTATGCTCTCAATAATGGTTTTAAAAAATTGGCAGTGAATAAATATCAAGGAAAATACTTCGTTTTTTGTTTTGTTTATCAACCCAAAGTGATTGATCACCTTTTCACTTCAAATACCACCTTGGTATTTACTTAATAGATTTTTTTGATGTAAAATGGGCGGTTAGCCAGAAAATTTAAGAAAGTATTCTTAAATTCAAATTAAAAAAAAGAACAATTTAAAAATAGCTGTGAACTCTCTTAGTTTGAAAAAAGAGATAGAAGAAAAAAGAAAATTAATGAAGTAAAATTAATTATTAATATGAGGATTTTATGCATTTCGTTATAGGAACAAAGTCAAAACAAATTAAAGATGCTAAAGAAGCAAAGTATTTATGTACAAGTGTTTTAGAAGCTAGAGCGTGCATACCCAATAAAATGACTTATGTTAGTAAGTAAAAACAAATCCTAAACTTTAGTAATCTAAGCCATATCTCTTTTAACCTAAATCATTGCTCAGCAATTGTCATGAAATCTTAAATCATTTTCAAAAAACCAACTGAAATAAACAACTTCTTTTGTAGGATTTCAATTTTTTATCTTTTTGCTAAGAATATTTTCAAGCCTAATCTGAAAAAATTTCACTTAAGACCTAATCCTTATCCTAAAAGTTAACGGCAATTAAACTTTAAAAAGAAAATTTTTCTAAATTTTCTTAATTCCTTTGATAGAAACACGTTAGCTTTGCAAGCCTAAAAACCTTTATTTTTCTTATTACAAGCACATTTGAAATACTTTTAATTGGTTTTTTTTAAGTAACAAAAAATCATAAATCATTAAAACTAAACATTTTTTAAATATCAAAGTCGCGTGTCATTTTCATTTTGAAAAACTCAAATATTATTGTAGGACTACTAAAAATAGAATTAATTACGGCTTCGATTTGGTATGATTCCCCTACACTTATTCTTATTGAATTATTCTTTTTCAAAATAGATAAAAGCAAATTGTTTACTAAATCATATTCCCTAAGGAGTATAATAAAAGTTTCATTCTGAATTATCATGAATGAAACCCAAAGCCCAAGGAATTACCTGATAAATTTGTTTAATTTTATTTGACATTTTGTTAGCGTTCCCAGTAGACAATTCAACAGCATCAAGACAAATTTTTTTTTGTTTTTTTTTTCGGATAGCAAATATTGCAGTATATCATTTTCAGCTTCTGAATACCAATCCAAAACATAAAGAGGGAGAATTTCAAAATTGTAACTGTAGAATTGAATTAACCTTAACATCAAATAAGAGTGGCACTTTTTTTTAATGCAAATTAAATTTTATTATGTTTTACTCGCGTTAGCCGAAAATTATTAGTTAAAGTGACAAAAAATATCTTAAATATGTCAAAAAGTGAAGCTTCAATTTGGTTGTAATTTTAGATAGAAAAATTGTTATTGCTCTTTTGGATAAAATAAATATCAAAATAAGTATTTTGAATAAATAAAGTGGATAAAAATAAATTTTTTTCTATTTTTAGTAGACATTTTTTCAAACTTAAATGTCGGTATCAGAATATATTTTCAAGAGAAGTGAGAATGATAAAACAGAAATTGGACTTTGGTAATGAATAATAATAATAAATCAGTCTTTTTTCTTCATTAACTTCCTTCGAATGAAAACTTAAATGCACCTAAGGACCCCATTTGATTCAAATTCAACACTTTGTTAGGCTATATTTTACTTGGAAAGCAAAGAATGTGTAGAATTTAGTAATTAATAATAACCTCTAAAAAAGTTGTAGAAAAATGCATAGAAATCTAAAAATGAACAGTGATAAAAAAGCCTAAAGTGCAAAAATTAAAAAATTTAGGATATTAACAGGTTCTACTAGTGACTGTAAAATATCAACACATTTAAAAGTATTTAAATAGAGGGGCCTAGTTAACAAAAATATAGCTCTTTGCCCTCAAGAGTCAATTAACAGTCCCTATTTTGTTCTATTCAACAACAAAAATCACGAGTAAAAAATCATAATCTTTATGCTTGCTTATTGTTATTGTTTCAATTAGATAGAAATGAAGTATTGACTAGTGAAAAGCTTCATTAACTGTTTTTTTTTGTCTCTGGCATAAGCTAAGATCCAACGAACATTACATAAGTATTACAGGGTTTTTGATTATCTGATTGCGTATGAAGCCTTAAAAGAAAGATTTAGAAAATAAAGTTAACTCCAGTTTATGAAAATGATAATGATAATGATAGCTTTATGAATAAGGAAGTGAAAATAATGATCGATTTGATAGTAGGCCAACAAGTCAAGAAGAAGCAGTGATGCCGGCAAGACCTCTTAAAAATCTAAGCAAATACTACACTTCTAAAAAATTCTGATTTTACTAAACTTACCAAAAAATGTCTACTGGGTTTGTTAATAATTATTTATATAAGTCAACGATTTCTTTACATCAAGAAAGAACTGAGAACATCAATTACTGACGACTGAAGAACGGCGATATGACTAAAGAAACAAATTTACATTTTTAACTTTGGAATTATCTGATTATTCTGTTTTTTATAACCAAATAAAAATAATTTTCATTTTACAATCTTTTATCGTTTTCAAGAAGAAGATTGCTTATCAAAGAAAACAAAGTTTAGGAACTATAATACTGTATTAAGGTCAATGCAAGTAGTTTCCTTTTAAGTTATATTAAAATTTACCAAATGCATATTGAAAAGGAACCAAAAACTCTACACATAAATAAATAATTTGTGAGGAAGTCAAAAGAAATATCAGATTTTCTTTTATTTTGAGCGATTAAAGAAGCTTAAAACAATTCTGTTTACTTCTTTATATTTCTCCTTGTTATTATATTTACAGTATCAGATCTCAGAAAGGATAAATGTTAAACTAATACACAAAAGAAGGATATAATATTGTATTATTTACCAAACTCAGCTTAAATAAAAAACTGCTTTCAAACGGTTTTATTTTTTCAAAGAATCTACAATTTTTGAACAAAACGAGAAATAAAGTAATTTTTATTTGAAAAAAACTTGAAAACTTTTTTTAATAGATTGACTAATAATAACTTCAGTGCCATCAACTTGCCATCAGGATTGAAAAAAAATGATTGTCTATTTGAAAAGAAATATCAAATCCGATCAGCCAGCATCCTTTTCGAGTTTTATATCGATTTATTATCCGATGAAAGCTAAATCGCAATAAAAAAAACCTATTCTTTTTTCTAGGATTTATATAAACTGAGTCAGTAAAGATTTAGCTAAGTTCTGTTGAAAAATGTTTTTTTTTTTTGTTATTTAAAGAAATAAAAAACCAAGCAAAGGAAATTGCCTCAATCATTGGTGTAATTTGTTCAAGAGTTCAAATAAAAAAGAAAATTTTATAACTCTAAATTGTTAGGGTTTCGTTTCATGATATTTTTCATCGAACAAAAGGAATTCCTACACTAATCCTTCAAAGCAGTTTCCAATTTGACAAGTTTTTTCTATTTAAATGAATCAATAATCCTTTTGAAACAAAACCAATAGCTACAATTATTTTATTTTGATTGTTTTGTTTGCCTAAAGTGACCCTTAAATTCTTCAAAGTGATTTGAAATTTTACAAAAAAACCCCCATCTTCTTTCTCTCTTTTCTTACAATTTGCAAAAATAAAATAATCAAAAGTATAAACGAAATTTCTTTTATTGAAAAATGCTTATATTTTAGTTTCTTAAGATGATCAAAGTGAAAAATATACCAACAAAAAAAAGCAACGATTTACTTTGACAACGTCTAACCAAAAACAAACAAGAAACAGGAAAGTGTCCTCAAAACGAAATATATCCCCATATATTCTTTATGCTTTATATTTATATTATTATTTGATTTTAAATATTTTTTCAGGCCAGTTGATTTAATTTCTATCCTAATTCATGTTCAGTCAGAAAGGCTCTAATCCATACAATTTATGAATATAGATTTTCGGCATATGATTTGGCTTATAAAGCGGCAGATGCTGCTACAATAATACAATTACTTGACGGTATCTCTTATAAATTTTCGATTGACGTTGATTGAGAATTTAATTGGATTTAATCATTCGTCAAGTGGCGTGTACTCGAATTAGTCAGAGAATATCTTAAAGCTGAATTGATTCTATGAAATGATATTCAATTTTAGTATTGTACGAGTAATTTTCTTCATTTATGATATACAATTACCGAAAGAAATTGATTATATTTAAGCTTCCTTAGTAAATTTTTTCTCATGCACGAGACGAGACATTAACAGTTGAAATATGAAAGTAACATTTTATGTATGTAATTTTTATTGTAATTTCTTATTTATGAAAATAGATTAATTTTCTTTTGTGTAATTTTTCCTTGTACACCTTTTTATTCGTTTCTTCTAAAATCTTGACCTTTAAACAACTAACAATGCACCTAAATTAAAATTTCTATTTTACCTCAAAAATAGCCAGAAAATTGTCCTTTTCGTTTTTTTATTTATTTTGCAATACCCTTGTCTTTCATATCATAGAATACTTCTTTTCATTTCTATGAAATATTATTTGTCCTTTCTTGTCTCCTTTGTTAGATATTCATTTGAAAATTATGTTCAAATATTTTTGTTCAAATTATTATGTCTCGGAAAACGAAAACTATTTGCTGGATAAATTTTAGAAAAGATTTCTAAGTAATTTCCTTAAGAAGAAGGAGACTTATGTTTCGATCACAAATGCATTCAATGCTGTAAATGCTCAAGAAATCATCTTTAAAGAAGTTAGTTTTAATTGGTTGACTTTACTGACACAGCAATGTTACCTTATTTCAAAGAAGACAGAACTAATTTTCACACTAAAAAAACTTCTTTTAAAGTTTATCATGAAATTATAAGAAGTAATAGAACTAGATCTTCATTCCAGAGGCATTTAGTCTCAAATGTCAGAAGTAAGCAAAGAAAAAGCATAGAAAAAGTCATCTATTTTTTTATTGGAACAAATTATGTCGCACAAAATTACTATTGTTAAAATTAATAGTAAAATTGTTCATGAGCTTGAAAAGGAAGTTACATTTTAATTTGATAAAATTCCACGAAATCAAAAAATTTTATTTAAATGCATTTATTTGATTAAATTGAAAAAATTGTAAAATATTTTTGATAAATAGTTTCGGAAATTACCTTAAGCTGTTTACTAAAAAAATTTAAATTAATTTAAAAAACAATGTCTATTTTTTTTTTGTGAGAAAAGAAAAACTTTGAAAGTCGCAGCAATTCTTCATCTTAGGGAAAATGAATACTTTATTTGAATAAAAAAATTGAATTGATTTCCAAATATTTTCAAGTAAAGTTCATTAGGTTTCTTTTCGATAGGTATTTAATTGCCTTGTTTTTTGTCCTACTTTCTGATTTATAAGCCAAATACTTTTTTTTGAAAATTTACAAAAATAAATCATTTTACAGTAGGTTTTTCTACAAAGCCACAATTTTATAAAATATGAGCCATTTAAACTTTAGAATTTAATTTATCTGTAAATAAGAAAAGCATGAATGTTTTTCAAAACGGAAAGCTTTATTGGAAAGAGTATACTACATTGTCATCAAATATGAAAAAATCTCTTTTAAGTGAATTCCACTTCTGGCTATACAATATCCCAACCTATTTATTATAATTCTTTTCAGTTCAAATTTTGGACACCTATTTCAAATCTTGATATATGTATATTTGAAATCTTGAATTGTCTTAAAATGGTGAGCGTAACAATTATTCTTAAGTATTCGCTACGAAAAATCGTCGAATTTAATCAAATTGCAAGGTGTCCAATAGGCAGTACATCAGCATCTTCATAATAATGTATGAAATTTTCAGCCAATTCTGCTTATTTACATATATTATCAAAGGTAAAATCGGATAAAAGTGACGTAAACCTAAAACATAAGGGTCACTTTAAACAATGGATACTAGTTAACCACTAAATTCTTTTAAGGAAATATTTACAATAAAAATGAGCAAATAGGAAATAATATTCAATAATTCCTAATTAAACGCCTTTTTAAAAAAATTAATTTCAATACATTAACAAAATGTATGAACGTAGTAAATACCATTTAATTAAAAAGCTTCTTTGTCGTTAGATTTAAATTACGTTCATGAAATCCAACAACATTTGATAAATTTCAATAGATATTTTCTAAATTACTATCATATACTCTTCTCCTTCCCTAATTCCATTTAATTATGACATAAAGATACCAGAAATCATAGTAAACTACTCTAAAACCTTAACTTTACGTTTATGACTCCATTCACTACATCCCATGGGGTATTGATTCAATATATAAAGACTGATTCTAACAACTATCACTACACTAAATCTATTCAATATTTTACAAACATTATCCCAGCTTGTACTTAATGATAGCCATTGTCCATGATGTGCAACATATTCATCCACATATTTGCCTAAAAATATATACATCAGCCATCAGGTTTCATATACAGACCCTGTTTGAACACATTATGCCGCCATTATTATGAAATATTTTTGCCACCATTTACATTGAAAAATTTGTGAGTATAACGTAAAACAAAACAAATTTGATCTCTTTTATATAGTAAGTTGAATCTTCAACTTTGTGACCAATTGTGTTAAGGGTTGATGAGTTACAGAATCTATTTCAACTGTTATTTATCTTCATTTTTTATGCTATATATGTGCCTTTCATTTTTATTATTACTGGTTTCTTTCTGTGAGTCTGTTCTGTTTTTTTTTTTTTTTGGTTGAGGCAGTAGCAATAGTTGCCCTGATAAATGATACTGCTGGCAACTACCATCCCCAGAAGCTATATAGCCATATTATCAACAAAAATTCTTCCAAGCTATTTCGTGTATAACATGCTTGTCGGGTTAAATTTATGCTGACTTCCTTTTGCGGCAATCGTCCTTTGCAGAGAAAAACAAAAATAACAAAAACGTTTTACTATAGTTGATATGGTAACAAAAGGAACTTTGTGTTTTTTCTTCATAGATGGTGGGGTACAATAGAAAAAGCCTCTAGAGCTAAAATTTTAACATTTTTGTTTTTCTATTCACATTTCTTCTTTTTTTTTTTTGTAGCACGGAAGAAGATTCTAAATCACCAAGGAATTTATTAGTCTAGCTTTCCGGCTTTCAAATTTTATATGCTTTTCGGTTTAAAAAAGGAAATTCATATTACGGAATTAAAATTAAATTGCTCTGAATTCCGTATAACGTTGTCCTATGACAAAATATTTAGTGTTATATTCATTTTTTAACTATGATATTGGCTTTTAAAAATACCCATAACATTTCTTTCCCCTTTTTTCGCAAATTTGACGAAAATCTTGATTTTTCTAATTTTACATATCCACATTTTTTTAATTTTTTGAATAATTTTATAGAATGTTTTTCATGTTCTTTATTCAAATTTAATTCAAATTGATTTAAAGAACAGGTCACGCTACTGTCATTAATTGCATAAAAGTCGCTTGCGATGTCTAACACAAATTTTTTTTTAATTAAAAACAACACAAGTTTTTTTAATAGAGTCAATGGCCGTTCCATTTGCATTTTATTTTTATTTTCTCTTTTTTGTTTTGTAATTTTTAATTTTCTTTTTTTAAAAATGATAGCTGTCAATACTATTTCAAGAAGCTAAAGTTTGTAAATATAAAAACTATATTTCTGGGTTATAAATACTATCACTTTGACCTTCACACTGGTTTTTTCATTATTTTTGCTGTTTTTTGTCAAGATAGGCACACGCCTTTCTCATTTAGTTTTCACGAAAAATAACGGCTCTGTGCATAAATATTTTTTGCTTGTATTTTGCTATTAATACTTAAATTTACATAAGCAACAATTTACTTTTCTTGTCTTTTTTCTATTTAACGCTGACGTACCTAAATATTTATATTTTTAGTCTTTATGATATTTCGACATACACCCGAAGAAGAAATTTTTAAGTATTTCAGTTATATAAGAAAACGTAGTTCGAATCTACTGTTTAACTATGTATTTTAAGTGGGTATTCTAGTTTAGACGCCCGAATTTTAGGTATTTTTTCAGAAGTCATAACAAAAACCAATAAATATTTTTACCATCCATTTTCTTACTTTTTATTCATTGATATTTTAAGAGCATTATTAATTGAAAAAACTGTAAGCCGGCAAAGTGGGAGCTCACTAAAAAATGCCGTGCCCTGGTGTGCAGAGTTCCAGATCTTCAAGGCATCTGACAAAAAATTTGTTTTCAATTCTTCAAGAAAAAGGATATAGTTACAGCAATACGAGAGATTTTTTTAGAAAATATTTTTTCCACAAAATTGCGGCAGTATAAAAAATAAGTTTCGTTTTTCCCTGTCTTTTCCCCTTTCGAAATTTTTTCAAAATAAAAACGAAAATTTATTAAAGAATATCATAGTGCAATACTATAATATATAAAAAAAGCTCTGTGCCAAATAAAGTAGAACTTGAAATATAACGCACGTCGTTTCGAAAAAAATGAGCTGTAAAAATCCATTTAGGAACATTTTTTTAACTCCTGTTTAACTATCTTAACTATGAAAATATGCGCAAAAAAAATAAAATCAATTTTTTGAATTTCTTAACTAAAATACCCCTCTAATCCTTCTGTTATAATCCTAAAATATCTCATAAAACATTATTTTTTTAAATTAATCCAAGAACTCTCATTCGTATTTAATAAAAAACAAACTTGTAATAAAATACCCTTAAAAATGTAATACTTTGTTCTGGTCAGACAAAACGAACTCTATATATTTGTGCCCAAAACAAAATTAGTTGCCTAAAATTTCTCAGTAGAAAATGCCCCTTTTTATGTGCCATTTCAGTGCAAAAATTGAAAGCAAAAATTAAAAACAGTAAGAGCGAAATTTTACTGCTAAAAACTTATTACTCCAAAGCCATTTAAAATGTATTAATTTCTTTTTTGATATCAGGTAAGGCTGTTAGGTATTCTAGGTAGTTATTTTTAAACTTTCGAAAAATTGCTTTTTTGGTTTTTTGCTTAGTAAATTTCACAAAAAAGTTATTAATGATCCTTAAGCTTGCCGACATTGTTTAATCTAACTAGAAAAAAAATTCTAATATCATTGCGAACCCCGGCTGTATTGTATTTATTGAAGAAAAAAATTAAAATTCATTGCTTAAAAAAAAACACACATCAAAAATTTACATATCAATAAAACCTAAAAGAAAAAACATGTAATTACTAGCAGTTTATTTTTGTCTAATGAATTTTTGGTAATTATAATAAAATTTTTGATTATAAAAAACAAGACAGTTGCTAAATTTCATTGATAAAAATTAACAACAAATTAATTCATATGCCTTGAAAAATTAATAAGGAACTTGAAAGTAAATATTCAATATTTGTTGACGGAACTAATAATTTTCACGTTAAGGAAATTTACGGAAATTACATTTATTAGCCTAAAAGTAAATTAGTTTTGCGTTTGTTACTTTTAACTAATGTAGAGTTAAATAATTAAAAACAATGGAAATTTTCGTTAAAGAAAACTAAAGAAAAATGTTACACTGGCCACAAAAACTTTGGTTAGTAGTTTATAGGAGCTCTGGTTTTAGCAATAAAATTAAAATTCAAGATGTTTTAATGATGGTTTTATTTTTTATGCCGGGCTCTATAGTTATCACATCTACACAAGGAAAAAACTCCCATTTCAGTATCCTTGCTATTAATTTTCTCTTGAGCTGAAATCATAATGTAATATTTTTACTGTTATTTTAATATGAATTAAGTATTTCTCAAAAGTGCTTTTGAACTAATTTTTTATTTCATTGTCTAAATCAAAATTTTAACTACAACAGAAATTCATGACCAAATGACCAAATGACCAAATAGTATTAAAGTCATTTATATTCCCCTTGTCAGATAAAGAAAGGTACAGTCATAAATTTTGAACACACTCAAAGTACATTTTGAATGTTTATAATTTAACCTTGTTTCTTTAATAGTTTTGTGCTTCTAGGAATATGTCAAATGATCTTAATTCTTTTTAATATTTTTCCAGTGAACTGCATTTCAAATAAAACAAAAAAAACAGAAGGAGCTCCAGGGATCTGACACTACAGTATCACGATAAGTGTTGCCATGGTTCATCAAAACAAAATTCAGGCAGCATATAAACTTTTTAGTTTAAATATGCCACTTCCGTTTCCTCGTTATTTAGGCTAAAGATAGATTTCGATAGTTTTTGGTGTCTTGAAAGCGAAAATGACAGAACAAATCATTTTGTCAATAACAAAAAATGTGCTGTAAGTAAATCTCTTCACCTAGGTACCTTAGTACTACAATTTTTCTATATATAAAAATAAGTATTTATACTGGAGCCTAGTAACTTTTGATTAGTACATATTTCATCTGTCAAAAATTTGTTTGTTGTTTATTGTTGTATTTGAGTTAATTTTTGTAATTTTTGGGTTAAATAAACGATTAAATGATTCGAAATCATATCAAATTAAAAAAATCTCACCTTTTACTCAATAATTATTATTGACATAACCAAACTTCCATAATTATTCACTGTTAAACTATTGCCGAAAGAGAGAATCCAAAAAATTACTCTAAATTTCCCTTCGGTACTGCGTTGTCTAGTTCATTAGCAATGAACTAGATAAACAAACTAGATTTAGATGAGTTTATTTGAGAAATGAACTAGAGATTTCCCATACAAATTCTAAAAAATAGTATTAGGTACTAGGGCACTATGACTGGGATAGAAAAGTATGAAATATTTACAGTGCTAGTATAAAGTAAAATGATAGTTAAACCTTATTAACAATTATAAAAACAATGAATCACAATGTAAATAAATAAAATGAAATCTAAGATTAATCTAGGATTAGAAAATCAATAAAATTCAACATTTCAAGGAAAATATAGCGTGATCAGCATAGTAATGCTTCTATAAAATTATAGAAATAATAGAGAGACGATAGAAATAGAAAGCGTATTGACGAACTATTTGAGACATATAAAGCTTTGAGCTGAATTTTATTACTGAAAACCCCTTTCAGCAAACATTTTAATTTTGTTCATAAAAATCTACATAAAAGAAGCAGAAAAAATTATTTAGATATTTTAAAAATGAAAAAATATCGCACTAATTGATGGTGTCGAAGAAAAAATTAATCGGAACTAAATTATTCCAAAGTGTTATAGACATTCAATTCATAAGGTACAATTTCATTAATATTTCACGAAAACAACAAATTTTTTCTTAAAAATTATGTTTCTTCACAAAATAAAGTTAATTAGTACTCAAAAATTTAAAACTATTGATTTCTAACAAACTTTATTATGAAAAGTATATATCCAGTTTAGCAACCAGTATTATTATTGAGACTGTCTATTTACATACATTAATGATCTTAGAAGAAAATCCTGAAGATTTCAAAAAAGCAACAATAACAAAACAAAAACAAGCTTTTGAATAAAATTGGAAAAATTCCCAGTCGAATTACCGAAACGGAAGTAATATTCCTTAGGGGAGCTTCAAAGCTTCAGAAAAAGGAATATCTAATATTTTTTGAAAAGGATTTGTTACTTTGTATTTTATCATACAAATATTGACTTTGTATAATAACAAAAATAACAATATTAAACATTAGCAGGATATGTAGTAGGATTTTGAAAGTACTTATTTACAAACAAAAACCTACAAAGAATTATTAATAAGTAGTTATTTATCTTTGATAGGATTCGATATTAAAAATTAATTTTTTTGCTTTTGTTTTATGGAAATTATTTTTTGTTTGGTTATATTTTAAGGGAATCCCCACCATCGAAAATGAATTTAAATTAATCCGCAAAAATATGAAAACATGTTGTTTTCAATTTTTGACTTTTACAAAACTTTACATTAAGAAGACCTGTAGAATATTAATCATACCCAAATATCCTAAAGCTGACTTATCACACATATTGCAATATGTATTACATACCAAAAAAAACTCTGAAACCTATGAAATTTAATGTTTTCTTTCTGAATTCTGGTTCCTACAGCTGCAAATGATTTTTAAATTATGAGCGAAACAAAATCTAAACGATCTTGTTTAAAGTTTCTAAAATCAATTTGTATCATATTAAGCTCATTTAAAGGTTTATCATAAAATGATATTTTATCTTTGTTATTAGCATCCTTAATGGAAGTACATTAAAGATTTTATACGCATAGGATATAGATTTTTTAATTTTATACTGTTTGTACAACCATTTCAAAATAGAATTTTCTTTTCTTCTTTTCAATTATTCAGGTGGGAGTCTTGCACTTTATGGCCGAAACTTTCTTCAGTCCTGTTAGAATATTTCTCATGTATATAAATGATTTTCATGTTTTATTTAAGTTATTAAATAACTTTTAAATACTTTTTGGTTTGGGGTGATCCAAATTAAAATTCCCGTAAAATCAATAAATTAAATGAACATAATCCTAATATATTTTGCTGAAATGTTATTAATAAAATATACACCATAAAAATCAATATACAAAATTTATTTGCAGTTTAAACAAATACTAAATAAAAACTTTCTTTAAAAAAATTATTACTATTTTGTCATTCTTTTTATAAAAAAACAAATAAAAATTTCTTCTAAAATTTCAAAAAATGTCGATATATTAAAAAAATATATAATTTGTTTAAAACTTTTACTCACTTTTAGTTACACATATTTCGGAAGCCTCATCACTGCCATCGTCGCAATCATTTTCACCATCACAAACCAGCATCACAGGTATACAATTTTCATTTTTACACTGGAATTGCTTGTTAAGACAATTCGCCTGAAGATTGTAAGCTAAAAAAAATAATAAATATATAATAAAATTCTTTTTCACAAAATATCTTAAAAATATCTAACCTCCACATACAAAAGTAATTAACATGAAGATATTTTTTGAAAAGTTCTTCATCGATCAATCTCGATCATATATGAATTTTCTACACTAAATTTTTTGTATTGAAATACAAAAAAAAAACTATAAAACACAATTAACAATTAATGACTCCCGCCTATGAAACTAGAAACATGAGTTAATAAAAATGCAGCATAATTGATGGCTATAATGGCCTTATATCTATAATTAATGGCAGTCATGGGCGCTGACGACACTTAATGCTATTAACTAAATATACTAATGTTCTGCTCATACTAAAAATATAAACTACAATTAAAAATCTCTTTATGTATATTCACATATACATTTCTCTTTAGTCAAAGTTAATGTTTCTGTGGTCAATCAAAAAAAAAAAAAAACAAACAACAAAATAGCATATGCTCTTCAAGGCTCTTTAGCTACATGTACTGAATATTTTGTCTTATATATTCCAACAAGTCCGGTTCTACATAGGCTACAACATCAACAGAGAACACAGAATAAAAATATTTTTGTTTGAAAAAAAAAAGAAATTGTTTTGCTTAAAATTAATTCTAACGAAAAAAAATATTTTCAAAATCGTCATTTTAATGATCGAGATCAATTAGTGAACACACGTGAGTCACTTTAACAGAAATTCAATCCCATGGTCATTTGGGTCAAAATAGAAAAAAAATTCAGTGCACTTTCACTTTTTAAACTTTCAATTAAGTAATTAATGCTATCTACTTATTATTTATTTATCATCGTTTTTTGCCGATTTTAATTTATATTAGACGCCGTCACCAATAAAAATTTCGGATATTTCATTACGTAAACATTCATCATCAATTAAATATTGTTACTTAATTTTTATTTATTAGAGTAATAATTAATTAATTTTAAATTAAAAAAATTAAATTTTTGATTTATTTACATATTTTTTTAGTATTTTAAATAATTTTAAGTCATTTATTTTTCCTCTTTGATTTCGATTAAATGTTAAATACAGACATAACTTACAAAATCATGGAAACCACATTCCAGAATCAGGATTTACATCATTATTTGAAAATATGTTAAAAAGGAAGTCAAAAAGCTTAACATAAATTTACCAATATCTCAATAAATACAAATAAAATGAGAAGCCCAAGATAGGAATGTAATTTTTCTATAACGATAAATATGCAAAGCTTTTAAATGTTGCTCAATTAGGTAATATCTTTGAAGCTTCAAAGGAAAACCAAATATATAATGTAGTTAAGAAATTAAGGATACTATTTAAATGAGAAAATCAAAAGCTTTTTGATGCTAGCAAATTAAATAAATTCCTAATTTCGTTCCAAAAAGAAGGATTTTGTAATAAATATTAAACAAAACAACGAAACAGTTGAGGATAATACAAAGAAAATCTTAAACTTTAAAAACAATTTATTGATTTAACAACGCAAAAGGAGAAGACCTAAACTGAGGAGTATAATAGTTTCATGCCAAGAACAACTTTGACGTAATTCTTTGGTGTTAATCGTATAATTTTTCTTTAAAGTCAAACAATTAAAAATTAATTCAAATTTTGACCTAAAAATTTAGAATTGACATAATATTAAACTATAAAAAAGCTAAAAAATAAAAAAAAATATTTTGCTCTCTAATAATAAAATTTATAATTCGATGTCAACAGATTTATTAAAATCTTTTCAATGTCAATTCTAACAAATCTAATATTGATTTGGTCACCTTTCTAAATTAAATATCAATTACGTAGTAGAGAAAATTGAAAACAAATTGAAAATCAAAATAGATAAATGAAATAATACACAATCAGATCCTATTACTTGTTTTTAATAATATTAGCAAAAATAAAAAAAGATATATGAAATCTCTTTTTAATAAAATCTTAAAGAAATTTAAAAGTTTTATTTGAATAGTCTGTGCCTTGTAGTTGTTTTTATTTTACTTTTCAATTAAACTATATTTTTAAATGAAATCTTAATCAATGGACAATACAAATTCTAATTAAAATCAAAAATAAACAAAAAGATTATTACTAGCGCTATATATAAAATCAATTGCATCAGTAGCTGTAATAAAATGGCCACTTTATGGCTTCGTATACCAAATAATTGTTTTCCAACGTTTTATGGTTTCATTTTAGCTCTTTTAGTTTTAACTTTTCTTCCTTTTTTGTAGTAATTCTACATAAGGGTCAATTAAATAGACCCAGATGTCAGTACTGATTGACCCTTTTTCTTTCTTCTATATATACATACAACTTTATTGCCAAGTCCTATATAACGTCAATTATAAAATGAGAAACGAAAATTACAAAATTTCTTAGTTACTGTCATTTTAAATATAAATTTCGTATTTGCAAAATTAATCTTAAATCTGTAGCTAAGGACTTACAAATCATAGTTTATACGATAAATATGTATACCTATACTTAAATAAATACTTAAGAAAATAATAACAAAAATATGCAAAAGTAGTTTCCCTACAGTCAAAATAGGTGTGCGTTGCATTGCATTTTATAATCATTTAATATAAAATAAAGAACAATAATTATTCAAAGGTTAAACTTTAATGAAGAAGAAAACAAAAAAGAAATTGAAATTTTCTTCCAAATCAGACTTGCTTCAATGACATAAAAAATGTTAATTAGGATTACACATAATTAGCCTACTCAAATACTTTCTAGGAGTGTTTTGGTTTTGAATGGAAATTTTTGAAATTCCACAAATTTTAATACAAAAATAAGAGGAAAAAATTGATTTTCCTCTATAAAAAATAGGTGATGCAACCCCAATAAATTTTTTGTCATTAAACAGCTTTAAGTTTTTAAGACGCGTAATTATTTTTTTTTTGTTGTTGAAAATAATAATTTGAAACTCGAATTATAGAGAAAAGTTTGTTTTTGGGGGTAAGCTTTGAGGGTAGTTTTCACTTCTTTAAACTAAATGTTAGCTGATAAAAAAAATATAGGTCTCTTAGATTTTAATGTTCTATAAAAACTATAACATATCTGAGTTTGAAAAAAATCGGGGAGTTCGGGTTGGAGTAGCTTCCTTGTAAGTGTATGAACGATTTTAGGCACTTACGCCTATTTTTCTTAATTTTTTTAAATAAAACTCTTTGCGGTTAAATGTCTTTAACTGCATTCAACAAATTCATCGGAAGTTACGCATAACAACTACTAATTTTTGCGTATCTTAAAATAATAACCAAAAGAAATAGTTTTGGCGCATATGAAGAAGTCCCTGAGAACTATTTAAAGGCTTGAAAGAAACCAGTCTACATAGCCGGCATAGAAAAGATAAAGTAATGTTGTAATAAATCGATCGATCTTGAAAAAATCTAATTTTGCAACAAAATTTTTCTGCTTTCCAATACATACATATATATAATATCCGTATTTTAATATATATAACAATAACATATGCAACGCAACTTATGTATCCTTTTTATATAAACAAAAAGAAAACTATTGCGTGATTAAACTGAAATCATATCCTATATTAAGTGAATTGACAATCGATCCAATTTATTTGATGGCATGCATTCTTTCAAATAATCGTGAAATGAAAATATCACTGTCATATAAGTCATATGTAACAAAGCATGTAGTTAAATGAATTTCATCACTGACTATATCAAAGTAACATACGATTTTTAGAGAAAAGCACTTTATGAACTACATTTTATTAGAAACTGCTCTTAAATATTGTCGTATCTTGCAGTTCTAGTCTGTAGATATAAGAAAATGTAAAAACTTTAAAAGAAATAATTAAATAGGCTAATCAAAGTCTTAAATAGCACTTTTTTTTATAATTAAACATATAATGAAATTACTTAAGAAATTTTAATACAAGTTTTTATTAATTCTGAATTGAAAAAAATTTAACAAAATAACGGAAGAACAATTATGCACCGAAATTAATTTTTGAGGTTATTCAAAAATTTATTTATTATTTCTCTAATTTTTAATTTTGACTAACTTCCGAGAAGAATAAAAAAGTGCATAAATAGGCAGTTTTTTGGATGAATTTACTTCAAAATCAAATCAAATACACCAAAATCCGTGTAGTCTGAGTCTGAGTACTAATTTTAAGAGCATACGTAAGCGACCCCTTACCAAATCTGAAGATATGGACAAACGATTGGTAATAACAAAAGCAAAAATATGCGAAGATTGAAGATCTTTAACCGATCTCATATTAATTAAATGGTCAAAATAGACATTTTTATCTAAGGCGTCATTAAGGGTTAATAATTTAATAGCTAGGAGAAAATAATTAAAACAAAGTCAAAGTACTTAAAGTTAAATATCTGAATTAAAAAAATATCAATGGATAAATTGCGCAAGATAAAAAAAATATTGGACGTGGGAAAAATATTTTTTAAGAAAATGACAATGACCTATGGATTTGTAAGTTTATTTTCTATTATTAAAAACAAAACCAAAATTTTATATAAATAAGCTAAAATTCAGCCAATAAAAATGTGAATACAAAGAAAAAAATAAGAAAAAGACGTTAAATAAAATAGTATATAAATCACCACTACTACCCACTTTTTTTAAGGCTAAACATAATTCCTGTGTAGTTTATTTATTTTAACCAAAAGAGTAACAAAACAAATAAAGATAAAGACAAACAAATAAGCAAGATTTATCATGATCAGAAAAGAAAAATCTAAAAACAATTTGCGCAAAATTTGATTTAAACTTTAGGAAGTTCATCGACTACTACTACTGCTAAAATTGTCACAAAAATAGAAACTAAAATATCCCTTGACAAATTTCTATATTTAGAAAGGAAGTAAATAAAGCAAAAACAAAAACAAAAACAAAAACAAAAAAATGACTAATTCGTGTGTCTAAATTAAAGAAATTACTTAGAATATAATCTATAGAGTCTTTTATAATTGGAAATTAAATACAAGATGCGCATCTAGCACTACATATAACAGAATCTGAGTTTGTCTCGCCATGATTTTTCTTTGAATGCAATCATTTTATTCTAATGAATAAGAAGTTAAAAAAAAAAGAAAAATATGCCACCTAATTCTTTAATTGAATTCAATTTATTTCTTAATAGATTTTCAGGTGTATATATCCAGAACAATATATAAATATACAATATATTCTCCTTATCCAGAAAAAGTCTATAAGATCTTTATCTGTCCCAAATTTAAATATTTTTTAATCAGGTCAGGTGACATATATTTACTACTTACATCCTTAACCTAACCTGCTCCTACTATCTGGGAGTTAATTTATTTGTTTTAAAAATTTTTTATTTGTTTGAGGTATTTGGTTTTTGTAAGTGTGTTTGAATGAAAACATATTAAGTGAAATTTGGAAATTACAACAACAAATAAGAATATATTTAAAAATTCAGTAAAAGTTTTGACTGAACTAGAAATAATACTTGAAGAAAAAACAAACAAACAAAATAAAAAATATTTGATGTTACCATCGTCGACTAGTATAGACTTATTTAAACTATCTAAACATTAGATAAATAAATGCATCTTTAACTTTAATAAGATGACAGATACAATTTAAAGAATGCGGTAGCTGAATATATTTAAAAACATCTTAATTTCATTGGACAATGACTTGAGAAATGATATGCAAATTTTTTTTTTAGCTTAATGATAAAGCAAAAGTCTATATTGGCTGATATTAAATTGTTTGAGATGAACAAAACATATACGTATATATATATATATATATTTAAACAGAATTATCTATTTAATCAGATTTAAAACATTTCAAATAAAAAATATAAAATTGCTCCTAATTATTAGGCTCAATAAAAGATTTATAACAACATTCAGGGCTAAGTAAAATCTATTGCCTATTTACTAACACAACAAAAATTTGAATTATTTGAAGGTCAGATTTTTAGTTCAATAAAAAATACAATACAAAATAAAAAATTATATATATATTTGTTTTTTTTTTTATAATCTTCAAAAAGTCAAAGATAAATGACTTCTGTGTAAATGAAAACCTTGAATTTTTTTATCATTATGAAAAATAAAAATTAGCAGAGTCATGGAAAATCTTCTCTTCCTTAACATATGCCTTTTCTAATTTTTAGCTGTATGTCATTTTTTTTTTTTTTTCATTTTTCGTATTTAATTTGTAATCATAGCAATATTATTTTCTAATACAAAAAAAAAACTATCCTTTTGTATTTTATTTATTATTTTATAGTAGTATAGATTAATGTCGTCAGACTTTATCATTAATAAAAGCAGTTAACAAAGTCATTAGGGGTCAACAAATGTCCAAATTTACCAAAGATAAATTAAATAAAGTCTTCTTGTTTCCTTTTCATTTGTTTCTTTTTTTCTATATCGATGTTATATAGAATTATTCTATCACTCTAACCCCTCAATGTTTTCTATTCGTTTTTTGTTTATATTCCATTTGTTTATATTCGAAAAGACATCAAAAATATCTTTGATAGCAAATTAGAAAGATAGGCGCCTATATGGAACTAAATAAATCACAGGATAAATTATTTTTTATATTTTGACTACCGCCCACATACATTTATACACATATAAATTTTAGCCGATGATTTAAACGATAATAATTTATAAATAATAAAACAACAACAATATATTGTGTTATTTGTGACACTAAAAAACTTTTAATATTACCAACAAATCTTTAGTAGCAATAAGATTGTTCGTCTCTGTGATGTCAAATGAATTGATTTTGGTTCTGATTAGTTCTACCCTAACCATGTATTAAAGTTACCACCCACCACTTTTTTACTGTTATTTTGATGTATTTGCTGATGTTGCTTAAATGACATTATTTTTGTTTTTTTAAATGAAAATAAAAAAACTTAAGGAGTATTTTTCTTTCCTCATTTTTCTGACTTTATTTTTCAATAATATTAAAGTACAAGATTATTGTGTTAAAAATTTAAATCGGTCTAAGCGAAAAGTAACGTGACAAGGTCGACAAAACTGTGAAACAAGGAGCCTATATAATTTTTAAATGCGTTTTCGGTACCAACTGTAACTAAAAATCTAAACGTATTACACCGATGCTTTTCAAATTTTACACTCTTTTTCTATACATAAATAGCGAAATAACGCTGTCAATTTTTTTTCATTTTTAATAATAATTAATAATGTTATATACAAAATAGCTGATTTTTTTTATCAATAAACGGTGATTTGGCTTCCGTGTTATAAAAATTCACAACAACAAAAATAAAAAGTCAAGAAATCTCTTAGCTAAGGTAATCCATTTGAGTTTTTGACTTCAGATAATGCAGAGATGCGTACCGAAATGTCATTGGCAATAGTCGGCAATGATTCGCTATCAAGAGCTCAATTATAAAGATTTTTTAAAGGAAATTTTCACAAAATATACTTAAAATATTTTTGTATAATATGCTAATTGAATAAAAAAAATTATATTAATCAAATCGTCAAAAACAAATTCGCAAATATATGCTTCATTTCGAGCGAATTCACTCACTTAAGAAGAGTTGAAAAATCATCAAAACTGCAATATTTAAGAATTGGAAACTTACAGACATATACAATAATGTTTCACACTAATAATATTAACCACTAAGGTTCAGTATTCTTACTTTATCCAGGAATTTTAATAAGCAAAACCTTTGAAATATTAGAATTTCTTTAAATAAATAGAATTCCTCCTTAAATCAAACAACTACCAACTACTATGTGGTAAAATTGATTTAGTTGGATTCCTTTAAATTCTTTTAAGTAATATTAAATTTCAGTGTTCCATCAAATCAAAAAACTTCATTAAACTTTGTTGGCTTTTAGCTGATACAAGAAACGTTGAGAGTATTCAATGGACTTAATGAAATTTTAATTAGAAACAACAGTCTTCGATTGTTAAACTCTTAAAACTTAAAATTTTTGAATTCTAAAAATGAAAAAACAAACTGTTGATTTACAAGGATTTTAAGATATTTGAGAGATTAATATCAGCTTTTAAATACTACTGAAGTTCTGACGCTTAAGGCTTTGTTTTTAAAGATGAATGGATTTACCTTGAACTTTACAAAATTTAGTTTTCAAATATTTAAAGATATTACTTAAAATCTCCTTAATATAGAAAATAATATATCAATTGATTGAAAAAAGAATAATGTATTTTATTATTTTTTACATAAAAAATTATGTTAAAAAAGCTTCAATTAAGAAAAACACGAACTTTGAAATTGTAACAAAATTTGCAGTTTTCAAGCCGAGCTGGTTCAAAGTGGTGCAAAGTGTTTTTCAATAATTTACAGTAAGTTTTAGAGTTTAACTTTTTTCTAATTTTATACAGATATATATTGTTGGATCCGTGTTCCAACATGTATAATGTACGAATTTGAAGAGATTTATTACCTCATTTTAGGAAAAATAAAAGAAAAGGACATCCTTATTTTTCTCAGTAGCAATCTCATCCCGCTAAGCATTAGGTGGGTGGGTAGGTATCTTTTCAACCTCTTAGTAGAATTTGCTTTTATCTTTTGTTTTCTTCTTTTTGTCGAGATACTTATTAAAGGGTTCACGACACATAATGAAACATGTGTTAAATAAAACTTTAAGGAACTTGGCACAACATTGCTTAGAACATTTTTTTTAACCAAAAATGTCCGGATGATTACTTGGCATACAATTTTCTTATACAAATGTTAATGAGGCATATCAAAACCCGGCTCTTATACAGTTTTCTAAAACTCATCCTAGCCATTCTGACAGAACCCTCATATCCCCCAAATTTTTCATAACCAAAGATGAATTATAGTATCTATTTTATTTTTTAGGTATTTTGATGATTTTGATGTATAGATCTATGCTCAAACTAGAGTTTTTTTTATACAAAAGACTCTCGATTGCAGAGATTTATAAATCGGAAACAATTATCCTGCTATTAAGTACTAAAGTGTATTGTACTATTAATCTCAGCTAACATTCCAATGTCCATTTCAAAATCTTAAGTACATAGACTCATATGTTCTCTCTGACTGTTTCTCTTGACTTCAAATGACAAAATAAAATTTGGCTAATTTTTTCTTTTTAGAGCAGTGAAAGCAAATTCGATGTTTTTAGGACAAATATAACTTTAACTGTGAGCTTGAAATTTACGAACAAAATTTAAAAAGAAATTAATATTAAGTATATTAGTAAAAGGAGGGTGTTAATTATCGTTTAATTATTCGTTTTCTATATCTCAAAAAAACCGTCCCAGATTTTTCAGGAAAAAATAACCTAATTTTAATTTTCTATTGTTATCTATTGTGGAAATAATCTAAAAAGTTTCTTTGACAACACAGAAAATAAAACTGCAATTTATGCATTTCTCTGGTAACGGATAGCTAATTTTATTGTAATTAGATCCAGACGTTACGAAATTTAACGTAAACTTAGTAAAAATTTTACTACTTTATATATATACATATATTATATATGTTTGTCTGGAACTAGCCAACCGTTCAGAGAGTAATATTCATTTTTCTAAGTAAGTATTATAATAGCGAATAATCCCATTTCCATTTCCCTCCTGAAGTGTACCACTTCACATTATTGTTATAAACAAAAATATATATATATTATATATTTTTGCTGACAGTCACATTGTATATAAAAATTTATGATATTACTAATTAGGAACTTAAATGTCAGCCATAATTTCTAAGACGATTAGTCAACAGTAATGTCATGTCAGACATTATAGCTTCAATTTATTACTACACAAAATTTACTACTGTCAGCAGTTTACGCATTTTAAGCGCGTCAAAATAAATTGATTTAAAATATAAAAAACATCGTAACATTATTAATAAAAATAATAATAGGAATAAGTATGCACAGGCGCAATATATGTATATATGTATGTCACGTTCTAATACCACAAAACCAGTAAATAAATAAAAAAAATATTTAAAACAGCATGAAACGTAACAAATGACATAACATGGATCTGGCGTAAATATATTTTGTGATATATTCCCCTCGATTTCATTGATCAGAAAAATCATTTATTCTGTGTTAAAAAAAAATGATCATCAGGTCAAATTTTTTATGTATGCAAACATACCCAAATTTATATCTATATATATATATATATATATATATGTATATGTACGTGGGTATGTGTCTATAATGATAGGTCAAAATACTTGCTGTAAAAAATTTCTCCCCCTTAAAATCAGGTGAGTTGTTGAAAAGGTAAAAAAAGAAAAAGACATAAAAAATATTGTTCACAGTCTGTGCTTGTTATCAATGTTTAAAAATATTTTTATGCTGAAAAATTTATTTAATTTAGTTTGAAGTCGTAATTAGTCACTTGGAATTTTGGGAAATTTTTTTTATTATTCCTCTTTTTGGTTTTGTTTTTATTAAGAACTACCACCGTTTTAACGGAGAACCATCAATCATAAATTGTCACTTGATTAGATAATGATAATAATTTTCCCAAGTAGTGCGAGTATAGTCGGCTGTTCCAATGAAAATATAAAGTGGCTTGAGGTTATGAAAGTTTTTATGATATTGAAAACAAAAAAAAAACCGATTTTATTTGCATATTTTCTTAAGGCATGGAAATTTAAAACTGACTTTTAAAAGAAGAAAAAACCAGATAAAGATTCAATTTTATGCTTACATATATATATATATTTGTTGCACATAAATGAGTTATATTTGTTTTTTTCTAACCACAATTTTATCAAAGTTTATCACATTTATTGTATATATTTATTTATTTCAAAAATTAATAAGCCAAATTATTTAACTGCTACTTCGGAACTTTCACTTTCGTTTTCGAAGATAATTCGTTTAAAAATATTTGCGTAATACACTGTAACAATAAAAAATTTAGAAAGAATAAAACTTTTGTTTATCTTTTAAATTTGAAATTAATTCTTCAATATAATTTCTTTAAGGCACGTGTCAATCCGTCCAGAATTTTTGTCAAAATTTAGTTTTTCCTATTTTATATTGAGCTAATAAAAAAAGTTTGTTTTAATAAAATAAAAAAAGCAGTGAGTTAAGCAGCTCTTTCACTTCTGTAAAACTTTTATATACTCTGTCTCTAATAAATAATTTAATTATTCATGAGTTTGTTAAAAATGGATTACCCAAGGAGTTAGCAGTTTCGACATCGACATCCCAAATCCTATCGAAGCATTTTCTGCATGTTTATAGTGGATATCATAGGAAAGTCTCCTTTACGCGAATGATTCATGAAGTCAAAAAAAAAAAACAGGAATATTGCCGACAACAAAACATTAAAGATCGACTATTAATCTCCAAAGGAATATTCAAAAAAGAACATTTGGGACAGACTACCAAACCTTCAGTTCGTATGAACCGGATTGCCACTTTGCAAATTAGACACTTCAGAACAAAATTCATGAATGTTTTCACCGGGAAAGCCATCATCTTTCGATGATGATAGATAACTATTTCCCCAATTAGAATATTTGTGTATTTATTTAGGAATCATACTAAAATTTTTATGAAAGTAAAATCTGGAATGTAATTAAAGTAATTAAAAATCAATTATTGTTTTTTTTATTACTGGATTATAAAATAGAAAAAAAAATGTGATCGTAAATCTACCAATGTGATTTTAATATATTAAATATTTGCTAATTAAATTTTTAAATATCTCACCT
This sequence comes from Acrocera orbiculus, assembly GCA_947359355.1. NCBI lineage: Eukaryota > Metazoa > Arthropoda > Insecta > Diptera > Acroceridae > Acrocera > Acrocera orbiculus. The sequence goes on along the minus strand of OX375756.1, from coordinate 21,050,580 downwards.
GAAAATCCAGATTTCTTTAATAACAAAAAGTTAGTTAAGCTTAATTTATTTGACATTCTACCATTAATAATCTTTAATTATTTGTTGTCTTTTTTTTATGTTTCGTTTAGTTTATAAGCTTATTTATTTAGAACAATTCAAAAATTATCATTAAATCGATAACAAAAAGAAAAGAAATGCGTCTAGAATAAACAAAATTTTTATAAGAATTAGAACTGATTAAAAGAAATTTAATTTAGATATTATTGGAGTGGTTAGAAGAGTGTAAACAAAAATTAGTCTTTATTTGTTTTAGTACTGAGTACTTAGACAGTTAGACATAGCATAACGAGGAGCAAAAATAATGCCATAACTGGGAAGATTTTAATGTTTTAGTAGGAGTACCTATCAGACATTACTGCTGCTTTGTTTTGGTTTTGATGTAATTTTTTCAGCCCTGATAAGAAGCAATTTTTTTTTCTGTAAAAAGAAACTTGATATTCATGCAAAACTTAAGCAATAAATTTTATTCGATCTCGAAGTATGAAAAATAACGAAGTGGAGTCATAACGCTGAATTTCTTGGACAAAACATTAATTAATTTTGTTTAAAAAAAATGACTGCATAAGTCTATATGACTGAAAAGTAGTCATTATGAACACTTTTATCATGATATGTTAATGTGTTGATATTTGGGCATAGGTCACATGCATTAAGAACTCACTAATGAGTAATTCCCGTAGAACTAACATTTATTCCTTCATTATCTTTATATTTTATTTTTGTGGTCGGTAAAGATAGTTTTGCATTAGTTTTTATTTTGCTTTGTGTAATACAACTTTTTTTTTATCATTTGTTTGGTTAGTTTTCGATCATTTTTTTTATAAAGAAACTTTCCAAACAAAGTAAGCAGCAACAGCGCTTTTCTGTAAAAAAGTCAACTTCCCATAAACATATTGTTCCAAAATGAAAAAAACAGCATTCAGAAAAAAAATTTTATATTTTGGCACCTACGATAAGGAGTATCTTAATGTATTAAATTTGTTTGGCACTAAATAGGTTAAAATTCTTCTGGTCAGTGTATCCCTAACTTTATGTTGTAATAATAGGGAAAGAGATTTTGAATTTACTAAATTTATCGATAGCGCTATCTCTTATATCTATAATCTAGCAAAATTGCATGATCCAAAGTTAAATAAAATTAATTTTTCTAATAGAAAATTATCATTGACGCAAGAGTCCTACTTTTCTACCACATCGACATTGAAACAAAACTAAGTTTTATTTTATTTTAGGATAGCAGGCAAAATCATTTTATTATCAATTATGGATTATTATCGACTTATGTATGCTTTCCAAAAATTCAAATAATAATAGAAAAATAAAAAATTATTCACTTAAAAATATTAACTGATCTACAAATTTTTATGCAATTCATTCTAAAGCTAATAAAAATCTTAACAACAAGAAATAAAAATAAAATTAAATGAAAAAACGTAATGTGCTCAAGTCAGGTAAAAAAAAAAAAATTAAAACCTAAAAAGAATGCATTTCTGCTGTAAAAGCATAAATTATTTTCTTGTTTTCTTTTTAATTCTTGTTTGGGTTAAATATATATATATGTATATATATATATCTATATAATCTACATACATAATCCAAGGTCAGTCCCAGCTTTTCCGGAAACATTTAGATATCTGGCATTGTCCAAAAGTTTAAATGATATTGTTGTAGCTGTTGCACTTTCAGTATTTACAGTGTTTAATTGATTTATTGATATTGAGCTTACATTTATTATAAAATTGTTTATTAATAATATAATTGGAACTAAATGTGATATAATAAGCACTTTTAGTTCATTTAAAACGCATTTGCCTTTTGGCAATGCAAAAATTTTCACCATATTCTTGTTGTCAACACTTTAGTTTCTTCTTTTACTTTTTGTTTTTATACGTCTAAATTGTAATTAAAATGAAATACGGGTATAAAAATTTAAATATATAAGGACCAAAAATTGTTCCTTTTTATGTCAACACTTCACATACAATAAACAAAAAATTATTCTAATAAATTGGAATTAAATTCCAATTTTTACCTATAATTATAATAAATAAGTAAGCACGGTTATGTCACAGCAATCAGGTATATTTACATTTAAGTTTACACGTGTAAGACACAAAAAAAAAAATAAAAAGAAACATTGACTATATTCCAATATTTACGGCATACACCACAATAAGTCGATCATATATACGATCAAACAAATACAAACAGGATATAAAAATTTTAGAGTTCACTTTACACCTTTACGTTTATTATGTACATATATATAAATGTATACATATTATATATATTCAAACCGATCGTTATATTTATGCTACCGTTAGATTAACAAAAATATTTATGAATCTCCAATATGAAATATAATTTGAAAGCAAGAAAATAGCACAATATTCCAGGTAAATAAATTTTTTTTTTTCTTTTTTACCGGTAATTTTACACCACTACAGTTATAATTAAGTAATAAATAGATAATTTATTAACAGAATTAAATAGCAATAGTATCCAAACAGACAGACTGACTGACAGATGGTTGTAACAAATATGTTCTGCTTTTATATTATATAGGTAAGATATATGGCGTGATATGGCAATCAGCCAGTCACACTTAGGCACAACACTAATAAGATATACACTTATATTTATATTTATATATACCTTTTTTATAATTAATTTATTTTCAGTGTATTAAAATTAACAGCACGCGGTTAAATTGCAACACATGCGCCATCATGACGTTAAATGCAATTGAAACCGCCAAAATTTATTACAATTATATTATGTTAGATCAGTAAAGTTTTTATATGCATTTAATAATTTGCATTAAAAGCAAATAAATGTAATCATCAATTAATTACCATTAAGATAATTCAATAACAAAAAATTATAATATTATTCCAAAAAATATTCGAAAAAACCGAATTGTCAAGCTTAATTTTATTTTTTTTATAGAACAGACACAGACGATGTGAATCCAATCGCTGACTAAAACTGAATGAAGAGGAAACAACCAAAGAAACTACTTTTCTTTGACTTCTGTGGTTGGCTAGCGGATGATTTGTTCATATACCCCGTTATATATATATATATACAATTGTTTCTTTTCTTTACTTTTGTAGATTTATTTTTTTAATATAGGAATTAAATTGATATATATATATATATATATATATATATTATAAATTCTAGAAGTAGAAATTTATGTGAGATGCAGCCGTTTAAATATTTTTGTTAAACGCGGCAATTTTAATGTTGCTAGCAGCAGGTGTGTGTTTATAATGTTTATGGATCTTATAGGTAGATAAAAATTATCTTTTTACAAATGCTGGCAGATCTGACGTAATATAATGCATGTTAAGAAGTTCAAAAAATTTTTGTATCTTAAATATGTTGCTGTAAACTTTTTATTTTTATTTTTTTCTTGTTTAGAACTTTCAATTATGTCTTCATATATAACTTAAAGTTTTGTGTTTATGGCTGATAAAATTAAATTACATACAAAAAAAAAAGAAAGTTGCTAGGCGGATTTTTAAGAAAATGGTAGCAATATTTTTATGTAACAAAATAAATAAGGAAATTTAGAAAACGAAAGAGGAAAATATAAGATTTAGCAAATCAGACAAAATGTTTTATTGGAACTTGAGAGATCATGAGCGAATGACGCTCAAATATTGAAAGGAAGACATTTTCAAAATCTTCTAATTGCCAATTTAAGATGAAGAACTAACAATAAGTAAAAAATTACTTATAAGACAGAAAAGCAAAAGCCTCGTTAATTTAGATCGTTTCAAAAGTTCATATTACTCTGTAAGCATATTGTCCTGCTAACAAATTAATCTTACAAGAATTTTATAAACTTAAACAACCAAAATCTTGCTTTGCTTCTACTAAAATTACAGGAAGTAACCTCCAGTTCATACAAAATTTTATATTTCAAATTCTTTTTACATAGAGTTCGCGTTTTGAATCACTAACTACGAAAAATTATGGTTGTTGTAAAAATGGGGACAGCATCATGAACAAAATCAGTGTTCTCCAAAGTACATATCTTATTTAAAAGATTCAATATGATCCTTTACTGTAGGTGAATTACTTTACTGTTATTACATAAATTTGAAAATTTGTTCTTTTTCTTTACCAAAAATTCATTTTCAATAAATCTAATTTTTAAAATTTTTTTCTTTTTAAGTAGATTTGTTACACAGGTTAATACCAAAAACTTGAAGAAAAATTGCAAGTTATTATGTTTAAATGAGAACATAAAATACAAATAAGGAGACATAATTCTCCCCTAGGCCAAATGTTAGACAAAAGACCCTAATTTCAGTAATAATCTAGAAATGTGCATACGACACTTTTAAGTGCAGTCTGCGGTTGATGGGTGGGCATATCATAGTCCCAAAGGGTGTTTTACCAAATCCAGTAAAAGAGAATAATTTGTCACAACTGTTACTTCCCCTTTAGAAAGATCCCCTTATGCTTTGTTTCTTAGCTAGAATTAAGTGATTTTCTGGTACTAATGTAAAATGAACCATATTAAGTGAATTGTCGTCAAATAAAGATTTTCTCATTTGCAATGATTGTTTCCTTTTTCCGTCCTTATCCTCTTATATTTTGTTGTTGTTGTAGTTTTTTTTTTTCAATTGTTTCCATGTCTTTTAAGTTAAATTGTTTTTTTATGATGAAAAATAAAATTTAAATAGATATTTGAAAATTTAATTGAGGCTAGAAAAAATTAAAAGAAATTTATTTCTTTAATTTAGATAAAAGTGAAATTTTAGCATTTAACTAAAAGAGATTTTTTTAAAAAAAAATTCATATTAAGGAGGCATTTAAATTAATAGGATGTCATCTTTACGATTTATTTAAGTGGTTTTTTGGATATAATTGAACCATCAAAAACTTTTAAAAAGTGATATTTTGTTTTCTACGTAAAATATTAAAGAAATAAGTAGAAAAGAGCAAAAAACTTTATGTTTAAGGGTAATCTATTTTTTTGTTTCGATCATTTTTATGGACTTTTTTACAATATATACAAAAAACAGGTCTAACAGGTCAAACTGTAAAAAATTAAGGTGTTAAGCTCTTAATTTAGATCCAAATAATATCATCCCCAATTTAATCATGCATACTTACAGGCGTTCTATATTTAATCCACTGGCACTGGCACATTTTATTTTTAGAAAAAATATAACTAACACCTTCTTCCAGGCAGTACAAGACTTCATTTAATGGAGTGTAATTAGACATAAGCCTCGTAACACAATAAATATAGATAGAAAAAATCTTTTGCATTGTTTTCTTTATATAAAATAATAAAATTTTATTGCACTTAAGGGACACTCAGGGACATTGAACATATTTTTCAGTATAAAAAGTATTTTCACTAATTTATTTAATAATTTTACAAAGGAAAATTATGTGTAATGTGTAATTATATCTCAGGTACAAAATGAAAATACCTGAGAAAGTATCTTTTGACCATTGAATCGAAGAAGTAAGGGTAAAATAGTCCACATTCGTAGTAGTTTGTGAAAAACCGAAAGAATTTAAATAACTATAAAAATTTATATATATATATATATAGTAAATACATTCGTACAGTAATATTAAAAATGTGTGATTTTAAGTTTAAACAAAAGTTTAAGCACAGGAATAGGAAAATTGCTAATGCTAAGAAAATTAGTATAATTAATTCAATTCATTGTAACTTTATTATCTTCAGTTTTTTATAAGTTGAGTATAGGCGAGAATTTTGAGCAACTGTTTTCACTACATTCCAAGCAATCTGCTTTTTTGGCACTTGCAAACCACTCCACATTTCTTTTTCCCTATGCGAAAAAGCAATTTTAATAAATTTTCTGGATATGAATATAACGCATCCGACCTCACGATTCTAGAGAAATTTCATTTCCTTACCGTAATTGACCTTGCAGATAAACTTTTTTAAATGTTAGAAAATTACATTAGAGGTTGATGATAAATATGGTAACTGTACACGGCTACTCTAAGCCATGGTTTCGATGTAGATATAGATTAATAAGCCCAAATTTTCAATATTTTTTTAGGTATACTATATAACGTTAAGATGCACAATATTGCATTTACATAGATGATTTCCAAGTTCATAGATGATTCAATAGATATTAGATATTAGAAGTTTTAAAAGCTCTAGTTTTTTCATGTAAATTCTTTCGGTTTCCAAAAGTTATCGCAAATTAATTTTTACCTCTACTGAAATTGAAGAATTGCAGACAATATGTAGAAAAATATGTTCTTATGTTATGTTATGTTATGTTCTTCTACATAGTAAATGTACCTAAAGATTTCGAAGAAAAAGCTTTTTCACCTATTTTTCCCTAATGTGGTTTTTGAAAGTAAATATTTTGGTCCTTTGGAGTCGACGCTGTAAGTAAAATTAGAATATCAATATCTTTAGAAACGACAAAAATTTTGCGATTGTAGGTTGACTGCCGATCAGCTTCTCCCTGACCTGAGAAAAGTTATTAACTCGAAACTTCTTGCTTATCATATTAATAAATGTATTTGATTGGGAAGAAAGTTCCCTTAGTTTATTTTTAAGTGTAAAACTGCCTGCAGAGTGCCGGCTTACAGCCGAGCTGACACCGATTCCCATTGTGATAGTCAAATCTTTGGTAGGCTTGCACTCTGAACACTTTGAGCATATTCCTATTGATTTACCCATAACGACTTTATAGTCTTTGGTATCGGAATCGTTGTCAGCTCGTCTGTAAGCCGGCACTCTGCAGGCTGCCTACATCTTCATCGAAAGGAATATCAAAGATTGCATTTTTAATAAAGCGCCGTTGTGTTTCATTTGTTGTTGTACGTTGTTTTTTGAAATCATCAAATACTACATAAAAAATATTACAACAATTATTTCTAAAATGTCATTTACATCGATGTAGCAACATTCCTTTATCACTAGCATAAATTAAATTATTTACATTTTTTACATATTTTTAGTTACAATTTTGGAAAGAGTTCATAAAATTAAGATTTTTGTGTCTTTTGCATTTCATAATCTTTAAATAAAACCAAAGGACCAAGTGTTATTTCGAGGGATATATAACTCAAAAGTTAAAATGAACAACAGCACAATGAGTAAAATCTCATCATCAAGTATAATTTTGCTTTAAGTTAGCCAATAGGGTTATAACTTTATCCTTTTTTGATAGTTTTAGGCGGCTAAAATTTTGCCCATCGGATTTTTGCATAATTTTTATTTCTTCTTCGAAAACATCAAAACAATTTCCTTCTTCATTACTAGAAATCCTCGTCGTTATCGTAATCGTTTTGTTAAATAATATAATATTACTTAAAGCATATAACTTTTTACTCCTCTCATATCCCATTTCTATGTTTAAATTTTTATGTAAATTTAATATTACGCACTAAATAAAACTACAAGATTTAAAACTTAAAATGAATTATGAAATTAAAACCAAAACTTTGAATAAATTTATATTTTCATTAATATTTAATAATAACAATTAAGTTTGAAAACAGGATTAAATGTATTAATTGGAAACTCAAAAAGATAATACTGTGTTCTCTATTAATCAAAATATCTCTGTACTCCGAACTTTGACCATTTTGCTCTTCCTTTTTTTGGACAAATGTCAAAGGCTACCTTCCAAGGTATTTTCCTTGTAACGAAAATATAATTAGACATTATAAATAATTTTCTCTGTTAAAATTTTAAATTAAAGCTAAAGAAATCAATTTTATACTAATAAATATGTTCAATGTACCTGAAATGGCATTTATAATTGTAAAAAATTTGAAAAGAGTCATTCACCAAGGGGAGGACTTGGTTTTCGAGCTTTTGAATTTTTTATATCTAATTGCACTCCACTAATTAATGATTCCATCAAAAAAGACAAATACTTAAACACAATTTTTTTTCTTTTATTGTGAAAATTATTTACGGTGGTCTGTATCTCGCTTGATAAGTTTGTTCTAGTATTTTTGGCATTTTAACATTTTGACATTTTTTTAAAAATATAAAAAATTAACTGATCGAAATTTTAAAAAATATACAAAAAAAAGACTTTATTCATACAAAATAATTTAACCACACTTTTTTAATTAAAAATTAATGTCTAAAATGACACCAATAAGACTTTTGCAGCTCAAGCTCTTTAAATGTGAACAAAATCAAAGTAGAAAAGAAGAATAACGCTTTACTCAATGATCTTTTTTTTAAGCAGTTCTTATCTTCATAAAAAGAATAAAATGTTGAATTATTAATCTTCGAATATTTGGATGAAAGGAAAGAATAACAGATAAATACTATACAACAAAATTTAAAACTTTATGGGCTAAAGCACACAAAAAAGCACAAGGATTGAAAAAGACAACAATATTTTCCAGATGAATTAAAATAAATTTTTCCTAGTTTTGGTTGGGATGAGACAATGAAAGAAGGGTTTGAATAGAAGTACAGCGATAGTCTTGTGGAAAATCTGTCAAGCAATATTGCTATTATCGCGATTTATTTCTTTAATTGCAGACTTTACACATTTTCTTAATGAATGGTCCAACTCATTTATTGAGTGAGTTGACAAAAATAAAATATAAGAAAAAAGGAAAAAAGGACTACGAAGACTTACTGAAGTATTTTAAAGTATTATGATCATGCTAAAAGAAGGTTTGCCTGTACTTCACCAAAGCTCTTAATGACACGTTTTTTTGTACCCAAAAGTATTTTACATAATTTTAGACAATTATAATCCTACCTAAGGGCTTTTTTACCCATCATCATTAGAGCCTATGATAAGCTAACTTTTCTTTTCCTGTTATCTACCAAACAAATAAAAAACCGAGCAGTTTATCATTCTTTAAAAATTTTTCATATAATTTCTTTAGCAACATTTGTGAAATATACAAATTTTCTTTAAGGTATTACAAAGTGATAACAAATGACCCGCCCTACAATAATTTATTAACCAATTCTAAGGACAAATGTTCACTCAATAATTTATCCTTCTATCTTTCTCCATAATATATATATATATTTGTCTTTTCCGTATGAAAAAAAGTGAAAAATAAACGAGTTCTAAATTGAACCTGACGAGATATGCACCACAAAAGGCTACACACAAAAATAAAATAAAAAATCTCGCTATGGATATATTCCAACTAAATCGATTCATATGGTAGCTAAGTTGATTTTTAAATTAATGGTAATTACGGCAAGGAAAACTACCAGGTCCTTATGTGATTTTGATAAATTATCATTTTAACAAGACAATTTTGATATACTATTTACTTGTTTCTGCTTTGATTTGTGTTATCTTTTTTTGTCCTTTAAATTACTTTACATAAAAATTCTATTAGGTTTTCCTTGCTTTAGATATTTTGTGGTTATCTAATCAGAACTTTTCTTTTTTTGTAAGTTATTTGAAAATTGTAAGGACATTGAGGATTTAAGTTTTCAATATAGTGTGGGCCATTTAGTGTTTGGAATTTTAAATATGGGCTATTTTGAATGTGAGAGGTATAATATCAATCATTAGGTGTCTAAAAATTAGTTTAATTTTTGACATTTACAAAATGGACCGATTTATGCTTGAACAAAATAGGGAAATATTGGCAACATATTTGGAAAGGGGTAAGTCTTCAACCAAACCTACGTGAAAGTTTTTGATTAAAATGAAAATTAAAGCCTTAAATATATTTTGTGGACCAGTTTGTGAAGTCAGACTAAATCGCGATTTGCGATTAGCTATGCCATAGCATAAATCATTTGGTTCTATTTCAGTTTATGTTTTAAATTGAAAAGACTTAATATTTGAAATATTTTTGCTTGTTTTAAACTTTTATTTTGATTTGAAAAGTTTACAGAAAAAATGTAAAAAATACTGGAATTCAATTCAACTTTTTTTAAATCTTTAAATTCTGGGAGAAAATAAATATAATTAGTGACAGGTGTCAATTTTTCTCTGAATGATACAAGTTTTACAGATATATTAAATTTTCAAAAAAGCTAAACCCTGAATGGAATTAATTAATTAAAAAACCATCAATAAATGAATTAATAGAAAAAATTTTTTCCTTTAAATTTCTTATCGAATCGAGTGAGCAAACATCCGTCTTAAATTTATAATAAATGAAATTACTCAGAAGTAAATAAAAAAATGAGGTACATAACTATATAAACAATTTCCTAATGTATTTAGGTTCGTCATTTCTAAGTTTGAAGGTAATCGTAACTTAATAGTTTCTTTTGAGTTTTAAAAAGAATAAGAAGAAAAATAATCCTTTTGCCAATAAGTCTCGATAGTTACACATTACTATTGACAAATTACAATAATTTTGGTACCGCTGATATTATTTTCAATCATTAACATTGATGCTACAGTCGCTTAAATAAGGAGGCTAGTGTGAAAAATATAAAGAAAGCCCTGAAAAATATTATTTCCAATTGTAAAGTAAAGCTGGAAGGTATCTGACCATTTAATATATTAAAAGCGACTTAATTTTTTTATAATATTTGTTCATTAGAGAACTGCTCTCGAAAAGATTCCCATATGTTTGCTCGCAGTTGACCAAAACTAATAAAACATTAATGACTTAAAGAAATGTTTGAAGTTATTTAATATTAAAAATAAAATAAATTTTTTGCTTTTATAATTAGAGATTAGTAAAAAGAAGATCAACTACTGCAGTCTGGCATCAAATCAGTAGTCAGCTAGATGCAAAAAAGGCATAGAACCAGACATGCAAGAATTACCTGACAACGTTATAGAGACTTTTTTATGGAATAGAAAGAAAACACAGAAAAAAGACTCATATAAAGGTGAAAAAAGTCCTACTTCACCAGAATAATACACCGGGTCATATATCATTAAAAAATATAGCCAAATTAAAAGGGATTGAATTACTTCTGTCTTAATATTTAACAAAGTGCTCCAGAGAAAGAGGTTTGACTTAAATGAAGAATCATAGTCAAACCTGAGGACTATTTTAAGTTCAAAAATAAAATCTTTGTGCACAGCTTGTATAGAAAAGTTCGAGAAGCATCGAAATGAATTGATTACTCCTGAAGGACATTTCTTTAATTTAAAAAACAAATGTATATTTATCTGTCAGCCTCACTCATTTTTTTATGCATTCAGACACCAGTTTTGCTATGTTTTTCCTGGTTTTCATTTTCAAGGATTTCCTAATAAGTAATTTTTAGGAGGTTTAATTCTTTTATAAATACAACATTAAAATTAAAAATATTAAATTAAATAGTTAATTTTTTTTTGTTTTTACAATTTTATAAAAAATTTTATAAAAAATCAAGAGCATATCTTCAAATGAAAGCAATTAACGCCAATAATCTCATTAAACTTTCAAATGAAAAATAAAAATGGAAAATGTTCAAAATGAATAAAATCCTAAAAGTTTTCCCAATAATTTGTCTGCAAACATAATAGGGTAAACATAATAAATTGAATCAAAATAATTCCCTTATGAGTGTATTTAAACTAATTGGGACATATTTGCACACGTTCAACAATTTAAAAAGGGAAAAAAGAATCATAACGAAATATTTCGACTGCCGCAATATTTGACAATGTTAATTAATCGTACAATCGAGTACAATTAATAATTTTGGCAAATAATTTTCGATATATTCAAAAAAAAATCATCATAAAAGAGGTATAAACTATAACGAAAATGCTAGAATCTGACATTCTATAAAAAATAAATGTCAACCACGGTTGACTGCAAATTTTTACTTGCTCTATATTCACGGACTACGAAAGATGTCCAAAAGGATATGTTCATCCACAAAACATAAAATGTCCCTCACGCAGTACAATAATTCTATTATTGGTATTAGTCTCAAAACTGCCACTAATAATATTGCAAAGGATTAAAATTTCCTTAAAAAACAAATTCCGCAGTAAGTTACTTTTTTCTTATTAAAACTAAAGTGTTAATTTGTCTTCCTTGTTTTATCTAGCATATAAACAAGCAGAAAATTTTGATCTAGATTTTTATTTTACTTATTATGTATCAATCAAAACTTTGATAGCTTTGTTTTTACTAAAATCCCTGAGAGCTCTTTACCTGTAAAAATAAGGAAATAGTGAATTGAAGAAAAATAAAACTCACTTCTAGAATGTTCTATTAGCCGAGTCGATGTATACTGATTTTGTTTAAATGGATGATTTTATCCTATGTTTAAATTTTTCTGCATATTATAGCACTATTTCTTAAGAAATTGAACTGACCCTTTTAATGGTAAAAATTACTTCAATATAGTTAGCGATTGCCTCCCCAATACATCTTCATCAAAAATAATATTTAATTTTTTAATGTTTGTAAGTTTAAACAGCTTTCAGGAGAAATAAAACACTTAAAACTTTAATTCTTACCAGGCATTAGTTAGTTATATCAATAATCTGATAGATAATTAGTAAAATAAGAAGAAGACACCAGTCCAAAACTGAAATACGACTTTTTGTTTTACACTTGCAACTAATCATCTTCCAAGCAACGGCAAGAATGTAACAGAAAATAGCAACTTCGAATTAGTGAATTGAATTTGCTTATATTTTACTTTTACTCTTCTACAACCCTGAAAAACAGCACAAAAATTTTTCTTAAGTTTTTAAATTTTTACGTTCTCTAAAACTGTCTTATTTTTTACAATAAAAAATTTATTTTAAGCTTTTCACTATTTCACTTTAGTTAAACTAAAACTTTTCAAATAATCAAACACTAAATTAATTACATTGAAGCTATAGTAAAAGAAAATAAAAATAAAACAAAAAAAAATATTCTTAAATTCACTTTTTAGTAAATTCATTGAAGGCTTTCATTCAGTCTAAGTCTAAAGCTTAAATTTAAGCATTTAAATTTGTATCAAAACTCATAAAAAAAAAATTTCAAGGATATTTTTAGGATGAAATTTAATCATTTATGATTTATGAAGCAAATTTAACATTATTAGAACAGATTTACACAAACATGAAAAAAGCAATAAGCACCCCAGGGTGTAGAGTTGAAGTTATTAACTTTTCTCTTTTGTTAATATTATTTTTGAGCTTTTATGTATATATATATATATATATTAAGAGCCAAATGTCCTTGGACTGACTGATAAAGAGGAAATAATAAAAAAATGTATGTTAAGGGTATGAAATCTGTTTCTATTGAAGATGACTTTTGTAGTCACTAAAAGATATTATGTTTTTTGTTGTTGTTATTTCTTATAGTTTCTAACCATAAAATGAATTTTATTTTATTAAATGCCAAAGTGTAATAATCTATTTTTTTTTTTTTTTTTTATCCTATTTTATGAAGAATACAAAATAAATGAATGAAGTAAATAAAAGAAAAACTGTTTGATGAATTAAAAAATAATAATATTTGAATAAACCGGAAATGTAATTTTTAATATATTATTTTTATATATATTTCATAAATTTGGTTTCCTTCGACTTTGACAGTTTCTCGCCTGCTTTAAAGAATAATTGTGAATCGAGCGCAGGAATTTAAGAACTTTTCTAGTCATTTATAGAACAAAGAAATTAAGACTATCTGTATCTAAAGATACTTAAAAAGAAGTTTTTATGTCAGTTAAATGCATTTTAAATAATTCTAAAATTAATTGAATTTTGATCAGTGTTAACTATGCGTTCACTCAAAATAAAACATATAGAAGCAGGATTATACGGCGAGACACCTGAAAAACAAATTTTAGCAAATCAAATCATCAGAAAGCATAAAAAAATTTAAAATATTTGTTAAATCCCTTTAAAACAATGAAATTATCTAGAAATGGAACCCACAAAAAGATGTCAAAATATTGTCTCTCTGAATAACACAAAATTTATTTATTTCCAATTCATTAAATTCTCCAACACAATATGTGGATATTGGCTTATATATGACCTATATTTACCACAAAATTTACAAATTGCAGAAATTGCCACCAAGTCTTGACAAATTAAGTTAAATTGTTCATGTTTAATATAAACTCTTTATAGGTCATACTTTGAGCTTCTGCGCTAAAAATTCACATATAATTCATCTGCAAACTTGTTGATATCTCGAAAAATAATATTATTTTGAATATATATATATATATATATATAATATATAAAGATACCAAAAAATGTTCTTGTCTTTCTGTTTGGCAATAATCGAGATTTAATTTAAGTCTCACTTGTACTTAAAATGCATATTTTTTCTTGTTTTAAGGGGTCACAAATTTGTATAAAAAATTCAAACACATTCACATCTCTCTTACATATAGAAAACAATTTTAAACTTGTAAAAGGAAAGTATGGTTTTTTGTTGGGAACATATGAGGCAGCGTGTGATGCGCGCCATGGATTTTAGTAACAAAAGGGGCTATATGCCCTTTCAGCGCGGCTTAAAGTGCGATTATACTCAATACTTTATTTGAGTTTGACATTTGGCTTGACTCGAAAACTCTTATAAAAGCGCTGCCAAAAATGATAATCTAATAACCCCTCGTAGAGGTGTTAACTACCATCAAAAATAAAAACGATAATTTAAGGGGTTAGGGATAGTCAAAATTTTCAAAAAGTTGATCTTTTTTTTTAATTTTCTTAAAGTATTATATCTTAGAAATATTCTCTGAAAATTTGAAGTGCATCCGACGAATACTTTTCAAGTTATTCGACAGTTAACAAAGGGCTCTCGTACATACGTTGAGTGTAAATCTTTAAATGCGTTTTTCTCGAAAGTATGTTTTTGAACCGGTTGCCAAATTCACTCGAAAACCGCTCGTTAGATTTCAATGAAATTTATACAGCTTTTGAAAACATGAAAAACTCATCGTGCCTGATCGAAGGATTTTTTTTTTACATTTCGATTTTTTATAAACAATTAACTGCTGTTTTCTCCCCAAAAATCTGGAAAAAAATTTCCTGAGGCCGCCTGTTTTTATAAACAAAAAAAGCCTCCGTGTGGCACGAGTTAATTTGATAATAAAACTATTTTTTGGGTCCAATTGATTTTAGATGAATCTCCAAGGATTGGTGGTGGTCACCGCAAAAGTCTTCTGTTTGGAACGGGGTCAACACAAAGCCATAACTTCCAAAATTATAAAATTCTTTTTTCCAAATTTTCGTGAAGTCAAGTCGAAATATTATGTAATGATGCCATATTTTTACTTTTATAAAATAAAATAATTTACTGGGAGAAAAAAATTATTTAAAATTATCATTTTATCATGTCCCTTAGTAGCCCTAACCCCTTAAATTTACTGATAATTTGGCCATAAGTTGACTTACTTAAGTGAAAAATTAATCCTTCACTATATATATATCTATATTTGCATATAAAATTACAGCCCGTAGATATTTGTCGTTGCAAAACACAAAAAGGACAAAAGGATTTCAACAATTTCAACAAAATTTGGAATTCATTTAATATGATAGGGATGCCAGAGTACATAATCTAAATGAAGTTTGGCGAGGCGAATATTATATTGTAAAATATCAAACATCCAAAACATTGTAACGGAATACAGGTTGCAGTAAAAACATTGCTGCACAACGCTGCAGAAGAAAAAATCTTTTATTCATTCAGTGTCATTCAGTTCCCAGTGCAATTAGCATTTGAAGCCACAAACAATAAAGCTTGCAATTAATCTCTATAAATGTGTGTTTGAGAAATAGACACGGAGTTATAATTTGCTTGATCCACACCAGAAAATATCTTTGCTCAGATACTTAATTGTTAATAATACTTAATTGAGTACTTTAAATGTTGTATACCTTCAAACATTGTAAAATAAAAACCCAAGAAACTTCTTGCTCAAATATTACAATATATTAGTTTATATAGTACCCCGAACTAAGGCCCTTTAGTCATTCTTTTGTTTGATGATGAAATCAGCCAAAAACTTAATTGAAAATATTAATATACATATATATGTATAAAGGTGTAAAAATTTCCTCTACATTCAAAATTTAAAAATTTTATTAGTTTCACCTAAAAGTAGGCAATTCATACTTTTTGATTTACTAACAATATTTTAAAATCTTATAAAAAAGAATGACATGATTTTAAAATTTTGCTTTCAAAGAGATTTTTTTCCTCTTTCTCAAATTCTTTATCACTAATTTTTATTTTCTCCAAAAAGACACTCTTAACTTATTTTAAATTGATTACATTCTAAAAACGTTAAGTTTCTTTCACCAATTCTACTATAAAAGAATAGAGACCAACAGATTTAAATATAGAAATAACATTCAAATGCTCTACGACTTGCTCGGCTATATTCCATGCGCATTCCAATTTCCAAAAAGCTTTACCCTCTTAATCTCCATGAGGTATTAGACAACTATATTAATCAGATTTCCCATCTTTATTGTTAATAAAATTAACTGGAATAAATTAAAATGTGATTTAAAAAATTTTTTTAAATGTTTTAATATAACAATTTTTGATTTTTTCCCCTCTATCCCCTCAAACATCTTCCAATATTTTCAGCCAAGTGTTAGTGTAAATTTTACACTAAACCCTGAGCACTAGTCCTCTTTAAATGCTCTTAACTTCCCTAGGAATGTAACATGCCTTTCTTGTGGCGACATAAAGATTACTGTATCATCCTCTTTATCTTCTGGCTGCCTTACCCTTTTTTAATAGATTTTTATTACAAGTATATTCCTTAGTGACTTGTTAATACTGAATGAGTGAATGTGATGTAGATATATTTAGTAAAATCGCTTTAAATGTTTACTTTTCAAGGTTAAATAGCGGAAATTAAAAATAAACTAATATAATTTAAAGTTGGAACCTTGGTTGCGTTAACTTGTTTAAAAACTAATCGCTATATTTATAAAATGAATACATAAAAAAATTAAAATGATTTTGGGTTGAACAAAAATCTTTGGCTACTCTTTGAGCTAAAAGTAAAGTTGTTATTAAATTTCCTTTTCTAAAAAAACAAATGTTTTCGCAAGAACATCAAAACACCTTAAAAGCTTTAGATTAAATAATATAAGATCATAAACTTTATATTTATTTCAATTGGATTAAATTTTTAATCAGTTTTGAGAATTAAATAAAAATTATATTTTTCTTGACCCAATTAAATTTCTTATGGGCTCCATTCTTAGATTATTCTTAACAGTAATAACACAATGTTAAATACATTTTTCCTCATTAAAATATATGATTTATAAGTGAAGGATTTATTAATTTGTAATTCATGGGATCAGATGAGAAGCTAATCGAATGTGGATTAAAAAGAAGAAAAAATTACCAAAGAATACTTATTAAGTTATGCAGTTTTCATAATAATTTAGGAAATCAATAAAATAAAATCAACCTTTTTTCTTAAGAATCTCAAAGTACATCTCTGAGGTAGGACAAGACCCTGATACTTCACCGATTATTTCAGACGGTTTACATACGCTTAAAATTCATACGGATCAAAATTAATTACGTTTAAACAACACTTTATTATTATAATGAGCTGCATCTTGTTTTAGTTGCTACCATCTGGATGAACCTCCAATATGTCCTTGTTGAGGAGTTTAAGTGTGATTACTCTAACAATCCATTATTTACTGCCACTGCTTTCCACATATTTGTATTATCTCAAGCACCTGTTGCAATCTTTAGGTGTGTTGGCTCTTTCATAAGCTTCCTCTCCAGAAAAAAAATCTGTTATTTATATTAGGAAGCAAAAAAAAAAAATTAATGCACTTAGGTGCCACTAATTAGTTCATATTATCAAGTACCTACACCGAAATTTTATTTTATCCAAAAAGCTCGCTATGGAAACATACAACACGATACCTTGAAAAGGTTTTAAACAAAGTATAGTTTTTTAAACCCTAGTAAATACGTAAATGATCATACAACAGTTATTTTGCTTAAATTAGTAGAATATAAAATAAACCCAAAGAGGCACAGTTTTCTTATAAATTAAAGTTTAAACGACAATCTTTAATTTTTAAATAAATGTTTATAAGTCTGCAGTTCATTGATGGACATAATATTGTTTTAAGGGCATAAGATTCCTAAATAATTCAACTTTTAAATATTACAAAACCTTATATAATAATCAAACAGCTTACAATAATAAAAACAACTACCAGCTTGTCGAGAATATTAAAGTCTAATACTCCCAGGAGTAAATGAAAACATTTTGCTTGCAAAAAGCAAGCAACAACAAAAAATTTTTATGAAAGTTATTTCAAAAAGTTAATAAAAAAAACAGCATTTTCTTTTTTACAACTAAATTACTAACATTAAAATCTAATCTCACATTCATTCTTTGGGCTTAGAACACAACACATGTAAAAATTTTCATATTGTCTTTTGCATGAAATTTATGTTTCCGGGATTTTTACTGCATTTACATAACGTGTATACGCTAACTAAAGCACTTTTTATGCATCATTTAATTCCCATTACTCTCTAAAGTGCACATGAATATATCAAAAAATAAAAAAAAATAAATTTCATATATGGTGCTTGAATGGTGTAAAATATTTTCACTGACAAACAAATAATTTTTTTGTGTGTCGGTAATGTTCCTTTCTACTTTTTTTTTCATTCGTTTTAAGCAATTTCCAGCAAAATGACAATATCATAGGAAATTTTAATTTTCGTAATTGTATTCAAGTTTTTATTTTGTACTCATGGGTATTTTGTTTCATGGGTTTTTATTTAACTGATAAAAAAATTCTTATATCATTTGAATTTTGCATACTTCAAAGCTATTTACTATAAATTTTAATAGTTTTCGTGATGGTGAATTCACAAATTGAAAATCATATATGTATTCGATTTGGAAAAGCGCCACAAATTTGAATCACAAACAGTTAAGGGAAACTATTCACTATTTTTTCCAAGCTGTCAAATGTCTCTCTCATCCCATATAAAAGTTTATGGAAATGGCCATTTGTGAGTAAAAATTTAAACATGTTTAAAAACTTGCTCACATTTAAAGAAAACATTTCCGATTTGAATCCCGATTTATTATGTTTATCGCTAAAAGATAAGCTGCAAAATAATTTCATCTACATAGAAAACTACTTTTACTACTATAGTAATTAAATTAGCAAATAAGATAAAATTAAGTGCCTATGTGTAGCTCAAAGAAAATAAACTTTCTAATTAACACAACCAACACATTCAACAAGATGTGAACATGTTAAGGATAATTCTGAGAAAATAAAAAAACATCAAAACTAAATATATCTTGAAAATTATGTTAGCTGTATATGAATTAGAAAGTCAGAATAGATAAAACTTTACATTCATCTCACTATTTAAACGCAAAAACTTTACTTTCGAAATATATGGGGAAATATCAGAGTTTCTGTGCTTATTATTTCTAGCACGTTTGGTCTAAATATTTAAGCCACAAAACTGTACAAATCTTGTAAAGTGTTGGCATAAAGTTGATCCCTTTTACAAAAAACAATTTCTTAGTAAAAATATTTTTACCAACAAAAAAAAATAAGACATTTATTCTAACCATTTTGATTTTTATTTAAAGAAAATTAAGCTTACTTAGATATTAGATACACTTTTCATAGTATAAGACCAGGTGTTTGCTTAAGCTGTGAAAAAATAAAATAAAGATTCCTAGACCTTGCTATAATTTTATTTGTAAATGTCTGCCGTAATAATAGTTAATAACTGACAAAAATTATTTCTATTTCAATAAATCTCCTAACCTTCCATAGAAAGGACTTAAAGGAAACTAGTGAATAAAATGAAAGGGATGCTTTGAAAGTGAGAGAAAGCATTAATGGAAACTGTGAAATAAATTACAAAAAAAATTTTTTCTTCCTACCGAAGGGAATAATTTTGAAATAAATTTTGCTATTTTCAATGTATTTTTCTTCAGCAATGTCAAATTCTCGCTAGCTCTGCTTCAGTGTCACTCTAAATGCGCCCTAGAGATAACTAGTGAATAACTAACCTTCAAGTTAACTAAGAACCATGAAACTGGCCGTTAATAAATATCTGTTGGTGTTACAATTCTGAAATGGTATGAGACTGCGACACATTAAGGTTATGGTTCTTATAAAAACGACATTCAACGGCTTCCTACATTTGCGAAACATCAAGTTACTATTCAGCTACGAGCTGGATAAAATTCGCTTTCCTATTGGCTACTGCCTCAAATCTAAAAATATATGAGCACACAACTAGCACTGAAAGGAGAAAACAACATATTTAAGCCGTAATGTTATCCCAACACTAACGTTAGGTATGTTTACAAATTGGAGCTAAGCTCGGCTATTGAAACAAGTAATTTAACCCGACTAAATAATTACAGAGTTTTTTAAAACACATAATTTAAACAGACCCAAAAGTAAATATAAAAATCAAAGAAAAAACAATAATGTTTTTGATCTATATATCCTAAAAATTAATTAATATTTTAAAAACACTTGACGAATTTGCAATCAAATAAATATCGTATTTAACATGGCGAATTTATTTATAGTTGAAGTATAATTTATAAAAGTGTTGGAAAAAGAATTTAATTAATTTTTGATTAGAAAATTGTGCAATATATCAGGAATAAAATGTTCAAAGTACGTGAATTATATACAATGTAAATTTATTTAATAAATTTTGCTAATTAAGCTGTCAATATATAAATCCAATACCAATTCACCTTATTTGAATGCGAAACTTTTACCAAAATGCTGGCTATATTTTTAATTGATGCTAATATGCTAATTTTAAATTGATATTATTAAGTGAGGAATAAATTTTCTTAAATTAATATAGTAGATTTGTTTTTAAAATGTTCCTGGAAATTTTTCAGCTGCTCTCTTAGATTTTAAATATTGGTTAAAATTATTACTTTATATAATTTTAATGTTTATTTAGTATTAACAAAATTTATACACTCAATCTATTATTATAAACCAAGTTGGTATTTTCAATTATTATGAATACAAATCTCCAAGCTTGTTAGTATATTAGATTACAGATTTTTGTAGAATAATCATTTATTTTTTCTTTGAAATTCCTAATAACGTTCAATCTGCGTAAAATTGTATAATTTCTTATTTAGTTGCGTAAACATTGCTAAATTCCTACTAGTCCCTTATTAAATTGAGCTCTATAGGTTTTTAAAGATTACACAAATATTTACAAATAAAATCTCTACATTGTTGTTAAATGGACTTTTTCCCTTGGGAAGATTTTATTCTTGCTTTTCGGAAAAAGAATGATTTTCATTTTTTTTTAATAATAATTTATGTATTGTTTGACTACAAGACAAAATTTTTTATGAATTTAGAATTACTTTGCGGTATTTTTGTTATTAAATGGATTATAATACTTTAGGATAATTAATTTTTAATACTTGCATTAGAGACATTTCATCCTTTTTTTATTTTTTTCATACCAATTTAAAACTTTTTATAAAAGAAATTTAAATAAAAGGGATATATACATATATATATATATATATGTATGTATGAATTAGATATAACTGTTCAAAAATTTGTAATTAAGATCAAACACATTAAAAACACTTCTGATTTCAACAAACTAAATTTTTGATTTTTTTAAGATTATTAAACAGGTTAAAGTTCATAAAACAAATTTTCCTTTTAACATGTTCGCTATAGCATTCATTTTCGAAGTGATGTAAAATGACGTGAATGCTACATCATTCAAATTTTAAAACCAATTTTTATTTATTTAATTTTATTAAACTTCAAATTTTTGAAATTTATATAGTATATAGGAACTGTGCGTGTAGTACCTAGAATATATGATGAATTTGTGGGGCTAAGGCCTTCGACACCTGTCATAATCTCCACATTTGAATTGAAATAACTTATTTTTTTCGGACTAATGAATTGAGACTAGCTAATGAATTTGCAGATGTAAAATAAGGTTTAAGTCTTTCTAGTGAAATTTTAACCTCCTTTCCTTTAATATAAAGGACGTAATAAAAACGGTGTCTAGAGACAACGCGAAAAGGTCCATCGTAAGGACATTGTAAGCTTCTCCTGTTCTGAACTTTAACGAAAGCATGAGAACAATTATCAAGTTCTTTAAACACAAAATATTTGTTTGAGGAATAGTTTGACGCCTTCACAGGACGAATTTCTGCAAAATAATTTTGCAATTTTTTCAGAAATTCTTCTTGTGAAAATTTTTCGGATTTTCTTGTAAGAAATCTTCCGGTAACTTAATAGACTCGCCATAGAATAATTGAGCTGGAGTTGCTTGAAACTCTTCTCTATGAACTGTTCTTAAGCCTAAAAGTACAAAGGGAAGAATTTTTGACCATGAAATAGAACTATACGTTAAGATTGCCGTCTTAAGCGTTCTATGCCAACGTTCAAGAAATCCGTTAGGTTGCAGATGATACACAGTAGTGCGATTTGTTTTAAAACCCAGCATTTTAGATAACTCCCTAAATACGTTGACCTCGAACTGTCTACCCTGATCGGTTTTAGAACCCCAAAACGTGATATCCAAACTTGGCATAAAGCTTCAGTACACGTTTCTGCTGAAATATCGCTTTATGGAATGGCTTTTGCGCACCGCGTCCATTGTGTTTGGGTCTTTAGGTCTACTTTTAACGCGGTTTTCTTCCAGTTTGGCGCACATTGTGTCAGATCCCATATGTTTGTATGGATTCTACTTTGCCGTTTGCGCGCAAGCGGTGACAGCTGTCACAGCTATGGGATCTTATATAGCTGAATTTCGTAATTCTGAATGAAAACGCGTTCCACTTGCGCGCCGCGTTCATTGTGTTTGGGCCCTTAAGTTTCAATCAAAATGTCAAACTTAAAAAAAATAATGAGTATAACCGCGCCTCAAAACTCAAAAATCAAAAAGCAAATAAACACAGTCAACTAAACAAAACAGTGACAGACAATTTTTACAGTTCTTGAAAAATACATTTTCCTAAAGTTCTTTATAAAATTAATATATTATAGAATTATTTTATTAAAACTACCTCACCATTTATGGAAGATATTTTAGAAATCAATGATAATGAACACTTTAAAGACTCTTCAAATACTATACGAGAAATATGGGAATCAGAAGAAGTAGTTTTGTTTTTTTCTTATAAATAATAAATAGTAAAATTTTTCAAATTTTAGCTGTTTGATGTTTATATAAAAATTAATGAAAATATTATACCTTGTCATAAAATAATTCTTGCAGCATCAAGTCCATATTTCCGAACAATATTTAATGGTATATTAAATTATAAAAAAAACAATTTTCTGAATAATTGAAACATAGTGTATTTTATTTAAGGTAAATTTAAGGAGAGCACACAAAATGTTATCACCATAAATATTTTTGAATTAGAAACAATAGAAACTATTATTAAATATATATATACCGGTAAAATACATGTTTCTGGAATAACAAATATTACCAAAGTTCTAAAAGCTGCTGATTTCTTTGGAATCAATAATTTATTGAAAAATATTTCCGATAATATAATTAATAATCTAACGGTAGCCTCTTCCTTTAATTTGTTTTATTTCTCAGGTTAGTTTTTAACCTATTATTAAATTATGAATATCAATATGTAATTTCTTTTCTTTACAAATTTTCAGCTACAGTTAGTCTGGAATATCTAAAAAGAACTATCAGAGATTTTATTTTTGCTCAAAATATCAATGATTTAACTAAGTCACATGAATTTTTAGATTTGCCAATTGAATATGTAACAAAAAAAGCATTATCATTTTATATTATACTTAATTATTATTTGCTTTATAGATATCGAAATTTTTAGAGGAAAGTATTTCATTAAAGAACGAAAATATTGCACCGAGAGCATTTAAAATGATAACATTTTGGGTTAAATACGATTATGAAAATCGAAAAGAATTCCTGCAAGAACTTCTAAAGTTTATTGATGTTAATTCAATATCATTAACTATGTTAAATTCTGTAATTAAAGCTGAAAAATTTTTGTTAAAAAACCCTAATTATACGAAATGGCTTTCGAAAAATTTTACATTGCAACATACAATGTCTAATAATGCTCTTAATGATAATATTTTCATTTATAGTACCAAATATAAAGAACCACATTTTTTATTTAATTTAAAAAAAAATGATATACGTAAATTAGAAAAAGGGCCAGATGTATTGTTTTATGTAAGCCTCTACTATAAAAATCGAATATATTTATTTGGTGGAAGATATAAAGGGAGATTTTCAAATGTAATTAATGCTTTTGAAATAGAAAAAAATTGTTGGCGGTATACTAGAAGGTATATTAATCGTTCTGGACATACTGGAACAATATTAAATGATAAAGGATATTTAATTGGTGGGCAATACTTTATGCGGGCACAAAATTCAGTTTCATACTATGATTTTTATACGGAAAAAGTAATTCCAACTGTATCTATGAATGAGTCACGTTGGGATAGTGGTGCTAGAACTAGTGGTAAGAAATAATATTTTTTTTATATTTCAAACTTTATTGATTAATTATAAGGTGACCAACCGTCCTCCTTTTGGAAGGACAGTCCTACTTTTCTAAGCTTTGTCTTCCCAAATATCCTCCTTTTCGATATTATTGCATTTTGTTCATAATTAAGCTTCTATTTTTCACCAAACTACTCAAAAAATTGAAGGTCACATTTCAACAACAGAAGTAAGTCTTATTTTGAATGACGTTATCCTTCAATATAAATCTCGTTTTGAAGAAAAATTTTTACCTTTAATTGTAAAAAGAAAACTGACAAATTTGGAGGAATCAAATCCAGGCATAACGAAAAAGTTTACCAAAGAAGCCCAAAATTTTTACCAAACATGCTTTCAGTATATTGAAGAATGGTTAGAAACAAACTTTACCAGTAACAACAGTTTTAAATGGTGTTTTTTAACTTCATCGCCTGTTCATTGGGCAGATATTTAATCTTGTGTTGACTTTTTATGTAATAAAATGCCAAACATTAAAATAGATGACAATTACCTCTTTGAAGGAATTTGAAAACTAAATGTATATTTAAATTCCGAAAAAAATATTACAATGGGAAAATAATCACGTTGAAATTTATCGAAGATGGGTCGAAATATTCAGCCATTACAAAAATGAACATATTCCATGCAAAAATTTATTTATTCTAATACAATTTACGGTGTGTTGCCCTGGAGCAGTTGAAAGAGTCTTTTCAATTGCTAATGATTTTTGGACTTCTGAAAAATCGAGATTAAATGTAGAAACTCTAGCTGCAGCCCTTACGGTAAAATTTAATCTGAAACATATGTCTTGTTCAGATATTTCTAATATGTTGTTAGAAAACGAAACATTGAAAAAAACTATTCATAGCATAGAAAATTACCAATTTAAATAAAAATTTAATGATCACATATAAATATATTGTCTTAATGTTAGTATCACCTCCCAATAAAACTTTTGAAACAATTTTTTTAATTCAATTTATTTTTGTCCTCCTTTTCAGTGGAAAAAAGTTGGTCACCTTATTGATTATAAATTTGTAACTGCAAATAATTCGAATGACTTTTATAAAGAATACAGACTTTCGGTTTTCACAGCTATAGGTTAGATACAAATTTTCATCCAGCAATAGTAATAAAGCGGATAACGGAATCCTGCATATAGAGTTTTTCTTATATTTCAAAATTATGATATTAAATACACAAGATATTAAAGCAATTTTATTGAGTTTTTTAAAAATAAATAGCGCCAGCTTTGGTGAAAACTCAAAAACCAAAATTTCTAAAAGGAATTTTGGCATTTTAAATACAACAATTAAATTTAAGAATAAACCTTATGCATTCATATAAAAATTTAAATTTTAACATTCAAAAATTACACTACAACTTGCTAAAAAATAATTTAAAAAATTTTTTTTAGAAAATGTTATTTATGTCTGTGGTGGCTATAAAAGTACTCCGAACGGTGTTAAAAGTTTAAAATCTATGGAAAAACTTGATCCAAGAGAAGGTAAATGGACCAATTTAGCTAATACAGATGAAATAATTGGCGAATGTTCTTTAACGAGTATTGGAAATTTTTTATACGCCAGAAATAATGATAATGGACATACTTATAAATATGATATCCGTTTAGATACTTGGTTCAATGATATTGCTGTTCATGAAAGGTATGTTTTTTAGGTTGATTTCCTAGTCAAATTGAAAATTTATTTATTTTATTTTTCAGACAATCAAAAATATTTTCACTAGGAAATCAATTGTACAGTATAAGAGATAAAGGTTTATCAAAATATTGTTTTGATGATAACCAGTGGTTAGACTTTTTTAAATATGATTTTGAAAATCCTTCAGCAATTGTATTAGATTATTAGAAAACATCAATTTTTCGATAACTTTTTCACAATATTTTCATTAAAAATGCCATTGTAGGTAAACGGCTAATTGGAATTTCATAGAAATTCTAAAGTCTAAACATATAATAAAAAGTTTCTAAAAATTTCAACTCAACCGGTTGAGTGGTTTAAAAAATATTAGATGTTTACGATGTATATATGTATATATAGGCATATAGGCATAGATAAAGATAGAGATGTAAACGTCGATTAATATTAAATAAGAAAATAGTCTGCTATTTAATCTAAATTTCATTTTAAAAAAGCGGTAAATTTCTTTTTTCGTAGTGTCTTTTTGATTTAATTAAATAAAAAAAAATTCCATAAAACTAAATTGTACAAAAACTTTATCATAAACTGTACATATTAATTGAAAAATTCATCATAATAATTATATTACAAAAAAGAATGATCTCATTAAACTAATTAAATAAAAAAATTATTCATAATCAGCTATAAAATACCTAAAAAATTAGTCTTATTAAATTATAATGTATAAAACCAATAATAAAAGTAAACTATAAAATAGAATAGTAACAAAATTTACTATCTATTTATTTAAGTAAATGCTTAGCGATAACAAATATTTCCATGTTGTTTTTAACCCAAATATGAAGAAAAAAAATATCTTCACGCAATCCTCATGAGCCAAACCAATTTTCATCGAAAATTTAAGAACATATTTTTCAATCAAATTGTATCTAATTACAGACCTTTAATCATCAAAGCTTAGTAAGTTGTATATTAATTCGAAATATATTCCTTTTTCAACTAATTTGATCCCATTTCTAAAAATATTTATTGTATTTCATTAAAGTTTACCATTTTTCAGTACTTATTTCGTATCAATTTTGACTCATTTTCGTCCCATTTTATTCCAATTTATTGGATTTCACTGCATTTTATCTTGTTTTACCTATTTACACATTTTTTTCATGTTGATTGCGATAATTCCAATATTTCAATTCGTTATTTGCTTTCAAAGGTGTTTTAAGGTATATTTGAGTAGAAATCATATGGGAATTCTTGGCTTCTTATCTTATCTTAGTTGACTTTCACTTTAAAAATTAAATGTTCAATTAGGATACGTCTGATTATTCTCAGGAAACCAAAAACTTAAAATTTTGCTCTCATTTCATATCAAAAAGTATATATATTTTATATTAATTTCTCTTTTTATAACATTTCACTCTTCGAATTAATAGTTTTCTTTATATTTCAATATTAAAAAAGTTCTACTTTAATATTTTTGCTATGATTAATTTTTAGAAAAATTAAAACAACATTTTATGCAACATTACTAAATATTCTTAAAACTATATTTAATTATTTTTTAACAACTTGTATAACATCTTCATCATGCATTATATGATTGATTCCAACTCGTTGCGGTGAATATTT
The DNA here is from genome assembly GCA_947359355.1 of Acrocera orbiculus. Taxonomy (NCBI): domain Eukaryota; kingdom Metazoa; phylum Arthropoda; class Insecta; order Diptera; family Acroceridae; genus Acrocera; species Acrocera orbiculus. Next base: position 21,022,801 of record OX375756.1, on the reverse strand, counting down.
TGTTGAAGTTCCCCACACTAAAGCATATTTAAATTGGGCCGCAAGTGTTCTATGAATGGCATGACAAACATGTTCAACAGTAACTCCCTGTTTGAATAAAAAATTTTTTGATTTATTTTCTTCTTTAATAATGTAAATTATATTTTATCAAGGATTATAAAAATGGTATAGATAATTTTTTTTAAGATAAATATTTTAATAGAATAAAAACAATTATGTAGACAATTTTAATAAATAAATTTAAAAGAAACCTAGCAAATTATAAATATAAATTTTTTAAAAGAACAATAATTACCAAAATAGGTTTAAATATGAGGAAATGAGTTTTTTATATTAGGTTTAGGATAAATATTGTAAAATTTTATAACAAATTATATATAATCAAAAGAATAGTATTTAAGTTTTCTATAACCTAAAATAAATACAGCAAAATTCTATAATTTAATTTACAAAAAAAATAATTGGGTTTGACGTGTATATACGTAATGAAAGTGTGGCAAAATTTTTCGTCATGATGTATATACACGTCACAGTTTAAAAATTTTAACAGGAAAAAAAGGCTACAAGACTAAAGGATGAAAATATTTATTTCTCAAAAGTTAATTGAAAAACGCTATTTTGGGTTTTAGTAAGTTATAATAGCTTTTTAACAAAATTATTATTTCGACTCTAGATTAGCTAAAATATTAGCTTCAATAAGCGAAGATGTTAAGATCGAAAAAGAAAAATAAATTCTTAATAATATCAATTAAAATGACACTGAAATTTTTAAATTACCTTTCGTAAAATAAGTCCATCATCAAAATCTGGTGGTGCTCCTGGTTTTTTTGTATATACTCTAATCAATTGTAGATATTCCCATAGTATTTCCAATAAATAATCCAAATTTAAATGCATATTACAACTAACAACAACAGAATTTGGTTGTCTAGCAAGTCTATCAACTTCTTCAATTGATATTTGATCAATTTTATTATAAACAAATAGACATGGTAAATAAACACGATTTGCTGTTACAACATCAATAAATTCATCTTCTGTACAATCTTCACGAAACAATACTTCAGCATTAAATATTTTAAATGAATGTAATATTGTTTGTACCATTTTCTCATTACATCTTGTTAGTGTACATGTTGCATTAAAACTAAGCCCACCACCTTTTTTAATTTTAAAATAAATATTTGGTTTTCTTTTATTTAAACGTATACCGACAGATTCAAGTTCACGTTCTAATAAATCACGATGTACATTCGGTTTAGTTGCATCTAACATCATCAAAACTAAATCAGCTGTACGTGCAACTGCAATTACTTGACGACCCCTGCCTTTCCCCTGTGAGGCTCCTTCTATAATTCCTGGCAAATCAAGTAATTGTATATTAGCACCCTTATAATCAATAACGCCAGGTATACAAGTTAGTGTTGTAAATTCATAACTAGCAGTTTCAGATTCAGTTTTAGTTAATGTTGATAGTAATGTAGATTTCCCTACTGATGGAAAACCAATTAATGCAACGCGTGCATCTCCACTTTTCAAAACATCAAATCCTTCACCTTTTTCACCTTTTTTTGCTGGTTCTAATAATTGTGATCTATATTTAGCTAGTTTTGCTTTTAAAAGACCTAAATGATATTCAGTAGCTAACAGAATTAAACCAAAAAAAAAGGATATACATTATTTAAATATTTATTAATATTCAAAACTACAAAAAAAATAATCGTACCTTTGTTTTTTTGGGTTCGTGCAATTTCTTTTTCGATTTCTGATATCTTTTCTAGTATACCCATAGTTTAAATATAAATTAATTTATAATAAAAACACGAAAACGAACATATGTAATAGACACTCAAGTATGACAGCCGCAAAAAGTTTTGCCAACATTGCAACATAATTTTGACGTTACAAAAAGCATATAATATTTTATGGAATGCCTAAACGAAATTTAATTTTAAAAATTCAATAAACCACAAAATTTTAAATTTATTTTTAAAAAAGTTAGCTAGGTGATAATTTTTAAACTTTTATATAATTGTTACTTATACTATATAACTTACGCACTATTAAGTGAGGGATAAGGGTTTCAGCGTAAAAAAAAATATTTTTATGGATATGGCTTAAACAAATTAATTCAAACCTTTAGTACATTATTAAGCATGACTTTAACAATATTCTGTAATTTTTTCATTAGAAAATATTTACAAACAAGCCATCTTATTCCAAAGATGTCTTTGGAAAAAGATGATTTGTGGTGATCATTGTATCTCAACTCGAAATCAAAAACCTATAAAATCTAGTTAAAGTAACATCGAATCCTCCTCCCAATGGTCTTTTTTTTCATTCAAATATTTTTGTTGCTGATTTAAAGTGAAAACTATTATTTTCGACGAAAAATTCTGCCAATTTGGAAAACCCCCTTAATGTAAAAAAAAACATTTATGGGGAGGTATTTTTAAGGTAGAATGTGTGTACCAAGTTTGAAGTAAATCGGTAATGTACTTTTTGAGTGGCAGTGACCACCGATTTTGAAAAAGTAGTTTTGAGAAAAACGCGTTTAAAATTTTTGGAAGCTAAAAAAGAATGAATGAATGAGTAAAAGAAAGGAGGCTAACTATAGTCAATAACTTTGAGAGTTTTGCTCTGATCAACTTCAAATTTTGGGAGTATATTCTTAAAATAGTAAAAATATCTCTATTCTATAAAGCTCCAATTTTCTGATTGGAGTATGAAAAGTATCAAATATGCATAAATAAAAGCTCTTGAACGTTATTGTGGACTTTATTGTAAAAACTAGCGAATTTATTGTAACAGCTAAGTTTTGAAATATTACATAAAAATTGTTTTAAAAACAAAAAATTATTTAGTAATTACAACCTTTAAAATTTATTTGTACAATGTAGAAAAGTAAATTTTAGCCAAATAATCCTAAAAACTATATTCAATTTCTTTTAAAGCCCTTTCTTTCCAGCGACTAGAAAGGTTAAGATATAAAACTTCATTTGTTTCTTTAAAAATATGATTAATTACTCTTAAAACTTTCATTCTACCAATAGCAAAAGAATATTAAATTGAAAAATTTTAATTTCATACTACCTAATAATTAAATCCATTGCTGTTTAATGATATTCTCAATACTTGAACAAACTTGATTTTTTGATAAATTCCCACAAGTACATGTAATTGATAGCCTAGTTACGATTATTTGTGATTCATATCGTGGAAAAATTGGATTAATATTTTGCAATCGTGCTTTAAGGCATTGTTTTAAAAATTTCTTTTCGAAGTTTTCTAAATCATCCTTCGAATAGCCTAAAATTATATATTAATTATAGTATTATTATTTAATATAATTTTTATAATTACTTTTATAACCACTTAATTTATCTTTTATACATTTGAGATCTTCTTCAAAAAGTAATGGTGGATAGACTTCAGACTCACGTATATTAATAATAAAAACATAATCTATAGAATTTAAGCTATTATTTATTGGACTTAGAAGAGCACCTGATGATGCAATTGACGGAATGATATTATCATTTGGTATAATATCATTCTTTGAATTATCACGAATTTGTCGTGAAATATATTCATATGAATTTCTTTCCTGTAATGCTTCTTCATTTTCTTTTTCCAACTCTAGATCCCAAAGACTTAAAGGCTCTTCTTTAATACGATCATTAATAAGTTTTTCTGTAGTATAGCTTGTATTATCAATGATTGCATATGTAACATTCTCTAAAATATCACTTCTTATATTTCGATTGTTTGGATATTTTGTCCTTAAATGTATCGGTCTATCATTTTGTTGCGGCTCATTATACAAAATTCCAAATTCATCTTGACTTTTTGGTTCTGGTTCATAATCACTCTATGAAATAAAAGTGTATTTTTTAAGAATTTTCCATAGTTAAAATGTTAATAATTATCTTTACATCACTTCTAAAATTAAAAAAAGGTTTTTTTTGTATATGAAAGTGGATTCTACTTGCTTGTTCTCCATAAATAATTTTTATTTTTAATTTTCTCGAGTATTGAAAGGAATATACTGAAAATTATATATGTAATCCAAAAATTAACTGGTATAGCTAATCTTTAAATACCTTAATCTTAAGTCATTTTTTCAATTGTCGTAGAGAAAGTTGTTACGCTATTGTGTATATATTCGTTATATTTCTGAATAAATAGTGTATTACAGTAAGCAGTCTAAGTCATCGATTAGCCAAATATGAATACTGGGCAAAAAGAAATATCATTTACAATAGTACTTCCATCAAATAACTCAAAAACCAAAATAATTTATGAAACGACAGTTAATATTAGGTATTGGTATAAAATAAATCAATTGTGTACATATTTTTAGCAAATCTTATTAAAGTGCAAAAACTATAAAATGTAAATAACTTTATACAGTGAAAAAAGAACAAGTCTTGGATCTTAAAATAGTTTTGAGGTGTAAGTACTATAACGTAAAAACACGGAAATTATTTTTTCCCTGAAATGAAAAACAAAACTTTTAAAATAAATCACTAGAAATAATGATTGCCCCTTAATACATCTGGCATAGCAATATACTTTCTCTAGTCTAACTTTAAGCGATTGTATATTTGTACTGTGATTTTGTATTAGTTTAACTGTGAATTTTTCACATTAATGACTAGTAAATTTTAACTCGAATACAATAATATCATTTGTCATAAAAATTGGCAATTATATCCCACATAAGAGCTCTTAAAAAAATTTGCTCAATTATCACAAAAACATCGATTCTAATACTATGATGATCAAACTTGTAATCGAATCGAAAAATAGTATAGCTGATAAATTTAATGTATAAATGCATAAGAAATTCAACATAAAATCAAAAAAAAAGAAGCATAACACTTGTCAACTCTGACCGGCTTGTTTTATAACCAAACTATTTACTTACAAATTCATTATCCAATTGCTCGTTTGAAGTTTGATATTGATATGGTTTCATATAATTTAAACGATCTGATCCTAATTCAATATCCTGAAAGTTATTTTTTTCTATCAATTTATTATTGTTATAAATGGTTTTTGCTAATGGTAAATTATTTTTATTAGCAGATTCTTTTAATAATTTCTTTAACATTTTTGGATGCTTAAGTGGTGAAACAGAATTTTGTTGCATAAAATTATTTTCTATTTTTCTTAAACGTATATTAAGATCATCTGAAAAGAGAAAAATATTAATAATTGTTTAATTCAAATTTTGGTAAAAATTAAATACCAGAACTAAAAATTACAGCTCCTGGCGGTTCTATATGGCGAGCAATCGCATATAATTTCAGTACGGTAGAAGTATTATATCGAAGAAGACATGTATCGGCTCGTGCTTGAAGTATTATATCACTTTCTATATAAAAATATGAAATGGATTTTAAATTTTAGCTTAATAAAACAATAAACAACAAAAAAGAAGAAGAAAATAAATCACTAACCTGGAATAAATTGATATGCATCCTTTTCACCATCTTTTCCTCTACATTTAGTTTGCCAATGTAGAAAGAAATCACCACCAAAAGTCTGTGAAATAGATTTTCCACCTAAAATACTGCTACTACCACCCGAATCAACTATCATTTTATCAAGTAATGGCTGACCATTGATACCATTTAAAATATTTGTTTCAGAATAATAATAAATTGGGAAACCTGGACCAAAATTATATTTAATCAAAAAATCTAAAATTTTATCATCATTATAATATCCTGGTACAATAGAGCTTATACTCTCAGCAGCAGGAAATGTATAAGACCATAAAAGTGATGAATTACGCCCATCAAAGGCATATACAGTTGAATTAAATGCATTAACTATGATATCATCAATTGCATCCCCATTTATATCAGTTAAAATTGCTTGAGTCATAAATCCAGAATAATTACTTTGAAAAAGTGGTATAAATTGTGTATCTCCAATATATCTCATAACTGAATATAATCGTAAAGAATAAATACCACCACCAGTATTTTGACCTCCAGTTAAAATTAATAGAACTTCAGTACCATCTCGTTTTGTAACAATTTGTATTGGAACAAAAATTTCTTCACGATATGGTGTTGGTATACTTCGAATAACTTTTCCATTTTTACCCGATAATAATTTTATATGGCCAGCACGTGAATTTTCACGTTCTTCAACATGTGCTGCTAATATATCTGGTATAGAATCACTATCTAAATCACGAATTGAACTAACTGTATATAAATCGATTAAAATTGGTGAATTAGTTTCAGCCTCAGTTTCACGATATTGCCAAATTATATTTCCGTCTTTTCCATCTAATGCAATAATTAACTATTAAAGAGAACAAAACACCAAATTTTAGGTTTTAATAAAGAAACTATTACTGCAAATTATACCCCTCCACGTCCGCCAACAATACAATCAAAAGTTTCATCTGCCGTCACATCCGTTGTACAATATAAAGAAAATACATTAGAAACTGTCCATCGTTGCCATATTATTTCTCCCGTTTTACCATCAAGTGCTATTACTCCGCCACCACATTGGATTTTTTCATCTTGACGAGACGATAAACAGACTGGCGTCTGAACAGTTGTATATTGAATACTATCGTCTACAATGGTATAGACATTTTTTATTAAAATATCTATTTATATAAAAATTAGACAGCAACCTGAGGCTACATTTTAGTTTCCTAGGCACCCCTATTCTCCTAGTTATTTTCCTAGTGCATGTGAAATTTCAACGCATCTGAAGGGCCTAGGAAACTAAAATATAGCCCCTAATTTTATAATGGTAAACAGATTATTTATAATAAAGCGAAATATTTAGGTAACAATCGCACTTTTGTTTTTTGTTTTAATGTAAAATAAATTTTTAAAAAAACTGCTTATTCTTATTATGAATTTTATAATCTATAATTAAAATTAAAAATTAATAATTACCAATTCCATAACCAAATATAATATCATCTACCATATCACCATTTAAATCAGCAGTCCTTACTGGACTTTCACTATTAATACGTGAAATACTTTTACTCCAAATTTTTTGTACACTAATTTGTAAACAAGATACAAATTCACTTCCAGATGTATCTAATTCGCGTATTTGTTTTTTTAAATTAAGTTCTGGATGTAACCAACTTTTCATTTTTTGCAATGGTATTGGAAATAATGTTAATAATAATGCTGCAAAAATGATTAATACAATAAGTATAGTAATTGCAATTAGACCATAAATAAATGGTTCACATGGTTTCCAGCATTTTCGTGGTTTCTTTATAATTGGAAATGTTTTTAAATTTTTATTTTTACGATAACGTGGTGTCATTAAAGGTCTCTTAACTCCGCTATCTTCATTTCGCTAGAAACAAAAATATGGATATAATTAAAAACTTTTTTAATAATAAAAATTTTTTATTACTTTACTAAAACGTCCTTCTTTGATGAAAACTTCATCATCAACATCATCACTGATTTCTTCATCGATACTATCACGAATAACGATTCTATTTGATGGAGCATATGGTGTCATTTTCAACATTTTTATAGAAATATTTTTATATACGTGTTATTTTTTATCGTTCACTAAGTAAATCAAAGTTAATTAATCACATTAACTGTATCGAATTTAATTAGTTACACTAACTGAATCGAAGTACAGTAACTTAAATATTTTTAGTGTTTTCTTTAGATTTTTTTTTTTTCAAACAATAACAAACAGCTGAATAATTCCTTTTGATGATTTTGACAGTTGATTTGTTATGTTTTGAAAAATCAATAAATTCCTGCAACAAAAATGATGGCTGACGCAGATGCGTAGGACTTTTAATAAAAACACGTGCACCTTCATTGAAATTCAAAATTTATCTTTTCTTTCTTAGGAGTCACTCTGAATTGTTTTTTCTTATTTTATAATTATTTAAAATTATGACAATATATTAGGCCCTCACATTGATTTTAATAAAAGCTGGATTTTTTAGATCTACTTGGCGCTGGCAATCTTGATCACATGCCTTTCAGAAAAGGCTTCATGTTAAGGCATAATTCTTGATTGTTGTGTTGTGGAAGATTTCACCTTAACATTAAGTGTACTACCGCACATAAGTATTTGCCCACTGTATTTTTTTGCTATTTAATTACCTAAAATAGAAATTTCATCCGAATAGTTGCTTATATTCACTACTGTGTCTCATACCAATAAAAAAAAACATAAAATGAATGTTTAAATTTTAGACGTTAGTAAGAAAGGGGATTTTGCTCATATTGTCCGTGATCGATGCCTTGAAAATTATTTGAATATTTATAGATAACTGGTTCTATGTATTGTTTATTGACATTTGTATTTTAAGTACATTTAATGCTATCTGGAAAAATGTTAAATACTAATTTTGGTCCATTTTGTAAAATTTCACTGATTTTTATTGCTAGCAGTAGCACTTTAGAATTGTAGAGACGTGTAAGGATGAAGTTTGCTTATTAAAATACGTAAAATTAAAGAATTATCTCTTGAAGTGCGTTCTACGATAATCAGTTTATACAAGTTAAAAAAAAGCAACCGTGAAATTGATACGGTTTTAAATATTCTTCGTAGAACAATAGACTATAATGTGAACAAATTAAAAAATACTAACAGTTTTGAAAGTAACTTCTGTTGTCTGGATGATACAATAGTTACATTGTGATGAAACTTGTTGGTTACATCCAAATGAATAAGTATATATGTTCAAAAGGAAGAAAATGTGGACTTCAGGAAGATTGTATTAATGATATGGGATTTGGAATCTAAAATCCACCCAATATATCGACGAGTCTGTCGAAGACCATAATACATCTGCAAAGTGATAAAAGTGTATAGTCCATTCCGAGATGGTATAGAACAAAGTAAATAAAAATCGTTAAAATTATTCAAGAATTTAATTACAAAATTATATTATAAATTGGTAGTGACTTTGTCTTTGTTTTATCTAAAACCAATTTAATAAAATTTCAAGTAAAGTAGATATTTAGTTTTAATTTTTATTTTTAAAAAAATTAAAAAAATTACCATTAATGAAATAATTAAAAATATATATATATTTTCAATATCCTGAATTATTAAGAACCTTGAACTGACCTTGCTTTAAATACATATGAGATTATAATAAAAGAAATTCCATTCCCAATTTTAAGAAATTTTCTTTTTTATTCTTTTTTTAAATTGATTTATTACCAAACAATTTTAGTACTTGAATTAATTCACAAATCCTTTCACCTTCAGTCAAAATAGAACATTTGCAAAAGTTAGCTCTAATAATATAAAATTGTCCTACATTTAGGCAATCAATATATTTATATACATATAATATATATATCAGAATCTTTGACTCCCAATGGCCCTTAGCGAGTGCATAGAGGAAAGAAATTTGCAGCATCCCTAACGACATGCAATTGAAAATTAAAGTCCTTGTGTATTTCAAGAACGATACTTAAAAAGCTGCAAGCAGATATAATGGTCCCTTTTCCACACTGTATGCCTAACAACCTCGAATTTTGCTGTAACTGTCCTTTAGAATTAAAGTTATTTATATATACATATATATATATTTTATATATATAAAAGAGAAAGATAAAAAATTCTACTTAAAGCCTATAACGTGGCTCAAGTTTTTCTCCTTTTTCATCAGCTCTTTTACAAAGTCCTTTTAATGTTACGAGAACTTGATATTGAAGATGAACATATTTAACATATGAAACGTATATTCTATAGATGTTTTTTAAACAAGATATAAAAAGAAGTTCAGTTGATGACGAACTTAAAAGTGATGAAGTTTGCTAAGGATGAAAACAAGATGAAAATTTCTAATTATAAGTTTTTTTTTTATTTGTATGTAAATCTAATACATTAAATGTTTTTAGAAATTAGAAATTATTCTATTTTCCATTTATGCAATAAACACTTAAGTTTCTATCCTTCAAATATCCGAATATAAAACTTTACATTTTAGTTTACTGAATACAACAAACAGGGCAACAGAAAGGAAAGATTTATTCATATTTTCAATTTGATATATACTTATTTCCATAAGAGGCCAACAATAAATTCTAGGATTAGAAATTCACTTTAGGAATACAGTATTACGCGACATAAAAATCTCGTATTCAAATAACAAAAGTATTATGTATAAATTAAATGTTACATTTTAAAACCCATAATACTTCAAGTAGATATCTTTCACTTAAAGAAGAAATTATCTTTCAAACCTTTACACATGCCTCTGGAAAAGGAATTTAAGCAATTTCATACATTTACATGACTTTAAGCGTCTAACAAAATTCCTGATTTGTATGGGATTGATCGACACTTACCACAAAAATGTATGGCATCGATAAGTTGCACGATCAAAAAGCGCTTCCACTGTGTCCACAGGCTAATGTTTTCATTTTTCTAAGAAATCCAAGAATAGAAAAATTTAATAAATAATATAGGTGAAGATATTTTTCAAATTCCTTTTAGGTTCTTATACACATATCCCTAACACTATTTTAGCCAATCGATCTGCCTTTCTTTTCCTCAATCTCATAGTAACGACACTTTTTTTAGCCAAGAAGTAATGTTTTTTATGGCATCTTATTCTACCTCTGTTATAAAAATATGCCAGAGCCCTGAACTTTTTGACTGTTAAAAAAAAAAGCAAGTCTGAACTTCCCTGGAATGTTTTTTGATCCATTAAAACATGTATGCTCTAATTGCAAAGGTTTCAAATTAAGAAACAGTTGGATCAGTTTCAAGTAACGAGAATGCATTTAAAAAACCCCAGTATTGCAAACTGTTCAGTGGTGCCATTTTTCTATAAATCCGCAATAAATTTTACTATAAATTATTCTTAAATTAAGGACCACATCACAAGGACGAAGGAATGTTTTGAAATTAATTACCTTACAATTTCTTTATTACCCACGTAAGAGCTACTTGAAAGAATTGTTATGTATAACTAAATTTTAGAATGCCTATGAGACAATCCAAATGAAAAATCAAAAAAAAACCCCCGAATCCGTTACACATATACAAAAAAATTTTCCAAGTAAATTAATTTCACTCATTCCGTCATTTTCGTGCTAAAATTCACAAAATCACGGTCCTTTATTCTTTTTCTGCAATTCAGTTGAATTTTGTTTTTATCTTCTTAAAGTGCTTTCCTTTTCTTGTTTTTATTTTCATAATTTTTAACGAAATATACCTGAAAACATATGAAACATTTATCAACAAAAATCAAAATTATTATTGCTAAATAAAATAAAACAAAGTAATTTTTATACAACTCTGTAATTTTGTTGCAATCTTTCTAGATAGAATTTCTGGAAAAAATTTTTTTTAATACAAAAAAAGAACTGAATAACTTTGATGCATTTTGAAGCTTTTGAATTTAATTAGAATCGAAAAGACAGGATCTCTCTCCCTGCCCTTTAGATGATTTCAAGTGGACTGAACAAAAATCTATTTAAGTTTAGTGCGCAATAATATAGAGTTGAGTTTATCATCGACTTTTGCTGTGAACGGTTTGAAATCAGAAAAGTTCTCTCTAAAAAAGGATTTATTAAAAACAAAATTTTTGTTGCTGATGAATTGTTTTAAGCTATAAAAGGATACGATTTTTTTTTATTAAAAAATAAAACTAGCAATTAAATCATTTGAATGCTTTTTCATGTAATATTAATAAGGAGCCCTCTGTGGCTCAATAAGATAATAAAAACAACCTCCTCAATTATAAAAGATAATTTTTGCTTTGATTAGTGTAAAAGTGCTTTTTTCTTTGTTCGTTTTTGTTTTAATAAAATAAAATTGATTTTAAAAAAATTTTAAAACTAGTTCTATTTGATTTATGTGAATTAGTTTTACTTATAAAATAAGGGCTGAAAGTTTTCAGAAAAATATGTGCTGACCTAAAATATGGAAGTTTCTCTAGGAAATTTTTGAATGTTGTATTAAGTTAAATTTAACTGGTGAGTAAAACTAATAACAAAAGAAGTTTAAAACTTATTTTCATTAAAATAAAAGAAACAATCCTTTTGTGCAAATTCTTTAAAAATATTTTAAATGAAAATCCTCAATGTAAACATCTTATATAGAAGTTAAATTTTTCAAAAGTTAAACGTGAATAATATTTTAGAGATAGTAAAAAAAGAACGAAAAGTATTAGTCTTACATTTTTTATTAGAAAGTGAAAGCGTTTTAACATTTGAAGCTTTTGCTTTAAGATGTGAGACTATTACAAGTTTATGAGCATTAAAGAACTTAACCCTTTGGAGACAAAACATATTTTTGAAGAACGTTTCCAGAATCCAAAAACTTTTTCATGTTTCATAATCCTGAGGATCGATCATTTTAGGAGTCTAAACTGAAACCAATTTCATCTTTAATTTTTTAAATTTCTAAAATAACTTTTGTTTTAACACGTTGGCGGACGTGAATGCTATAGCAATCAAATTTTAAAACGAATTTTTATTTGTTTAAATTTATCAAACCTTAAGTTGTTAACATTAATATTACTACATTACAAAATAATGATAAATTAACGGTTAATATATTATATTGTGACTATTTTTACAATATATGTTTAATCAAATTTCGGATAATATAACTATAGTTTTCGAAAAATTGCCTGTCTATTTTTGCAGCTTACTGAAATTTTTAGTGTCCGTGAACGTTTTAAATCATTCTTATCCATACAAGACATTATTACAATCATGATGTGCAGTCAGTCTTGAATGGTTTAAGGCAATCCACCTGCTAAAAGACTAATAAAAACAAACTCAAATCAAATGTTTGCTGGATCAGTGATTTTAATAATAAGTTGTCGAATGAAATCTAATTCATTATTGCAGACTATTTGATATAGAATCTTAAAGCGACAAATAAACTGGAAAAGATATTCTAGAATATCCTTAGGTAACAATTGACAGGCCATGATCTAATAAATAAATTCTCTCTAAGTATTTTTTTTCTAATTTGATTGCAATGTTAAAAATCGTGCATGCTGTGAAGATAAGATTTAACAGACGAAATTTAAACTGCAGGGATTTTATTGTATTATGAATCTTCTTGTGAGTACAACTTCAAAGACAGACAAAAACGCTTTGACAGCATTTCATCTCTGGGAGATTAAAAAAAGAGATTTATATTTATTTAATTTCTAATATCATCTACAATTCTCTTTACATTTTTTTCATTTTATTTATGAACTCTAACTAAAAACATATAGTTCTGCTTTCAAAAGTATTCACAATTAAAATGATAAATATTAATAATTTGATTAGAGATAGGGTACTCTAGTTATAGTTCATTTAAAAATTTTAATTTGCACTAAATTATTGCAATTACTTCATATCAGTCGTAAAAGCTTATGGGTCGGGAAATGATAAGAAGATCTCTTTAGAAGCACAACAAATTATTTAGTTCATTTTAAATCATTGTAAATGTAAGAAATAAATTACAAAACAAAAAAAATTATGTGGATTATTACAATATTTTATATGCTAATAGTGAATTCTAGTTTTATAATTTTAACGAAAACTTATTCGATTCATGATATTAAGAATAATTTTTATTTATTTACAAAAAATGAGACAGACGAAACTATTATCAGATCACAAGTTAAATTAATGAAAAATTATATGGATACAACAATTGATCCATGTAATGATTTTTATGAATATGCATGCGGTAATTGGAAATTTATTCATCCAATTCCAGATGATAAACCAGATTTTGGGACAGTTTCATTACTAAGTAAAAATATAAATAAATCTTTAAATGATATTTTTAGTGATTACAATGTGAGTACTGAAGATTATTCAATAATATTAATTCAAAATTTTTATAAATCATGTATGAATACTGAAATAATAAATAAAAATGGAGCACAACCAGTACTAGAAATTTTGAAATCCTATGGTGGAATGCCAGCTTTAGATAGTAATTGGAATGAAAAAAATTTTGATTTAGTTAATATTACTGCTAGTCTACTTAAAATTGGTGTCAAAGTATTATTACAAACAAAAATCGATACTGATCCATATGAATCAGATAAAAATATTCTTTATATTGAAGAGGCACCTTTAGTACTTAAAAATCGACACGATTATTTAGACAATATTAATTCAAAAACGATGATTATATATCATGAATTTATAACAAATATTTTACTGATATTAGGTGTTAATTCAAATATAGCAAAAAATACAGCTACAGATATTATTAATTTAGAAAAAGAAATAGCTAAAGAAATAGCTGGTATAGATTCAAAAAAAAGTGTTCTACAAACAACAATATCTAATTTTAATGTTATATTTGAATATTTTGATTGGCAGAAATATATTACAATTGCCTATAATCAAAATGTTAGCGAAACATTGGAAATTTCTTTAATACAAAAAATAGATTATAAAAAACTACCATATTTTCATCATATTGGTAATATTATAAAATCTACTAAGCCAAAAATTATTGCAAATTATATATCATGGCGAATTTTAATGGATTTTATTGATTATTTAGATTCTAGATTTGATAATGTAGTAAGAATATTTAATCAAAAATTAACTGGACAAATATCAACAATAGAAAGATGGGAAAAATGTATTGTTGAATCAAAAACGAAATTGGGTATGGCAGTAGGTAAAATATTTATAGAAAATTTTTTTGATAAAAGTAGACAAAATGATGTTATTAATATTACACAATTATTATGTAAAACATTACAAGAATTAATTATAAATAGTAATTGGATTGATACAATAACAAAAGAAAAAATTATTGAAAAAGCTAAAATAATAGCCTTAGATGTTGGTTATCCAGAAAATATACTTTCAGAGAAGTATATTAAAGAATTATATATAAATTTAACAATAGATTCAAATAATTATTTTCAAAATATAATGAATATTGCACAAATGGAGAATCAAAAAAATTTATCAAAACTAAATGAAAAAGTTAATAAAAAGAATTGGCATACATATCCACAAATGGTAAATGCACATTTTAATTTAATTAGTAATCGCATTTTAATACCAGCTGGAATATTACAGCCACCATTTTATCATCATTATTTTCCTCCATCAATTAAATTTGGTGGTCTTGGATCACTTATAAGTCATGAAATACTTCATGGATTTGATATAAATGGTCGACTTTTCGATGCAAACGGTAACTTAGGTAATTGGTGGTCAAATAATTCAATAGCTACCTATATAAATCATACGAATTGTTTTATAAAACAATATAATAACTATACATTTTATGGTAAACAAATATTAGGTAATATTTCACAAAATGAAAATATTGCTGATAATGTTGGACTATTACAAGCATATAAAACATATGTAAAAGTTACTAATTATTATGATTATGAAAATTTTAAAAATATATTAGAAAATCTTAATTTAACTGATAAACAAATTTTTTTCTTGAGTTTTGGTCAAGTTTTTTGTTCAAATATACGAAATGAGGCAGCAAATTTAAAACTTAATACTGATATACATTGTCCAGAAAAATATCGTGTTATTGGTACACTATCGAATTCAAAAGAATTTTCTGAAGCATTTAATTGCCCACTAGGTTCACCAATGAATCCAATAAAAAAATGTCTACTTTGGTAAGAGGATTTTTAAAATGTAAAATGAACATAAAAAAAATTGTAAACACTAACACTGAATTAATATTTATACTTTAAAATAGACAATAAATATTTGTAAAATATAAAAAAAAATTATTATTATAGAATTTATTTTCCCTGTAGAGACTTATATTCGATATTTGAAGTACTATCCAATCAACTATTGTCTTCAAATTTGAACTACATAAACACTTGAATATATTTTACTAAATAAACTTTAAAAATTTCCAAAGCTATTGTTAAAATAACTGCATAGAAAATTTAAAAACTTTAAACGTCAAACTAAGAAAACAGATCAATGAAAACGGTCACATGACAAATAGTATGATTTAGAATGGAAGCGTTAGTTAACCCAGTATTTTTATAAACATCTGTAAGAAAGCTATTAGCTCGTTGGGTTCTGTAAAATTAAAAATAAGCTTACCTTAAATCCCCTAATATCAAGCTTAACGCTGAATATTTTTTTGTCACCAATTAGTAGCGAGATTTAGGCCTGTTTCATAAGTAGCAAGAACCACACAGCTCAACAGTTCATATATGTATACTGCAATTATTTTCTTATTTGAGACAATAAAGCAATTTGATAAAATAGTTAAATATTTAAAAAATTGAAATAGTTTTCTACAAAGAACTAATTGTATTTTTTAACAATTCACCACATAACATAAATTAAAATAATCAAAAACAAACAAAAAACTCGTTTAATAGACGCTAATATAGTTCAAACTCCCTTCTATGTGATATTTAAGTCAAAAGCTTTTGAAATAAAAAATTGCTAACCTAAGCTCAATTATAATAGTCTTTTTTTTTTTTGAAAAATGGGTCTCACAATAGCCCACTTAAGAATAATAAAGAATTTTATATAAAGTATCTAAAGTAATATGCAACACTGTTGTTAATTAGAATATTGTTCTAGGGTAGTCTTTTATAGAAATTAGTATGAAATTCTAAATGAAATGATTTTCAATCGTCTGAGTTAATTATTTAAAACAGAAACATCTACAGGTCTCATGGTAGATTGGTTTTATAAAAAATATCTTCAAAAAATTTTCCGTTCTAAATGCTCTTTTTAAAAGGATTACCTAGCATTGTATACCCTAACAATAGATAATTCCAATGCCATTGCATTATTTGTAGGTCACTTTAAAGTTTATTTTAAATATTTGACGGTAATAATAGGTAATTATATTTGTTTATGCATTATGCAAGTTTTTTTTTTTTTATTTAGGTTAAATTATAAAAGATTTCAAAGCCTTGGATGCAGGATCAAAAGTAAATTATAGACAGACTTTAAAAAATTATGTAAAGTTCAACTATTCAATTACGTCAGCAATTGCCAAGTCATCGGTTTGTAGAAAATAATGAGAGGAGGTTAACATTCTGAAGTTAAGGATAGAACAAAATACAAAAAATATGCACTGAAGTGGAAATACAAGCTGAAAAAAAAGTTTTATACCATCAACTAGTGTTGTTCATAGAAAGAATCTTTGAGAATACGATGAAAGTATTCATAGAACAAAGAGAAGACACTCATAAGAAGACAAATAGTTCCAAGAGCCCAAAGCCTCCCAAGCAACCTAATTAAAAACCATTTTTTGATATTGAAATTTTAGACACAATTTCGTGTGACATTAGGGAGATTTCCTTTTCCGTGTTAATGGATATGATATAAATATCAATGGATAAGTGTTAAATCAGAAATCATTTGTCTCAGTACGAAGTGTATCTCATATAGACATACCTGACAAGAATAATTCATTGCATCCTTTAAAAATGAATGACCCTAATAATTGTTTTTAATAACAAAATTAACACATATGTGCGATATTGACTAACATAAGTTAATTTGCTATTTTGAGGTGTGCTTTTTAACTAAAGAGATATGCGGGCATGACTCACATAGTGTTGATTATAGTTCCTATGTTTAAGGGTATTTAACCTTTCTGAACTAATTTTTGTATTCATGTGTTATGTTAAATTTTGAAATTAATGAGCAAAAATTTGAAAGAGTTTAAATTTTACTTTAAAGATATAATTACTTTTATAAATGGAAAAAGAATGCCCCAAATACCTGAAAAGTATAACCAATTACTGAGATATAGAGGCCTATAGTTTGAAATGCTATAAGTATGCTTACAGGTTACTACTTTTATACATTAGATAAGTTAAAACCAAAATTTATGTGTATGAAGTGAACAAATTTCAACTTTTATTACCATCAATAATCACTTGTTGCGCTTCAAGCACTTACATCTATCGCGTGCATCAGCGCAATTTCATGTATACTAGGACAATTAAATTAAGTAAATGGGATAAGGCGAGAAATATGTTAACGCATTTATCACTGCTTCCTGTAAAGTCTACTATAGTTGGGTGCATGCGGTCTTGGATATTAATCGGTGAAATGTAATTCAATAGCGTTTTAAATTTACACTGAGAGTTTAGGAAAACTTCAAATTTGGTCCGAGAAATGATTACAGACGTTTATTGATACCCCAGATATGTAGATAATGTTCTCCCTTTTTAACAGATTTAAAGCGAAATGAGAATATCATCACAAACAGGTGATAATTTAAGCTATAAAAAGACAGACATTAACTTGGTCATTGTCCTGGATATGCTACATTCGTAAAGCTCCATAGCTATGAGCCGGGCCAAAAATAACGTTTCACTTGTATGTCCGTGTGAAATACCATCATTAGTGCACATACAGTCATTGTCAAGTACAAGTTCCAGCCATTTATAGCAGACTGGAAAAATTTCTGAACTCAATAAAAATATTTTTATCTTTTAATTTTTCTAATTGTAAGCTATATTTAAGTCAAACCAAGAGTTAATAATAAAAATTCTAATAAATAATAAATTACGCTTAGAAATTTTTTCTTTAGAAACTAACTAAAAATCAAAACTAAATCCATTATTTTTAAATTACAGGATGCTGATATGATACTACAATCATTTATACTAATATTATATACAATATGTACTGGAAAATACGCATTTGGAGAGTACCAGTTAGTAAAAATATTTCTCGATTAGTTAAAAACAATAATTAATTTAAATATATTAATTTTAGACACAGCCTAGATTTAACGGATATCTTACCTGAAGATATTAAACGATATGATAAAATGCGTCCACCAAAAAAAGATAGTCAAGCTACTACAGTTTTTTTTCATGTTACTGTTATGGGCTTAGATTCAATTGATGAAACATCTATGACATATGCAGCTGATATATTTTTTGCACAAACTTGGAAAGATCATCGTTTACGACTTCCAGAAAATATGACAACTGAATATCGTTTACTTGAAGTTGATTGGCTTAAAAATATGTGGCGACCAGATTCCTTTTTTAAAAATGCTAAATCAGTTACCTTTCAAACAATGACAATTCCAAATCATTATATGTGGCTTTATAAAGATAAAACAATCCTTTATATGGTTAAATTAACTTTAAAACTTTCATGCGCTATGAATTTTGCTATCTATCCCCATGATACACAAGAATGTAAACTTCAAATGGAAAGTTGTAAGTAAAATTCTAAATCAAATGTAATAATTCAATTAAATTAATTTAAGTTATCATTTAATTATAGTATCACATACAACCGATGATATGATATTTCAATGGGATCCAGATGTTCCTCTCGTTGTCGATGAGAATATTGAATTACCGCAATTAGCTCTAATCGAAAATAAAACAGCTGATTGTACACAAGTTTATTCCACTGGGAATTTTACATGTTTAGAAGTTATTTTCATATTAAAGCGACGCTTAGGTTATTATATATTTCATACATATATACCAACATGTATGATTGTTATAATGTCATGGGTATCATTTTGGATAAAACCAGAAGCGGCCCCGGCACGTGTTACGTTGGGTGTTACGTCACTTTTAACATTATCAACACAGCATGCAAAATCACAGGCAGCACTTCCACCAGTATCTTACCTAAAGGCAGTCGATGCATTCATGTCTGTTTGTACAGTTTTTGTATTTATGGCATTGATGGAATATTGTTTGGTTAATATTGTGCTAGGCGATACACAAGTACCAAAACCAACACCACCACCTGAGCCACCAAAGGATGAAAAAATTGAGCCAATAGAAGAAATTTTAGATAATATATCACCTACTAAGGTACCTTTGCTTCCTTTTTTCTTTGCATTGATATTTTTCAATAAAATTTTACTTATTTTTATCAAAATTAAACTGAACAAAAAGTTCTTTAATAAAAGTACCCAAAATAAAAACACCAACTTTAAGGCTTACATTTTTATAGGAAAATAATTATCTACGCTAGAAACGTCTTTTACAATATTTGAGTATGATGAAAATTACTAATTAAATATTTATCTTTTGGCTGGCTTAATGGAAATACAATCACAAATTAATATTACGGGAAATCCTACATTACCAAAGATACAAGTGCTTTTACAAAATAAATTATTTATCAGTAAATGCTTCTATAACTTACAATTAGTCATTTTCTTAATAGTGCAATGAATAAAAAATGCCTGATTACCTAATTTGTTACATTATATTGCTAAATGTGTTCTTTTATATTTTTCATTAGCTTAATTTTAATATGGTAACAATCACTTCAATACATGGAAGTAGTGCAGGTTTAAAAAAACCTCGAATGCTTCACAAAAATAGTATGAAACTCTATATACTCGCTGCTAAGGACAACCAAATATTTTTTCTAGTGCCTGAAATTTTGTCATAATAATAATTTCAAACTAGCGACTTCAAAAGTTTTTCATATCAAAAAATAAAACTCGCCAATATAAATTGAAATATTAATCATAAGCAATATTTTTAATTACAGAGTTGTAGACGTGATACAAAAATAGATAGCAGTCCAGAATGCCCGTGGGTGCAACGACAAGAAAGTCGAATTATTTTATCACCAGTAATTTTACCCCCTCCACCACCACCAAAACCTAAGGAGCTTCCAAAATTAACACCAGCTCAAGAACGATTAAAACGTGCCATTAATATTGATCGATTTTCCCGATTTTTTTTTCCATTCCTGTTTGCATTATTGAATCTTACATATTGGATATTATTCTATGAATATCTTTAAATTAATAAATTAAAAGGATAATGTTTATAGTTAACTATTTTATCTCTTAAATTCTCACTTTAACAACAAAATGCACCTTATTTTAAAAACTTACAATGTTCAATTTCAAATCGTTTGAATCTTAAAAAAAATAAATAAAATATGTATAAAAAACAAAATTTAAATAAATAAAAATTATTTTAAAAAAATACACAAAGTCAGAATAATTAGTACTTGTAACGCTATAAAAATAATTTCTTCAAATAGTTTATAAAAATAATAAAATTACATTTAAAGGATTATCTACTAAAAAAAAACCAGTGATAAAAGTTTTTCTTAACGTACTGAAGAAATATTGGCAGTTATTCCAAAACAAAGTTACAATAAAATGAAAAGTAAATAGTTCAAATGAATTAGCTCGATTTATTTGAGTTGATATTGCTTGCTTAAGTATTCTTAATGCAATAGAAAAATAAACCTCATAAATTTTATGACAGTTAATAAGTAAGAATTTTCTTTTTTTGCTTTTTTTTGTTCGCATTCAATGCCAGTTTGTTGTAAAGAGAAAATAGTAACAATTATTTAAAATAATAAATTTAGATCGGATAAAAGAAATATGGCCTACAACGCAAGAAGGGAGCAATGAAATAAGAGATCACGACTACAAATTCTAATCTTCTATTAAAAATTCTAAATACCTAAAAGTTAGCTTAAGAAATATATTTTTTATTAAAGCCTGGGGAGATTTTTCACAAGAGCAAAAAGATTAAATTTCCACATAATATTTAGGTTTTTCAGGCATATATAAATAAATTATGAAATTTTTTAGTTGTTTTTCTACATACTTGAAAGGATTATAAGAGGCCTTTGATAACAAAACATTTTTTGCTTTAACATTACTTTTTAAGCTTTATTTTTCCTTCTATACCATTTACAAAACTTAAAAATCCATACGATGTGGATATTGCGTTGAATGTAGGCTAAACATACTCTTTAAATATTTTGTAAGAAATTTTGCTTCTGGATGTCCTTTAATTACTTTCAAAATTTCATCATCAATTTTCTTTTGATCATCTTTACGTTGCTCATTAGGCACAAATTTTTCTTTTTTTGTAGCAAATATATCACCTTCGGCACGTTTAGTTGTCTTCTTTTTATCTTTACGACTGAAATATTTATCATTTACATGAGGTGGTACCTCATATTTACCAAGATCAATTTTTGTTTTAGTTGCAATTACATATCTTTGTGATATTCTACGTAATGGACATCCATTTAATACAAATGGTCCAGTTACAACTAATAATCCAGTATCCAATGTTTTTAATAAAACAACACGTTTACCTTGATGACGGCCAGCAAGTAAAATAAGTATACGTCCGGGTGTTAAAGTTTTACGAATATAACGTTTATGATGATTGAATGTACTTTTAGAAGGACGTTTCAGTACCTTCCTTTTTGTTGGATAGTTCGATTTTGGTTTTTTTAAGTAAACCACACGTTCCCCACCATTATTTTGCCCACCAATTGGTTTTTTTTTCATTATTGGCTTTTTTACTTTTTTAACAACTGGATGTTTTTTACCTTTCAAGCGATATAAAGCTCGGCGTTTATACATCTACAAAAAATTATTAGTATGATTTTGTATTATATTTACACAAATTTTTAAATTAAAAATGGAGTTGATATGTCAAATGGCTTCTTGCTAAATGAATTATTAAAAATTCAAATTACCTTGCTTCTAGAATAGCGCAATATTCCACCCCCTAAATAGGTGTTTAAAGGGTGTTTTCTATTCTTTTTAGCTTTTGATTTCTCTCCATCTGAAGTCTCCTTTTTATCTTTAATTATTGGTGCCATTGTTATACACGTGTATATAAAGACAGCAAAGTAATTGAAAAGATAGGTTAGGTGTAAGTGTAATTCTTTCAATCCCCTTGAGATGGCAACCATATCGATAAGATGATTTTCGTGCAGTTTCTTAAATTTTTAAGGGTCAGTCCACCAGTATTTAAGTTCTCATTTAACTTTTCATGAAAATTAAATTATGAAACAATTATACTTTGATGTTTAAATTTCGCTTAGGAATTTCAAAATTTCAGTCTAGCCCTCATGTAGAAACTCAAGATAGGGAAATTAAAAATCATAAAAACAGTGTATTTAATTTTTTATAATAAATAGGTAACAAACACAAATAAATTAAGTATTACAAATACAAATTTTCTAAAAAATTGAAACACAACAAATAAATAATTCTTTCACAACTTTTTAAGATTTGTTAGAAACTAATTTAATTGAGAAAAGAAACCTCTTTATACAGTTTTTTCACACAGTGAATAAAGTAATTTCCTTCGTCCGTCTAAATACCAAATTGCTTCATGATAAGTCTTTGGTATAACTTCTGGAACTTTTTCTTTAGTCCAATAAGTATAATAAAATACATTAGACGTAAATTCAGTAGTTGATGATTGATTAGCAATATCTGTTACGACTATAACTTGTATAAAATTAGCTTCCGTGTAAATAACATGAGCTGACATTTTTATAAATGATGAAACCATAACAGGTTGCTTAAAACTAATATCACAAATATGCTTTAGCTTTGGCCTAGAGCCACAAAACATAAATGCACAAGCCCAACTTATTTCTAAACCATGACGCATCAAAAATCCGCCAAATACTGTATATTGAGCATTTCGATTTTCTGGATATGGCACAATAAAAGTTGAAGTTTTAGTATCCGTTAGCCATTTACAATTTTCAGGTAAAAATCTTTTATTTAAAGTATGATGCTCTAAAGCTATAGTTCTTTTAAATAAATTATGAATTATTTTTTCTTCTTCTGGATTTGGTTCAGTTTTGTATAATGATACAGAATCAAATTGCATTCTACGATTTTTACGTTCTAATCCACCAGCATAAATTTCTTGCTCTTCATTATTTGCAGGCTTAATTGGATTAACAGGAGCTGCTTTACTATTTATAGCGTTTCGTGCAGCCATTAGAAATAATGCTTTTGTTAATTTTTTCCAATTACCGTCATTGTTTTGTTCTAGCCAAACAACTACTTCCATTGAAGATCGTCCAACCCAACTTATTTGACCTGATAATCGAACATCTTGATCTGGTTTACGTATAGCTTCGGTGAAATCAATTTTATCAACACATATTGTAACAAATGTATAAGGAAGTGCAATATTTGATGGTAAATTTGGTATATAAAGATGTTGATGGCAAACCCAAACTAATATATCATATAAATAAGTATAATAAACATTTTATTTTAAAAATATAATTACCAGCAAATAAATCCATGTCTTCCATTAATTTACCAAGGCGTATATCACCATATAATGATATATATTGATCTTGTAAACGCTTATCTGTACTTAAAGGTACAATGGCTGATGTAAAAGAATCTTGCAAGCTTCTTGAAGGAAGATCTTCGAACTTAGGTTCATATTTCAGTAAATGCTCACGTGATTTTGTTTGAGGATGATATCCCATTTCTAGTCCCAAACGTTCCATCATGAGAGTTTTAACTGCATAGAAATACAGAAATATTTTAAAATTTGAATTGAATTAAAATCAATATCATAAAAATATTTAATATCTAATTAAATATTTTTTAATTGATTTACTTATTTACCTTCAGCCATTGTACGTTCATTTTGGTTTTGCTTTAAAGTAGCAAATTGTCGAACTTTTCTATGGGATGTATTTGTTTTAATAAAAATTATTTTATATATTGAATAATTCATAATTTTACCTTAAAATTCGACATGAATTTTTAAAACATGATTCATGAATATATTTTCGTGCAAATCGAGTTAATATCATTTTAATCAATTTGTTTGATTACATGCAAGTCTTTCAGTTCTTTTAGTTTTTCTTTTTTAAATAGATATTTTTGAAACACGAGCACTTCTAAATTATATTTATGTATTTCTATTTGAAACATATGCAAAAAAAATTTTTCTGTCATTTGTTTAAATATATGACAACATTTAAATCCTGACATAATTTTAAATAGTTGATTCAAGCAACAAAATAAAATCTTATAAAGAACTACATACATATATGCATAAAGAAATTTAATAAAATATATCAGACCATCTTTATTGCCAAGTTTGATAAACAAAATTTTTTCTAATGCTAAAATTCCAATTTGTCACATTTAATAAACTTCAAAAATCGTTTGGTTTCGAATTTGCTTATTTAGTTTTTAAAAAGATTCAAAATTACCTACAATGCCTTGAAATTATATTAGATAACAGCAAAAATTTTCTATACTTTAATAAGACTGCAAATTTAGAATCTATAAATGTCAAAATTATAGGTTTCCTAAACTATAATAACTAGCTGATGTTTAGCTAAATGGACTAAAAGAATAATATGTAAATGGATTAATAGATTTTATTAATAAATTGATATATGCGGAAACGTCAAACTCATGATTTCGAGTAGTTTATTATTTAGAAACTATATATAGAGAATTATAAATTAATTCCTCATATACTAATTATTTCGTAGTTGAAAATTTTAAACGCATTATAATTATGCAAAATAATGTAATTTTTCTTTGAATATTTTATTTTTATAGTATTTGAAGAAAAATAGAATTTTTTATTAAATTTTGTCTATTTTATTTTTGACTTTTTCGAGTACTCTGTGAAAACCATGCAGTTTAGACAACTGAATGAAATAAGCGGCAAATTATTGGAAAACCGGCATTTTAATAGCGTCATTTGCTTTGTAATATTGTTTTAGTGTTGTGATTTTGTTAATAAATTATAGGCATAAAAAATGGAAGTAGATCTTCCTTTCACTGTTGAATATGCTAAAACTGGAAGAGCATCATGTAAAGGTTGTAAAATGGCTATAGGGAAAGATAAATTACGACTTGGTGTATTGGTTCAGGTATAAAATTTTATGCTTTATATTCTATATTAAATTTATAAAAAAATGACATTTTGGCAATTATCTGTTAATTAAGCTCAAATATTTATAGCTTAAAAATTTAAACATCAATTACTTTCACAATAATTTAAAATTTTAGTCAGCGTTTCACGACGGTAAGGTAACAAATTGGTTCCATGAAAATTGTTTTTTTAAAAAGCAGCGACCTGGTTCAGAGGGTGATATCGCCAATTTAGAATGTCTAAAGTCCACTGACATTCAAAGAATACGAGAAAAAATATGTAAGTTTACATATAGATTATTTAAAATTAAAAAGATATAATAGGTAAAATTTCAATAGCTGAATTAGGTTCCGGAGTAGTGCTGCCGCAAACTGGAAAAGGAAAAAAACGTAAAAATGAAGAAAACGGCGTTGCAAAAGATTTTGGTGTTGAATATTCAAAAAGTTCAAGAGCTAAATGTCGTGGTTGCGAACAAATAATTACTAAAGGTGAAGTTCGTATAAAGAAAATTCTTTACGATACGGAAATTGGAATGAAATTTGGTGGAGAAGCAATATGGCATCATATGGAATGCTTTGCTCAGATAAGAAAAGATTTAGGATGGTATGATAAAGGAGAAAATATTCCAGGTTATGAAACTTTGTCAGCAGAGGATCAAGAAAAGTTAAAAGAATTGATTAAGTAATTCCTTTTTATATATATAACAAATTGCAATAAGTTTTAATATATATAAATATATGTTTTTTTTTATAGGATAATTGAGGGCAACGATTTACCTTTTAAAAAGGTGAAAGAAGAGATTAAAGCAGAATTTGAAAATAGTGAAGAAAAGAAATTGAATAATACTATTGATAAGCAATCAAAGAAATTGTTTAAAATACGTGACAAAATTAAAAAGGAAATGAAGAGAAATGATATTATTGAACTCTATGAAATTAATAATCAAGTAAAACCTTCAGATTCGGGTAAAGTTTTAGATCATTTGGCTGATATT
Organism: Acrocera orbiculus; assembly: GCA_947359355.1. NCBI lineage: Eukaryota > Metazoa > Arthropoda > Insecta > Diptera > Acroceridae > Acrocera > Acrocera orbiculus. The sequence goes on along the minus strand of OX375756.1, from coordinate 20,996,162 downwards.
TTAACGTTTGGTGTACCGAAACCATGTCCAAAATGTAAAAATGGACAATTCCTATTTAGTAAATCAGGTTATTTATGTATAGGCGATTTATCCGAATGGGTAAAATGTCAAAATTTGCTAAAAGAACCACCAAGAGTACCATGCAAAATATCAGATGACTTAAAACAAAAATATTCTTTTCTAAATGATATTAAACCAAAAGTTGAAAAAAGAGCAATAAAATATGTTCCACCTAGCATTAATGTTCTTGCAAAACAAATAAAAAAAGAAGACGAATTAGATGGGTAAGTATTATAAATTTATGTTTTAATAAATTACTATACAAACAATAATTTCAAAGGCCTAAAGTTAAACGTGAAAAACCACCTCTATATAAATTAGAATTTTGTATAGTTGGTCTTAAAGAAAACCAAAAATCCTTAAAGGAAAGAATTCTTCGTATGGGCGGAAAAGTCGTTACTAGCGTTCATGAGAAATTAGCCGCAATAATATCAACACCAAATGAAATTGAACGTATGACATTAAAAATGCGAAATGCTAAAGATTATGGTATACAAGTAGTACCCGAAGATTTTCTAGAAGCAGTGAAAGGAAATAATAATATGGAAGCTATTTCCTATATAACAAGTAAAAGTATATGTGATTGGGGTACAGATCCTTATGCTAGAATTCAACAAGTTGAAGAAAAATCTAAATCAAAAAGTATATATACAAAATATGCACCCAAATCAGTGAAATTAAAAGTAAAAGGTGGTACAGCTGTAGATCCAGAATCTGGATTAGAGGATAAAGCACATGTTTATACTGATGGAAGTAATAAATATAGTGTTGTGCTTGGCTTAACTGATATACAAAGAAATAAAAATTCATTTTATAAAATACAACTCTTGGAAGATGATAAAAAAAATCGGTATTTAAATTGCTATTGTTGGTTAAATATGTTTTTGAATAAATAAAATATAATTATTTTTTAGTTTTTGGATATTTAGATCATGGGGACGTATAGGTACTACGATTGGTGATAGGAGAGTTGTAAAATACAGTACACTGGATGAAGCAAGGAATGAATTTAAACGTTTATATTTGGAAAAAACGGATAATGATTTTGATTATCGCGATAATTTTGTGAAGGTAAATTAATAAAATTTTAGCTGTTTCTAGTCTAGCATTTAAAAGTTTATGTTAAGATTTTCATTCAATATAATACGTAAATTCGGATACCTGTAGAATTCCCCTTCCAAAGCTGCTACATTTTGTCATCTGATGAAAATGTTTTTTTCTCTTCCAAGTTTCTGCAGAATGCTTCCACCTTTTTTTAAAATGCGATTCTGACATATGTAGATATTTAGACATTTTTCCACAAAGTTCAGAACTGTATTCGGTCATATTAAATGTGATTCTAGTAGATCTGGAAACAAGTAGGTAGTTAAAGTTTTAATCTGATAAAAAATTTTCTAAGAACATTTTTTGGAGATTTATGAAAAGTATTCCGTTCTTTTGAATGAAATTTTGACCCATCTAGAAATTATTAATCTGTAACTGCTGCAGCTCCCTTCTCTGTAGAAAATTATTTTCAAAATAAATTCAAGGATTTCTGAAAGGTATTTTATTCTTTTAAATGTGATTTGTAAAATACTGCTTCTAAAGTTGCAGAAAAAAGTCATCTTTCATTAAAAAAATTTTTAAAGATAGAAGTTACTGTAAGTCAAATCTTGTGAAAATTATTAATTGTCAAGCAATTATTTATTAATTCGTTAAGTTTTCCAACTTTTTTGTGATTATTAAACAAAATTTATTTTGAGTGCCAAAGAAAACAAATAAAACACAATTTTCTGTTGAATGCTTTCTCTTTAACTACTTTGAAACTGTGTTACCCCGTAATCAAAGATTTGGATAAACTATTATTGAAAGAAAGTTAATTTATAAAATATTCTTACCCGCTGAAACTATGAACTAAGATTGTTCTATAACTCCTACGGCAGCTACTTTTTGCAATAAATATCACTGAAAAGTGGCTATTACGGCTTCCTTTCTTTACGCTTTTGTTTACGAGTTTCTCATTAAAGTATACTCGTCTATCATAATTCATATATGAATTCATACTAAAAGATATATATTAAAAATTATAATCAATTCTAATTTATATTATTTTTGCAAGGTTCAAGGAAAAATGTATCCAATCGATATCGAGTATAGCGATGATGAATTAAAAATGGCTTCATTTAATGACTCGAAAATTCCATCAAAACTATCACAAGCTGTACAAGACCTAATTAAATTAGTGTTTGATATTAATGCAATGAAAAAAGCAATGATAGAATTTGAATTAGATATGGAAAAGATGCCATTGGGTAAATTGAGTAAAAAGCAAATTCAAACTGCATACAAAGTTTTAAAAGAACTTTCGGAATTAATTAAAAGTGGTAATACAGAAGATTTAAAATTTATTGAAGGAACAAATCAATTTTATACACTTATACCACATAATTTTGGAATAGCAAAGCCACCAATAATAAATACATATGAATTAATACAGAAAAACAGTGATGTACTCGATTCATTATTAGAAATCGAATGTGCATATAGTATGTTAAGTAATGATGAAGATAATAAAGATGATGTTAATCCAATTGATCAACAATATGAAAAACTTAAAACCGATATTATGGTAATTAGTCATGAAAGTGAAGAATTTAAATTACTTGAGAAATATGTACAGAATACTCATGCAGAAACACATCGTATGTATGATTTACAAATTATTGATATATTTAAAATATCAAGAAAAGGTGAATCACGACGTTATAAACCATTTAAAAAATTAAATAATCGTAAACTATTGTGGCATGGCTCAAGATTAACAAATTATGCTGGAATTATATCGCATGGTTTAAAAATAGCACCACCAGAAGCTCCCGTAACTGGTTATATGTTTGGCAAAGGTATTTATTTTGCTGATATGGTCTCAAAATCAGCTAATTACTGTTTTACAAGTAAACAAAATAGTACAGGTCTAGTTATATTATCGGAAGTAGCATTAGGTGATATTAAAGAATGTACTCAAGCTGAATATATTGAAAAATTACCGAAAAATAAACATAGTGTTAAGGGTGTTGGTAAAACACAACCAGATCCAACTGAATCACATTATCGGGAGGATGGTGTTGAAATACCATTAGGTAAACCAGTTACAAATGAAAATTTAAAATCATCTTTACTTTATAATGAGTATATAGTTTATGATGTGGCACAGGTTAATATTCAATATCTCTTACGTATGAATTTTCAATATAAGTAAATACAGTTTTTGATTATTTTTATTTTTGTTAAATGAAAGGTCCTATTTTCTATAATATATCTTTTATAAAAATATTAATATTAAATATGTTAACCAACAGTATGAGTTTAAACATGTAGTTTTTAAGTTTATTTTGTTACTTAAGCTTAATTTTTGTAATACTTCTTTTTTAAATAAATAAATTTGATATTACATCTTTTGTATCGTATTCAACATCGTATTATCTAGGAAATCAAAATTTCAAAGAAAACAAAGCCAAAGCATCGTAAGACAGTTCCTGATTCTACTTTGATATAAAATTTTTATTTATTCAGTATATGAAATTTACAAAAAATAATAATAATTTTCTATAATTTGGATAAATGTATTTCTTTCATTTATACAGAAAGTTCCATATTTGATAAAATTTAAGCTCCTTAATGAGTTATAAAAAAAAATAAATTCAACAATTATTATCACTAATAACACATTAGCAAAAATAAAAAAAAGTTAATATTAAGAGGCATAAATCAACATCAAAATTAACAGTAAGCAATAATAACAAAAAATTAGCAATATTTAAGTACAATAAACAATAATAATTAAAAACTAATAATAATCAACAATATTTGGATACACCCACCCATTAAATATAATTGTAATGGCAGCTGTAGCCGTTATTTATTTTTATGTTTTTAGGCAACGTTTTAAATATTTTATTAAAAAATTTCATTCTAATAAATGTTTGTATTCTTTTTTTTTTGCTGCATTATCAATGTCAATGTGATTTAATGTCAGCACTAATTGCATATAGTTTTTTTTAAAGATATTTAAAATATTAATATGTAAAACCCTCGCAAATACGAAAAAAAATCAAAATGTTAAATGTAAAAACAAAAACTAATAAAATTTTAAATGGAAATCGAAAAGTTTAGCGTGTAGTATAAAAATATTTATTCCTTATCATTTTAGATAATAAATACAGATGATTTTTTAAACTTCATATTATTTCATTATGTATAAATTTAAAACAATTTATTGATTTCTTCCACTGATTAAAAAATTAGTTATCAAAGTTTATCATGAATAGCTTAGGGTGGGCTATAATATTCAAAATGGGTTGCTTATGTACAAAAGAAAGCATTAATATTAATGACACCAAATACATAGTCCAAGATCATATTGCTCAAGGGTATATATATTTAATAATATAGACATATAAAAAATAAAAAAACTTTTAAATCATAGAGGATTTAGTCAAATTGATTTAGTTGAAAATAAAACAACCAGAAAACGTTATGCCTTAAAACGAATTAAATGCCACAGCATTGATGATGAAAAGATAGCATTAAAAGAAGTTGAAATATGTAAAAAAATATCACATTCTAATGTAATCAATATTATTGATTATGAATTAAAAGGATCAGCTGATATTGTTATAAACACAATAAGTGATTTATTTATTTTATTTCCATATTATAAACGTGGTACACTACAAGATAATTTAAATTATCGTTCAAAAACAAATGATTTCATAATAGAATCAGAAATATTAAGAATATTTTTGGGTATTACAGATGGTATTAAAGCTTTTCATGAAATTAAACCAGAACCATTAGCACATAGGGATTTAAAAACAGCTAATATATGTTTAACAGATACATATGAACCAATTATAGTCGATTTAGGTTCAGCATCTGAGGCTCGTATAAAAATATGTGGACAATCTGAAGCTCAAAAATTACAAGATATAGCTGAAGAAAGATGTTCAATTGTTTATCGGGCACCAGAATTATTTTCTGTTGAAAGTTATTGTATGATAGATGAAAGAACAGATATTTGGGTTAGTAAATAAATTTATTTTTACTTTATATTTTAAATATAATTTTAGATTCCTTAAAGTTTTATACTACTTTAAAAATTTGTTTATTTCACAGAGTCTTGGGTGTATACTATATGCAATGTGTTTTTTTAAAAGTCCATTTGATCATATTTATGAAAAAGGAGATAGTGTAGCTTTAGCAGTTCTCAGTGGAAATATAAATTTCCCTGACAATTCCCCATATTCTCAGGTATTTTTTTAAAAAAAAAAATATATATATATATATATAGAGTTTAATTACTTGTTTTTTATACAGGATATTCATGATCTAATATTATTTATGATGAAAATAAATCCAATGGAACGTCCTTATATTTATAGTGTAATGGAGAAAGCTCAAGATGCTTTTAATAAAACTGATATGCGGGTCTGATTAGTAAAATAATAAAAATTTTATGCTAATTTTTTTATAATAAAGTTTATATATGCATTTTAAAGTAAAATATTTAATTAAGCTCTTTGTTTTTAATATATATGCGGTAAAGCTTTTCGAAGATAAAGGTACTAGGTGAAGAACAGAAAATATAGGAAAGAAAAGTCATGAAGAAGAAAGTTTCTCTAGATAAAGTTTTATAAAACTATTTTTAACTCCTAACTTAGAGGAAACTTAAACTTAAAGATATGTAATTGACGCGAGTTACTAAGCTTGACAACTTACGCATACTTCAGATGATAAAACAGCTAAACATATGACGTCATTAAAACTTCTTGAAAATATATGTATATACGTGTGCTATTTATGCCTGTAATTACATTTTTTTTATTTTTTTCTTTCTTGTATATAATCATTTTTGAGCTTGCTTTCTACTTTCATTTTCAGTAAAGGGTAATATTTTATTGTCTCCAATCAATCTAAGAAAATGTACAATTATCTGACTTTGCAAGCTATTTAAAATCAAAAATATTTATTGAAAACTTTAGTTGCTTCTATTAATTGAAGTACTTAAAAGTTACTTAAAAGGATTCACGAGTAACTTCGTTTAAAAACCTAGTAATATGCGCTTACATAATTTAAAATAAACAAAAAGACTAGATACATAATTCTTAAGGGGGTAGTAGGGTTAATTCGGCCGAAAAAACGCATATTTTCTACAATTTTTTCTAAGGATACAATTAATATTTTTTTATTTCTATAGTTATAGTATAATTATACAATATTTAAAGAATATTCTGTGAAAGTTTAATTAATAAATGTTAAAAAATGAGGCGATGACAGCGAATCTCTGCAGACGTCTTAAAAAAAAGTTGATTCGCAATGAACCTCATAACTCGTCAATTACATATCTTTGAGTTTAAGTTTCCTCTAAGTTAGGAGTTAAAAATAGTTTTATGAAACTGGGTTAACTGAAATCAAAACACCAAATTGATTTGATAAGTTGATAAGTTTCCTCAGACGCTGTCGAGTTTTTTCATTTTTTATGGATTTTTCGATTTTTTACAAGGCTCGGAAGTCAAAATACTGATTTTTCATCAAAAACATCAGAAATTTTGTTTTAAAATAAGTTAAAATTAAAAAAAAAAAAAAACTCGATAGCGTTACCTCGTTATTTATGTAAAGAAAGAGTGTGCGAAAATTCAAAAGGATCGGTTCAGTAGATTTCGAGTTACAGAGTTCACCGACTTTGAAAAGGCAAAGTGTGAGAAAAACGCGTTTGAAAGTTTGAATTTTATTTTTTAAAGTAAAAAAAATAAAAGACTTGCAAGTGTATATCTCCGTTAGTTTTACTTCAATTGCTTTCAAATTTTCACAGAACAATCTTGAGATGTACATCAATAAAAAAAAGGCAAAAAAAAAAAATACCCTACTACCCCCTTAATAAGTTTCATTTTCTCAATGTAATCATTCGCAATTTATAAGAATTTTTGGTTTTGCTTGATGTCAGTAAATACCAAAAATAAAATAAAAACTATTACGATAAACAAGAAAGCCAGTAATAAACATAACAATCATCAAACAAAACTTAAATGAATATGCAATAAAAAAATTGACAAGATCTAAATTTAATCGATCTAGTAAAGACAAAGACTCAATTCCTTTTTTTGTCGGGAAAAACTTGCTAATGCTTATTTGTTGAATACTACCATGCAATTATTTGACATGCAAATAATTTTTATTATGTACTGTAAATTATTTCAAATCTTATCGTATGAATTAATACTTAAAAACCATTATTTATTTTTTTCCTTTTTATTTTTTATTCAATTACATTTAATCAAACGTAAAGCGTATTAATTTCTACTTATATCTAATCTTTTTTAAGAATATTATAAAAGTCTAGAGTTACATTTCGGTTTTCAGTTTTTGTTATACTAAGGCAAAATTCTTCTAAGGAACTATCAATAAAATTATGTTTTCCTTTTGGTAATTTTGGTTTACAATCCTTAGGCACCGGTATTGCAGGATTGAAAGCAATTTTACTACTGTCATACTGATCGAATAGTTCTTCTGATGTTCTAAAAATACAAAAGATAATTAATATAATTGATTTTTTTAATAAAATGTTTAAACCAGGAATCTAATAACATATTTAATAGCAATTAGAATTTATTGAGTAAGAAGTGAAGATATTGCTTATAAATTCCTGGCATAAACATGCTATAAAAATCATACAATTTGCCTATTTCAACTGGAAGACATCCATCACCATTACTAGGAACACCGCATGCAATATGATATGCAAATTTCTTAACAATAGGGTGATAATGTCTTTGCAGGGTTGCTAACTCATATAAAGCTGTACAATTAGCATTGCAATATTCCGGATCATCAAGTTCTGGATCAAATCTACCTGAACCGATACTTGTATCTGTATCAATAATAATTTCTAAGGATGATGTTAATTGCATTAGAGTTTTAACAACTCCCAAGCTTGATAAACAGCTATTATCTAATAAATTTAGGGCAAGTGTCATTAATCTTTTAACAAAAGCTAAAAGTCTTTGTTGTGTTATATTTTTTCTTCGTTTAATCATAACATCATTTAATATTTGTAAAATAATTTTAAAATCTTCATGAGTTTTTCCAGCATTAACATCAAGTAAATTTTTATATAAATATCCATAAAATCTCATTGGATCGATATTTAATGCTTCACCTTGTCCCGAAAGAATAATAAAAATTGTTTTTATACAATGAAGTTGTTGACGATATTCTAAATTTCCTTCGTCCAGCAAATTATTAAGCACTTCGATTAAATCCGAAAATAGTTCTAAGTTAATAACATGAGCAAATCTGAAAGAAAAAAAATGTTAAGTTGACATTCGTTTGTATAAAAAAATTGTAACACATTACAAAGGCAAAGGGAACACAAAGAAAATAAGCTAATATAGAGGAATGGCAGTAAACAATACTGACTTCACGACAATTTAACTTCAAGAATAACGATATAAATAGATCTACACATGACCTCGGCACAAACCACAAAAGAAAAGGATTGGATAACTAAATTGAAAGTCATAAGAAGAACTACCTTAATTATTTATTGTCTATTGTCAAAGCATTTAAAATGTTGGACTATCAGGTGAAAAGTTTAGAAAAGCTAAATTATCAAAAAGATATAGAAAAAAAATTTATAAGCAACGTTCTATCTTATAGCGTAATCTTTTAAAATGGTTCAGTAATTTCATGCGTGAAAACCAGGGCTATAATCAGCGTTCTTCAAGGAAATCTAATCAGAGCTGTTATTGAATATAGCCACCACCAAAATTTTAGAAATGAAAGCGCAACACCTCAGGGAAATTACACTATTTATGTATGCATTTGACATGGTATTGGTCAATTAAAGGATGTAGGTCCTCGAATATGCCTTGGATGATCTTCATTCTACATAACGGTAAAAATGTCTTTTCGTAAGTGCGGAACAACATGTCAGAACAATCGTTATATTCAAAGTTTAGCCCAATAAGCATAGTCAATTCCAGATACTTATTTCGGAGCCAAAATAAGGAATTTCAGCAGGAGATAATATCTCCTAATTATCACTTTAGGTAGCCTTGTTTGCCCTTGGAAGCTAAAATCATCTTAATCTTTGCCTAAGGAATAAAGTTTATTTAAAAAAAGTTGAGCTTATTTCATCTCCCCACAGCAGTGATAATAAAACATCTTTCGCTGAAAGTCACTCATGGCATACACAACCATACACAGCTTGTATATAAGTTAGCTAGATAAAATTCTGTATCATGGACAAGAGTTGGAATTTGAAACCAAATTTAAGGTTCAACAGATTTAATATCCATCACATCATCAAATTTTCACATGAAAAAAAAAACTTATCTCTATCTCAATTTTAATTAGTAATGACTTTTATAATAGATACCACATCATCAAATGTATGAACAGAGTGAAGTGTGTTAAAGAATTGGGAACGAGCTAACTGAATAAAGAAAATCATTAATAAAAAATTACACACGCTTTGTTAGTAATTTCCAGCTATTATGACAAAACAAAAAAAAACTTACTCGGCCAAACCTTGTAGACATGCACTTAATAATTTAGAATTTGGCTCATTTTTCAATATTCTAAAGTAAATTGTAAAAACCATTTTTGTAATTTCTGTTAGTTTTCTATGTTTTTGCTGTCGATTTTCTTCAGCTCTAGTTTCTTCAAGCTCCTTATTTAACTCATTTAGACGTTTTTTTCTTTTACGTTCCCGTTTTGATAAATTCATAACACGCTGTTTATGAGCTTCTAATTTTTTTTGTTTTAGTTCTTTTTCTTTTTCAGCATTTAAATTAATCTTTTTAATACGCAAAGACAATAGACTAGTCATTACTTCTAAATGAACATTATTTGATTTACTTTTAACCAAATTATTTATCCGACGTACTATGTAGAGTGTCATATCAAGTCTGATGTCATTTGCAAAAATTTCACGAAAGCATTGATTAACCATTTCACGAATCGAAGAAATGAATGAATTTGACAAATATACCAAAAGTTGGGCAATATTTTGACCGTAGTTAAAATATGGATGTGATGATAGTAAACTACATAAACATTTTACAGCTGTTTCTGCCATTTTCAAATCAGGTCCAGAAATCTTTCTAGGTTTTTTCGAAACTGTTGATACAAGTTTTTCTAATTTATGTAAATATTTCTTAAATTGCTGTAATAAATCATTTTCATATGTAACACGCTGAAGTGTAGTTTTTCTTACTATAAAGAAAATAAAAAGATTAATTAACTAGTTCAGCAATATTTTTTTTGATAAAAAAGTCATATTCACCTGTTGTCATTTTGGTATCAACTTGTCCAACTCTATACTCGGGAAGAATATCTTTAAAAATTTCTGCAATTGATAGTAATACAGTTTTACGAATTGATAAAAGATTAGCTTCTTGATTTTCATTATATTCATCTATCATATCAAATAGTACTGAAAAATTTTTCATTTTATCTTCAGGCTTTTCTAAAATTCCCGAACATATAATTCCAATTTTATATTTTTGTCGTTGAACTTCTTGTTCTCTACGTATTAATAAATCTGCAGTTGAGATAACCATTTTTTGATCACTTAGATTTTCATTATTTTTATTATCTTGGATAATATCATCATCAGAATCTACACAATTTGATGAGACTTCATCTACATTATCATTTTCTACAGTTTCAACTTTAGGTTTTGGCGTATATTTACAATTGGCGGTTCGTGTTATTATTTCACCTTCCTTATTTTTTATTGGAAGTAAGCTTTTAATTCTCTTCTTTCTAGATTCTATTTTTAATGCTTCTTCAGTATATTCTGTTTCTAAATGTATTGCATCATTTTCATTTAAAGATTCAATATTACGTTTCTTTCCCCTACGATTATTTTCCTTAAGTTCAATCAAATCATCGTTTTCGATCATATCTTTAATACTATCCATTATTTCTTCATCTATTTCATTATTTACATTGGAGCTACTTTGGTTTTTAATAGATTTTTGGGAATATTTAATTTTGCTTGATTTTTTAATATCATGCTTGAATTGCTTATCCAGACTTTTACTATTATTTTGCCGTTGCTTAGGGAATATTTTCTTTTTGTTTCTTAAATGATGTGCTCGTTTAAGAGCACTTATTTTAATTTTTTTCTAAAAATAAAAAATTATCAAATTAAATGAAGAAATAATTAGAAAATCACTTACTATAGCCATAATACCACAAATTAATAATTGAGGTTAAACTGGACACAAATGTCAGCATGCGGCCTGCGTACATTTACACTATATGAAGTTTTAACACTGTATGTGACAATATATATGTATATATATATATATCTATTTGACAGGTGTTAATATGGATGAACAAATAAGAAATGTAAATTATTTTTTATTTCTTTTAAATATCTTTAAATAAAAATTTATATCTATAGATAAAAGAATATTTGGACTTATACAACAATATAACTGAATTATGTTTCGATAAATGTGTAGACAACTTTTTTAGCCGAGAATTACACCCCGAAGAGGTAATCAAATCAAGTAATTTTTATTTTTTAGCCAGAATTACTATGGATTTTAAAAACTTTCGAATTTATATTTATGTTTAGGCTTTCATATCTTAAACTAATATTTATCAAAGAAATATTTACTTTATTTTGCAGAATGTGTGTGTAGATAAATGTTGTAAAAAATTTATAAATTTTAATCAACGTTTGGTGCAAGTTTTTGTAGAAATACAAACAGGAATAAATAAAAACCGTCTTGCAGAATTAGAAGCAAGTCAAATGACCGCAGAACCAATACAAGTTGATAGTAACCTACCAAAAGTTAATAAAGAGAATCCCACATTCAGTGATAAAACTTCCAGCTAATTAAAATAATCAAAACCATATATATTTCCTTAAATGTTTTCACCAAAGATTTGTTTACTTGCATTAATTGGACCACCCGCTACAGGCAAGACAACTTTCTGCAAAGAAGCATTATGTAAATTAACTTCATATAATATAATTCATGTTTGCTACGATAAAATCATTGCTCTTGATTTCAATACAGTCAGTTATAAGTCTCAAAGACAACAAATTTTATGCAAAATAAATATATTAATTGATTCAATTGTAAAAAATGAAACAATAACAAAAACTTTTGAAAACTCTTCAAAAATTTCGTATAACAGCAATAATAAGTTTCTTATTTTATTTGATGATAATAATTTTTATCGGAGTATGAGGTATGAAATTTACAAAGTGGCTAAAAATTATAGTATTTGTTTTGGGCAATTATACTTTGAATTAATTCCTGAAATTGCAGAAGAACGAAATATTTTAAGAAAAAATCCTGTATCAAGTGATATTTTAAACAAATTAAATGATATTATTGAAAGTCCTGGTCTTGCTAGTTGGGAAAAAAATAGTTTATTTTTAAAATCAGTTAATAAATTTGATTTTAAGGAAATAGAAAATTTTATTGAATTCTGTTATCAAAATCCTATTTCACGTTTGAATACTACATCGTCAACGATTAAGCAGGAAAATTCAAAAATTCATGAAATTGACTTAGTTTTACGAAAACATATTGGACAAATTTTATTAACAAAAAATAAAACGGTTAAACCTACTTTAGCAAATTTGCTAAATAAAAAGCGAAAAGAAATATTAATAAATGTGAAACTTGAGATGTTAAACATCAATATTTTAAAGAAAGAATTAGATGATGTAGTAGATACTTTGTAAATTTTTTTTATTTATATTCAATAAATCAAATGAGTTACTTATTTTATTATTTACAAATAGCCTATGGCTAATATATATAAAAATTCCTTTAATAATAAGTTTCATTAATTGTTAAAATAATCGATCTTATTATTCCAACTCCAGGTCTAAATTGACCGACATTATTGCAACAATTTTTACTGTTACTGAAGTCTCCATAGTTTACAAACATTATAACTATAATTCTGTTATTTTATTTTTCCTTGAATTTTTTTGTTGTCTAATGTAAAAGCAAAATATTTTAATTCACTTTTGATTGCTTAAGTGTTAATCCAATAGTTGATTTTCGCGATATTCTAAAATTCTTCTCATATTAACTACACAACTTTTCTTTGCCTCATTATAATCACGTTTAACTTCAGCCCTTTAGAATATATTTGACCATCTATCAACCCCTCGTATTTTCATTTCCAGTTCAACATTCTCAAAAACTTTAAGGGCAGTATTATTTTTTTGATAGACCTGAGCGATTGACATTTCTTCCCATACTCCCATACTTCCCATACTCAATATATTTATTTGTAAAACAGGTTATATAAGAAATAATTCAAATGTTGTAGTGGATATATTGATGTTTGGTCATATCTAATTGAGATTAAAATTTTGAAAACAGAGTTCGGGAGGTTAGTTGAACAGACCAGAAACTGGTTCCTGGTTTGTATTTTTTGTTCAGTTTCAGCGTTTTATTTGGCTGTCAGTCAGTTTGTATGAGCTCTTTTTTTGAAGACCTGTCTGGAGTGTGGACATCTTAAATCAGATTTCGACTAACCCTGAATCGATGGCCTATCGCTTAAGTTAATTGATAAGAAGCCCACTCCTTCATATGAAAACTGTACATAGTTCTTTAAATAATCGCTTAATGATAATATGAATAAATAACCGAGACTCCAAACCCTTTTACGAAGCCTCACTATATGCCGCAAATTTTTTTCTCAAACAACATTTTCATTTGATTTTGGGCTACATATTAGTTTTTCGGGTACACCTACTTCTGCCCTACCAAAAACATTCATTTTTCGTATGCGGGTCAAGAATGACCTGCAAATCCGGAAAATCATTTCTTATTTTTATTTTCCAACTATTTTCCATTTTATTGCACTTTTTGTATATTTGCAGATTTTCAATTTTCAATTCAATGTACTTTGTAATATCAATAGCGGTAATCAACTCATCTGTTCTGTTCTTCAGACCAATTAGCTAAAATGAACACAGCCTATCTAAGATTATTGTGAATTATGATTGTCAGAATTATTATCATCGTGAATTTGTTTATTCTTTGACAAATTGATTGCTTAAAAATTAGTGGCTTCGGCGTAGCTTGTGGTTAAATTTATAAACTTATTGTATCAAAATAATATAAATTAGTGTATTTAATTAAAGTTAATATGGAAGATAATACAAGTTTTATAAGTGAAATTTCTAACATTATGCGGGGATTTGGAGATGGAAGGCAACCAATAATGGATAGTGTCGAACTTGTTGAAAAAGTTGTTAAAAGACAATTAAAAGACATTTTTAATGAAGCTGTTAATGTTTCAATTAAAAGAAAAGGAAAACCAAATCCGTGTCAACTAGATTTTGAATTTTTAATGCGTAAACATCCAATTCGAATTAATCGTATGCGAAAACACATTAAATATATAAAATTATTAACTAAACATTCTGCACGTAATTTTTATGATGATCAAGAAAATAATCAAATTAGTGATGAAGATTGTGAAATGACAATAAATGAGAAATATGATGAAGAGAAAGTTCGACGACTTTTTCGTGCTGATAGAATATCACAAATATTAAATGGTGTACAATATCAGGAATATAATGAGGCACGAAGAACATCATTTTGCTGTCGAAATTCAGATAAAATGTCGGTTAAAATGAAAAATTTCTTAAATATACCAAAAGATTTTCGTTTATCAAATTCATGCCGTATAATATTAAATTATTTAATACATGAAAATATAGCAACTATTGTTGATTACGCATTATTAACACGATTAAATTCAGATAATAGAAATACTGACCCATATAGTAGGGTAACATCATCTGGGGCATCATTTAGTATGCTTCATATATGTCCAGAAGTTACACAGGGTAGGGCTATGGATGGTGTTAAACCAATTACAGTTAATGAAATACAAGAAGTTTTACGTCGATTTAATATGATATCAAGACCAAATTTAGGTAGCTATAGGAATAGCATGATTAATACAAAAATGCCATATCTTGCAATTTAATGAAAACAAAAAATGCATACACAATTAAATTAGTTTCAACATACATTTAATTTATATTTCTTACGATAAAATATAAAAATATGTTTTTCTTCTATACTATTACAAAATTTGAATAAACTTCTATTCAACACAGAATTTATGGCTTCATTTTATTTTCACTCCATTTAATTCCTTTGAATATAAGTTTTATTTTTATTAAATCCATTTTAAAAATTTAATGTATTTAAAAAAAGATCCATTTTTTGTTAATTTACTTTCAATATTTTTAATGGATTAAAATAACTACAATATAAAATTAAAATTTACTTCAAATTTTAAACTAAAATTTTTCATTTAATAAATTAGGTTTATTTCATTGGAGATAAATATATAAAAAACTAAGTATCATGTCGAGATAAATTATAAATTTTTAACTTTTGCTATTTATGTGCAGTTAATATTTTACTTATTAATTATATTTTCTCTTAACATTTCTATGCATAACTTACTGAGGTTAGTGTCCTATACGGCGAGCTATCTTTCTTTTCTTATATTTGAATGAAATTTTACAAAACTAAATTACAGGAAATAACATACAAATAACATATTTTAAATTTTTTACTTTAAATTTTTTTCTTAATATTATTTATTTACATAATTAACGTTTGGCCGTTTTTTACTGTATTAAATTTTGCCTTTAGACATATTATTTCTATTATCAATTTTAAATTGAAATTTATTAATTTAACTAAATTTCAATAAATTAAAAAACTACTAAAAAGTAGCTAAGTTCATTAGTGATTAGTTTAAAAGAAAGTAATTGTGTTTAAAGTAAAGAAAGATATGTAAAAAGGCAAGTTTAATAGCTATGCTTAGAAGTTTTAGTTTATTTAACCTTTTATAAGTTCATCACAGATTTTAACTAGTTCTTCATTTTCACGGACTTTTTGTAATAATTGCTCATTTAGAGATAGCCTGGAAATCTCTTCTTTTTTTAGTAGGGCTTTCAATTTAGTTATTTCTGTTGAATGATTACTTGATAATGATTCAAGTTTGTTATTTGCACTAAAAATAAAAATTTTATATTTAAAAATAAATCAAAATTGATTGAATTTTCATTTATATAATTTACATTTCCAATTGTTGTACAGCATGATTTCTCATTTTTTCATATCTTTCTTCTTGTAATCTTAGATTTTCTAAATTTTGTTTTCTCTCATTTAAAAGTAGTTCTTCATTTACTTTTAATGAGGCAGTTATTTGTTTACTCCTTTCATATTTTCTAAATAAATAAAAAGTATAATATTGAGGTACTTGAATTTCAAAATATAAAAATATTTACGCATGTTGATCTGAAAATGTTTCTTCTAATGATGTTAAATGTTTATAATTGAGATCTCTTTCTTTCTTTAATTCTTCATTTTCTAGTACATACTTTTGAATAATTTGTTCTTTCTCGGCTATTAGTTCGGCAATTGTTTTTTCATAGACTTCCATAACACCACTTAAAAAGCATTTAAATTGGGAATTTAATATTTATTTTAAAATTATTAATGTTTTTTTTACCTCATTTTCAAAATTGCCTTATCTTTTTCAGTAATTCTTTTAAGCAAAACTTCCTCTCGTTGTTCGGCATCTTTAAGTTTCTTTTCGATATCTTCTATTTTTGAACTAAAAAGCAAAGTATACTTTATTAAATATAGTAAACAAATTGATTTTATTTTACCCTTCATTTTTAATTTTTTTCTCTATCTCTGTCATCCTATACTGTATTTTTTCATTGGCTTCAGAGCTACATATCAAAAACAAAAAAGGAATGATAATAATAATTTTTTATATTGTTTAAATAAATATTAGTTTACCACAAGTTATTATCAATTGATTTTAAATCAGCATCATTTTTTATATCATTATTGATCACTTCAGCACTCATACTGACATTATTCTGCAAATATAATAAATTTTTTAATTAGTTATTTAAAAAATTTACAAAAAATATTTTACATTGAATAAAGCCCTTGAATTTTCTAAATTTTGAATTAATTCTTGACCAACAGTTGATGAAATATGATTTTCTAAATCCGAACAATTATCTGCATTTCCTAATGAGCATGAAGAATTTATAAATACATTTTGTTGTGAAGTAGAAAATTCTTCGAATGAAAAATTATTATGTCCTGAATTTGTTATACTTGAACCATCTAAGGATAAAGTTTTATGTTCAGCTTCACATGAATCATCATCTTCTAAAGTAGGACTAAGACGTGAAGTTTTATTAATAATTTTATTTATAGGCTCAGGATTTGTTTCATTTATTCCTTGCTTTTGTTGTGACAAATGCTGATTATTTGGCACTAAATGCCCTAAAAGTGGGTCAAATGTTAATAACAATGAGCTTCTATCGTTTATTGTATGACAGTCACCCCCTCCTTTTGATAAAAGATCATTAAAATCGTTTTCACTTAAAATTACTAAAAAGACAAAAAAAAAAAGGTTAAATTTATTAATTATAATCTAAATTTTAAAAGTATTTTGTAGTTTATCTTTTTCAATGAATAAAACTAATGATTTTCGAGTTATTTATACCTAAAATTAATTTTAAAAATTTTTAAATAAAATTTACACTATATACAATCGATTTTGTTAATTTACACAGTTTTTTATTATGTTTTTAACAAATTTTAAAGAAAAACATAAACCAGCCAACTTGACATAAATATGACAGAAAAGTTCTGCATCAAAACACATTGGAAAATTTTTACACCCACATTAATGATATTACCATATGTTAGTATACATATACAATCCTACACAAGTTTACACGTATAGGCGTGACCTTATGATTTATGATTACAGTCAAGATAAAATGTTTACAAAATGTAAGTATTGCCAGAGCGTCAAATTAAAATCAAGAAAAGAAAATTTAAGAATTTTTACTGTTAATAAAATATAATAAAATTAGCAAAAACAAATTTAAATTAGTTAAAAACTAAATATATTAGATTTGGTTGCAAAAAATTTGTTATTTGATGAATAGAAAATGAATAATTTTCGAATTGAGATCCTTCTCTAAAAAAAGCAGATTCTTAATTTTTCCATGTTTAGTTTTTTTTTTTTTAAATGAAATCTTCGTACTACCCTTTATTTCTATCATTAACACTTTAGCATACAAAAAAGATGCCCGTCCATAACAAACTTAACCAAGCAGCACTCATTTTTAATAAAATAATTTCGAAAAATTCACTAAAAATATAAATAAGAAAAATCTTACAGCCAGGAGTTTTGAATTCTTCTTCAATGTCATCAGGCTTTCCATTATATTCATCATCTGAAATTAGCCTTGGTTTTGATGAGTTATTATCTATTCTTATACTATCAGCTTCCATAATTTCACTATTTTCAATTTTGTTTTCGGGTTGTTCCTCAGACACATTATTATTGTAGGTTTCATTCCACATACGTTCATTTCTTATACCCAAATCTATTAATATTTAAATAAAAATTATAAAAAAAGAAAAACATATCAAAATTATTTGTGAAAAAATCATATAACACAATATAATCAATGTAAATATAAAATAATAAAAAAGAAAGTATAAACTATCCAAAAAAAATTATTCAATTATTAAAATTACTACCGTTTATTTTCATTATAAACTCGATTCCTTTAGCATACAAAAAAGATGCCCGTCTAATAACTAACTTAACCGAGCAACACTGGTTTTGAATTAAATAATTTCAAAAAATTCACTAAAAATATAAATAAGTAAAATCTTACAGCCAGGTGATTGAAATTGTTCTTCAAAGCCATTAGGCTTTCCATTATCTTCATCATCTGACATTGGCTTTGATCTTGATGATTCTCTATGATCTATTCTCACACTATCAGCTTCCATAATTTCTCTATTTTCAATTTTGTTTTCAGGTTGTTCCTCAGATACAAATGTTTCATTATTATTGTAGGTTTCATTCCGCTTACTTTCATTTTTTATACCCAAATCTATTAATATTTTAACAGAAATGAAAAAAAAAATATCAAAATTACTTTTGAAAAAATCATATAACACAATATAAATATAAAATAATAAAAAATAAAGCATAAACTATTAAAATATAAAAATTATTAAAACAACAAATTCAAATTGAACTAAAAATCAATTCAAGTTTTAGAACTAAAATATCAAAAAGGATTGTGGTTTTCAATTAAACCAAAACTAAATTCCAGGTGTGAAAAACAGAAGAACATGAATCTTGGGACTGCAAAGATTTTCTGTCAAATTGGAATACTCTGGGGTAAAATCCGTTTCTTTTAAGCATAGTGAACCTCATTGATGAAATTTTTCCTCACTAATTTAACTTTATCGATATTTTATGCAGTAAGATTTCAAAAACTAGCCACACATTGTGAGTAGATTTCGAACATTTAAAATAAATGTGATGCTACTAAATTTTAAAAACTTTTAAATACTAGAAGAATTTTCCTTTTTCTACAATTACAGTTTTTAGCATAACAGCATAAAAGAAATGAATTGTTGGTGTCTTTCATTACAGTACCGGAAGTAGTAGAACGTTAGCGAATTTTAATGCTTTATTCTAAAAGTGACCTGAAATTTTTTTTATTTTATTTTGACAACTTATTATTTTTTCAAACCAGCAAAGAACGGACCAAACAATAAAATTGTATTTAACAAGTAAAGCATTAAAATTGGCTAACATAGTCATACACCAAAATAGAAAGTTTTCGATTTCTTACTTTTTTCAATAAAGGTTTCTAAAGGTTTTGGTTTTAATTATAATTTTTAATTGTAATTAAACATAAATGCAAAAGAAGTAAGAAAACGATTTCCAATCTTGTGGTATATTACTAACTTTCAAGTTTGCTAACATTCTAAATCCACTAGCGTTCCGAAGAACTACTAGAATAACTTACATGGACTATTCAGATGTAAGCAATTAAAATCATCTGTTAGTTTTGATAAGACACTTTTTTCAGGACTATACGAATAATCATCTAAAAACAAAAAAAAAACATTAATGAATATTTTAAATTAATATGAAAACTATTTAATTACTCAAACTATGTTGAACATTTATAATATCTGGTAGAGAAGAATTGCATTCATCATCATTTTCTATAACTACTTCAATATTTTTCTTATTTACATCTTCATTGTTTACTTCAATCAAGTTAGTATTTAATTTTCCAGCATATTCTGTCGAATCAGTTCCTTCATTTTCATCTGAATTAAATGAATATGTCCGTCTATGATTTATTAATACATTGCGTGTCGTCTGTCCATAAAAATTACAAAAATTATATGAAAAATGAAGACTTATGAAATAATTGGCTAATAATTTAAGTAAATCAAAAAGCATATTAAGACTTTCTTCTCAATATGATTAGTTATTAAGCAGACCCTAAGACTAATCAAAAAATTAAATTTAAAAAAAAAGAAGGATAAATGGACCGTTTACAATAACCCTTACACGTAACAATTTAGATTATTTTCGAAGTGTCAAAAATATAATAGGAAATTATTTCTAGTCGACTATAATTAGGATTTGTATTTTTGCAAAAAAAACTGTCAAAAGTTTTGTTTACTAAGAAAAAACCATATATATATCTAAATACATTTTTTCATCCAAAAAATAACGTAAGTTTAACTATTTTTTTTGTCTGTTTAACAAAAAAAAATGACGGTAAAGTAAAAGAATTATATAAATTCAATAATGCCTTTTATTTCAATTGTAATTTATTTTTGTTTTAGAATACGCAT
Organism: Acrocera orbiculus; assembly: GCA_947359355.1. Lineage (NCBI taxonomy): Eukaryota > Metazoa > Arthropoda > Insecta > Diptera > Acroceridae > Acrocera > Acrocera orbiculus. Next base: position 20,975,316 of record OX375756.1, on the reverse strand, counting down.
TAAAATACAAGAAACAAAAATAAATTCCTTGAATACAGCTTTCAAGGGTAGATGTTTTATATGTTTTAAATTTTTAATCCATTGACCTTTGAAATTTAGCACAAGTGACGCCCTTAAATTTTTTAATTACCCTTTTCAACTTTATAGTGAATTTATAAAAAAATATACAAAAGGAATAACAGAAGGAATACAAAAAGAAAAAACTTTAAATAAAAAATTAAATCACTTAAACCTTTTCACATTGATCATTTTCATTTGATATATCCGAATCATTGTCAATTGGAAAAAGAATACTCCTTGAACGTCCAATAAATTTCGATAAAATATAATCCATAGTAATACTTTTTATTTTTTAATTTTTAATCAAAAGTAAACTACGCAATTTGCATAGAATTAAAACTCCGTTGTATAAATAATTAAAATCAACTTAAGAAAATTAAATTTTTTCTAAATTTTATATAAAAAAAAACTAAGCCACAGAGACAAAGACTTCAGTGTATATCACCGAATACAACAGGAATATCATAGAGGAAGATAAAAATAAATAACGGGAGAATGTACATATGTTTCCTTCAGAGAAAAGCTTTTTTAATTGAAGAAATTTTGATTGGGGGCAAGGTTGTATTTGAGATCATATGAAAAAGCATTTTTTTATATTAAGCTTCAAAAAACTATAAATAAAAAAGAAGCTTTTGCAGATTTAAAAAAAAAATTAATGCAAAAAAAAAATAACTATAATTAATATAAAGAAAAAAAAACAAAAACCTATCAAATTGGAGGATCATATTTTCTGCAATGAATGCAGCAATAAATCACAAATTAAAAAGCAATGAGAAAGTAACAAAAGTATAAAAAGTGAGCATATTCTTTACTATTTGCTACAGTGATCCGTTAGAAATATGTTTGACCTTATGTTTATGTAGCGTTTTATTGACAGGTAAAATCGGTATTGATAACGTAAGTCAGGTTCTATTTTTCAAAAGTGTTTCACTTTTTTCTATTAAATTATATTTTAAATATGTGCCTTATATTCACATACAAATACATACAAATACTCGACTTTACAATAATCATCTCAATGGCATCAGATGCTGACAAGTTTGTTTTTATTTGACATATGAGCAGAGATATTACCACTTCATATTAGGACTGGTAAAAAGGAATCCTTTTGAAGCATGGGTTCGGGTAATATTTTATTTTTTTCAAAAATTTAAGCAACTATTGTGTTATGTGAAAATATCGCTCTTATAAGTGGCAGAATTACATATAAAAAATTTACCAAAAATATAGAGCAAAGAAAAATGTTTAGCAAGAATTTTATTTTGTTAAAGCTAGATATATAATTCCGGTGAATGAGATTTAAACGATAAAAGTCTACATGAATAAACCAGTAGAAAACCACTTATTAGTGTTTATAGTAGAAGTTCAACGGTTTATTTCTTTAAACGCGAATGACATATTTGTTATAATTATCACTGGTTAATATCTCTCACAATGAGAGCACTGTTAATTGGAATAAATAAATTAGAAAAAAGAAAAAACAAAAATAATTTTTTTTTAACTGCTATCAATTGTGATATGATTATTAATTAATAAACTATTTTATAGCCCTATACTTATAGCTCCCATTATAAGACAAACCCTCAGATTTCAAATTTTTTAATATGGATATTTATTGAAATACTACACCTTTTTTTTCATTGGACTATTTCCCATACTGATTTAAAATATAATTAAAACTATTAATATTTAATTGACTATAAAAATTATATTACACTATTGGAATTCTAAATCTTACGATTCAAAATTGACATACAATTTTTTTGACAGTGACTACTGTTACTATAATTGAAAAGAATAACTGGGAATATTTAAGACACAAAAATAAAACCGTATAAGTTTTATAAATTCTTGTTTAATTAGATAATTGAATACAAAGTTTTTTCTGTATATTCGGGGATTATATTTGAAAGCACTGTTCTTTAAAGTTTATGCAATTTGTAATGAGCCACTGAAAAAAACAAAAAATTGAATGCCTATAGTAAAAATTGATCCAATTAACTGTACAGCACTTTGATCACTGTCACTAATTATCATCGTTGATGGACAGAAACCTACTTAAAACTTTCATGAAATACTTCTACTCTGCTAATGGGTAGCCAAAAATGAAACTAACAAAAAAAAAAAAGATTTTCATTACTCTTTTTGAAGGGAAATTGATCACAATGTGTACATAAGCTGGTGTATTAAAAATATAAAAGAGGCTGATCATCAAATTTACGATGGTTTATTTTGGTCTGGTTGAATATGAACAACAGATGAGTAAGTATTGGCTGTTTTGAATTTCAATTAAATTCAATTGTTCCATATGTAAATAAAAACTTTTGTTTGTGCTATAAAATAAAATAAATAAAAGCAGCTGTTTTCTTTTTTCTTAACCAAATAGAATGCAAATTAATTATATGAAATGTATAGAAGTCTATATATTTCTGTTCACTTTATATTGCAGTAGATTTGATGGAATAATTAACAACCATATACAGTTTTTCAAATATTTAACAAAATCAAAGTAACAAAAAAAAACAAGGGCTTGAGTTTTCTTATACTGCAATTACAAATGCTCTGTAATCGACAGAAAATCAATTCTTTTTGTACTTTGATATCCATTTAGAAGACCGCATTGTTAAATATCATTTATATCTCTAAAATTAAGCACAAACATATGTAATCCTTTAAGAGGTAAAAAATGAACAAATTGCAAGTGTTTTTCACAAATATACAATCACTTTTCATAATTACTTAAAATGAAATTATTAAACAACTAAGGTAAGCCTTAAACAGTTAGATTACGGTATTTGAAATTATTCTTAAGTTGAAAAAAAAAATATAACAATTTTTTTAATATATTAAATACATTTTCAGTCCTAATTTAATTTGTACATCAGAGCTTAACAGTTTGATGCTGTGATTTAACAAATGCAGGCATCTAATATATTTTCTTAACCATTTATGCAAAATTTTTGGGAAGCTGTCAATTACAAAAATATTTTACCTTTAATTTTCAAGTTGTAAAGTAAACTATAGTATTATTGTACTGATTTATGTTCAGCAATATGGAATCATACGAATAAATCCACTTCAATCGATTTTAAAACAGACAAAAAATAAGCAATGTATTTTATGGTTTAATTTTTATATATTGAAAAACAGTTCAAAACAGTACGAAGTCAGCGCACTTTTATTATAATCTTTTTTAGTTAAAAACTAATATATTACAATTATTTATTTAATTTTTCACAAGCTACTGCTAAATTTTTGACACTTTGCAAAGGCTAGCGCAGCCATATTAAACTTAACATGAAAAATCGTGGTTATGAAATGAATGTGAAGCGCAAGTGTGGATTTTTTTTTTAAAAATTACGGAAAAAAGATATCAGTTTGAATTTAGTTTAAGTTTGATTAAATGTGTTTTACTTATTGGTTTTAATTACTTACTAAATTAAATGGTATTTCTCTTAAAATTTGACGTTCCTTGTTCGGCTGGTTTTCCATTTTATATGGATCGCTGAGGTATTTAGTCTAAAACATGACTTACTAATATATATGTATATATATATATATGAAGATTATAGATTATTATATGGCTCTTAATTCAATTTATTTAATTATTTGAATTGGTGGTTCTAAAGCAAACTTTACCGTTGACAAATGTCGGCAATTCAAAGTCTCATAGTTGCCAACATTCAAGCTATGATTTTTTACTGCCATCTAATGCTCAACATTATATAACATGGCTGAGTTCTAATAATTTGAGAGTTAAGGCCCAAACACAATGAACGCGGTTTGCGGTGCAAACACAATGAACGCGGCGTGCAAGTGGAACGCGTTTTCATTCAGAACTACGAAATTCAGCTATATAAGATCTCATAGCTGTGACAGCTGCCACCGCTTGCGCGCCGCAAACCGCGTTCATTATGTTTGGGCCTTTAGACTATGATTTGAAATTGACATTTCTATTTTGTAATAGTCATTTAGTTCTGGTCTTTTAGACCATTGTTAAAAAAATATTATTTCAACGACCAGTCGCACACGAGACCGGTAGCAGCTATTTTTATGGATAAAGGCCGCAAATGGAAAGACGGAGTTTGAAAAATTTCGAAAATTTACTCCTGTGTACTCCTTCTCATAAACCGGCCTTTTTCACGTGAAGCATGGCGCAATTTGATTAGTTGTTGGTGGTAGCGGTGAGCGTTAACAGTTTCACGAGTTTTCAACAGCTCCTAGTAGATGACACCCTGCTGGTTCTACTAAACGCACTCAAGCCAAAATGGCCGTTTTTGAATCGACGAAGCTAGTCTCTGTAAGTTATTTCCTATAACGCATTGTCACCATAGGGCTCCACAAGCATTCTATGTCATTCGGCAGACTATTTCTTCAACTTAAAGCAAAAAAGTAAAGCTTCCTGCATATGTTTTTTTCTGGCATAAAATTAGACGTGATTACGCAAGGAAAAATGTATGTTGTTGTATGAAATCACTGATGATGTGCACTGATTGATGTGAACAGGTGCCGAATTCATACAAAAAAAAGTATAACGTTTCTATGGTAGCTTAGTATGCTCACTAGCGCCATCCACAAGCAAACAGCGGATTTAAGCTTATACAGATATTTATAGGGGTACTTAAGGAAAGGACCATGTCCCATGTTGAAACATGCCAACATTCTATAGGACTTTGTCCAAGTTCATTGCCTCGTCAAGGCTCCGTATCTTGTATCTGTGGAATGCTTTGGATGCTGGGTTGTGGGCTAATGTAGCATCTGTTTGAGCCCATTTATCAGCCAATCTATCCGCCTATTCGCCAACTTTAATGCTTTTGTGGCTAGGAGCCCACTGGTTAATAGGTGTGTTTATTTATTATTACAGTTATTACAGTTTTTTTTGGCTAGGTTGATTTTTGGGTTTGTTTTTATTCGTGCACACATGTATATATATATTAGGAGGCTTATATAAACATTCATGATTCTTTTGTAGAATGTGTTTGCAAAAAGATTAACTGAAGATTTTAAAGGTTTAATGTACGCCCATTCATGTATATGAAGGCATATAAGAAAATTTGTGTTTTTTTTTGTCGATAAAGCTTGCCTTTTTACAAGCACACTTCTAAGGAAAACAATTTTTCAATTTTTAGGAAAAATCTTAAATCTCTATTAAAGGAATAACTTTTCTATCACTCTAGGGCCGAATTAATAAGACAGATGATTATACAAAAATATTGCTTTATTATTTTTATTAATTATAATATTTCCAATAAATTTGAATTTTATTCTTTTTTTGTCATTCTAACAGTTCATAAATTTTCTACTTAGAATTAAGTAACAGTTTTATATATATGTAATTGAAAAAACGAAAAAAAATATCAGGGAATTTTTTGATTTGAATTTAATTCTTATATTTTATATATATTTTTATTTTTTCTTCTCTTTTTTAAAATTGACTGCTATTATAATTTTTTATTATTTAATTATTTTGTATTTGTTTTATTTTGGAAATAGAGAAAACTTCAAACATTTACTTTTTCACCATTTGATTTACTTGTCCATATATCAGGTGTAATTTCGGGAGGTAGATTATTTTTAGATTTACTAATTGAAATTGTTCTAGTACTATTAATGAGGGCAGTTAAAACACCACCAATTATTCCTAATGTTGCAAATATTGTTTGGGGTATTAGTTGTCCAAAAATCACAGTAGCTCCTACAAATGGAGCAGTTAACAACCAAATTCTAGCCCAAACTATTGTCGAAAATGAACATATCTTTTTCTTTTCATCACTAACTAATTCAGTAGTACATGTTGTTAATATTGCTAATGTGCAACTAATTGCTGCTTTTGATATCATAGCGGTTAGCATTAAAAGTGCAACACGATTATTACCTTGTACTGTAATAAAAAATTAATTAAAATTAATTATTAAAGTAAAATTAATTTTATTTTACTTTCAATAGGTATAATCCATGCTAAATAAGCTATAAATCCACCAATGATATTAAATAATCCAGACCATAACCACTTTTTGTTAGTATAAAGAATTAGATATAATCCTAAAAAGACACCAATAATTTCACTTAAACCAGCTATAGCTGTGTTAACTTCCAAATGATCACGACTAAATGATCGTATATTTAATAACATTCCATAATAAATAACGATAAAAATTGACCAAGCTAAATGAACACAAATCATATGACGGAAGGCTTTTGGACCATTCCAAATACTCCACCAGCTAGGTGATATACATGGTTGCATATGGTGTAAAGCTTGCTCTTTTAATTGCTGATCCATATCACTAGGTAGATAATCTCTAGTTTTATTAATATTAACACATTTGAATAATATTTCTTTGGTTTCATCAACACGACCCCTTTCAATCATCCATCTTGGAGAATCTGGTATCCATCTGTAATTTAAAAATTTAGTTTAGTTTTATAAATTTTTTTTTTTATGTCACAACTATGTAAAAAAATGAGCCAAATCCACCACTGCGTTTATATTCCAAATGTTAATAGGCGCAGGTTTGATGGATAAATTCAGATATTTACTTGTTCAGATTAGATGTGCTTCAAAGTAATTTTGATAGTTTGAGAGTTACTTTAGAAAAAAACTTTCACAAATCGATTTACGCAGCTAAATGTTTAATTAAGCAAAATTTTTGATTTTTTATACATTTCTTTTTTCGTTATACATAATTTTTTTGACAATACATACTCCTAATGGACGTACCTAATTCTATGCGATGCATAATCCTGAGATCTTGTGCTATTACCACAACCTCCCGAGACCGTCATTTTCTTATTACTCTTTTCCACCGTGTCAGCGGAGAGAAGGTTTTTCTATTAAATATATGCTCACCGAGACGGTAAAAATATTTAATTTTTTTTTTATCGCAACTCATAAATTATTTTAGTAATTGCTTAAGAGCTTGTTGTTTTATAAATTTTGGATACTTTGGTATTGTTTAGCTTCAATTTAAAAAGTACCAAACGATAACCTTTACAATTTCTACATTCTTGTGTCTGTTTAACTCCTGTTATTTTTTTTATAAATTGTTTTGAAATAACTTTATTCTCAACCCTTTAAAATGAAAATGTTAAAATAAGTTTCTTTAAATTCATGAAAATAGCTTGAATAATCTCAAATATTCTGAAAATCAATATCTAACAATTTTAAATATTAACAATGCAAAAAATAAATTTTGAAGAAGTTCACTTTGAATTATTATATTGGCGTAAAAGTTCATTGTTCTTATTTTTTTATTTATGTAACAAGCAGTTATAAAATGAAAGAGAAATTTAATACTCAAAAATAAATTTTCATATTTGTCCTCCTTTCAGTTTTAGACTAATAAAAACTTTGTTAGCAAAATATAGATCAAAAGTACAAAAAGTTATTTAACCTAAAAATGCCCTTGAGGATTCTTGGTGTGTTTGAAAGTTTTGTTTTATTTTTTTTTTTCATTTTCTACTTTGAAATCAATAGCAAATAATATAATTTCCGCATTGGTATTGCTAATGGTAGTTTGAAAGCTAACATGCACTGTGGTCATTGAAAGATCTATTAAGGGGACTATTCACTATAAATTTCTAAATCGTCAAATGGCTTTCTCGTCCCATGTAAAGTATATGGAAATGGTCTCTTGTGAGCAAAAATTTAAACATGTTTAAAAATTTACGCACCAAATGTCATTTCCATATACTTTACATTGAACGAGGGAACCATTTGACGACTTGGAAAAAGTAGTGAAGAGTCCCTATTATGCTGCCCGATTGATATAATATTATGTTGAAGAATACATTCCAAAATATCTTAATAAGACCAAAATTTAGGCAGTTTAATACCTCTATGAACTGAGGTATTTGATGAGAACGATTTTTTTTTTCCTAATACTTGAAGAATAATTTAAATTTTCTTAGACTTGGACTTGGTCCAAAACTATGAGCTTACTTGGCACCAGTTTGAAATCCTCATTTTTGAGGTATATGATTTTTACCCTGTGCTGACAAAGCTTACATTTTAATTGTAATCAAAAAATTTTTGCAGCAATTAAAGGAAAAATAAGCTTGAAAGTATAGTTTTATGGAGTGTAGATCTTGGAATATTGCATATAATTGTGAATTCCTCAGAGTGCTTTTTTTGGAACTAAAATGACAAGAAGTTTCATGCTTAATAGTTTAGTAATTAATTAGGAATAGGCTTCATGGCTGAAAACTTCATATAAAAGTTTTGTGATTTGTTGCAATACGTTGCGAAAACTATTAAAACGGGCAATTCGTGAATTAACCCCTGTCAGTCATTTTAAATATTTATTTATGAACAGTTTTACTAAAGGTCCATTTACATTGTAATTATGCGACATCTGATCCCTCACGTATATATGCTAAATGCAACACTCCTTTGTATTTATCTGATAATTGCTCTAGGATTTTCATCCTCTGTGATTGCGAGAATATCGATTATTTTATTACTTCTTAGATACCATCAACAGCGTTACGTGGTTTTTATATACAATTCACTAAATATAGTTCTATTCTAATATTTAAATTCCATACTTTTATATTTTTAAAACCTATTTAAAAATCTCAAGTTATTTTCTTTTTGGATAAATTAAAATGCTATTAATTATACTATTTCCCGAAGAAAATTATATTAAGATAAATGACAAAGACTTTTTTTTAAAAGGAAAAATTGTGGAGTTTTTAACAAGCAAAAAACACTGAAAAAAGATAAGAGCACAACAAGTGGTAAGGCGTTTTCAGTTTTATATTTCCCTTGATTAATTTGTTTTGACAAACTTCAGATGATTTTCTTATTAGAATATAACTCATGTAGTAGTATAGTCAATTAGAATCCTTGAATATATATTTTTCAATTTATTATTTGAAATGATTTGCAACTAATTTTTGGACAAATAAACTCCTATACTGTCCTATAAAATAGAAACAAAAACGATTTTTAATGTTAAAGGAAAGAAATTTAATCCCCGAAGAATTAACGGCAATAAAAATGGCAATAAAATTAGTAACGAAATGAGAGAACATTAAATGAAAATTCTTATGGTTGTACAAAATTTTCTTGTAGGTTAATAAAAGTAGAACAAAAAACAAAAATTATAATAATAGTAAGATGTAAAATATAATTTTGTTGTTTTATTGCTGCTAATGAGTTAGTTTTATTTTATTTTATGCTGTTGTTTTCATAAAAATGGATATCCTACATAAATTTTAATATATAGTTAGGTGTAGGTATGGTTTTTTTTTGGTTTGTTGTAATATTTCTATTAAGCAAAATTTCTTTTTTATATCTTCTCAATGAGAGTTTTATACTGTAAAAAACCCTGTGATTGAAATCGTATTGTCATCCATTGGTGAAAATTCTCTTTTCAGATATGATGTCCTACCATAGACTTCAATAAATCTTGGCTATCGAATACAATGTAGATCTGATATATCTTTTGATATATTGAGATTTGATTTATCTTAGATAACAGCTGGGATGTTCATTTTTTCATTTAAACTATACTAAATAACAAGAAAAAAGACTGCCGAGGTTTGAATTGGTTGCTAAATCTAACTTTTTAGGACATCATCCCTTCAATTTTCTTTTTTGTCTTATGAAAATAATTTGTCAACTTTTTGATACTCCTCGTATTAGGAGCGCCTATGGTAAAAACGTACTGCAGCTAAGTGTGACTTTAAAAATAGATCTCATGAGTGTATCTTGCTGCTAACAAAGTTTATTATTTGTCTATTTTTAAACGTTTTTAATGGTACAGGATACTATTTTTTTAACTTTAGTTACTCTGGAACAATATCATTGAAACCTCAATTTTAATATTTTATTTTAAGTTTTCATTTATATCTGTCATGTATATACATAAAAGAATTTATATTTTAAGTCTTTTTGCTTTGTGTTAGTATTGTATTAAATTTGCTTAAATTATGCAAAAGAATTTGTTTGTTTTTTAAATAAAAAAGTAAAAGTTTTTGAATAAAACATTTCAACAAATAAAATTGTTTTTAAAGAAGTTTAACTGAAAAAAAATCAATAATTCTGTTTGTCTTGTATTAGATTGCTCATCGTGACCTTTGTTGTTGTGTTTTAAAGAACCTTTTTGGTAATTTTTTCATTTGAACTTAGTTTAAAAATTTTGCTTACTTCTCCTTAAATGAGATTTAAATATATCAAATTAAGGAGTAGGTATTGTTTAATATCAACAATTTAAATAAAACATATAAATGCTAAAATTTGTTTGTCTTGTACTAAACTCACAGAAGCAGAAGTAATTCTGGCCCCTAGATCTGAATAGAAAAAAATAAAACTTTTCAACGTAAGCTTTTGTAAAAATGAATTATATAATGATTTTATAATGCTTAACTGAGCCTACCAGTTTTCTAAAGGAGGGTCTAGAACTTAGGTTAAGTAGTTTTAAGCTGAAATAAACAAAAAGAGAAGAGTTTGAGAGTTTGAGAAGATAAAAACCTAGTTAAAAAAAGAAGTGTACTCTAAAAAAAAGATTATTAGAAAGAAACATTTTTTAATTAGATTTGAGAACTCTAAGCAAATTAAAAGAGAAGAAATAAAACAAAAGGGACAACCAACAATAGACCAAATTTTAATATAGTTTTTAAAATCAATATCCTTCATTTTATAATTGAGTTTATTAAAAAGCTATTATTTATTTAATTTTTAAGTATCAAATTTAGTTTAATATTCATTTTGATTCCAAAGTGGTTTCAGGAATTTTAAGGACTATTTAGTAAATTTTAATAGACAAGAGTGAGAGTAAATTTTATAAAAAATTTACCATTGTATTATCAGTCTTTATTCTGTTATTAAAGTGATTGTTATTTAATGCTTTTTCAGCACTTTATGACTTTTTTTTATGTGTTACTGAATCGTTAATAAATTTGTATGGAGTAAAAATGCATTTTTATTTTCAGTAAGCTTAGTAAAAATAAAAATATTTTGTAAATTTGGAATACATCCATTAGCTAATATTCTTTGTTTTAGCTCTGACCCTTTCTCTACAGCTACTAATCAACTGCATTTAATTTACAAGGAAAGAAATTTTATATAAAGAATCGTTTATACTATATAGCATTTTGTATTCTTCTATATAAGTATACCCTTTAAAAGGCTGAATACAGGAAAATTCAGGATTAATTAAAAATTTACAGGTTGTCCAATAAAATAAGATTTAGTTCTGACATTATTTTGCTTTTAAATATGTTATTTATTAATTAACTAAATTATTATTTGTTTTCATTTAATCTTTATGTTATTTAGATAATTAATTAAAAGAACTTAAAAACTCTCTTTCAGCAGAGTCGTTAGATGACTAAATATTTATTTTAAAGGCACTTATTTTGAAAGTTTTATCATATTACATTACAGTGGATTAGCTTGTGGAGAAGCTGTTTTTTTTGTACAAGAGGCAAATACAGTATACTAGATTTTTGTAGAGAAAGGGTATCTCATATCACATATGTATATTCCATTTCATGCATTTTTTGCATTGATGACATTTAACAATAGGATTGATCAAAAGGATTAAAAAAATATAAAAAAACAAAACAATAAGAAAATCTGAGAAGTATTTTTTTTAATGAAAAAGTGTTTGTAAAAGAGAGGAGCAAAGGGAAAAATAGTAAATTAATGAATTAAGTTTTTTTTGGAACTTTGATAAAAGAGCTATTAAAGAATACTAAAGCAAGAATTTTATAAAGTGTTTTTTCAATGATTTTTTCAAGACATTTCTATAGTTTCTTGAAAGAATAACAAATAACTCTACCTATACTACGTATATGTATATATCAGTATAAGACTTTTTGTTATGTATCCTGCTAACACCATTAAAATCTGTATTGTTAAGTAATATTAAAATTGTTCCTAAGTTATTTTTATAGAACTTTTTTTCAAAGAGCTATTGTTCTAGTAAAAAATTGAAATCTATAAATAATATTATCAAAATTAAAATTTTTTGGTGTAGGTAATATTTTTATCAATAACTATCAGAAGTTTATAAGGTATTAATGTAAATAATATTTGAGATGATATTTAAATAACTGCTTTAAAGTGATTTATTTTATTTAAAATAAAATTTTCCTTTTCTTAATGAATCTATAAAAATAAAAAGAAAATCTAAAGATTACTAAAAATGATTTTTGCTCTAATAAAGCATAAGATTTGTGAAGCTATAACTGCTGTATATAAAAGTATATAAAAACAAATGTTAGCAATAAAAGTATTCTTTTGTCTTCTTCTTTTCTGTTTTGTTGTTGTTGTTGTTGTTGATTTTCTTTTAACCATATCCATAAGCAAAAATGTAAATGTGAAAGAAAAGAAACTTCAGTTTAATACTACACATGAAAAATATAAAAAATAAGATGTAAACATTGACATTGGGGCAGGAATGTCATCAAATGACGATTAAGGGTTTTATTTAAATCAAGACTTTGTGTGTAATTTTAAGGGAAAATACTTTAATAAACAACTTTCGTATAAAAAAAAAAAAAAATAAGAAAGAAAAAGTCAAGGTCTTAATGTCAAAACTTAGAAATATTAAATTAGAGTGGAGACATAGAGTCGAGCGAATTGTCAAAAAATCTTTATTTAAAAATGCAAAACTATTGAAAGAGGTTGAGAAAAATAATTCCTTGAAAATTTTATTAACTCTACTTTGGAAATATTTCTAGTGCAAAAAGAGAATATAAATACGTGTCGGTATCCTTAATAGGGAGGAGATGTTAGGTTAATTTAATTAAAAAAGTCATATTTTAAAGATTTTTTTTCGTCGACGCAGATAATTTTAATTTTTTTAATTAAATAAGATGTTTCATTAAGACTATTTCATTAAATTTTCACGGCAATATCTTCATAAATAACTTGCTGGCAGAGAATCTCCTAAGGTGCCTCTTAAAAAAGTACTTTATAACCAGCCCCCCATTGGATCATCCATAACAAAAAGAAAAAAATAAAATCAGATTATAATGTGGAAACCATTCTCGAACTAACCCTGCGAGTTTCTCACTTTATGTAGCTCTTAGAAGTCAAAAACACGATTTTCATCAACAAAAAATTGACAAATCTTTTATTGTGTTTTGTTACAAAGTTTTGAAAGAATGGGCATTTTGGATTTTGAGACAAGATTTAGAAAAATATTTTAAAGTTTCAAAAGTAGAAAATCCATGATAATTCTATTATATTCCTACATAGTCATCGATGTTATGTTCATAAAGTGCATAGCTTACACTTCGTCCTTTGGACGAAAGTTTTATTTCAGTTTTCTCTCACTTTGCCTGCCCAGCAGCAGCATATGCATGTAATATGCTTAACTAACTAAATTTTGCAGCCAAATTTATTAAATACTTCACTTTAGCAACAATTTTACAAAATTTTTTTGTTAATATTCTCTGAGTAGCCACGTTAACATTTAGAGACGTGACAAAAAGAAATAGAAGATGGCTGACTTGGATTAAAAGTGGCATATTGATTGAAAAATGCAATTTAATCCATATCTTTTATTTCAATACTGATTTGAAATAGATTATTCATCAATCTAGTTTTAAATAAATTATTAATTTTGCTTGGTGGGAAATTATTCTATATTCATGAAAATGTTGTCATCATGTGAAATTTAGTGTATCCCCTAGTTCTTGTACATTAAAGTTTTTTCATCAGTTTTCACTAGTACTTTCAGCAATAGCAATCAGAGAGGTTAAAGTCATCCAAACGTTTTTGTCTTAGAAGTGGGAATTTGTTTACTTATTTTATAACATTGCCATTAATATTATCACCCCAGTAAGAAATATGCGCATCATTGAATTTATGACTGCTTATGGTGGTAAATTTAATTTCAACAGTGAAATTTTAAAAAGTACTTGAAAAAAGTCAAAATTAAATTATTTGATGTTTTTCGCAAGGAAATTTCTTTGATCTAGGTTACCAAATTATTGCTTCAGTCTACTGAGAATAAACAAATGTGTTCTCTGGGTAGTTAAAATTTTCATTTAAAGGACATAAAAGTATAAATATTTTTGTATACCGCACTGAATATAAATAAAAAAAAGCCTTGAGCCACTTCCTCTGTCGACACAGAAGCAAAACATAGCAAATAATTTATTATTCATGAGCACTTTTTATTTATATTTATAATTTTTATGGGGTCTGTGGCATAAATTATATTATACACAATTTTGTGTCACTCAAAACTTAATGTATGTAAATATAAATTTTTAAATTTGATCGCTAATAGGAAATTATTAAAAGCATTAAATTTGAAACTTTTATAATAACTCTTGCATTAGCTAAATTGTAATTTTCAATTTGTTTTTCAATTTAAGACAATAAAAAAAACCATTTATTTTTTAATCAAAAATACTACATACCTCCAAACATAAATTAGAATAAATGTTGGAAAGGATATAGCCATATAAAGATGATTCCAGCTTGAAAAAAAACTTGCCACTCCTGGTAGTAATATAACTCCAATCGACCAAAATTGTTCAAATAATGTAACAACTATAATTTGATATTTTCCACCAGTTATATCCGTAACTTTATAGCAAACCATAAAAAAAGAAAAAAAAAATAGTATTAAAATTGATTAGTAGTCAAATTATCTATTTTAAATAAAAAATAAAGGAAATAAATATTTTTAAATCTTACAAATTTCTGCTCCTGGTGTATACATAAGTGAACAACAAATAGCTGAAAGGCATCTAAAAAAAACATGTAGCTCATATGAAATAACATGACCAGTTAAATAACCGCATAAAATTTGTGTTATCATTCCAAATAGCATAACGTTACGTGGGCTGAAACTATTAAAATAAATTTAATTTAATTAATTATTATTAACTATAAAATAAATGTAAAAGAAATAGAAAACAATCAAAAATACATAACTGTTTTAATACACATGATGCAACTAAACCACCTGTAAGTACCCCAAAAAGATGACAAAATTGCGTAACAGCTACCAGGATATCACGTGAACAGACCAAATCAAATTGTGTTATTAATGAATGATAATTAGTTTTATGTTCAAAACTATCACATGGTACTATTTGTGAATTTCTATTTGGCTCTTCCCATGGCTTTGGTTCATTTAATTTATCATCAGAATTATAATGAAAATATTCATTAACATGATCTTTAGCATCCTGATAAACATTACAAAAATCAATATTAAATTCTTGATCATCATTTTCTTCTTTTTCTGGATGTGATATTTTAATCCAATTAGTATGATTTTTGCTTTGTATATTTGATGGTAATTTACAATAGAATTCACCATGTCTGGGTGCGGGGGCAGTGAAAATAATACACGACATAAACCATGCTGATGGTATTTTACATAAAAATATTAATAATACTGTTCTTAATTGCCATTTACCCCATTCACCCATTATTTTACCAACAGCATCATATTTTTTATTATCCTTTAATTCATATTTATTTGGTCTTTTCCCTAATTGAAATGTTTCCATCCTTTGATTATGTTTATTATTAATATGCTGACACTGTAATTTTTGTTTATTTTTTGTATAGCTAATATAATTTGAATTTAAAAAATTTTCTTGTGTTTTACATAACGTTTTCAATTCAGATGCTTGTATATCTGGATCAGATAAATTTTTCTGTTGCAATAAAAATGATGATATGACCTTAAAATCAATAGACATATATATAAATTTTTATTGCTAAACAATACTTAGTTTTATATTATTTGTTCTATGTTAAAAACTTACATTTTACATTTTAATTGAATTTAATTTACACAGAAAAAAAAAATGGAATAAAATGAAAAACTTTGAACAAAAAAAATAATAATAACAACAAAATAGAATGAAAACTTAACAATTTCTAACGATGGTATTTATTTGTGCAACCTAAATACCATGAGTATACTGTGTCCTTTCAGTATACCTTCTAGTTCACAACTGTTTTCTGTTTATCCTAGTCCTCCCCAATTTTTGATTTCAAATATTCCAGCTCTATATTTACTACTGGGAATCAGTACAAAATTCTCTTATTTCCCGTATTTTTCTCTATTTTATATGTAGAGAATTCTATTATTGATTTTCTACTTATATACCTTTTCTTAAATATTTTTACTCTTGGGGGATACCAGGAAGTAATCTTAGAATATTAACAATTTAGAACTATGATACTCCAATGAAAAACCTTTCAAAAAAGAAACCAGTTCTCTCTTTGATTCTAAGCTTGAACGCATGATTTAGCTGAGTTTTTAGGGGTAAAAATAAATTTTGCATAATTTCAGGATAAAAGTTCTCTTATTTGTAAATTGGATGATATAGAAAAATATAGAAATGTGTCTCTGACCCTGGATATTTTATTCAGGACTAAATTCTTGTACTATTTCGCGGTCAGGGTCATAGAACGAAATATATATAAACATACATGCATATGTATTTTATATTCATATGTATAAAGAAAGGTAAAACTGGTATAATATTTGGACCAATTAGTAGAAAACTTAAAATTAACTAATTTTACTTACAAATAATGCTAAATTTTGTTACAGTTATTATATGTATTTAACTTATATAAACATGGGGTAATGTACCATCAAGTGCTGCATGGAATTATAGTTATTGTTTTCGTTTTTATGTAATTTTTCTTTTTCAAGTGGCTTTAAATCTTTCTTAACAGGTTGGAAGTTTAATGTTTTTAAAGTTCATTTTTGGTTTTTTTTATTTAAAATGAACACATGGACATTTTTCTTCTTTGACACGTTATATTTTTAGAAATCCAATTATTTATTTTATGAGAAAAGATTTTCGTACATTTTTGTTTGTTTTATACTTAACTTTTGTTAGCAAATAATAAATTTAGAGTATATTATTTGATATAAAATTAAGAATTTAACGCCCTCATCGAATTTTAAGTATCGAAACATTTGAAATTTAAATTGTTAAATTGAATTGTTCAATTAAATAGGTATATATAATTTGTTTTTGTTTTTACCATTTTTATTTTTAAATTTTATAATAAGAAATGAAATTTTTATTTTTATGAATGATAACTAATTTTTATGGAATTACAATTCAAGCGTTATTCTGCTGATGGCTAGACAAGTTTATGGAAATAAAGTTTTATATTTATTTATGAATAAATATCCTTGATTTTCTTTGTTTGCTAATAGATGTGGTCAATAAGCTTAAGCTTTTTAGTTAATTGAGATAGATAAAAATATGGAAATAAAAATATTAAACAAATTTTCAAACCGAAAATTCTTTTCTTCTTATTTTTATAGCAAATTTGACTTTTTGATTAAGTAAATATTTTGTTAGGCTTAAAAAATTAAAGAAAACATCTTTCGATGTAAGACAATTTCATAAAATATTTAATAGAAATTTTCCCCATAAATAAATTCTGTATTCTGTTAAAAATGCTTTTGAGGATATGAGGAGCTCCAATTGAATAACTGAAGAAAATAACTACTATATGAATATTTAACAATCAATATTTTACCAGGTTAGTTTTGAAAAAAAAAAAATAAAAAAAAATATCAAATCTGGAATAAACATAAAGAATAACATATTGTAACTTTAGTATCCTGCGTCTTAGTGAATTATTTATTTATTTAAAATCAATGAAAAGAAAAGAATATTTTGTTGGTTTCATATAATTTTCATAAATAAGATTTTTTTTGAAAATCTAAACAAAGGACTGGCATTTACTTATTATTTTTGTTAATTAGTCTATTGTAAAATTGGAAAGAACATGTGTGTTATAATAAAGTTTGGTTCTTTTGTTGTTCAAATAACTGCAAAAATTTTCTCACCGTAAATTGTTTTTAACCAATTGTTGATATTTATTTTCTAATAGCCTATTCCAAAGACGGTAATATGTAATTTGAGAAGTTTTAGACAAAGAAGTAATTAAAGATTTTGTTAAAGAATTAATCTATATTGAAACCAAAAAACAAATTTTCAAATTCCAGGCCGGGAGTTTTCATCTTGTATTCATATTTAAATGATTATTATTTTTCTTTGAATGCATTGTGTGAAGTTTTTTTGAATTATATTTTATAAATAAATTTAAAAATTCGGAAAACTATTCTACTTTACTAAAATAAAAAGTATTTATTTTCAGGTTTATGTATTTGAATCCATTTGATTAGCAACAAATATTCCTTGAAAACATAAAGGTTAGTGTTTTATTATAAAAGAAAAATTTAAAGGACTATATTTTCCAATAACATAGTTTTGAAATGTTTAAAAATGTTAAGGTATTGTTTTGATTAGGTATTATGTACTTTTGTTATAATATTAATGGTTATTGTTTTGTTTTGTTTAATTTGAGATGTAGTTATGAAAACTTAAAAACTTAAATTATATATTTAATCTCAATTTCAAGTTTTAGTAAAAATCTAATGGCTTATATTTTATTAAGGAATAGGTTTAATAAATTAAAATTTGGGTATTTGTTACAAAAAGGATAATCATTTACTTCAAAGTTTCAAAGTAAAAATTTAGTTCAGGCGAATACTTTTTAAACATCAGCAGATTAGAAAACTTGATAAAAATCTTTTTAAAAGATTATGGCACAAGTTTTTTTTTATCTTGTCTAACTTTTTAGAAAATAATATTTTTCTATTTTGATAGTTAATAACCTGTAGGGATTATATATATTGAATATCGATAAACTTGATATTTTTTTTTGGGAGGAAAAATTCAATGCAAAGAAATCAAGGCTATTGAGTTACACTAGTAAACCTGGCGTATACTAAAAACAAGTATATTTTCTTTCACTTTTAATTTCTATGATTTGAGTAAAATTAAGTAAATTAAATTTAATCTTAAAGTTACGATCTTTACTAAAAACTTGCAAGGGGTGTAAAATATAGAAGAGTTGAGAAGAAATAATTTAAAAATGATACGATTGGATAGCATCCTTAAATATCAAGGTTCATTTAAAGTTCACATAAATTATTAGTAAGACAACAAAATTTACAGAATTGATAGAGGGAATTTATTTCTTGTAGGGGTTTAGAATTTTTGAACGAATACGTATAAAATGAAGGGTGAATTTGGAATTACTAGGACTAAATAGTAAACAATCGAAAATTATACATTCAACAGATTCACAAGACAAACATTTTTTATTTAAAGAAAAATGTCAATATTCCTGCATATTTAGTCAGTAGGATTCCATGTTTAACAAGTCATTATGTACATAATATTAACAGAAATTTTGTTGATTTGTGTGAAGCTTATGGTTACTTCTAAAAAATTCTATAAGTGCAGAGAAAGCAAATTAAAATTTAGAATGGGGCCTAAGGCCTTTCATATACATCCATCTAACTACAAAAATTATTTTTTTCTTTTCTTTTCAATGAATTGAAAAAATATTCAAGATAAAGAGCAATATAGCAGTTATATATAATAAAATTGATTTAGGAAGGAAATTTTTGATTAAATCTTTTGAATATTTGAAAATGTAATATACGCAATTGGATATACATTAATAATAGCAATATCAAATAGAAGTATGGCCAAAATTGTTGTTCTATTTCTGAAAATGTAAATAGCTGTCTTTATTATATAAATTTTGATCAAATTATGATATCAATTATTGATCTTTCTTTTGATTCGCCTGTTTTTTTGTTAAATTTAATTCATTGTAATTGATTTTACTTGAAGAAAAATTTGCGCTTTTAATAAAAAGCTGAAAATTTAGATTTCTTAATTGATAGCAAACTGATAAGTTTCTATTTAATATACCTAGAAAATTAGAAATCGCTAAAAATCGATGTCAAGGTTAATATATTTAATTTTTGACCTAATATTTAAATATTAAGGGATTTTTTTTTGTTTGTGTTCACAACTTTTGAATTTATAAAGAAATTAATGGATAAATTTTTTTAAAATTCAATGAGATTAGATAATTAAACATAAAAATTTAATTTTTGCTTTAATTTATTATAATTTTATAATGATTGGTATTATTTTTAGGATTTGATTAGAAAACCTTGAATCTTTTTAACTAAACTAATTTACTTGAATTGAGATAGTTTTATAGATTTATGTGATCAGCCTATTAAATTACTTTTTGAAAACCTAGTATGAAACTTGAAGAAGAAAATTTATGGTGATTTTATGCTATGTTGAATATTAAAATCATTGATTAATATAATGAGGGATCTTTTAAAAACTAATAATAAGTACTTATTTTATGAAAAACGTGCTTTTGGATAAATATTTTGCATAGCTTTGATGTTATTTTAGTTTATCGATATCTTAGATATCGTGTATCCTTTGGTTTTTGTTAATAATTAACACAGAAGTTTTTGGGCTTATGGTCGTGTTATTTTTTTTATTTTATAATTAAGTTGGGCAGGGAGAAAAAAGACACTCAGGCAATATGTCTTATATGATCGTAAAAACTAATTGATACTTTTCTAACATCAATACAGAATTTGGTTGTCTAACGTCAAATATAGACTAGTATAGTTTAAACATATAACAGATCAATTCAATTAACACTTAAATAACTGCTTTTCAAAAAATAGTTTTTATCAATAAATTTTACATAATTTATATAATAATTTATAATTTTTTCAGTATTATTTAAGAATATTTCTGTGTGATTTCATTTTTGCACAACTTTGGTCGACTTTGATATCTTTTTCTTCAATTTAGCGATTTCAATTTCAACATTGCAATATGACACATTCGTTTTGAAATTTCCATTTTCTTAATTCTTAACAATCGGTACAAACAAAATAAGTATATACTCACATATGCTAAATCGGATCTGTCATAAAGTAACTATCTCTAACAAAAATTCATATTATTTTAAGAAATTAATAACTGTGAGCTAACAGTCAAAATTTCACGTCATTTTGTAGACTTCTGAACTGAGTTACAATAGCCTAAAAATGAAGCTGCTTTACTTTTTGTTAAGCAATGAAAAAGTTGTATTTTTTTTAATTAAAAAATTACATTCAAAAATAATGTTAGCTAGGAAAGTGTGTCAACTTTTGTATCTAAAAAAGAATAATATTGTTTTAGACTTGTTGAACTCAAATGTGACTCTAGAGTGGCACAAATTAGGCTGATGATTCTGGTCGTCAGTTAGCAAAAAACATAAATAAATGCAAATAAATATTCTCACTAATGGTAAAGCAAAGTCAATAAAATCTATTAGTTACTAGTATATTTTTCCGAACAGAAAATAATAAAGGAAATTCATGAATTCAAAAATTCAAAAGGTAGTAGTGTATCCATTTTAAACCTCGCTAGCATGTTCAACAGAACCTCATTTGGAGTTCATGATCCAAATCATTATATAGCAGCTCGCATTAATGTACCTTAGCATCTTATTCATAAAAGGTGGGATCATAAGGGTATTAGAAACACTGCCACAGTCCTACCAAGTTTCTTGAATACAATTGATGCATGAACATTTTGCTCAAATATACGACCGATTAACCAATTCAATCTTTTTGGATTTGAGATTAAGAAATTTTCAATATTAAAAAAAATCCTTCAGAAATTTTTGTACAATATTACAGCTTCGGATTTAATCTCAATTTTGAAACAATTTAATAATTACAAATCACAATTATCTGGTAATTAAAACAAGCTTACTAGCAGGATTATTTTTATTACAAACACAGGACTCTAAGCTTACGCAAAAATAGACTCTTTATCATATCTGATATTTGTTTTTAAAATAAATCAAAAATGATTAATTATAATATTTTTAAAAGATCTTTGACCTTTGATATAATTTTCAATTGAAAATTTTAGTTCAAAATCTAAAATTTATTTGAATTCTATATATAAATGCTGTGTTTTTTTGTTAATGATAATAAAAGGTGCGGTACTTACTTTGAATTTTAGATAAGGATTCGTGTGTTTGCATAAAACTAGGCTATTATAATTCTTCTACCTACAACCTACTACCTACCCATTTCTACCTAAATGCCGTCTTTAATTAGGGATGATTTAAAATTTAAATTTATTTTCAGAGAATTTATATAAGAACTAAGCTTTGAAGATAATAATTTTTTGTGTTTATTCCTTTTTTAAAACATTTTTATTTAACTTCATTTCACCCACAACTTGTACAAGTTTTATTTGTATTTTTTTTATTGAAACTAATTATTTTTCCCTATTTTCCTTTTGTTGGTATATACACTATTACCTTTTTATCTATTAGAAATCAAAGTCCTATAGTGAAGTGTTCTTAAAATGAATATTGATTTTTTTATTGTATTGCTTAAAATAAAAATAACTGAACAAAATATTTAACTGTTTGATTTATGTTTTAAAAAATAACTATATCCAACATTATTCATCTTGTTAAATGACTTCGAGGAAAGATCGTAAAATTAAAAATTTCTTGTTGGGCATTTGATTTTTGATTATTTCGTGATAAGTGGATTTCCACCGTAGACTCGTATTTCAGCTAAAAATTACAAAGCAGTTCCGAACTTTGTTTTTTGGAGTAGTGACTTGACTTAAAAACTTTCCTTAAGGTCTCCAGTGTAATTTAACTGATCCTTTGATACCATTTTTTTTCATAATTTTTAAATTAAAAAATAATAAAATCTTATTTTGGTTCACCCTGCTGTTTTGTCCTTGATTTAATGCTCAAGGGCTTAAACAATAGCTAAACAAATGATTTAATCAAATGACATTAGTAACAAAATGTTAAAGGACTTAAAAATAAAACTTCTTGTAAAAAGTTTTACTTTTTTGAAGTTTTTTAGAGTGTAGCTTAACCAGTTTGCTATAAAAGTAAAAATTTTTTACCAAATTTTTGAATTGGTAATTTTTGTTTACTTATAAAAGCGTTAAAACTTGTGATCGTCAAAACAGCTTAAACGAACTAAAATTTGTGACTTTGTGTAAAAGTTTTGAGTCTTAAATTTTAATATTTAATGTCCCCTTGAAAGTGGCAGTATTGCTGAAAATATCATGACTGTATGTCAGTCTGTTTATAATGTCCTAAATTAATTGAATCCGCGTTACATATTATGATTATAATTAAAAGGAATATAAATAAAATATTTCATTCATTCCATAGAATATATAAACAGAGTTAGTTGACTTTTTAATAAATTAAGGACTAACATCATTTCCAAAGCAAATGATTATTTTGTAAAAAACGGCAAAATTTTAATTTTTTCATGAAAATTGGTTTTTATTATTTGTTCATTTTAAATATTAAAAATTTCAATCTAATTGTGGTTATTATAATTTTTAGCATAATATAAATTTTTATTGAAAAAAAAAGAAAAAGCTAAAAAACTAATTTAAGTTTAGTTAAATAGTAATTTTTTTTAAATTAGGGACTCTAAAATTTATCAAACTGAAAAATACATAACCAAATCATTTGGTAAATTGCTTGTTAAAAATAGAAACCTTTTTTGTTTGCTTTTTTATCAACCCTTTTTCTATATTAGAAAAACTAATAAAGGAGGATGTACATAGTTCAAAATTATTTAGGCATTCCTGGATACTATTTACAGATTTCAATTCATTGTGTCATCAATTTTTGGGCAACTTTATTTTGACCTAAAATTTTCGATAAAAATCAAAACTTTGACATTTTATTTATGTTGCAAAGATTTTATTTTAATAAAAATAAATCTTTATTATTTTTATATTTTGTATAAAAGGGTTTCAAAGAGAAAGCAAAAAAATTAAGGGGAACATTAACTTTTGTTTTTTTCAAATAAATTCATACCACTGAATTATGCTCACCAACACTTTTAGCATCTTTAATAATAACAGACATTTTAACGAACAAAACAGAAATAATTAATACACTTTTCTTTTAATGTTATGAATAGATATAAAAGGTAAATATTGTTCTTATTAATACACAAAAAAACTAAAATATTAATTATAAGCACTGTATTTAATATTTTATACTTTGTTAAAAAAACTTTTCGAAGCTCAGTACCTATCTGTTGAGTGTCTGATAAGCAACTGAACAGCAAGAATATCCCAGCAGTATAGTAATCCTCAAGGATTCAAACATCCTAGTTGTATATTGACGGAACAAATATTTTATATAAATGGTAATGAACTCAATTTTATCGTAAATTTACTTGCTGGATTTTTAATCTATGAACTTAAGAATATGTAAATTATGTATGAAGGTTAATTGGTTGTATTTCGAAGGTTAATGCCAAATATTAGTATATCTAAAATACCTTAGGATATTTTGTAAGGTAATATTTTAATTCATCGTATAACATCAATGATTGACTTCAAATTCCTTGATCTTTGAGCTTTTCCTTCTGTATTATGTAAATCTATTGTCAATTTATATAAGGTTTTCCCTATTTCATATAATATCTGTATGTTATTTTAAGGTTTTTATTTATCAAAAATTTTCCTTCATATACTTTCAATCTCAAGCGTATTATTTTGACACGCAAATGTAAGGGAGAGATTGGCACAAACTGATGTGGTTATAAAAATGAAAACAAAAATCATATTTTTTGTTTGTTTGAAATTTAAAATAAATTTGCAATAAATAAAGTATAAAGTAAATTATTTAAAAAGCTAAGGATCTTTGATTTTTTATTTTTCATTATTATTTAATGTATTCCATATACTGCTATGTCAGTAAAAATTTTTATTAAATCCTATAAAAAAATAAAACAAATGATAGAAAAATATAATGAAACAAAAGAAAAACAAATGATGTGTGAATATTATCATATAGTAATGAGGCTCTTTGAATTCTATTTATATGAATAATGAATGCGTTAAGAAGTTGTTATTTACTGATTTAATCAATTGAACTCAAGAGATTTGGTTTTTTTGATGTTTTACAGAAATTGTAAAGCGAAAATCAGCATTGAGGTATGAGGATATTTTATTTCAAATTTTTTGTGTACGCTAGGTGTGATTGACAACTACATCAATTATACTTAAGCAGGACGTTTGCTGCAAGGGGTAGTTGGTTTCTTTACCATGAAAGATATCTTTTTCTAATATTAGAGAATTGACAATAGCAATAACACATTTTTACAGTTTAAGGGGTTATTGATAGTTATTAGGGTGAAAAAATAATTGTTTCAAATAATTTTTTATTAAAAGGAAAATATTATCGAGTTAAAATATAATGATTCAAATAAAATAAAGAGGACAATAAAAATCTAAAAAGCAGACCAAATGATACTTGCTACACTCTGTTCCATTAATGGCACAGTAATACCTAAGCAATTTCTTGATTAAGGAGTTTTTTAGAAAACCAACAAAATTGTTGCTTCTAATAGCAAGCACAAATATTATTTTAAATAAAAAAACCTCAATCAGGGGAGGGTTTTAATATTTTTTAAGAACTATGTAGCAGGGTTTATTCACTTATTGATAGAAATGTTACAATCTATTTTTGGTTGTATTTAAAATTTTACATCACTGAACGGATTCATTTTTTTTTTTCAGAATAACAAATAAAGATGAAATTGTAACTTTTGTTCCAATGTTCATCTGTACAAAATTTAGTTTTGCGTAAATAAAGCATCAAGTTCAATCCTTTGATTCGATATTAATGCCAAAAAACTCTGACTTTGCATTCGTTAGGATTCTAATGACATAACTTATTATAAATTTTTAGCTATCGTTTATTTTTGACAAATTTATAAATGAAATATTAAAATATTATCAGTTATCACTTATTATTAGCAATGTCAGTTTCTTTGTAAGAAATCAAAGGCAATTCAATTCAGAGATTTTACATTGTCGACATTTGAATATATAAAAGAGAAGAACCAAATCTTGTGGTATATTCCTTAACCCTTCCAAGTTGTATATAATTCAATTAGTATATCTTGTGTGATAATTGAAATAAAATGATAGATGTCAGTCCTCATGTAGTAAGAGTTATAGTAAAGAATTGAAGAGTTGGATGAGGAAGTTTTACATGACCTTTTTTATTTTTTAAATATTGTTCCATTTAATTATCATATATAGATTGCAGTCTTTCAAATAGGAGATTTGGAGCAATCGATGATTCCTGACTCCCTTTTTGATCATTAGATTTAATTCCAGCCAGCATAGTTTTACATAACCCGAATTGAAATGTGCAGAAAAATTTGCAGACTACTTTATTACTAATGATAGCATAAATTGATAAATCTCATAATTTTTTTCTATTTAAGATTTTCATCTATGTAAATCATGACTCTGACATTGATCTTGCATATTTACCAGGATTGTAGGTTCTCAGTGGTAGACAACGTATATTCTAACTTCTTAATTATAACCTGGATGGCAAAATTATAAATTTCTTAAAAATAGCATGAAATTTTTGTTTATAATTACTTAAAATTAATATTTATTATAATTCAAGCTTTTTTGCATGTATCCAATATTATTAATAAATTAGTCATTTTTATTATTATTATTTTTAAATGCTATAGTCAGTATTTTTTTATATTATACCTATAAAAATTAATCTTATTTAATGCAAAATGAAAATATCAAAAGTAAATTAATAGTAGCAAATAAAATAAATTTCCTACCATAGAATGCAAAGGTAATTTTCGCCCTTGAGATAATTGAATTGCAGAAAATGTAAAAGAGTCACTAAATGTTATCAATGTCAGTCAAAGACAATTGCTAATTGAATGGTACCGTGAAACTACATAGCTAATTTTAATTATAAAAAAAACCCACAAAAAAAAAGAGCAGAAAAAAAGAAATGCAATTAGAAATGTTTCGTGTTTGTAGAACATAAACTGTGTTTTATTTAGTAATTTGTAATCGGACAGACAAATTGCATGCCATTAAATATAAATAGGATAAATCTTATTTTTAAGCCAATTAAAATGTTATAGACTAAATGCAAAATATATCTATCTAGAGAAATTTTAATATTTATAATATTAAAATATACAATATTTGATCATATTAAAAATTTCTTTTACCCTTAATTAATTTTTACTTGACTTGAATTTAAGCTGACTTTTCTTACTTATTTTCAGCTTGGTTTTTAATTACTGTCAGATGGCCGATTCATTAAAAAATCCATAGTCCAGACTCAAATTTTATCTACTCATACCGGTGTTTTAGTTAAACTTCGCGCAGGCTTTCCATAACCCAAGATGGCTGTGTCATTTGTAAAAGTCGCAAATACTTTGTTCAGCTTAATTGAAGTATTATTCATATAAAGTAATGGCATATCTGCATTCCATATTGAGAACCACTACAAGTAATCTGGACATAAATTTTAATGTTTTCGAAGAGAGTAAGCGTAAACTAATAATTCTACTTATTTTAGAATTTTTAACAATTGTTAGAAATTGTTATCTATATATTAATACGGAAGGTGTTTTTTGTACTCCCTTTTTAAGGTATTTAATACTCGACCAATTTTACTCAAGCCGGTTTTATTCGAAAGGTGACGTCGCCAAGATGTACGGAATGTAAAAACTTTTTCAAAATTCTACACAAATTTATTTTGCCTTTATGTTGTGGTTGTTTTTTTCTCTCTTCGTCTCTATTCGGTTAACATGGACCGGAGTATAAACACGTTATTCTTCGCTAATACAACACACTTCACTCATATCATACAAGCAGAGCGAAAAAATATGCAAGTGAAGAATATATTCCATTTTGTTTTTTTATGTATTCTTGAAATGTCGAATTTCGACAACTGGGCAATCCTAGTAATTCATTATTGTTCGTTATCAAAGCTTCATCAAATTGTTAACATAATCTCAAAACATAAAACTTCGAAAAGAAGTAAGTAATTTAGGTAGACGGATATATTTGACTTTTTGCATAAACTTTTGAAAAGGCAAATACTGCCTAGCTGGAGCTTCGGAAGTAGTGTTTACAGACCAGCTACTTATGTAAGTTTTAAGTTCATTAAAGCTTCCATGATCTTAAGATTATATCAAAATTTTTCTTTAACAATTTACAGCTTTATCTCTGCTACAAGCTGTCATGAAGGAAATAATCTTAAAAACAACTTGATGTTTAAATAATTTTCATTTTTAGTATCAAAATCCATTTAAATATTTATAGGTGAATCAAAGTCACAAGAAAAAACTTTTTTAATTTGGTTATGGTTAAATTAAATTTTGTTATGTCATAGATTTTTTATTAAAAATCTTTTACATTAAATAAATAAATGCTCTTAAACTATAAATTGGTATTTTCAACTACATTTTCTGTAACCGATAATTTTTTTGTATATATTATAAATATTTTTCTTCTTTTTTCATTTTTATTACTAAGACAGCACATTGCTATACCACCAATACTTCCTAGAAGTGAAAATGTTGTTAACGAGAGTGCAGTATCAATATTCTTGAGAATATTAATAAAGGGTGCTGTAAGTAACCATATCCGGGCCCATATTATACAGGAGAACATTAACATTTGACTATTCTCTTCTGATACTAATTCTGGTGTAAAAGCGAGCAGCAAAGATTGAGAAATTGATACACCAACTTTAGGTATTGATGATATTAGCATCCAAGAAGCTGTCTGAATTCTGCTATCGTCTAAAAGTAATTGAAAGCTCAATTAAAGTAAGGCATATACAAACCTATGTTTGTATGTATATACGAGTATATATTTGGCTTTACCACTGAAAGGAAACATCCAGCCCAGACATCCTAAGGCACCTGCTAATATATTGTATAATCCTGCCCAAAACCATTTGTTTTTTGTTTTTATAGCAAAATATAATCCAATAAAGCAGCCAATTATTTCACTTATACCTGAAATGTATATATTGAATATCCTATTGTTATCAAATCAAAAGATTTTCAAGAATTTAAATGTATTTGTTTTGCTTTTTATGAAAAGGAATTTTTTTTAAAATTATCTAGTTATGTTGCATAGGTACTACACCAAAGGCTCGCTAATCCTACTTTAAAAACATTAAAAATATTGAGATAAAAGACGCTAAAAATTATTTTTGATTATATCTAATTAATACTTAAGATGAATACTAATACTGAATATTAATATAGAAGAGGGATATCCATACAAGGAAAATAGAGTAAGATGCAGGAAAAGTGATATCAAAAGTAATATTTTTTGGCTTCTCGTTTATGTTTTCCATTTAAGCGCGTAACTCTGGTAAAAGCGATTTTTAACTGTGTGACTTATTGATGACATACACTTAAGCAATGAGTGTCATTGGTCATTGAAATATTATACAAAAGGATGACAAAAGCTATAAAAATCTATCTTATACGCTTGTTTTAATGCTTTTAATGAATAATAAAAGAATGAAATTGCAACAGAAGACATAAATAATTATAATTTTTTAACTATCATTATTTTTATAATTATAACTAATGACATCAAATTTTTATCCTCTAACGCTTTGATGATAAGTTTGATTTGATTTGCCCACAAAAAATAAAAAAAATTGATATTTAATTCATATTTTTCAATTAGAAATTACTTTACTTTAATGAAAATACCCTCAAAATTAAAATTATTAAAGTATAAATATTTATTTAAAATTCTTTGTTTTATCTCGGGTGGTTATTTTATCCTACGTGAATAAAGAATTAGTTTTACTTAGGGATAATAAGTTGGGATAATACTTTTAATTGGAAACCATTTTGTTACCAACCAAAATAAATTCAAAAAAGGGTTTGTAATCCCGATAAATGATTTTAGATTTAATCAAAATCATTTAACATTCATTGTAATTTATTTAAATTAAAACAAATTCAATGGATTATTTAATATTAGTAAATTACAATATTTCCATTTTTGTTTTTAAATAATTTTGCTAAAGTATGTTTTTTTTAAGTGTATGTTATAGTATTTAATTTACAGTTGAAAATTTTCTATGATAAATATGCTACATGCTCATATAATTGGTTCACACTTGGGCTATAAAATAAAATATCATAAATTTCTGAAGGGATGATTTGTCCTTGGTTAAAGTAAAATCGATTACTATACATATTTATGTATTTTAGTTCTTTTGTGACCTGTTTTCGACATAATTTTATATTCTTAAGCTAAGCTCTTATTTTGAGAAGCTTTCCAGAGTGTAGTTAAAGTAATTGATGGGTTTCAAATGTGCTTTAGCTCCTTCTACATAGGCTATATATATAAATATTATAATATTTTATAAGAACATATGTGACACTTCAACTCATTCAATTGAAAAGTATCCTTCCTCTATTTACCTTCAATTTCATTTTGAAATCTTTCATAATCGAAGTAAAGAAGAATAAAATATTGAATCAATTAAATTTCATATTTTCTATGAAAGAATTTCACCTTTTTTTGTTACGATAAATATAACTTGTATGTTTTCTATGGCAAAAATATAAAGAAGTCATTAAAAGTCAAAATTGAATTTACGTAATAATTAATTTAAGGATTCTTATCAATTTGGCAAGGAAATGAAATTAATGAAATATTATTTATTTGTCCACAATGTCATTTTTGTAGTAATAGAAAAAGTAATAGAAAAAGTAAAGAATTCTTTGGAATTTTTTAAAAAATTATCATGTGGATACTGTTTTGCGTAGTTAGGCATTTTACTATTGTGTATAATTTTGGTTAATTCGAAAGAATTTTTGCTTGGAAAAACCAACTGATCGACACAATATGCAAGTAATTTCAATCTAACTGGCTTAACAGATATTGTTAGCTAATGATACTTGATGCGTGGCATATACGAATTATGTCATCCAAGTGCAAGGATTGTGGAGATTTTCAATCAAGGTAAAAATCATCATGAGATACGAGGCGTATTCCTCATGCTCCTACTCCTACTCCGAAAATCAATGTAGTTAAAGTATGATCATGATTTTTTTATCCTGACTTCAAAACGATACTTTACTACATAAAATGATTTTTTGAAGCTATTGCTTCCTGTTAATTGATATTATGAGAAATAAAATTTAATTGAAATTTAACTGAGCGTGAGTTTTTACTATGAAGTTACATAAAGTTAAAGTAATATATGAACAAGTTAAGGGCCATAGATAAGGTTTGGGGGTGGTGTTTTTTATTAATTTTCGAAATGCTCTAGCATAATTTTGGCTACCTTGCATACTATGAAATTCTTTTTAAACCTGATAACATTTTTAATAAATCGTCGTTATTTGCTATTACGCTTTAACTTTCAAAAAAAAAAAATGCAAATAATCAGACATCACTATTGTATCTGCATAATTTAGGTAGTAAAATGATTTAAAATTTACATAACTAACATAAAAGGATATCATAATAGAAATTATAATATTTTCTAGTGTAGTTACCTGTTATAGTAGTGTTAATTGTCAAATAATCTGTTCCAAATGATCGAATATTAAGTAGCATACCATTGAAATTTGTAACATAAATAGCCCAAGCAATATGTACAGCAATGATATGAATTTTATTTTTTGATTTATACCAAAGTCCCCACCATATATTTGATGGTAATTCCTTTTTCAAGGATTTAGCCTGCTCTTGTAAATTAATCATGATATTGTTATTTTGTAGTAAGATATCTCTTTCATTAATTCTAATTGAATCACATAAGATATCATATGCTTGTTGTATATGTCCTTGTTTTAAAAGCCATCGTGGAGCATCAGGTATCCATTTGTATAAAAAAATTAATAATAATGTTGGAAACGTTATACCAAGATAGATATATGACCAGGTAGTAAATAAATTTGAAATTTGAGGTAAAAGAATAACACCTAATGACCAGAATGTATCATATAAAATAATGACACCTATTCGATAGTTTCCTCCAGTTATCTCTATAACTGAGATAAGAATAAAAATAATTTAATCGAATTTTTTTCTTTTTTTTATTGGAATATTAAAACCTATACTTACGAATATTTTGTCCTCCAGTAAACATTAGAGCACAACAAATTGCTGATATACAACGAAAGAAACAATGTAATGTTAAATTGTTAACTAAACCTGTTAGACAACCGGATATTATTAGTGTAAGCATTCCAAGTAACATTACCCTTCTAGGACTAAGACTGTTTATATATTGTATATGTAATTTATAAATATATAAATACTATTAATAATATTTGTATTTTATTTTTACCTACAAACACATAAGCTTTGTAGCAACTATTCCACCGATAAGGATACCAAAAAGATGCCAAAATTGTGTCCATGCTATAAGTATTTCACGGTTACAAATCAAATTGAATTGCATTATCAATGAATAAAATTTTGAAGTTCTATAAATAAAATTAGAGCAAGGCTTTTTGAATTGAATTATTGTGTTTATCCCTGATTGGTTATCTTCATTATAATTAACATATAAATTGCAATAATCAGTTTGATTATTATTTAAGTTAAAATTTTGTTTAATTTGTCTTGTTTCATTTGTGTTAGCTTCTATACAATAAACTTCATCGTGCTTTAGAGCTGGAGCTGTAAATATTATGCATGCCATAAACCAAGATGCTGGAATTTTACATAAAAAAATAATTAAAACTGCACGAAGCTGCCATATTCCAAAATTTCCAGTGATTTTTTTAACATAGTCAGTCATGTTGTTGTGTGAATACGCTGTTTGACTATATGTAATCTGCAATACATCAAAATGATTTAATATATTTATTGAAATTGTTGTTTGTTGTAAAAATTGATTTTTTCTTTAAACATCCAGAGAATTTTGAATAACTAAATTAAACAAATAGGAATGGTGAGTCATACAAAAATACTAACAGTTATTTATGGACTTATTATATTTAAACATTTAAAATGATAACCTATAGCTGTTGTAATGTTGAAGACTTTTATTCCAGAATGGGCGTAAAAGTCACCATCCTAGCTACTATTTGCATGAAAAAGTAGTTGTGATGGCTGCTTTTTGCTTGTTTTATTATTAAAACTTTCTGAAATATTTGTCATTAAATAATAAAGCAAAGGAGCAACCGAATGTGTTTTATTTTTTGAAGAGGTAACACCAATAATTATTTAACAAGAACAATTTCTATCCAATAAATTAAATAAAGATAGTTTATATTGAATTTATATCAGAAGTCTCTATATATCGCTGGTTAAGTATAATCCTAAATATAAATCGTTTAGTTATGAATTCTTTAAAAGTCAACAAAAGACATTCATTTAATCATAAAACATTGGTTTTGTGAGAAAACTGATCGCTGGAGTTCGTCATATATCATACCGTGAGATTTAGTCATCATATTACTGGCATAAAAATTCTCTTACATAAACATCTACAAACTATCCTCAAAATATTCAATGTACGTAGGTAAATAAAATTAGCATAAAAATAATATTTTAAATGATATTGGGTGGAAAAAAGTTTTTGTGACCTTCAACGATTTCTATGAAATTATTTTGGGGCTAAAATAAAGAGTTTCAACAAAAACTTTAAAGATAAATTTTCAAGAAGTTTGATCTACTTTTACATACAGTGAACAGGTTATATGTATTGAGATCTTTCCAATATTAATATGAACTACATATATTACAGTGCATTACAGTGCATTTGTATTACTACAAATAAAGTTAAATAAATTTTTTTACAAAGCTTCAACAGGACGTGTATACTCTTAAACAAACAATTTGAACATTTCTGTAAATTTAAAAAGAATTCAATGGTTTGCTTTCTCAAATTGATATAATCAATCAATCATTTGTGAATTTATTTACGTAATTTTAATGAGCTAGAAAAAATATAGAATTTATTAAAAATTTTTAAAAATACAATTATATCCTCAGCAAAGAGGAATATTTATTTTAATGAATTTTAAGATATTCTAGAAAAATCACCATTTTAATTATAATTATTACTTAGAATAATTTTTAGAAAACATAAATTTCTTCTACAACAAAAACTAGATAAACAGAATAAAATTATCAAAGAATCATATCGTGCAATGATAATTAACTGTGCCAACGAAGAATACGCGTGAGTTGTCTGATTAATATTGTTTCTGTAGGTTGCTAATGACGATTTAAATTTGTTGGTTATTTAAATAAAAAGAATATTAAAAACCAAAAAAAAAGTTCTTCTACATTATAGAAGCTGACTTTTTTAAGACTACAAAAATCTATAAAAATTAAAAATTTTATTTATTATAATCAATTAATTATTAAGTATTTTACCCTCTTTCGTAAAACTTTGCAAGAAAAAATTAGTAATATTAGTACACATCAATTTATTAACTTACACAAAATCCAAACTGCAGATCTTGCTAATAACAACACAAGTAGAAAAATTTGATTTTACTTTTTATCAAACAAATAATATTAGCATAAATCAACAGCATCTCTACAAAAATATTTTAACACTAAAATTTTGTCAACCATAGATTCACTAGTAGATCAATTTATGAAAAATAACAGAGATGATTGAATTGGGACAAGTTCAATTATTTATATTTGTTTTATACAAAAATGATTTTATGTATGGAGTTTATAACATTGTAATTTCATATAACTAGTTTGTGTGTAGAGCTTGATATAATTGTTCTGTTATGGAAAACTTAAAATTTATATTATTTTAATCTCTTAATTTACTGACTTCAAAAGCTGTCTCTTATTGAGGTATTTCAGCACAATGTACTGTTGTGAATCTTAATGAAAGCAAATTTTTCGTATACTTGCGATTTCATAGTGTATGAAACTTGCATTTTCTAAGTTAGATATGTAGTTATCTCTCAATTTTGTGTTTTGCACTATAAGAGATTTTAAAGCTAGGACACATAAATTTGACTTTTATACTTATCAAAAATTTCTGTTTAATTAGATTGTTTTGAATTTATGAAAGTCGGGTTTGTCTGACATTTAAAAGTAAAAACATTTTCAATATTGTGCAATGGAACATTAATATATGGAGAAAAAATTGGCAATTTAGTGCGTAAAACTTGTTGCATTTTTGAAATATTTTTCACATTAATTATTTTTTACATTCATGCCAATTAATATCTACTACTAGGTTAGCGTTAATTATAAGTAATTTTTGTACTGCTAAGATCCAAAATATTATCAC
Source organism: Acrocera orbiculus (assembly GCA_947359355.1). Classification (NCBI taxonomy): domain Eukaryota; kingdom Metazoa; phylum Arthropoda; class Insecta; order Diptera; family Acroceridae; genus Acrocera; species Acrocera orbiculus. The sequence continues at coordinate 20,940,281 of OX375756.1, read as the reverse complement.
TTATCTAAAAAATGAACTCAAACATTTAAGTTTTACTATTTCTATATCTTTCCTTTTTTTATATATGTTATTTTTTTTTAAATTTCTTAGAAATTACAGTTGCTAGATAAAAAAATCTGACTTTCTTGTAGAATTATATTAGAGAAACATTTTATTAGCGAGTAACTGGTAATATAAAATGTGCCAGCACCTGCAGAGAGAATAATAATTGTTACTAGGTAACCATCAATTATTCGAAATTTTTGTACTTCTAACAAAAAGTGAGAAAAAAATATCACTAATCCGGAAAATGCTTCTAGCATTCAAATTTTACCTTTTTATCCTTTTTCTTAATATTTTTCTATAATATTCCTTAGAATACCTCTAGAAATTAATAGCGAGTAAGAAAGCTGGTAAAATAAAACATGGTCACTCCATAGAAGCCAGAACCAGAGAAATAGTTGTTGCTAGGCTTCTGTCAATTATTGGAAATTTTTGTGCGTTATTTTGAGTAAAATAATTTCCTGTTAACATTTGAAAGGCAGTCATAATTCAAACCTTTTTTCATTTAATTTTTTAATAAAACATTCTATATTTCTCTTATGTCATTCTTATACTAGTTTCACGTCTCTTGCTAAAAAATTATTGTTATATTCACTTTTATTTTTACTTTTAAACTCTTTATGGGTATTTAAAAGCTGAAATTGAATTTATAAAAAACAATAAAAACAAAACCCATCTAATTTATTCACCTTATTGAATTGAAATTCACTGCAAACACCATTCAAGGCTTTTTTCCCAGAATATCTTTTAGTTTTTGTGGGAATGATAACATATCCTTTCTTACAATAATCGAATTTGATGTCATATTATATGATTTGGGTTTTGTATTCCCTTATACAAAATATTAATACTATACAGTAAAGAAGGTGTTGATTTTTTTCTGTATTAGTATCCAGATAGCAAAAATTACAATAGGGAATTCAATTATTATTCAATAAATATTATGAGTTACTAAATTTTCTAAAATAAATATCAAGCTTAAATTTCTTTCCTTCGTCTTTTTGATGTAAAAACATCTCATGTGGCGATATTTTGTTAGGGAAAGAATATTTTCAATCGTTAACACTTTTTTATTGCGCTTAAAAGCGTTGTATACATATATATATACATATAGGTATTTAAGGATATATATGCCTTTAGAATTTTTCTCTTATTATATCATCGTATATAGATTTCTTTCTATTTTATAAAAAAACTTCCCGTTTGGGTATTTTTTTTCTATCTCTCACATCCTTTCTGAAAAGCTTCTGAAAGTAATATCTACAAATTCTGAAAGAAAAAAAGAATGTGCCTATGCTAGCTAAAAAATTGAAGAATTTTAAGGCTAAAAGGAGTTTTTCGAATACTATTTGTTAAGCACTTGTGCGGAATATAATGCGGAATATAATGCCTCGGCCGTGTAAAATATATGGGAAGTGAGAGCTGAACCATTTGATTCCGCAACATAGTGAATACTCTGCTTAACACATGGAATAACGTGTCGAAATTTTTGGAATTTCAGAAAACGGTATTTTTCGAATATTATTAAATAGGACATTATTGGAAAATTGGTATAAAATTTAGAAAAAAACTAATATAATTATATATTTAAAATGGACATTTTCAATTAAAGCTGTTTTTGTTTGACGTTTTGGTGAATTTTTATTTCATTTTGTTTTGTGTCTTTCGTGTTTTTTTATAAAAAGATTATAATCTAAGTTTAAATTTGTTAATTAATTAATTGATTAAAATGGGGGCGAGTATGTCGGTTAAAAGAGTCCGAACATTCGATAGTGGTACTTTACCACAAAGAATATTCCCATTGGAAAGTAACGCTCCCTGGAGTCCTGGAAAAATTCCTCAAGAATTGAATCTGCTAGGAAAAATCATAGACCGGCGGTAAATCTTTTAATTTAAAGTTTTTAATCTTTAGTAAAAAAGAACGATTTTAGAAAAATTAAGTAAAACCGAAGAACAGCTGAATATTGAACAAAAAAAAAGTGGTCAAGCAAATGTGGAAATAATGATTAACAAATATTTTTTCAGAATATGTTCCTAAAAATTAAAATAAATATTGCTTGATTCTAAAAAAATAAAAATAATATATTTTCCATAGACATTTCGTATAATCCAGAAGTTCAAAACCTTATAAAGATTTTATTGTGGCGAAAGAGAATGAATTTGAAAATTGAAAATTTTTAATTCCTCCTCACTTTATTATCCTGTTAACTAAGGAATTTTTATTTATTGCTTAAAACACAATTATAGTTTTTTTTTAAATTTTTTCTTCATTGATACTTTGTTCAAACCAAATATCTGATATACTAACACGTGGTGTTAAATTCACTCCAATTGTCAATTCAGAACATGTTGAATTTCGTTTCATTAATAAAATAGCTGAATTACGACGAAAAGTATTAAGTGTTGGTACTCTTTCAATACGTGGTTGATCATAATTCCAAAATTGTGAATTAAGATAACACATACAAAGACCATTAAATACAGCAAGCCCAGCAAATATAGTTATTGGTATTAAAGGATATAATAAAGAAGTAGCTATTATAAAGGGTGCTATTAATAACCAAATGCGACTCCAAATTGTAACTGATAAATTCAACATTTTGACTTTGTCGATATCAACTAATTCACTAGTACATGTAAATAAAATCGATAATGATGCTGCATTTGTGATTTTTAATCCAATACAGAAAATCATATCAAGTCCAACACGTTTTGCTTCTTTTACTAAAAAACAATTAAAAATTTTAATTGAAAAAAATTAACTATAAAATAAATTTTTTTAATTACAAGTTTCTGGAACAAGCCAAATTAAAAAGGTTATTACACCTGATATGATCATCATATTTCCAGCCCATAACCAACGTCTTCTGGTAAATAGAATTAAATAAAGACCAATGAATACACCAAACATTTCAGCAAAACCTAATGAAAATTTTGTTTTATGTGTAAAAAAAAATGAATTAGTTAATAATAATTTTAGTCAAAAAAATGAAATCTAATTTCTCACCAAGAATAGCTGTATTTATATGAATATGATCGATGCCAAATGCACGAATATTAATTATCATTGCATTATTTAGCATGACCGACCAAACCCAAGCCATATGAATTGCAATTATATACGAACGCTTCACTTTTCCATCCCAGATTGACCAATAACCTAAGGATTTATAATGTTTTAATTTTTCAGCATAACATTCTAACTGATGTTCTAAATCAAGTGGGATTTCTTTATTATTAAATGCTGCCGACTCTAGTAATATTTTTAATGTTGCATCTTTGTAATTATGTTTTAATAACCATCTTGGTGAATCTGTTATCCATCTATTGAAATATTAAATGATATAATTTGTAAAAAATTATGAAAATAAAATTCAATGATTATTTAAGTACTACTTATGTAAAAATACAAGAAGTATTGTGGGCGATGAAATTGCAAAATAGAGATGTGTCCAACTGTCAACAAATATCGATATTCCCGGTAAAAGTATCAAACCAATTGACCAAAAAATTTCATATATTGTTGTTACAATTATTTTTGCTTTTCCTCCTGTTATATCTGTCACTAGAATTTAAATTTAATTAAAATTTAGTTTTTAAATAAAAATATAATTTTATACAATGGATTTTGATAGCTATAACTGTTTTAAGTTTGTGCAATTTACACGGGGAGTATCCAACAGAGTTAAATAGTTTGTATAGATAAGAGAAACAACAACAAAAATATTAATTTCAATATTCGAATGATAATGTTCCTTTCTTAGAATTGTTAACCAACTTTATCAAGGAAAATTTTATTTGTTATTCTAGAATAAAAACCGAAAATTGCTTAAATTCATTTCTAACTTTCTGGAACTAACTGGATGAACTGCCTCCTTTATTTCAAAAAAACACAAATGCATCGTTTGTGTTGAGTTTTGCGAACACAAAATTGTAAATTTGATTCAGATAAGAGTGTATAAATTTGTAAGTGTACTCAGATAAATTACAACAAGAACAAAAATTATCTTTTGTTATCCTTTGAAGCTTAAAAATTAAACGCATGATATATGATAATGTGAGTATACCCTTTTTTAAGTGTTAGGTTATTTCGTCTACTTTGATATCTTTCTGTCCATAATGGGAAGGCAAGACAGGAAACTAAAGTTTTACATGTATCTTCCCAATGGTAACTCTCATCCTTCCGTTTAAACTTTACTCTTTTTATGTTTTTTGTATATAGAACTTGTATGCATAAATGGTAAATCTCACCTTTTTTACATGCATGATTTTTAACGTTGCTAACGGTTTTATTGAAACAAAATGTTATAAAACAGCATACTTTAAAAATAAAAACAAACTTTAAATATCAGATGGACTTGGGAAAAATATTTTTTGTCCCTCAAAAATGTGTGAAATAGATCTAAATGTTCTAAATGTATCTATTTTAGCCTCTGGGTTTTACTCAATTTACATGAAATCATTTCGAAGTTAATATGAGAAATGGCTACAATTATTTAACACACATATATATATACACAAGGTTCATTTAATCAAGTTCTATTTTATAAAATAACATTTCACTTATACTTACAAATAATTTGACCGGATGTGTACATAAAAACTAATGATATAGATGTTAGACATCTAAAAAAGACATGTAACTTAAAGGAATGCATAAGCCCTGTTAGATTTCCACATATTATTTGTACAATCATTCCGATCATCATTAATTGCCTTGGACTAATACTATTTCATTGTAAAATAAATTCAAAATTTTCTAAATAGTTGATTATTAAATTATACTTAACTGGTCCAAAACTTTAACTGCAATTAAACCACCAATTAGTGTACCAAATGCATGAAAAGATTGTGTTACACTTATTAAAAGTTGACGTGAACAAACAAGATCAAAATCAGTTACTAATGAATTATAATCGGAATTATGTTCAAAATGACTACATGGTATTATATTACTACTATTATTAATTGGTTCACGAAATGGATTTGTATAATTTGAATATTTTTGTGCGAATACTTTATCAATAACATTTTCATAAATATTACAAAAATCAATATGAAATTCACGATCAGTCTTTCTTTCACGATAAATTGGATGTGAAATTTTAATCCATGATCTTGTATCATTAATTTTTAAATTTTGTGGTGGTTTACAATAATAATCACCCTTTTTTGGTATTGGTGCTGTATATATAACACATGCCATAAACCATGAAGCTGGAATTTTACATAAAAATATAAGAAAAATTGTACGTAATTGCCAGCGGCCAAAATCACCATTCACTTCTGAAATTATATCATTTGTTGAAATTTGTTTATTTGAATTATGCATTTTTTGTTTTTGTTGTTTTTATTAGCCGTTAATAATATCAACAATATAGATGTAAAGTTCAAACTCAACTAAAGTATTTGAGTTTAAAATATTGATGTCTTACCTAAGTAAGACTTAATTTACTAATTTTTTTGGTTTACATAAATTATTATTACCTGTGATATCGTTTTGGTGTGTTATTTATTGTAAGAAAATTAGCTCAATTAACATGGTCGAAGGTTTTTTCCAACAAAGAAAATATCACAGGTATTATAGGAAATTTTCATTTAATTTAACTTAATATAATGTTGGTTGATTTAATTTTTGCTTTTGTTATAGGAATATTTTTATACTTGTTTTTGTTTTAGTGCTGCCAAAACAAAACGGTAAAATATATAAATTAGGGCTTAGTTGATTTTTCCTTAAATTTGTAATGATACAACTACTTTTTATTTTCAAATGCCTAAAATACCAAAATTTCACCAATGAGATATAATATTTCCCTGCTATACAGAATTTTTAAAATGAATTTTAACTAAATACCTAAAAAGTTATGAGACAAATTTATTTGATTTTATGAATAAGAAAGAATCAGTTTTTGTTTTTGTTTCTTCTTTTTTTTTATGTTTAATTCTCTCTTAATTTTTTTTACTTTCAAGAAAGAATATCAAAATTTTGTCACCCGATGTAGAGTATCTACAAAACCATTTGCTTCCTTTTGGGGATAAGGGATATTAAGAAATTTACGAATTAAATTAATAAAGACTTGAAAAAAAATTGGAAGTCAATAAATTGCCTTCACTTTACTTTCCAAGATTTACTGAAAATATGTTCCTCTATATTTTCTAAATTGATTTTAAATGAATTTTATAAAAAGCTTTTTCACAAGAAAAAAAACAGATTCATTTAATTTCATGAACAACAAAGAATCATTTCGTATTTTCATTAGGTTTATTACGGTGTCTTTGTGTGAAGAGGGGAGGAGGGGGCTTTTCCTTTTCTCATTAGTGACTCTTTTTATGTTTCTTTTTTCTCCCTTCGTGTTCTAAATGTTTTCTGAAGGGAAAAGATATCAAAACTATATTATCAAAAATGGTAAGTATTTAGCTAAAAAAAAGAAATCAAAGCAACTGGTATTAATTTAAAAAAATTGTAATTATGAAATTTTTTTTAAAATTTTGTCAAAAAGTGAAAAAAAAACAATCATTTTAATTCAATTTAATTTATTTGCAAGTAAATTTAATATGGAGTCTAAAATTTATGTACAATTTCTTAATTTAAACAAGTTTTCTGTATGCGATAAATTAATGAGCCATTAAATTGATTTTTATTTAAAATAAAATCCTTCATTTACCACAAATACTGAAAACAACGACTAGATAAACATAAAATTAAGGAAATCATTTCTTTTAATAGATTTTTTTATTTTGATAATTAGTATGAGCTATTAGTTCCTTTATAAAATCATTTTTTAATTAAATTTGAATCAATAATGCAAGTAAAAATTAATAAAAATATTTCAAAACCATATTAATTGATTTACAATACTTTAAGGGGGTTGTCATATACATATGTCATAATTTAAAAAAATTAAAAGAACAATTTTTGTGAGTAATTTGATACAAATTAAATCACGGATTCAATGTACAGGATCACTCTAAATAATATTTATTAGCTTGTAATAAACGATAGTAAACTTGACTCAGAAATTATTGTTTGAAACAATCACGTTTCATAAAGTCCTACAAATGTTTTTGTTTCAGTTTATGTTAGAAAAACGGCTTCTAACACAACGTACACGGGAAGAAATAATACCTGCCCAAAAAAGTCCTCAAGGGAATGCCAAAGTACATTATGTTCGGTATAACATGGGAAACTATAAATAAAAAAGATTCAATAAGGAAAAAAATTTATTGCTTTTTCAATCTAACTCCTTAAAAGTCCTGTTGAAATTGAAATATACTAACCAGAAGGTGCTAGGTTCCAATATAAATACTTACTTTTTTATATGGGGAAATTTTAGTACTAGGTACCTAGTTAACTGTAAGCGCACTATAAGGCGATAGTTATCCTCAGTAATATTTTGACTGACATAAAATTTCGGAATAAGCTTTTTACATGACATGGCTTTTAGGTATTAAAACTTCAAAAGTTCTCAATTGAAAACGCGTGGCACTCGTTTAAGTGCAATTTGATCGTTAATGTTATGCTTATTTTATTAATTTTGATGTTAAAACACGTTGTGACCATAATTTTTTTCCAAGGAAAAACAATTAAAGCTTCTGAATATTGTAATAGCATACTGCAGCATTTGCAGAGTGAAGTAGAATAAATATGATTACATCAATGCATTCAAAATAATGTGCCCTTGCACCCTTTATTTCAGGTTTGTGAAATTTTGTTCAAAAAAAAATCTAATGAAAATCTATGAAGATTACCTAATTTCTAAGAAATTAAAAACGGTGAAAATCTGCACAAAAGGCTATTTTGTGTTTGTATTTTAATATGTCCAAATAAGGGTTATGTTTTAACCATTATATATCTATCCTTCATACACAATCATATACTATAGTATAGGTTTGTTGTGCAATCTTTTTAATGTAGTTGCTAAGTTTTTTTCATAACTCATAGCTCAGACTAATTATTTTTATTTACAAATAAATTTGAAAATTGTTCTAGAGCCCTTTTTTTAAATAGAAATTATAAATTAAATAAATTTTATTATTATTCTTTTGTGTATTTACTTTCGTTTTTTGGCTAACGTAGACAACCATTATTTTAAAGCAAAACTTAAATAAAAAGTTCATTACAACCTACGTTATATTAGAGCTCTGTAATATATTAGAGACATCTTTGGATTTATTTTCATAGTTTTTTTTTACTAAAATTAAAAAATTATTAGCTAAATCGATACTAAATAACTTATTTTTTCTTAAATAAATTATTTTTATATTATTGCTGGTCGATTTTATTTGTGCTAATGAATATTTATTTTTGAAGTTATTGTGATTTTTTTTTTTTATCACAGAATGAAATAAAATCTGTACAAAATTGAGAAGCTAAAAATATTTACAACAAAATTGATTTTTCTATATTTTTCATTTATATGAATTTTTTTCGAATTAAATGAAGAAGTTTTATTTTTTGGTTTTGGAACGTTTTAAATACATAAATGTGTTAAATACTTTTATAATGCTACACCATTGTTTGATTTTCATGAATTAAAAATCCAAAATGATTTTTTTAAATAATTTTAAGGCAAGAGGAACTTTACAATTATTGCAAACTATAACTATTCTTGAAAGTTTTTAAGTTTTTTATCTCACAATTTTTCATCCAATCTATCGTAATTATCATACGTTGTTTAATTTTTTTTAGAAACATTAAAGTTATTTATATATTGCCATTAAAAGTTATTTTAATTATTAAAACGCCAGCTTTTACAAATTGGTATTGCAATTAGCCTAAAAAAATATTTTTCAAATCTTTTTCAAATTGAAATTTGAAAATAAAATATAAAAAAACTTCAATTTGAACATGAAATTGTTTATAGAATTGGCAAATTTATAGTTTTAAGTATTTTTAACAAACAAATATTTTAAAAAAAGTTCAACAATTACTTTGGTATTTCTTAAGATTTTCTTTGAATAATTTTTACTGTGATTACTGAGTAATATTAAAAATATCCAAAAAGAAAGAAATGAAAAGAAAAGGAATTTGTTAAATCTAAATTAAATTTTAAAAAGATTATTTTTGTTGCTGCTTGTGTTGTTTATTATTATTGATTTAATAATGTGTTGGTCACCTCAGAGAAGGACAACAAAGGACTCCCGTCCGGGTGATCGGTGTACGTGTTGGATGTGTATGCGAGAGCTGTGTGAGCTGTGATATTTGGGATATAGTGTCGGCCGGATGATGATGGTGAGCATGATGTGATTGCGTTTGATGATGGGGATGATGGGCCATGTAACCGTTGCTGCGCGTAAGATAATGCGATTGGCTGCTGTCTATTCCCAATGATGATCTAAAAAATAAGTTTATTCTACTGAAATTTTTAAATCTAAATTTTTTTTATGTATTTATTTGTGATCTTTCCATGCAAATACTTCATCTACCTTGATCTAGGCTAAGGGAAAAACTATTATAAAACGCCAGTGGTCTAAGCTCCTATAAATGCTGTTCTTGATAAGTATGCATAATATATTTCACGCCATATATTACTAAAGAGCATGCAGTCAATTAAGCTAAAGCATTCAATCTGGTGATTCTTGTTTTTTCTTTAAAGGTGGGCACTCACTTATACCCATTCTCCACCGAAGCTTATACTCATTATTACAGTATGTACAACGACGGAAATTTTGTATGGAGAATCAAAAAATTTCATTTTAGAATTAAACATATTTAACGCTCGTCTCAAGCAACTTGAATATGATTTAAAATATTTAAAAGGAAGAAAATATTTTTAAATAGAATTCCTCTGCTGCTTTGTCAACATTCAAATTTCGATAAAACAACTTTTAATTGCTTAAAATTTTACCATTCTAATAAAAGTTCAACCATCGAAAAAAATATCTTAACGTATTCAGTTTTCCATAAGATATTTATTATTGATTCCATAATCAAATTAAAATTTATGAGTGACATTTTTTTAAACGATACAAGAACCCAATTTTTTACTATACAAATCAGCCAAAATTAACAAAAATCAAATTTAGTGAATGTTATTCAATCAAAGAATTGAATTTTATTATTCCTTTGTGTACTTGGATATAAAAAAAAAGTTTTGTTTGTATTTGTGCAAAGATATTAAATTCTTTTTCGTGGAATATATATGCAGTAGAATCTTTATTTTTCTAAATTTTTAGTTGACATTAGAAAAAAAATTTCTACTAGAAAAACCAAAATAAATGTTATTTGCAACCAGACTGAAACTAGAACAAGAAGAATAGGCAGTAGTGTCCCGAATATCATCCTGATTAGATTATGCATCAAATAACAAAAATATCAGCTTGGCGTTAGAGTCCCTGGATCAGACAATTAGATATTGTTTGATTACTCTTATAGAGCAAAGGATAAACTACTAAATAATTTAAATATGAGGCTTCTTGAAATCTCTTTTCGCACATTAGATCACGATGGCCTCAATAGTGACAGTTTCACGAGAAAAACAGTAGGACATCTAAAAATCCTACTATTGACCTCTCCTTCTTTTATATAGCCAGTTTACCATCCATATGTGTACCAAACACAGACAAGTCAAGGGATATTGTTTAGTTTCTGCCTGGTTGTGGCCCTCTAATGCACCTGAACCATATACTCAAGTATTGAGTATTACATACTCTTTCATTCAATTTTTTTGAAAATACCACAGAATTTTTGCCTACGTCTACATAACTAGCTTTATATGATAAAAATTTTCTAAAATACTGATTTTTGAAATATCGCGTCATAGTTTTCCTTCGTCAAGTAAAAATTACATCTTATGAAACGAGACTTTTTAACCAGGCTCTAAAGAAAAAAACCAAAATATTTTACTGAAAATCAAGCATGAAATTAGTTTTCGCAACATAAAAAATAAAGTGCATCAGTGTAGAAAATACAAGCGTACAAAATATTAAATTCTTTTACTTTATCAATAGGACAAAAAGCAATAATCCTTTAATTTTCCCATTCTAGTCTGGAAGTAAGATTCGTTAAGAATTTTAAACTAGTGTTTCCCCAAAAACAAGACACAACAAAATGAAAGTTGAACAAAATAAAAACACCCTTAAAAGGAATAGAACTCAAAATAGGGACACTCACTGAGTGCTTGCGTGCTGAGGAGCATGGTGATAAGTGAAATACTGGAATTGCGAGTATGATGCAGGACTCCATACCTCGCAGCTATTGCTATTTCCAAGACTATTCTGATGATGATGATGATGATGGTGTGAATGGTGAGCTTGTTGTTGATGGTGCTGATGTAGATTAACATCTGAATGATTATGATTGGTATCTTGATGATTAGTTGATGGCTCTGAACTACTTAAAATATGTCCATTATCATAACCATAAAGTGTATCAACTGTATCAGTTGTATGAATTTGATATATATTAACATCTTTGGTGTTACCATTCCATTTTAAATGTTGTTGCTGATGTAGATCTTCGATTTTATTATGTTGGTTATCATTGTAAATACCATTTGTAGTCGGTGTATCATTTGGTGAATTAGCTTTTATAGAACCTCTAGAATTATTATTTGTAGCTGTTGTACCCCACATAAGAACCGTTTGACGTTCATAATTTTCAGGTGGAGAATGTTCAACTTTAGGTGTTACAGTAACAACATTACCTGAACTAGTATTTGAATTAGTAGTATTATTATTTTGACTTGATGTTGAATTTAAAGCTATTGTTGTAGTATTACTAACTGGGGAAGTACCATCCGAAGAACATGATACTACTTCCATAATTGGTGGTGATGTTTTTGGAGTTTTAATTGGTATCGGTATCACCTAAAATGTAAGTTGTTGAATTACAATACATAATCAATAAATTTAAAATTAATTTATTTATACCTGTGATGCCGTAGTTGGACTACCATAGCCACTATAAACACTACGTATATTTGTATCATTAGTTCCATAATATTTGTTAGCTTCCTGCCATTTATCATCTTTAGCAGCTATACCATAGCTATCATATGAAAGAAATCCATTTGTAACATATGATGTTGTAGCTGATGTATGATATTCTGGATAATATCCACTAACTCCTTGTAACCTATATTGATGGAATAAATTTTCAGTAACTGGATAAAAATTTGTTGAATGAACTGATGGTGTCATATAAATATTATCAGCAGCCGAAGCATAAGGTGAAGTTGTATACATTGGATTTAGATTTGAATAAGCCGCTGCAACAGCAGCTGCGGGATCTGGAATATATTCAACAACTGCTGATGGTGGAGTTACCTGTAATTAATTAATTAGTAAAAAAAGAGAAGATCTATAAATTTGGGGATAAAAATTTTACTTGTCCTAATGGTGAATTTTGTTGTAATTTACGTTTTGTTCGACATGTTGATAAAAAATCACGTAATTGTGTCTTATAACGTCGATTACTACGTTGTGGTGTAGCCGGTGGTGGTAATGATGTTGGTGATGAATCATTTGGTGTAACAACTAACTGATCTGTTTCCGAAAAATATGTTGATGCTAGACCAGTATCTAAATAGCTTACTTTAAAGTCCATTGTTCGTTTTCCAAGTAAATCACGACCTTCCTCCTCCATTAGTTGGCGGTGAGTACATATCACAAAATCTGGTTTAGAGTTTTTGTAAACTAGTCTTGAGCTGAAACAAAAAGATTTAATAATATTTTATTTTTTATTTTCATTGACTTACCTTGTTTGCAGCCATTGCCATTCCTGATCTTTTTTTTGGTATCTATATGCAATCATTCCTGATGCTCCTGTTTTTAAAACTGTCAAAAGAAGAAAAGAATTCTAAATTTCGATACATAAATCAGAATAAATAATTTTTTTTTAAATAATGGCCTCACAAGTCTGATATGTTTGTTTGAGAAGAGTTTTACTGTATTAGGGGATAAGAAATTTAAATAAAAATCGGCTCAAGCAGATGTTGCGGGGGCTACGTACATATCTAACAATAAGTGATTGTTAAATTTATTACGCCTCAGACCAAAACTTTTGGCAGCGCATTTGAAATCAGTGTCTAAATACAAATCCAAATAAAGTAAAGAAAGTGGCAATACTGGATTTAAGAAATACATATATGAAAAATATGATTGATGAGTAATTTGAACTTTACGTAATTCCCTGGATCAAGACTTTTAAATGGTCCGCAGTTATATTTGCTCTTATGAATTTTAACAAAAAACAGTAAATATAAATAAAATGAAGACCTCTGATTTTTCGACTGTTTTAATTGTTTAATAAAGTGTGTTATAAAAGTAACAAACTCTTTTTTAGTTTGTCGTGATCTCAAGTCAAATGAAAAATGCAGAATTTAAAAAACAAATAAATATTACTTCTTTTCACCTCTTTGGAAATCGCAGGCTCGTTTTTAATAATTTTTCAGTGATGATTTTTGCTTGGAAAGTCTTTGGGTCATAAAAAGATTTGAAGATTTGAGATAAAAAGCATTTGAAGCTTGGATGCTTTATCCCAGGTATAAATTTTACATTTAATTCATCAGTAAAGTAGGTAGGTATATGTATATTTCAGCAAATGTGAGATTTTTTTATACTGGAAAAGTACATTTTCCTCTATTGAATTAACTACGACACAAAGAAATTATAAATAAATTTAAAATTCTTACTTACGTTCCTGATGCGCACTTGCAACGTACGCTAAATCATCATAATGAACAAGATCATATCCTCCTAAGTTAACTAATTCAGCATCTGAGTAACCAAGAATCATTTTTCCTCTTTGAATATTTACAAAAAAAAACCAAGTTATTTTAATTTTTTTGTAATTAGAAAAGCAAAAATATACCTCTGATCCATAGAAACCAATGACAAGTCTAACTTATGTTTTGATTTAAACATATTTTCTTTTTGAGGAATTTCTAAAAGACTTGGTGGTCCAAAAGGTGTACAATATGCAAATAAACCTAATGGTGGTTCTTCAGTTTTTCTATTTTGGCCATGTAGGATTTTAATACGTCCTCGTATATCTAATCGTAAGAAACCGGAAGTATTATCCAAAAGGCAACGGAAACGTACAGTAAAACTTCTTTCTAAATATGAACATTTATCAGGTGCTAGAGTTTCACCTAGCGGAATACCAGACATATCGGCTGGTAGAAATGAATTCCACAATAGCTGACGTTGTAATTCTTCTCGATCCTCTGAATGTACAAGCTCATAAACAGACTGATGAACAATGTCTGACTAAAAAAATATAATTAATTATAATATAAGTACACATATTCATGATTAATTTATAGATTATTATACATAAATATATATATATATATGTATGAGTAAGTTTAATTAAATTTTTATGCAAATTATATTTATGTGTGCGCGCTTATGTAAATGTTTTGGCCCCTTGACCAAGTAATTTATTGAACCTGATATAATATATCAAAATGTAAAAAATTTTGCCTTTAGTTGTGGCTCACTAACATTGATGGTAACTATGAGTCTTGAATAATGAATGGTGTTGCCCTGATGATTGCAGAGAATACCCAGTTAGGGGCATATTCAAATTTTTCGGCAACTAAACGCACCCTACTGTGGTTTTTGTAATAAATTTCAATCGATTGGTTTAGTTTTTATGGAGCAATTGGTAGATTTTTTAAGTTCATAAATACTAAAAAGCGTTGTACATATTTTTTTTTTAAATAATTTTTTTTTAAAACGATTTATTGATTTGTAGTTTACTTAGACTTTATCGAAGCCCAGGAGTTGCTTGTATCTTGGTTAAAAGCGATTGAAATTAAGATATTTTTCAACAGAAAATTATATCACTTGTAGACACAAATAAAGAATTTATCTTTTTTTTTTAAGGGTTAATAAAAATTCAGCACACAAATATCTATGAGTGAAAGGATTTTCATGCTTTATACTTTAATTGTAGACTAAATAAGAAAGTGTTTTTTGCTTAATAAATTTTGAGAGAAAAAAGATTTTGAATATATCTGTGTATTTGCAGAAGATGGTATTTAGCATTATGCTGGTATTAATGCATATCTGATCCAAGTAAACAATTTGCGTTACGTGATTTATTTTATATTTTCGTTAATTTTTTCAATTGAAAGCGGACTGAATTCATATTTTACTAGTGTTTATACTTTATATCCGCATTTTGTTGTTGTGTCTGAGTGAAATTTTTTGTTTGTTCCATTATTTAAAATATGAATATATGTATATGTATATTAAAAACTTTAATCAGAAGAAAATATTGTACTACCGAAATCGGATGATCGACTAATACTAGAAAAAACGATTATTTATTGTATTGAGGTTAAAAAATGTTTGTTGTTAAAGTGAATTGGCGCATAACGAAAAAAGCCTTAGGAACGAATTAAATGATTATTAAATAAGATCATCTGATCTCACTTTTCATTTATGGCTTCATTTCAATAAAAATAATTCCAGTGAAAAATTGTGCTTATTATTTATAAAATTCGTTTATTTTATTCTTGATTTATTTTGCTGTGGTTTTAATTTTCTGGTTTATTGTAGTTTATAAAATTGAATTTAATATATTGTATACTTAAAGACAGACTAATATTTTTTTGGATGAATATAAAGAAATTTTTTTTCGCAGTGAAATTTTAGGCTTTCTTATTACCATATTTGTATACAAAAA
Source organism: Acrocera orbiculus (assembly GCA_947359355.1). Classification (NCBI taxonomy): domain Eukaryota; kingdom Metazoa; phylum Arthropoda; class Insecta; order Diptera; family Acroceridae; genus Acrocera; species Acrocera orbiculus. Next base: position 20,924,602 of record OX375756.1, on the reverse strand, counting down.
AATCCTTGCAATAGATTCTAAAAACAAGTTTTTGTTGAATCAAATCAAATAAAATTTACTATTAAGGCCAATTTTTAAAAATATTTTTCATTAGTATGAAAATAGATTATGATAGGATATCTGTCATCAAGGAAAGTATTCCTTCTTTCTTACTTCAATTGCCATAATTTTGATGCAGTTATATGTATTCCATATAAATTTATTATATGCAATTAAATTTGCGTTTCATCTTTTCTCCTCCTATATATTTTTCGTGCAAAAGAGTTTCAGGATAGAAACTCAATTATATTTTGGTTGTACCAGTTGTTCTTAAAAACTAAACTCAAAAAATGATATAATTTCCTAAAAGTAAATAGAAACGATTAATGAAAACGCCTAAAGTAAACATAAAAACCAAAGAAATATTAATTCATTAAACAAATATTAATAAATTTTTGAAATATTTAATTTACTAGCCTTTAGAATATAACTGTAAAAGACAAAATCTCTGACCTAATGAACATTTTAATAATATTTATAGCTTTCTTACTATACTTAGTACAAAATATACAAAAAATAAAATATAAATAAGATTTAATCAAAATTAAAGATTTATGTATCTTACAGCAACCTTCTAAGACCGTAATTTTCATGAGAGATTTCGCTTAAATTTTATTATATTATTTGAATTTATCTGATTGTTTGTATCATGCGCTGATTTCAATCCTATAATACTAAAATACTAAAGTAGTGGAACATAATATTAATTCAAGATACCAAAATTGAAATATCAAGAAGCTAACCAGCAAACCATAATAACTGCTTTTAGTATCGAAATGCAATCAGTTATATTAAATTTTCAAATAAATCAACACACGATTAAAATATTGATTATTGGTTGTATGGAATATCCCTTTCCATTTTGGAGTCAGATTGGAACAGTTGATTTTTTTGTAATATTTTATATTTCCCTTTTTTAAATAAACATTTCTCGTAGGAATTCCATTATTGCCAATTTCTTTTTCTTGCCAAGATTTTACATAGAGAATCTGAAATATTTACTCTTGAGTTTTTAATTTTAATTAATATCCTTTTATTAGTTAAAGTAAATTTGATAATTGAAATGATCTTTCTCCTAATATAATTTCTAATACCAAATTAGTTTTGAGCATTTTTTTGCTTTAATAATAGTTAAAATAAATGAAAAAGAAACCTTCTGTTAGCTTAATAAAAATTCTATAAATCAAACATTTTGAACACAATATATCGACACTGCAATTAATCAAGATGAAGTTCTTGTAAATTGAGACATAAATTTTGTTAGCGTTGTTCATTTGGACTTTTGGACCTCCTTTCGTTGATTATTTTTTTATAATTCTTTTTATTTGTATCAGCAGTATTTAAAAACCTGTATACAAATTGCTTGTAGCATATTGGGTCCTTAAGAAATTTTAAAATTGTTTCTTTTACTGTTTTTAATGTAAATGTTATGTCGGGTTTAATTTTGAGGCAAATAATATTTCCCTCTTATTGATTTTTTAAAAAGATTTTTCAGTTATTTTAACTTATTTTGATATGTTTTTTAGTTTTATGGATTGTTTTTTTCATATTTTAATACAAAGAATATAATATTCCTTAGAATCTTGACATGATTAATCACAGGATTTCTGTGAAATCAATGACAACGAACTGAAAATTATATCACGATGCATTAGATAACCCTTTCTCAAAAGCTGTTTAACAGCAGGAGGATTATACAGAGCAATGCAAGGTGCCTTTTCCTTCACCACGTGCTCTAGGTTGGCAATCTATAATACATCTTAAATACTTTAAAAAAAGGTAAATTAAAAAAATAATTAAAAATAAGACACTATGCTTCCAAATGTTTCCAAAATAAAAATTAGAGAAAATTTAGGTACAAAAAAAAATATTTGTAATAGTGATGTCAAAAAATAACATTTGGTGCATTCAAATATATCCAAAAATTTTTCCAACAAATATATTGGAACAAATTAGTTTTTAGCTTAAAAGTAAAAAAAGATGCAACACTCAACGAATAACCATAATCCATAAACATTATTTAATGTATCTGATACCATATTAAAATAAAATTTAGACAAAATGTAGGTCCTATTAAATAGCTGTAATTTAATTGGTTCCCAAAAAATTATAAGGAACGAAAAATAATCAGTTGATGCATTTAGAGTTTGGCAAAGTTTTTTAAAAAAATGTTATCAACATTTTATTTGAAAAATTGTGACAAAATTCATAAATTTATGAAAATTATTTTTATTTTTTGCATTTTTTGTCAGACAATATAAATTGTATTGTTTTTTTTTTTACCTGGTGAAATCCTAAATAGCTTTCTATGCTATGGGTTGCAAAAAATACTTCTCCTTCACATGTTAAAATCATCAAAAATCCATTGAGGGCCTAAAAAAATTAAATTATTTTATTTATTGAATATAAAAAATATTATAATTATTTATATATTTTATAAGTATAACAAAATAAAAATAAAACTTTAGAAAAATAACCGGAAATGATAGTCAATTAGAGCAATGATCTTATTTAAACGTAATCAAAGTATGAAGTTGTCTAACCGCAGTCTGAACCACTGAAATCTAAGTAAAACCCTTTGAAATACTCAAAAAATTACACCTTTAATATATAAGTAACAATCTATGAATCCAAGGATGAAAGATATACAAAAATCTCATCCATCAGACTGATGTCGCCGACGCGCCATGTAAATCTTTTTCGTCTTCTTTCAATACACTATATATGTATGGCTTTTGTCTATGCCTTAAAAAGTCTGTTGAATTGCTATTAAAATCGCATTAGGAATAACTTCTACTGGTTAAATCTATTTTAAAAACTATGTATATATATATATATATATATACATTAAATGAGGATCATTCTAACCGCCAAAGTGGTAAATTGGCCAAAGAAATATAATTTTTAGAATCAGAATACGAGTATCAGTTCATTCATGTAATGAATTGATGAGAGAATAGTTATAGTTATGGTTATATATATATATAAAGATATATATATATATATATATAACTTGAATCAGACCTTCTAATTAGATACTATTAGTTGGAATTTGAAGAAATCAAAAAAACAAGTTAAAAACAACAACATACTAAATAGAAAAAACTAAGAAAATTAACCAAAAAACAAAAGGAAAACTATTTGAAGGTCAGTCTAGGTGAATTTTTGGTTATTCTTTTAAAGATTTTGAATGAGCTTTCTTTGTGAAAGGTGAATAGTTCATATTTCATTTGGCGCCAAGTGTAAGGATCTTTTCCTTTAAGACATAAATCTCAACCTTATAAAGCTGATGATGTCGATTTATTTTATATAAATTAGCTACTCTGTTAAATAATATACATATATTAATTGCTTTGATTCTTTCAAATCAAATGTCAGCAAAATTGATGTTTTCAAAATTTACAATTTTCTGTTTTTTTAAAAAAAAATTTTTATTTCAAAGGGAGTTCAATATTAAAAACTTTATGGCTGAAATAAATAAATTTGGAAGCAAAATTTTTAGCTATACTTATTAAATAAGGCACAATTAATGTCGTTTAAACTTATAAGGACCAAGACACATTTGCTTGTTTTCTGGGATGGATATTAATAGTGTTTTTTTTTTAAATATTTTTCAAACACAAAATTTTTGTTTTATCTATAGAAGCGTTATTTTGATTATGGCTTTTTTTTGTTTATACAAAAAACAATTCAGTATTATAATTAGAAGCTAGCGTTTAGGTATGTAGGAAGATTTAGTTTTCCTTTGTAAGTATATCCACTACACAAAAAATTGCTTACTTCAGTTTGGATAAAATAAAAAAGTAACCAGTAAACAGTAAATGTAAGCAAACTAGACAGCAATAATGTATCACCGAGCATTTCACCTAGACTGTCCATTGAAAAACGTAAAATTTGTCAGCTTTGTGTATTTAAGAAGTTGAAATAAAATTAAAATTGTTTACCATTGATTTTTTACAATTGGAGTACTTCAAATACTTTATTAATTTTACTTTTTTGAAGCTTAACTAGAAGACTGTAACAGATTCTAAAAAATTATTTAATTTTATTTTACTACCTTACTTAAAAACCTATTTGAACTAATGATTTCGCTTACATGAACTTTATTAAGGTATCTACATCAATTTAATTTACTATATCTGAGCACAAAAAACAAACTCTGTACAATTCCTAATGCAATATTTCAAATAAGGAAGACTGCATGACGCTTTACATATATGTACTAACTCGCTTATTAGTGGCCCATGAGAATTTCGTTTACTTGGGAATCTCTTGCGTTTCAATTAGATATAAATCTTCTTTTTTTTATGAGAAAATAGTTTTCAGTAAACACCTGGACAAGTGGCTATTACCTTTTGGCTATTATATATTTCACTTTTTAGCCTATTAAAGAAACTTCAGGAAATGCACACCTTTTTCACTGAGAATATAACCATAGCCATATTATTATTATTATATTATGTATACGGAACTGGCTGTTGCATCCCATTCCACACTTTTTAGTTGCATTCAATTTTGTCACGATATCAAATGCACTGGAAATTAGAAAAAGATGTTTTCATTGACAACTTGTTGGATAAAATTTTTAGCAAATTAGCTAACTTTTTTGAATAATGCAAGTTTTGTTTCCTGCGAAATATTCAGTGGTATGAGATAAATAAGAATATTGCAATAATTAATTCAAAATTTTAATTTCCATAATTTTATTCGATTCCTAAAGATTACTTGGTATTATTTTACGTTTTTATTATGTCATTGGATTTTATCAATTTAGTAAACAAATAACAAGAACCTCAATCTAAAAATCTTTATTTTGAGTATTCAGGCTTTAAGGCTAAGTAGGTAAGTTGCAAAGAAAAACAAACTTTAGATTTTTACTGGTCGACTAAGTAAGTCATAGTAATTCAATTCTATTAGAGCATTGCAAAATTATTCATATTCTCTAACTAAAGAAAATCAAAATCAAAACAATTCAAATAATAAATTAATTTTTTTAATAAATTGTTTTTTTGTTAGCTAATTAATATAGGTGTTAATTGGGTTAGATGCATTAATTTCAATCATACCCCTGTAAAGCTAAATATTAATTTTATGAATTAAATTAATGCGCACTATTCCCGTTAATAAGGTAGTGAATTATTTTTTAATTAATTTTTGCATTTGATAGACCAATTTACATAATAATAGTAAAAGTTATTAGTTTATGTATTTAGCTTTTTCGATAATCTCACGTAACTTTAGTTGTAGTTAAATAAAATATTCCGTGTACTCTGCGTGTGTAATTTATAAAGATTGAGTTCAAACAATAATGTTCTTTGTTTTTCAAACATAAGAAATGACTTTTAGATTAAATATTGTACATTATTTAAATATTCAACATTAAAATTTCATTCTAAGAGGAGAGTGTTGTTATTTAAAACCATTTCAATAGTTTTAAAGTTTAAACTTACACCATTATACTTGGTTAAAATAATTTTTATTTTTTCATCTCTTATCTTTTAACTTGCTTTTTTGCTTTAATGCCTAGTTAAGAACTAAATAACTTGTGCCTAAATTTTATTCATTTTATTTTTTTACATTGAATTTACCTGCAAAAAGATATCACCATCCATTCCATGCTCAAAGCTATTTATCTCTCTTGTCCGATATCCATCATGCCCATGCATATGCGAGAGAAGATTACCATCGTCTTTTTCTTTATGCATGACAACTTCAGATTCCATAAATAGGAAAAAAAGAAAAATTTCATTGATTTAATTATTTGAATAATAACTGTCCAAACAAACTAAAAGTAGAAAAACATTATTAGAAATTTGTTGTTTTGTTGATAACTACAGCTACAATTTTTATTATCCCCAAGTATTTGACTTTTACAACCCTATTAAAAACGAAAAAAATTATATAGAAGTAAATTAACTACACAATTTCTAAGGTAATTTATATTTCTTTTTATTATGTTCATTATATCATTTATCATTTTACTATATTTCACCCAAATAATATGAAAAGGTTATAAGTAAAAAAATTTCAGTTTATAGTCCTTATTCTTCATTACTTTATTTCTCATAGCTCCCCCACCCTTCTATTTTATTCCAAAGTCTTTAAAAGAATAAAGAAAATTTACTTGAGATCTTAAATTTCTTTTAGTTAAGCTATAAAAACAACAACGAAAAATACTTTCATAAAAAGTTATATGAGACCAGAACCACCTGGTCCGGTATTTTGGAATAAAAATAATAAAGACCAAAAACAAGAGAAGACAAACCACCCTTGAAAATGTATGAAATGTGGCGAAACAAAGGGTTTAGGTTTTTATGAGTTTTGGGTGGTAAATGATAGCCTCTTTAGAATGACTTATCAAACCAAAATTTATATATAGTTTTTGTTTTTTACTGTAGTGAAACATTTCTCAGTGTTTTTTTTTTTTATTATTTACGAAAGTATCTTAAATGATAGTAAAAACAAAGTTTTAGTTTTTGTTTTTTACGTCTATAAACCGTGAAAATATTCACCAAAAAAACATTAGTTAGTTGAAAGCCCAAAAACTGAAATTTCAATATCCGCATCTGCCTACACCCCTAATATTGTAAGGACTAAAAACGGTATACCACCCCGTAATTAAGGGTTTTAAGTTTTTCTGTTCTCACCGCAAATAAAAATACTTTTCTAGTCCTGTTGGGTGCTGCTGCATATTATCGTTTCAGTTTTTTTTTTTGTTTTTATTTACGTTTACTTTTTGTTTTTATTATTGCGGTTGTAGTCAGTTGCTAGTATATCTTTTGGATATTTAATTAGGGTCAAATTAAAATACTGCAAATGGTCAGCATAATGTCCATTATGGTTGAGTAATTAATTTTTTATACTTTTAGCTTTTTCCTTCAATTTAATTGTCATTTAAATTTGAAATATATTTTATTTCAAATGACATTTTGGTTGATTGTTTTTATTTTACTTTTTATACATTTCGGCAGAATTTCTGAGCATTTATTATTCACCCCGTTTCTTCTATATATTTATATATATCTATACATATACATGCTGTTTTGCTCCCAAAATATTTATATACACAAAATTTTGTTCTGGAAGAATAATTATTTTCTTAAGAAAATTTGTGTGTTTTTAAAACAGTTTGATTCATTAGAGATGTTTTCAAAGTGCACTTATTTAGTTGCACGATTTGGACAGAAATTATGTTTGTTCGCTGTCTATTTTATTGCTAGCCTTCGGCCCCTGAATGAGCATCTAGACAAATCATAAAAATTTTCAAGATCCATGTAAAAAAAATCATTTTAATTTTACTATTGTTTAGTGTAAATGTAAAAGATCTTTATGTGGACTTTCTTTCAATTCGTATGGTAGAAAAGAGTTCATCTCTCAAAATAGTGCAACAAAAAGACTTCAACAATGACCAGCCCAAAAAAGAATCACTCTTAATGAAAGAAATTAGTATCAGGCTTAATTTTACAGCCTTGAATTTTACTGTGGCAAATTTTTGACTTCAAAAATTTAAAAAAGCATAAACATATGTAGGTTTAGTTAGTTAATGAACATTTTTAATTTTATATCGCAAAAGCTGTAATAAACTTTACGAATAAGAATGGTTTTTTGACGTTACTGTAACGTTATTTGGAAATTTTTTGGCTAATATTCGCTTTAATTCCTGGACACCTTGAAATTTCTTCACTTCAATGACACTGATATTGAGCGCGTATATAGGAAAAAACCAATAGAATTAATTTATTTTAGACACATTATAGAATATTTTAACAAAACTTCATTATTCTCTATGCAATTGAAAAAAAGAAAAGGGTTTATAGGAGACATAGCTTATTAGTTCACCCCCACTTTAATACTTCTATTAATATTGTTATAGTAAGGAATATTATTAGTAATATTACTACCAAAAATTTGCTTAATGGCCAAGGTACTTTGTGACAAAAATAAAAAAAATTAAAAACAAAATGCTCAAGACAGAACGAAAAAATTTTTACCTTGAACTCTAAACCTAGCATACAAATTATAATTTATTTATTGAATTTAATTCATAGTTATTTAGAAAGCTAATATAATTATATTCTTCGATGAGGATAAATTTATTTGATTGTAGTTCATATTAACGGATAGTGATGCGTAGATAAAATTCTAGTTTACTGTTTACTTTGGCCATAAATAATTTGATTTATGTAATTAGCTCACAAATGATTAGTATTAATATTGATACCAATAATTTTTAATACAAAAAATATTATTTAGCTATCGATCCTATACTTTACAATTCTTTGTGCTTATTAATAGAGTTTCATCCATTCTTTGTGTAATTAAACAAAAATACAGAACATTATTGATAAAAATTTATTTTAATATTTAATTAAACCAAATACTTGAAAACCAAAAAAAACGAAATACTTTCTTCCCTATAAATCAGATATATAATTTTTATATAAAAGGATAAAAATATCCTTTAACTGACTCAAAAATATTCATTTTCTTCAAGTCTAAATTAATATGGGGAATATAAGGAAAAAGAAAACAATTCTAGAAAGTAAATAGGTGAAATAAGGACATGCGCTTTCAACAAGTTTGCAAAGGTCGACATTTAAGGATGGCACCGAAATGGTAAAGGATATTCTACCCTATTATTCTTGCTGGTTTATAGTAGTAGATAATATTTAGAATGGGTGGTTCTCCCATTTGGGGTTTTGCTAAAATTCCTTTGTGAGTTGACCTCGTAACTATAGTTAAATAAAATAAATATGTATATATGTATGTATATCTGTATACATATATATTTTTACCCATTTAACCTATATATATATATATGTATATAGTTAGAAAGGTACATAAAAGAAATCATCTATATGTATAATAGAGACGGGTAACAGACCTGAAAATTATCGAAGTAAGTTTATTTGGACTTGGGTTATGGTTCGAAACAAAAACGAATCCGGTTGAAAGGGATTTCAATATAATCCGAGGGTGAAGTATTTAAAAGAAACCGAAATGGATATAAATTTACTATGTATAAAAGATTTTTATATAATCAACAAAACCATTTGAAGTACAAGCTAAAATCTTTAATGGAACAAAGGGTGATAGAAAAAAATGGCAGACAGTTGGGTGTGGTTATGTTTCTCGGTATTAAATAACATTTTATATTATTTATCATAATATACGTCTTTTTTGTTTTGTTTTTAAATTTTAAATAATTGTACTGCAATCTGTCAGATTTTGTATCTTATGAAATTATTTAAGCTAAGGCTTAGTTTGACATGGTTTAATTTTTTTCTTTTTTTTTTTTAAAAAAAATCTTTGTGTCATGTTATCATCACGCAATAGCGTGACCGCAAACTTGGCTTAAGCAATTGACCTTCACATGTTGATTTGCATTAAAACGCAACAATTTCACTATGTCACGAATTTTATTGAAAAATTCTTTAAGACAACAACGCATTCTAATACTCAAAAGAAGTTAATATACCTTTTACTATCTAAATTGTTTCATTTTTTCAGTTAAACTACATCATTAATATTATACTTAGGAAAAGTTTAATGTGAAAATACATAAATACAAAACAAACTTATATTTTTATTAACCGTCAGTGTACTTGACAAATGCAGCTGGCCGAGTAAAAATCTCTCAAAGCAACGAAAACTGTGTGAAAGTAGCTCTAGTAGACGGGTGTTTTTACCTAGCCCGATGTTTGTTTTCTTGTTTTCTAAATCAACAAATTAACTCCAACTGAAGCTTAAGTTTTAATGAAGTAGTATAGAAGCTCGCAACGTGTAAAAACACATGACTTAATTTTCATTACTTATCGTTAGATATGAAAAATTTGATTCCCGGATTTGAAAGGCTAATCTTTTGTATTCGTGAAATACGTGAAATTATGTGAAAAAGATCGGATAGTAATTTTAAAAAAATTTTAAAAAATCACATACTTTTGAATTTTTCTCGTCTCTATAAGAATTATGCTTATACTTTTCCAATTCTTCTAGACTTTCATTCTGTCAATTACCTCATTAAGAGCATTCAAATAAAAAGACTACTGTGTCACAAATTACTGAAAACAAGGGCGAAATTATGTACACAAATTAACCGGCATCCTCCTTATTTACCAACCAATTGACTGTTGTAAGATATTAAAAAAATTTTTTAAGGAAAAAGATTTGGTTCTCAGGCGATAAAGAAAGAAAGTTAGAGAAAAATTCAAATCAAAATATCATTCTTAGTGGATACTTTGTTAGTAAGTAAATCTGAATTTGGCTCATATTGACTGAAATATCATACTTGCCCTTTTTTATATGTAACATTCTTATTGTTGGACAAAAGAAATGACGTATAATGTTTGCTCCAAATTTTTATAATAATTTTGGTCTATAAAATTAGTTAACTTCTGTTAGGTAATCAATTTTTTGAATTTATCTACGCATCTCCTATAAATTATTTATCCATTTGAAATTTTGAAAAATTCCTATTGCATGTTTTATTTAATTAAATTAATTTACTTTCAAATAATGCTATTTTAATTCCGGTAAAATACATTTTACCTAACTAAATATTAGTAATAAAAACAACAACGTCAAAAACCAAAATAAAGGTTAATAAAATATAAAATTTAAGAGTGTTCTAATTACAGCAACAGGAATATTTAATTATATAAAACATATAAAACTTTTTGAATGACTAAATTCCATAGTAAATTGCTATAAAAATTGGCTTCAATAAATTCAAAATATTTTTTTTGATTTAGCTCAAAAATTAGCTTAATAAATCATTTTAAATACTATCATGAATAATTTCCTACAAAATTTTACTATAGTTAAAGTACTATAAATGGCGTAAATTAAATCCATAAAATAATTTCTTTACTTGAAGAAGAAAGGATGAAAAGAGGTCACGTCATACTCTTTTTTCTTTCCTTTTTTGTGCCAACTCTCATGGTCAAAATTTTGCTGGTATATATATATACATATATATTGCTACATTTACTAACGCCCCTTTTTCAGTATTCCGGATCATAGTAATAGAAAAATTCAAGCCTAGTATTATTAATTTTCACTCGAAACTGCCAAAATTTTAATATAATGAAAAGAGTTGGTCATATTTTTTCTTTATGTTATGATTTTTATCATAACTAATAAATTTTAGGTGAAATTTATTAATATTACTGAATTTTGTGATATATTTTGCTTTTTTCTAGTTTATTATTGTATTTTGCTTTCTTTAATTCTCTATTATAGCAACGCGCGTGCTTCTATTTTCACATCAATCTTCAAGCCAATTCCATTACTCAGCCCCATAGTTGCCATCTTTCGCTTTAGGGGGTGATGGTGGTTTTTCGACATTTTTCCTTATTTTAGTTATTAATGTCTTCTAGTTTTTATTTCGACAATGCTCGTTTGGCTGAATATTAAATACAGTTCATTGCTATGCCAGGCGTACATCTCAGAATTTACCTTCGACCCTATTTCAAAAAGGGGATAGCACAGCCTATTCCTTTGAGAATTGACTAATACTATATATGGGTGTTGCTTTACCATAAATTATGATTTTTATCAAAAATGGTGAATTCTTATATTTTTTTTTATATTATTTTCTGTTTAGATTTTTTTAAAGGTTTTTCTAACCCATCTCATGTAATTTCACCTCATATAAATTTAAGGAGATTGAATAAAAATCACAAAATCCTAATAAAGGAAAATTTCAATTTTTGCTTTTTCAAAAATTGTTTCTGTTACTTTGCAAAAATTTAAACCTTTTGACTTTGTCATCTTAAAAAACACAAATTAAAATTCCAGCGAACTTTGTGCGTTGTTACTTTCTAAGAGATAAGTATAAAATATTAGTAGCTAGAAGTATAAAACCTTCTGCAATGGACAACATCATTGAATCATAAAATCTTCTTGATATGTACAAAATAGTAAACACGAGCTTTTCCTTGAATTAACGCATTTATTTTAAGCATGTCAGACGGGTCTGAAACTGATTATGCATTAAAGATTTATTTAAATGCTGTGTTTTTCTGATTTTAAGGAATTTCAGTTTTATTCTTGTTTTATACTTGGTAATAGGGCAATGATTCACATTTAACATAATTACTACAAAACACGTAAAAACGACTGTCAATCAAATTCAAAAGTTTTGAAAAACGTTGAAATTTTCAACAATATGTTTTGATTCATATTATAAGTTACGCTGTAGAATTCTTAACCTCTTGGCCATTTTTTTTGATATTTTAAACAATATACTGAATGTGTTATTCTTCCATTCAAATAGAAATTATTTCATAAATTAATAATAGTTACCAAAGTTTGAACAACTTACTTCAAATTTTTACGAATTTATACTTTTTAATTCTGCTCAAGATTTAAATATGCACTAATTCTAGTTCATAGGTAACCCTCTTGAGAGAAATCCTCTATTGCTCTCATTTTATACCAAAACTTTTCAATACATGTATAATTAATTCATCTAAAAAAAAAATGACAAAAGGCTTTTTTTGGGAAGTCTTCATCATTATTTTTAAAAGATTTTAGCTACAACTTTTATGTAAATGGCCAAAACAAAATTTAATTTCGATTAATTAAAAATCGACTCAAAGTGATTAAGCTAAAAGATTAAAATACCCATTTTTACTTTCGTATAAATAAATTTATTAACCAAATAAAAGAAAAAACAAAACTACATTCTAATTCAAACAAAATCGCTAAAATGCTAGGCACGTGCTTAAAGAAATGTTTAAACATCCGGGACATTTAGTTCCTCCAAATGGTAATAGATTTCCTTGTTTTGGTCAATTCGAGGGATTTATTTATATTTACCAGTGACCATTGTCCATAAATATCATAGTAAAAATTAATGGAGCTGAACACAAGGATGTTAGAAAAAAAACCCAAAACAACAACTGCAGTCGATTGAATTATATATACAAAAAAAAAGAAAGGTAACCCTCTTTTAAGCAATTCCAAATTTTTCTTGTATTTTATGCTATATAATCCTCTAAGCCCATACTAATTTTTTCAAGAGATCTCTTAATGTCTAACAACATAAGGTTAGAAAATTACCACGCCAGGTACAATATCGTTGTTTAAGGGCTGCCATTCACCCTTGAGTCAGTGAGTAATGTACCTTCCTAGAGTCCAATTAACTTCATCGATAGGGTTCCAAGGAACATATGTAGTCCGATTGAAGTAAACTAAATTGTTTTAAACAATGATCTGGTCTTCAACTTATAGATAGGGGATATCCCCTTATATATAGAAGATAAATGAGCTTTTAATATAGTAGAGTGCTTATATGTATTTTGCTCTTCTCTAAATTAAGGAATTATTAAATATTTCCTTTTTTTGTAATTTTACATCTGTTTATGAAAAGGTTATCATAAATTCACACGAGATAGTTAACTAAATTATATTATGAGAATAATATATTTCGGTCAAAAGGGATGATATTAAGGTAAAATAACAACAACTAATATAGTTATACTATAAGACTTACCTTGAAAATAACTTTTAGTCCTTAAATAACTAACTGATAGCCTAAGAATACTCAGTCGATCCAGTTTACTTAAAATATTTTGCTCAAAAGGTAGCAATGATGCTAGTAGATCAAGTTCAGCATTTAAACGTTCACGATGCCTTTTTGAAGGATTACTTTTTGTAACACCGTCTTTAGGTGGTGGTTTTAAACTGTAAGAGAAAAAAAAATAAACTTGAAAAAACAGTGATAATATAATCAATATGTATGTGATTTTCTAAATTGAAATAAAACAAGACAATTATTAACTGACTTGCATTTCAAATGTTTCGTCAAATCATTGAAGGATCATTAATTTTCTTTTAGATGGAACTCTATTTTGGGTATTTCTTGTCTAAGTACTTGAGAATTTTTTGTTAATTAATTATATCCTAATTGATTTGGTTCTGGACATTTGATTATATAATTTCGGAGAATTATGTGAAAGGTGGCAAAATTTTTTATTTACTTATTATCGCTTTCCTTTTATCGCAGTTTTACTGAAAAATATTTAATAAACCATATATTTATAGATTGTTTATAAGTGAATGCCAGTGATTAAAGGGTATATCAAGAAAGCCAGAAAATTCTTATATTCAGTCCAGCGGCACGAATAGACAAAAAATAATCTATTACCCTTTATTGAAAAAAGATATCTAAGCCACTGGTACATTTCATATAGATCACTGTAGCAAACATTGTGGCACACACTTCGCAAAAATTTGACACCATTCCGTAAATTACACAGTGTTTACTATAATAAGTGGCATTTTAATATTCAGATTATTATCGTAAATTAACGTATATTTAAAAAATCTAACTTCCTAAAATTCATGAGAATAGATTCCAGTAAGAAAAACCCTAACTTGTTTTGCCGATTTTAAGCAAATTTTCAGGGAAGCAAATGCAGAAAGTGGGCCTACTGCAATAAGCCTCCAGTTCATTTGAGAAAAGACATTAAAGAGAAAATGTATGAAAACGGAGAGTTTAGAGAAAAATGTGCGAACGAAAAATTTTCTATATTACGAGATGTTTTCACTTGCTTCTCCTCCTACCACTTGTATACATAAATAGTGTAAAATATATGTTTTAAAATGGTGTAGTGTAGATAGTTCTATAATTGTGTGTATTTATTTCAGAGAGCAATGCTTTGACATTTCAATTTATAAAATTTTATAGGTTATGTTACCATAGGAAATTCGAATACTTTTTCTTAAATTTTGTAAAATAACATATTTAGGTGAAAAAAACTAAAATATTTTTAGATCAAAACACTCAAATAGTTCTGTAGAAACAAATAACATCAATTTGTTTTAAGTTTAAAGTTTTGTTTTTGTGAAAAAGAATGTTTTAATCACACAAATGTCGCAAGGATGTTCCAGTAATATTTGCCATATTTTGCAGGTAAATAGGGTAAAGCGGGGTATTCTCTATAAATGTGAATCAATGATTCGGCTCTCTCATCCCATATAAAAGTATATTACCTGAATCATTTGTGAGTAAAATATTCAACATGTTGGATATTTTCTCTCTTATTCGGGCTTTCCATATACTTTAAAAGGGAACTAAGAGCCGAATCATTGATTCGGAAATATAGAGGTTTAAGACTCTTAAGACTAGAGCAAAAATTCCTAAAGTTTCTAAAAAAGCAAAATTGAAAGAATTATAAGTATTTTTCTCAAATTCTGTTTTTTAAATGTAATTTTAACTTTGACGTATAAACGCATACATCAAAACTCTGCTGTAGAAACCCAGCTTGTTTTGGCATTTTCATATGTTTTCTAAGATGTGCACTTCTCGAATGCAAAATTAAAATTTTTGGCATGTGTGTATTAGTGAACGACTAATACAAAAGAAACCGATAGCGGCTTGAGAGTAAAAAATTAAACATGTTTACTGCCATTTCCATTTAATTTATATTGAACGAGAGAGATGCTTGATGAGTTGGAAAAAATATTGAATAGCCCCTATAATATTTTAAAAGTTTATTTTATCTTGTTTTCAGAAGCTACACTTATATCCCTTATATGTATAAATAACAATTTTCAGGTAGCATGAAAATGAATTCAAAACTAAAAATAGATAAACTTGAATTGTATTTTAGTTGTATGAGCTTGCATAGTGACGTCATGATAAGAAAAATTGTTTTTAGTTTCAGTTAACGTTTTAGGATGGTGCTCTGCTTTGGGGGGTAATTTTTTGTGTATTCCTAGTCTGGCAGTATATAGCCAGTAAAATTTTTCCGGGTAATTTCTTTAATAGCTGAAAGAGTGTGGTTTTCCAGAAGTTACGCAATAGTTAAAAAAAAGTGAGTAAGTCCATGTAGTAACAACCTTAGGTATCACTTAATACTTGAGGCATACCAAAATATTTTACCAGGGTAAAAAGGCTATCTGTAAGTCCCTAGCCTTGTAAAATAGAATATTTTTTATTAAATCAGTTTTTCAGGTAAAATTTACAGCAGCATTTTTCCTAAGAATTTCAAGTGATATCAATTCTTCTTTCTTTTTTTGTAATTTAAATATCAGGTTTTTGAATTATAAACATTTGTGTTTTCCACTTAATACATTACAAGTTTAGCTATTTTTCATTATTGGTGTTTTCAACCGAATGCAAAATTACTTAATAAACATTTTATGGAAAATACCCACTAAAAGGAAAAGAGTAGATGCAGTAGATTAATTAGTTTAGTTCATATTTTTATGACCCCCAAAATTTTTTTAAAGAAAAAAAAATTAGTTTTATGATTAATAAATTTATCATAAAAATATTAAAACATTACTTCATAAATTTTTTTTTTAAAATATTAATAGTTTGCTGTATTTAGAAAGCAAAGAGCAACAACAATTCCAACAATTTAAATTTATAAAAAGTCAATTTTAATATCGTTTAGTATCATATCTGATAAAAACTAACATTAGCATATGAATTCCAAACACCTGGATTAGACCTCGCTGATTATTTTACTATAATTCTATTTTGTAGTCATGTGAACTCAGACCATATGGTACCAAAGTCAGTGACAAGCGAAGTGTGAAGTTAGGTGACTGACTAACAATTTCATTTGATATTTATAATATTTACATTATCAGTTATATTAATGACTCTCAAACATTTTGGGATAGAGTAGACAAATAAAAAACTTTAAAAAAAACTTCAATTAAATCAAAAGGATAAAATACAAAAACAAAAGAAATTTCAAGTTTTCCAATATGTCCAGACCTGACCCAGTGAACTGAATATGTATCGATGAAAGCTTTGCACGCTATTTTGTGTTGCTTTTTTTCTCAACTTAGATGGCACTGTAAACAGGCTGCCCATTTCGTGCATATATAGTGATGGCGTGTAAGTCTCACATGCAGACCTAGGCATTGAGTCTAAAAATGAGTATATGCCTTATTCTTGTATAGTGATTGACTGAGTAGGAGGATGATGTAACTTATATTCATTCATATTAAACTATTTAACAATAAATTTTCTAATGCGACAAATATTACACTTTAAAGTGTTCCAAGTACCATTGAACTCGAAAAATCTTTGCACGCGATCGAAGGTGTGTCCCGACGACCTTCATATAAACCATAATAAAGGAATTTGTTTTTTTTTTCATAAATTTAGATACAAAATTGAAAACTGATACAAAAGGGTAAAAGTGTTTAACACAATTAATGTTTTGTAAAATTAAAAAAACAACAAATCCTGACAGGATAAATAGAGCTTAGTGTAAATCTATGCTGTTATGGCAAGGGATACACGAATGCATTAGGAAACCCTTTAATGCCAATCTATAATCTTTTGACATTTGCAAATCAGTTTTCCTCTATAATTAATTAGATTAAAGTAACTAAGCTTATGTGATTGTCTCTTTTTTTTTCACTCATTACGCAAGCGAAAAAAGGCGTCAACAAGTTTGAAAAGGATTATCTTTTTGGATTTTTGAAATGTCTTCAATTTCTGTAAAATATATATTTTTAATTCCAAGTGATTGGTAACTTGAGCTTTTAGCTTTTTTGAAAGTCACTTAGCTAAGCTTATATAAGAATTCAGCCACAAATTAAAGGAAGCCAATTAGATAGGGAGAAGCTGGCGCTTGTTATTTTACAGTAATCTTAAACCTTAAGGGGTAGAATTAAGCTTTTGAAATTAGTTTAAGAAAATTCTTTTATTTAGTTTTTCTTGAAT
This sequence comes from Acrocera orbiculus, assembly GCA_947359355.1. NCBI lineage: Eukaryota > Metazoa > Arthropoda > Insecta > Diptera > Acroceridae > Acrocera > Acrocera orbiculus. The sequence continues at coordinate 20,906,865 of OX375756.1, read as the reverse complement.
ATTTTATACGATTGTTTTTCTTTTAATGAAAAAATTAATGATGCTGGTTAACTAAAGTTATGCATAAAATTGTACTAACAAATTATTTACTAGGGACATAATAACTCATCATTTGCTTGAGTGATAGCTCCTCTAAAAGAAAAGGTTCAAAACTAATTTAGTAGTTCTTATGTCAAATTATTAAATTTTATTAAATTCACTTATTAACAACAGTGATTACAACAGTAATTCCAATAAAAATTTCACTTAAAATAAAGCAGTCATTAAAAAGTAACCATTGCTAAAGATTTTAATTAATAAAGCTAGATTACTTTTAAGGATTTCAAGCTTGGTGTTGCTTTGAAAACCTATCTAAATCTCCTACGAAAGTAAATTTCCTAACATGAGCTTCATCTTAAATGGAAGCTGCTAAAAATTTGATAAATAATTCACAATTGGAGGTGGCTTCAGGTCATAGGAATAACTAGAGAATAACTTAGAATATCGTAATATCTCATTTGAAATCGTTTTTTACACAAACAAAAACTTGAACAAAATGTTTTAGCATCATTCCAATTGAACTCCTTATAAAATTTATTGGAATATGACCTCTTTTGCTCTGTGGAAGGTCTTTACTTTTGCACTGGATATTTGATACTTAAAATTCGGAAATTTACAAATAAATCTATATCCTGCATTCCGAACATAAAATGAGACCAAGAATAAAATCTCATTAAAAATCGAGAAGTAAAAGAAATTTCTGTTGTCATTGATGGGATGAATAATTCTTTTAGATCTTTGAAATATTAATGATTTTATATTTAGTGTAAATTAATTTATTGAAAACCAAGGCAGCACTTAGCCTTTTCAAATTTATGATCAAATTTAACTTTAAGAAAGCCAATTTATAAATTTATAATTTTCAACTGCAATAGATATTTATCTTTATGAGAAAATAATGAAAAGCCTCCCGTATTAAAAGCTCATTTAGCTTAATAACATTTTTTATTTAAACACCTAAAATAAATATCGTCATTTCTGAAAGACGTTTTATGACTATAATTAAACAAAAACAACAACTTAAAAGAAAAAAACAATAAAAATATACATATATATATTATATAAGCTTAAATAATAATCCTGAGGCACCAGTAGACCTCATTACATAACCAGCAAATAATTAATATTCGTAATCTTGTTCCAGGTATCGCTTATGAATTATATCCATGCCGAGCTCGAGCAAAATTCATAATAGAAGTTAAGGTTCCTTTACAAACTAAATCTATATAGATTGAAAATGTTGTTGTGTTAGCTTTATGAGGGCCTTACAGGGCAATTATGTCATTTACTCCATCATTTTAATAGCAATGGATGGCTTTAAATATAGCTAATAATGACCTGCGAGGTGGATCTGCTGTTCATTTTAATTATGGCAGGATATCATTTTCTTTGAAATTAAAATAAAAATAACGTAGAAAAAAATCAACAATTGTTTTATAATGAATGATTATATGCGGCATCATGGATTTTATTGGATCTTCTTATGTTGAATTTATGACATAATTCATATAATATGTTGTCTGATATTTTTTACAAGCTTTTTATAAATTTTACAAATTTGATAACAAAAAGAATTTATAAAAATTTAACAGATAAAATATGGTTAGTAAAATTTTTTCAATTATTTATAAAATTTTTATCCTAATTCTTGAGAAAATCTTTATAGAGAAAAATTCATTGTCATCGCAATTTTTGAGTGTTTCCTCTTTTAAAAATGGAAAAAAAGAAATTATTTTTTTAAAGTATTTGTGATAAATATCCATCCATTTAGCCTAAAGTCATCAAATTTTCGTCTACGGTATTCTTATTCCAATTAGAAAATATATGTCTAATATTCGATAAAAACACGTCTACCTATAAGCAAATACAGTAATTTTTGGAATTTTCGATATTATTAAATGCCCGTTTTTTCTTAATTCTATATTATTTACATTGATTTCAGTTTGGTATCGTTTTCTTTGAAATATTTTTTCTTTTTTTGGCATTATTATTATTTTTAAATGGGTATATAAAGAAATTGTTAAAATTCTTTAACCAAAACTATAGAATAACTGCATATCATGAAGGCTGTATATTAATTTCTATAATTTTCCTATCATTGGATTCATGGCGATCATTAGTAATTTGTGTGGGATTTAAACTAATAGCCACATTATTAGCAAATTATACATGTGGTATATAGGGATCACAATTCAAGGTCTAACTTCTAATTGACTTTAATCAGGTGAAAATATTTAAGAAAACTGTTAAATATAAAAACTTTTCGTTATATTAATTTTTTTACTGTGAATTTCAATAATTTTATATTATATGTAGAAAAAGAAATCCTAATTTATTCAAATTAAGACTAGAAGAATCAACTGATCAAAATTACCAAATGAATCAATAGACCACAAGATATCCTTTTTAAAACCCTCTAATTTTTATAAAATTACTTTTTTTCAGGAATATATATTGAAATAGATACTAGTTATAGGATTAAAAATGGATATCCAGAATTTTTCAGTCTTTTCAAGTAGCACTTTTAATTGATTTTAAGAATCGACTAGTAGAAATTTCAAGGATTAATTTAAACATAAAGAACTATTTAAGGTGGCTCACATATCAATGGTAGCACTATTCAATAAATAAATCTAAAGAAGTACCAAAAATGTAAAAATTTTGTGAAAATTTGACGCTTGGCTTAGCCAAGTATTGTTTAGTCACAACATTTTATAACAATAAAAGATTGACTTATTGTTTGCTGACTTTAAAAGCCTTTTCCTCCTAATCACCTAATCACCATAAAATACCAAAAAATGTCAAAAACATTATTATCTGTTAATTTTATTTTCATAACGCAGCCGTAAGACTGCATGTCTAATGTGCTCTCTATTTCGAAGCCTCACGTTTTGATTCTTGAAAACTTTCGTTCCAAAATGTAATAAGATTTACGTTTCAAGAACTTAGACTAGTTTTAATATGAATGATGTTCTTAAACTGTCAAGTTCGGAAGCCGAAAACTTATGCCAGCTTACCCATACAAATCTTAAGTTTGCGTTGCTCGATATCAGTATAGAAATAAGTATAAGTGTTCAGTCTTCATACAGTAATTTTTTCGTATATTGATTAAGTACTGACGTATAGCACAGATGATATTGAGATCAATCCTAAAAGCTATTACTTCGTTATATGTTATTAAGTTGAAGTAGGTTAAGTCACTTTACTCATAGAAATCCGGTACTTTACCAGTCCTCTGAATACTACCTTAAAGTCACCTCAGGCTTCGAAACGAATATTTCGTCTCGAAAACATGAACAGCAACAAACTAAACAAATAATTAAAATGCATTACAAAATTTTATTAGTTCCGTTTAACTGGACAATACTAAAAATTTCTTTGATATAAATTTAACCTTGTTAAAAACTATGGATACTGGCACGCTACTAAAGTTACCTTGATTCCGTTCAATGTCTACAAAATGTTTTCATTTTTGAATTTGTTATGAACTCTCATATAATTGCTTGTTGCTTCGATTTTAAAATGTCTAGAGTTAACTTGATGATGGGTAACCGCGTCGCAAAATTTATACATACACTAATTGTAAGTATAGCTTTAAAAAACAAAAACAAATTAAATAAATACAACAAAACAAAAAACAGGCTGATGCCCTAAACTCTACCATAGAGAAATATGGTGGCGTGCACAATAAAACCGACGAAAATGAAAGTGATTGCGTTTCAAGAGTTCATTTTCTAAATAAACTGATTTCGTGTATGGCAAACAGATGGGCTTGAGGACACGTAAGGCGTTAACTTTGTCATCAGTTAATATAACCATCAAAGATTTTGTGTTTTACGTATTAAATTTAATAAAAAAATAATCCGTGAATTTCATTATTTTTTTTTTATACTTAAAAATGTTATTTTTCTTATTTTAAATAAACGTACAATTAAACTTCAGACAAAACTTAAATATTAATAGCCATAAGTCAACGCTTGAAAAGGTATCAATTAAAAAGCCATTAGCTACTGTTTTTTTCAATTTCAAGGTCTTTAAATAAAACTAAATGGCTTTAAGAAAAAAGGAGCTGAGGTAAACAATCTTCTTTTCTTTGTTTTTTGCTGTATTTTATAAAATAACAGCAAACGATAAATTAATCGCGAATAATATCAGTTTCATGGACCCATTAAACATCCATTCGAACGATTCACCTTATGCTAATCAATTTTGTGGCCTTTTTTACAAAATAAAATTGAAACAGTTAAGAAGGTGTCTCTAAATGTTTCCCTTTATCTTTTGGGATACTGTACTCAGGACCCATTTTAAAGCGTTGAATCTTCTGATAAGTAACATGTTAGGCAAACCAAAAAATTAAAATTGGACATTTGTCGTCCTCGCAATATACCCAGCGCCCGAACAACAAGTTGGATGACAACTTTATTAAGAGACTAAGTAAGTTAGATCAATACAAAATAAAAATCTGTGCTACCGGTCAAGCTAAAATTTACCTAAAATACATATATTCGGTTGGGTAAAAACAAAATTTTATTTTTGTTTTTATTGTTTGTCTTTAGGGTTATATAAAATTCCTGAATTTTTAATTTTCGATGTTTTAATTTAGCTTAATTGTTACTCAGCTCTATTTGTGATATGTTTGTTACCTTTATAATTATTGTCAGCTCTCTGCGAGAACCTGTTGTTTATTATAGAGTTTGTAAAGGGATATCACCGTTAGTCGTCCTTTTCGTACTGCTGTCTTATAAACTTAACTAATGATCATAAAAAACTAGGAATGTTTAATCGATATCCTTTTTTACTGTCTTTTATTTTTATGTAGTAGTAGAACTCTAAAGCAATTCTTGATAAGTTTGACATTAAATGTCATCAGTAAAATTTCAAATGAATTAGGATAAAGTTTATGCATTAATTTTAAGATTATTATATTCGATTTGAGGCTTGTTGTCGGTATACAATTTGCTTGTTAATAAAGAAAATTTAACAACTTTAGTTTGTAAGAAAAGTAATTAGTTTCTTTCTTGTAAACTGAATTAAAAAAACTATTTTATATTTTTTTACATTAATTAATGCATGAGTTATGATGGAAACGTGTCTCGCTAAAAAATTGATTAAGGAATAAGTGAACAGGTATCTTAGCCATTCTTAAGTAATATTTTAGTATAGCTTTTGTGGTCTTTTTAAATGTTTTAATGGACAAAAGTACGTGGTTATTTTCATTCCCAATCATGTTAACATACATTAACTTCCTAAAAACTATTTCCAAAATTTGTTTTATAAATGATCAGAGCACCATTCTCTTTTTTAATATATAGTCATGAGTATTCTCACAAAGTTTTTGATTTCATTATATTAAAAGATTTTCCTTCAAACAAGTCTGTAATATTTACATAATTCTAGATTAATTCTTTTGAATCTATCTGATGGCTTATTACTTTTGCTATGTCCTTAACTAATATAAATTCTTGTTTCCCTTTTAAAAAAACAAAAAAAAAACCACTCATTTTATTTTAACTAGAGATATAAAATTACAGTTCGTGTTAAATATGTCCTATTTCTTTTAATCGTGACATTATATTTCCCGGTATGACTTTAAAAATTCATTAAACTATCGACATAAATACAAATTCTAAATATATCATGGTTTTTGTTTCATAAAAAAAAAAAAAAAACTAAAACTAACAAAGTAAAATTAAATAAATTTATAGTATGAGCTTCTCAAACAAGTGAACACATCAAATATTTTCTAATTATTTACCAATTCTTTCACCTTTAATCGTTTTTAGTCGAAGTTAAACGAGCTCACATATTCCACCATTTCGATTAAATGATTGCATAATTTTAACCAAAGAAAACTTTTCAACGTGTACATAATGTCTTGATTAATAGATGTTTCAATAACCAATGCAATATATTCTGCTCCAATGAGCATATTTAGTAAGAAGCTATATGTAGTTTTATGAACAAGGCTACTTCCTTTAGACAGTACTATAAAACTGCACAGAAGCCTTTTATTGAAAAATTTGCGGTATTCATATGATCAGATTCTTAGACTTTATATAGTCAATAAACAAATATCAGATAAAATATTGTGACACTAAAACCAATATTTGTGACTATACCTGCACTATTCATTTAATAATTAACATTGCACTTTGGAGGAGTTTTATGATCTTTAAGATTATCTAAAATGAGCTTAATGTAACATGAAATTTATTGAATCTTAAATAAATACTTGTTGTATATTAAATAATAGCCTGTGGAATCTGTTGTTGTTATTGTTTATTTTAAAACTAGAAATGTTATAAATATTTAAATTGGATTCTTTTACAAACGTGTAAAAATTAGAATTTTTTAATTTCCTAAATATATCAACTCAAGGAGGTAAGGTAAACTGAAATAAAATTTTAAACAGAAAATTTTTTTTATTAAACTCTGTTTTCCGTACTTTCTGAGAATTTGTATTGTTTTCAGTCTGAAACCCCTGAATTATATATATTTGGTATACGAAATATAAATAAAATCTTTTTAAAATTACTAAAGCTTCAAAGGAGTGGTATATAAAGATAAAAAGAAACAAAATGAGGTTAAGCAGCAAAAAAGGAAAAAAAAAACAAACACAAAAAAGGAAGAAAACACCACCCTACTGCCCGGTAGCTCTTTTATTTCCTTGAAGCTCCACATTGGATCGATATTTTAAGGGAGTATCTAAATAGGAGAAGACCCTTTTTCAATTTGACTAGTAACAAATGCATAAAAGCTACATACATTTCCCAAATTTTCAATTAAATATTAGCTAAAGTGGAGAATGTACAACAATTTTGTCTATAGATTTTCTTATATGTATTAGTATTTGTAATATTGAATCCTTAAAACTCCTATAATTTATACCTAATGATATAAATCAAACTATTAAGTTGGAAAACTTAATCCAACGATTCTTTGTATTGCTATTGAATTAAAATTATCTTGTGTGATCTGAAAGATGAAAGACTTATCTTTGGGACTAAATATTTAAGCCGATCTAATTTGGCACAAAAACTTGGATTTAAAAAATATATAGTCCTTAAAATGAATGTAATATTTTTCTACTCACAAGGAAACATTTTACATTGGAGTATGTTGTAATTCTGTAATAGTTAAAGACACGTCTTTTTTATAGTTGGAAATACAATTTGATGAGGTAAAAGCTGTCCCAAAATTAATTCCAAAATTAAACTTTGCTGTATAACTTAAGCTGTAATCTATATTTGTGGGCACATTTAGAACAGAAAAGTTAATGTTTAATATTAAAATTTTGAGTTAATAAAGGTTACCCTCATCCTCTCCTAACTTTCATAAGTGAAAAAAAGCTATCGATAAAGTTTCTTGTATTATAATTTTACTAATTAATAAGCATGAGTTTCCTATTTAAAACTTTATGAGGTTTTGTATTCAAAAAATACAAAGATATATATAAATGAATAAAAGCTAGCCAAAACAGCAAAAAATTGATTATGAAAATATAAGACCAATTATATTGTCCTTTATATTAAATTTCTTGAAGCAGGAAAAAAAAGAAGAAAAAAATGTCAACTAACTGCACCTTTTAAATTCTATCCACACCTGTAATTAAAATTGTTACCAGAAAGCAACTTTAATAGCTATTTGAGGACTGCAGATAAAAATGCATTTTTGTTGTAAAATTAATTTAGTTAAAATATAGTTTTTGTAATTTCTTTCTATACAGCTAAAAGTAATTTTTTTATAAATTTGCGTAATTTTTTTTCCAATTTGCCAGGATATAAATAATTGAAAATTCAAAAGTATATGGTTGAGTAATTCTTTTAATATCATTTACAGGAATTGTCATAAATTAAACTAGTTGGAGCATAATAAGTGAGTTTTTCAACATAATAGTAGTATGATACGTTGTCTGGAGGAATCATTGCTACCAGTCAACCGATCATTATCTGATTGCACCCAGTCAAAGTCGCTAACATAAACTTTTAAAAAAAAAAAAAGAATTGTAATATGTTGAAAATTGCTTACACCGTCAAAAAGGGTTGCTACAAGAAGCAAAAAAGAGTGGGGACTAATTTCTAGCTTTAAAGGCAAATGAAAAAAAAGCCAATAATTTGATGAAAATTGCTAATATAATTTGTTCATTGTTTAATATTTGTCTTTTAATTTATTTCTTCTTCCTTTTTTTAATCAAATAAGCATAGCGGTGTCTTTAACCAACAATTACGGTAATTAATTTTGCTGTTTTAGTAATTAATTATTAATTGGTTACTTTTTCTTGAAATTGTCCCGGGTATAAAAATAATTAATTATGAGATTATGAGTTGTAGTTTGTTGGATATCCCTTGAAGTAGGTCAAAAACTTCTTATTAAAAAACTAAAAGTTATTTTGTTAATAAGTTTGATAGAATGTTTTTAACCTTTTAGAAAAACAACAAAAAACTCTACACAGGACTTTAAGCGTCAAGAAATTGTTTTTACATTTAAGAAGCTAGTGTCGATAAATTCTATATAAATATGGACCATGCGCTTAATCTGAGAGTATAATAAAGATAGTAGTAAACATGTGCTGGGTTGAATGCAATAATTTGGTAAAGTTCATTGAAGATTCAATTTTTCATAATTTAAGGAATTTTGTCAAAAATATTCTCATTTACATTTAACTCTTAAGCTGTATCAAAAAGGTAATATTATAGAGTATAATATTTTATATTTTAAAAGTATTAAATATTCAAATATAATTTTACCATCGAACTATTCTATTTATTGAATTCATACCAAACTGAACTATGGCAAAACGTTGAAACGATTTAGTAATGCATTTATCATTGGGTTTAGGTAATTTACTTCAGCGAAAATTGTATTCGAAATATATTTCGAATCCAGTGTATCAAATTTTGTCGTAATTTTTGAGATAAGAAGTCGCCATAAAATGGGTAAAATAATCGAATTCAAAAAATGAAATTAAATAATTCAAATTATAAATTGTTCTTCTTTCATCCTGATTTTGACAAATTGTAAAACTAGGTTTAAGCATCCATGTTTTAATCACTTCCCGATAATGTGGGCTATCAAATCTATGCCGAGCATATATCGCGTGACAGTTATCTGAGTGTATTTAAAGCTAAAGTAAAATAAAATTTTGGAAAACAGCAAAGCTCATTTCATGAGAGTTTAAAATGGTATTAGTTTCTTTTTATCGAATTCTACTAATTGCTAAGCTCGTTTCTACATTGATTTTTTTAAATTTATTTTTAAAACAATGTTACATAACTATTTATAATCTCCAGTAGCTTTACAAGTAATTACTAGAAGTTGCCAGCGGTTGAAATTCAACATATAATCAATATAGTTATTTCAAATTGATATTACTAAATTTGACACTATTTTATTTTATGCTGTTCTCGATCCCATCATTGTTTACAAAAAGCACAAGCATAACAAGTTTGGGATGAAAAAATCTTATTCACTGTTTTTGTCTTTAAACCTTAAAATGTAGATATTATGTAAATCTTGAGCAGTCTATTATTTAATCAGTGGATCAATAGGATTTATCGATCTACTAACACCACTTATGTACAATATATGACTAAAGACAGAAAGAAAAAGAAAAAAAAAATTTGCCAAATGATATTTTTTCAAAAACTCTATTTTATAATTAAACATTTTGATTATTTTACACAAACTATTCGACAGTTATTTACAAATTTTCAATCAAATTTAAATATCTTTAGATATTTTAAGACTTATGTCATAACATTCATCATCACCCTAAATTAGTGTCTTCATTTTTAAAATTTCGCAAAGTAACGTAATTTAGAAAAAGTACACAGCTTTAATTAATAAAAAATGTTGAAAGGCTTATCTCATTTGTATTTTTAAACCAAATAATCTTTGGACTCAAAATTTAATTGATTTTTGAAACTGACTTGGGTAGTAGGATTCTTTGAAATTAGCCAAATAAGTAATTAGTATCAAAATGCAATAAGTTATAAAAAATAACATAAGCTATATTGCCTTGTCTTGCACGCTGCAGCATGTGGAGGACCTTCTGACCAATTCCTTTCAAATTTTTGACAGCTAAAAATCGCACGAATATTTATACACGGTGTACCCATCGCAAGCTTACCAAATTTTTGTTATTCAATTATTTTGAGATATAAAACTTTTACGTTTTTAACTATGTTGAATTTAACATAAAAGAAAACTATTTTGAATATTCAATTATATTGTTAAAAAATTGTTAAACAAAAAATAAATTATAAAAAAATAAAGTTCATACCTTTTACCATTTCGTCTACGACGTTTTGTTGCATAAACTGTGCCCAATTGGCTCATGGCTATTGAATTTGATGAATTTGTAGTGCCGCGGATACAGCTACTTGTTGTTATTATTGATTTATCAATTTTATTATTTTCTATTTGATTTGGTCGAGGACATATAGTCCTTTCGATCACTGTAACATTATCATCCGTTGTCGTACATGTGACAGGATTGTACCCTTGTATGGGTAATTGATATGAACTGAATGATGATAAAGTTTCTGTAAAGTTTTGTTCAATAAAATAATATTCTTGTGTTATTTGATTTTCACTATTAATTGTTTCTTCACTTATTGACTGTGGAAAATTTTCTTGTTGTACATCCAAATGGCCGTTTTCTATAATTGTTGGCTCCAGATTTGTTGTAACGTTTAATGATTTGCTTAGCAAATTTTTTTCTTTAATCGTTAAAGAATATTTCTATTGGTATTACATATTTTTAAATTCAGTTAAAATTATTAATGATAAATTTTCAATAAAGTTTGCTTCAAAACGATTAAATTTGTTTTAAATAATAAAAAAGGAGCAATTTTACTGCTTGATAAAATTTAATTCGTTTAAAATTTTAGAAAAGGAATTTTTTCAATTACTATTTAAAATGAAACTTGTTACAAGTAAACCGAAAAATTTTAAAAGAGAAATGCTAAATTTTGTACAAAAACATATGAAAAATTTGATATTTGAAACCAAGTGAAACTTAAGAATAATTGAAACTTAATAATTCCTTATGTTATATATCCTAACAACTAAGAATTTTAATTATTTTTATTTTGGTTTTGTATATAATATTAAAAATTAATAAATATTTAAACTAAACAAGGAATCCTTTTTATTCTGAAATTGCCTTTTCATAAAATTTATTTCACAGAAATTTATAGCAAGAATTCTTTAAAGAGAAACTCATGGAAAAAAAATCGGTGCCAAATTCCCGCAAGAATTCTTCGAAGAGCTTTTCTGGCACAAAAGTAGCCATAACGACTAATTTTTGTCCCCTTTTCTAACAAAATTCATTGATTTTTTCCCCGAAAAAGTTGTCGTTATGCCTGAAAAGTAGCTCGTTTTCATTGATAAAGTAGCTACTGGGAAATAACAAAATATTCCTCTAACGACTAAGAAAATATCCAAAAATAAATAAATTTATAAAAAAATTGTTTCTTGGGAATTAAATCATCCAAAATAGTTATTTTCAGATAAATTTTCCCAAATAATAAATTACAACTTAACTAATGACAACCAAGCCATTGATATATTTTGTAATTTCTTTATATGGTTCAGGCCATAGCCTTTATGAAAGCGATTTTAAGCTACCTTTAGTAAGTTCATACATTTGCGCGACAATCGACTTTTCCCATTTATATGGAATTGATAGACGTTTGTTTCCCAAATGTATAAAATCGAAAGTCACTCAAACTCACTTCAATATAAAACATGACCTTAGTGTGCCTTTAACAAATTATACCATATGAAATACTAGGTTCAAAGAAAGATGTCTATTAAAATCAAATCATAATAAAGTGTCTCTATATTAGATCTATAAGATCAATGGTAGCAAGTGTAATAAACACGCGAATAGACTGACTTTCAGCTTAAAACTTTTGGATGTCTTAACCATTGATTTCAGAGAATTTTATTGTTGTGACCCTACCATCTACAGTAAAGTTCCTTGGAGGCAGAAACGCAGAAATGTAGAAGAAATTTTTAAAGCAAAAGCCATGGCTATTCCATAGAAAAATGAGAGAATGTATTTAAGTGAAAATTAAATGAAATAATAAAACAGTTTTTTAAAAAACTAATTTCAGAAATTTGAAATTAACGTAAAATACAACTCACTAAAAACTGGTATTTTATCTGATATCAATAAATTACTCTTGCCCTAACAATAATATCAATTTAATTGAATTGTTACAAATTATGCATGCCTAAATTACGATTGATCAATAAACTTTTTTAGTAAGTAATTCAAATTGTATTAGTTATAAAGAATATTTATTGTTGTTATTTTGTTTCTCAAATCAACATTTCGAAATCCATCAATAAATTAATTATAATTTCTAATCATTATTTTTGATATGATTAAGATGTACAAATGTAATTAGCTATAATTAATCATGAACAAAAATAACTTTAACTCTCTCCTACTCTTGCTCTATAACATATCATAAATAGAATTATCTCCTGAAAGAATTCGATTGACAATGCCAATCTGTAAAATCAATATCTTTGAATGATTAATGATAGACTTTTACTCTACACTGGCTTAGACAGTTAAAATGTGTTAGATTTAGTTAATTTAAACATCTGCAACAGATCGAAAATTTTTATCTGCTACCCAGGTATATATTAATTAAGAAACACGCGAACTAATAACAACAAATTATAGTAACTGTTTTATAACACTGTTTAGAAAATTTGTTAGTAGTGCAACATTGAAAGTGTTCGACCGGAGGCAAAATATTTGGTAAACACCTCTTCTAATATATCCTAAAGGAGCTTAATGAAAGTTTGGAAAGATTTAATTTGTTATATTTGGTTCACTTTTAATTTTTTCAATTCTTTAAATAATTTTATTTGCCTGCAGTACACAAACTACAGTTTCAGTTTGAATTAACCTAAAAATTAAACAGAAAAGTATTTCAAAGAAACAGGTGCCCAAATATCATTCAAAAGCTAAAAAAATATTTTGATCTCTTTATAGAAAGGTTTTGAATAATGTTTAATAATATTGGACTAAGTGAATAATTAATGCTATTTAGACATAAATAATTAATGCACATCTAATGATTTTTTCTGTTTTTTTTTACTAGATATTAAAGAACAAAAAATTCAAAATGAGTTTTAATATCCAGTTAAAAGAAGAAGGCTAATTACTATTCTCTAAATAATCACTGAGCATAAAATTGTACAAAGTAACGAATACTATAAAATTGTTTCAAAAAAATAATTAAAGGGATTACAATAGAAATAATTGATAGTTAAAACTTTATGAAAACGGCGGTAATAGAAGAAATGCTTTGAAAACTTCTATAGGAAATTTAAATTTGAAAAATTAATCAGCAGAGGATAATATAGGCTCTCGTTTTATTAATCAGAGAGTATAAATTCTATGAAAACTATTATTTTCAAAACTTTTTTTAAACATAAGCCAAAAGTAAAGGGAAAATGTTATAACACAGGAAAGCATAAGCAAAAGGAAAATGCAGGCTGGTTTAAGAATTCAGAAAAAAAGTTTTCACCCCTAAAACTTTTCTTTAGTCAAAGCAAGAAATGTTTTTTTTTTATTCTGGGCGTAAGAAACTTTTAATGGTAAGTCCATTAACACATACACACACAACAGAATGTCAGATACGAAATAGTTCCATCTTTTATTCTAAGGAAGTAAGTTAAAAACGAAAGCATTTCTATTTTTTGTCTTCCAACTATTTGTGCATTGGACAAAACAACTTACAATAATGTTCTACATACGTAAAAGAGTTTAATCTTTGGGTCTATTTGGAAGCAATTTATAACAAGAAAATGAAACTTTAAGTACACAAAAATATTAGGCACACATATTTTAATCTTACAAATATAGCGGTCAGTATATTTTTCTAAAAATTAGCATATTTGATTTTAAGCTAAACATTTTTTCACTCTAACAAACATTTTAACGATAATAGTACTACAATCCCACCAGACAAAGCAATGTTATCTGTGTCAGAGATTTTTATTTCTCAAAGACAAAGAATTTTCAAACAATCAAAGAAAAAATTTTGTAGCTTAAATTTTAAAGGAAGTTAGAACATTTTCTATACTAACATTTTTCTATATTATATTAAACTCATTCCACAGCAGTTTCTTAGTTCTGATTTATATGAAATTCGAGTTAGCGAAAAAAAACATTTTCCTGCAGATAAGGTTTGTTCCAAATTCTCAATTTATCTTGTTAATCGTATATCTAAAATTTGCCAAAATAAATCTAAATTTTTCTTAAAACTTAAGAGCAATGTTGACGGGAAAAGTTTTTAGCAAATTTGTAATACAGAGCGCCTACAACCATCATTCTAATGGTGCTATGCTGATGTTTCTAGTTTGCAGGTCTTTATATTCTCTTAAATTCTAAGCATCCAAATCACTACTTCATTGAAATTTACTTACTTAGTTTAAATATATAAATAACTAGATATTTTTCAAAACAATGGTCGTAATTAAGAACAATTTTGAATCTCTTTTTAAACGTCTTTTATAATAAAAAGTTTTTAATATGTGGTAAACACTTTTCGAGTTCAGAGTTTTGTAAAAGATACCATCAGTGAAAATCCGTCCGTAATAGGAAAATTGGCTTTTTAGTTTTCACTTTTGGTCTTTCAATTGTGGCAGAATTGAAATGAGAAGCATTATTTATACGTCTTGAATATCTCATGCAAATATTTTCGTTGTCAGCATATTTCAAGTTTTTTTGCCAAATAAAATCTAGGTAATACCATCATAAGAATACTTCACCGGCTTCAAAGGTAAATAATGAATTTTTTTAGTGGTCAAACTGTAAAACATTATTAAATTTAAGCATGAGCTGCTTTATTAAGATGTATTTAAAGATATCTGAAGATTTTTCTCTATATATATCCTATGCAAGATTAGAAGAGCTGGGGAAGAAATCTAAAATAAATAAAGGTAAAAGGTCAATAGCAATTTACTAAGAAATTACTTCTTAAAATGTTTTATTTGATAAACTTTTTGGCTTTGGTAGACATATTCCAAATAAATTAGGCAGTTGAGTCTTGTGTTTAAAAATATCAACAATTTTTGGAAGAAAAAAAAAATTAGGAGTATATGGTCGCAGAAAATTAATTTTGAATGAAATTCTGATTAAATACAAGTGAAATCTAAAACGTCTTAAGGCTACTTTATATTGAATAAAAAAGACACCAGCAAAACTTTTCAGACAACTTAGCACATATTATAAATTTCTTTTCCATTTCTTATTGAAATTATATTTTTAAGAAATATCTCTGCCTATTTTTTGGTTAATATTGCTTAGTTTGAATAAAAATTAGAGTTTGCTGCTTTTAGCTGTAGTTTTAGTTCGAGTGATACATGATACATGATACATGATACATGATAAACCCTAGATAAACTTCAGGAAATAGTTAGGTGCTTATAAAACAAAAAAGTTAAGTAAGAAAATCGTGTATACAAATTAAAAATTTTCCAAACTTATAAGAAAATAATAATATTTGTTTTGTGTAACTAATGAAAAAAGCTTAAATTTTCCAGTATTAATTTCAAATGAGGAACAAACAAAATTTTAGCCCTTGTATTATAAAAATTTAATTGTAAAAAAACCAAAAAATTTAACTGGAAAGATTTGAATTATTCGTTTGGAAGCAAACTTTTTTTAAACAAAAAAAAAAAAAAACATAGTTTAAATTCACACACTTTTCTCATTAAATATTCCTCCTCCTAAGCCTTTTATAAATTTATTATAAAAGAAATTTTATCATCAGCAATGAAATCAAACTGGTTACTTTCAATCATAAATAAAATTATTTTCTTCAATAGACAAAAAAATTAAATCACTTTATCCACTTAACATTAAACAGTTGCAATAATGGCAAACGCGTATAAAATAAATATCCGACATTTTAGCTAAGATAAATACAAATAATAAATCCATTATCTTTATGAATAAATACTCGCACACACGTACACAAAAACAAAATTGCACCAAGCTCACTCACTCAAATGTCTGGTAACAAAAATATATTCACCTTTTCGTTTTTTGTTTTGATTAAGATTGATCACGTGAAAATTATGTCAACACCGGCGTTTACTTTTTATGTGCTGTATGCCATTTAATAATAATAAAAAAAAAAAAGATTCAAAAAATCTAAAGTAACGCGCGCATTACACCGAAAAACAAAACATAAATGATCTTCAATCACGTAACATACGCACCTGATCAAGGATTGTAGTTAATAAAAATCAAAACGATTTGTAAAATACAAAACCAAAAACTAGTCATCCAAAAAAACAACCAAACAAACACAATCACTAAATTCCAGGTATTGAAAATGCGTCGGCTACAATTCCTTTTCTTACTTTATTTAAATACAAGGTAAAAAACATAAATTTACGTCCGTAAGTTACACGTGTATAATCTCTCCGAGAACTCAGTAAGAACTAAAGGTGAACGCGATGGCAAGAACAAAGATTAAAAATGTTTTTGTTTAAATGGTGTATATAGGTACTTCCAGTCATCCTCAGGTGTACCCCTGGATATACCAATCAGTTCTCTTTCGAAAATTTCGACTGGAAATTTATAGGGAGTTTCGAAAAAGTCCAAGAAAAGGATAAGGTAAGAAGGCGTGTTCTTCAAACATGTTTAAGCTAAAAGGAATATATATTATACAAAGAAGCCTGATGATTAGAAACGAGATGCCTATTTCCCTTTAATTTGAATTTTTATTTAGGCAGCAAAGGCTTTTGAAATTCCCAAGAGTAGTCTAAAGTGGGGGAGAACCACATCAAGTTTTCATTGGCACTTACCTGAGCATAGAATTATGTAAAGGAAAATAAATGGGCGGGCTTTGGGCGGAGTGAAATATTTCTATTATGATTGTTTTTAAGTTAATAATTATATTCTTCTCAGGTATTTTTATTATTCATCAATCGAAAAACTGAATAATACTACAATTTTTAATTTCATTATAAAAACCATAAAAAAACCTATGTGTATTAAAATAACTGCAAAAATTTTGTCTTTTATCTACGAAAATACTAAACGTGATGTTAAAAATCTATAGATAAACATTTTTTACGGTCTAACTATTTTACTGTTAGTAAACTGTAGCACTTATATATTTTTTTAAATCAGATAACCTGCTTTGTTTCAAGTTGAATAAAATAAGATTCTCCACATCATTTTTGATGTACATATATTTTCCAAATTACAAGAAAAGGCAATAATAATTCCCTCCAATTAAACTAAAACCTAATAACATAAAAAACCAATTTTCATGAGTCTATTTCATAAGGTTCTAAGATTTTTAAATAAAGGTAATATTGGTTTAGTTCGAATATTATTTTAGTTTAACAGCAGAAAATATAATTATTTAGAATTTTCCCATAAGCTCTAAAGTTTTTTACTTTTCCCGATGATCTTGTCACATATTTTTGGTTATGATTTTGAGTTTTTATTTTAGCATTTATGTTCATGAAATTGTAATTCAGATAGAAATAATTATTTGGAATAAAAACGAAGATATTTAACTTGGTCTGGATGTCATAAGCTTTGTCGTAAAAGTTCAATAATATATGCAATTATTTTACGTGTGAGCATAATTAAAGACTTTTTGGTTGGCCAAAGTCAGTTATACCATTAGAGCCGAAATTATTCTTGTCTCTTGTAGTTGCTACCCTGATCTCAACCTTATCTTCGATTCTGAAGATGGAATTCTTATACCCCAGCTTTTTTGCTAGCGCTAGTTTGCAAGTTTTAAGCTCTTTTCGTTAACCTCAAAAAACACAAAATACATGTTAGATTGCTGAATCCTAATTTCAATATTTCTTTTTTTGATCATAAAGACCCTTTAAAAAGGTAAGTAATTCATATTTTTAAAACAAAATTAATCTATTTTCGAAAGATTTATATTATCGAAATTTCTGGAGCTTCAACCACAATTTTGCACTGTTATTTACACAAATTATTCAATTTTCAGTCGAAATATTCAGCTTTATTATACTTAATTTAAAAGACGGAGGAGTTAATTTCATTCTATTACTTGGCAGCATTTGTAGCAGATCTGAAAAATTAAAAATTTACGTTCGCACACAATGATCTGAATTTTTTTTATTTTTCATTTTATCTTAATAATTTTTGGCTTTAAATTTTTGTAGAAAGCGTCTTAAAAACCTCCAGTATAAAATTTTTGTCAACTGCAAACAAAAGAACAAATGAAAATGTGTTAGTTTTAATAAAAGTTACAAAAAATTTGATCATCTGTAATACCACTAAATGTTAATTATTTAGTAAGAGAAAAAACAGCCAGTTAAAGCCAATATTATAATTATTTATCTTTTTGGGAATGTAACGAAAAGAACTGCTATTTTCGGACTCAGCGATCAAAAATTAGTCTAGGAAAGATCTTTGTGTTTAAAGTAATTTTCTTGTACAATTGTGACATCGCTTTTTGTATGTAAAATGGATAATCATTAAAAAGTATCTAATGTGCTACTAATTTAATTTTCCAATTCTTTTTTTTTTTTTGAATAACCTGTGGATCGAGCATGCACCTGTAGACGGAAAGGGCTGGGATGGGAAATCACATTGATGATTCTGTGTCCCTCCCACAAAATCCCTGCTTGGAGGAAGTCTAATCTGGCAGCTGTTGATGGAGAAGGATGTTTCTTCTTTTCAACAATAAACATGCGATCAAAAAGCAAATAGGTAGATTCGACTTCAATCTTTTGGCAGAACTTACACCTATTCCTTTCCATAGTTCAATGAACTGTAATATACTGTTTCAGCTTACCTCATCGAGAACGTTTGTCCCATATTAAAAGAATATATTTGCTTGTACTAAGCAAATTGGTTTGGAACAAAATTTAGTATCTGTTATGCAGATTGATAGGATAAAATAGAATTGGGTCCGGTATATAGTTTTTTTATCCCATTTTTTCCAATTTGTTTGTTTTGTTATTCATATCTTTAATTTTCCATCAAATGTAATCCAAAAATTCCTTATAGCGCTTATAATTAATGACCATTCTTCCTATTAGAATGATCTTTACCTCAAAATGGAACGATTTAGCATATTTTGCTTTGACTATCTGTTTATAAAAAAAGCTAAATGGAAATATGGATAAGTAGTTTTCACAAAATAAATCGGAAAACTTCGTGACTTGAAAGGCAATTAAGGAATTTAATCGTAGGCTTAATACGAAAGATCTATAAAAATATTTCCTGGTTGGAGAAAAAAGCACTTCTTTTTTAATAAAGTTTAAATAATTAATTTTTTAAGCCTA